>CM030366.1:96114046-96714046 GCA_017893485.1 Hemerocallis citrina
GATCTAACAGGTTGCAAGAGCACATCGAATGGCAAGTTGAACTCTGAACGTGCTTGATTGCAGTTGTTAGAGAAACTCCGAGCTATGGGTATGGACTCTGAACTTTTTGTTGAGGTGTTTAACGAGTTGTAAGAGCATATCAAATGGCGAGTTGAGTTTTGAACTTGTTTCATTGCAAATTGCTAGAGCAACTCTGAGTCACGGGTATGGACACCAAACTCATCTTATAAGGAGGTTCTGATGAGTTTTTGGTGCCATTTTCAGGAGTAAGCTTGGCATTTAACTCATTTATGCGTTCTTAGAGTTGTACAATTAATACTAAATTTTATTGAAAAATAAAACTAAGCGGTTGCTCTAGTGACTGGCCTTTATTATATGTTGTGACCTAAGCAAGTGCCCTAGTGGCTAGCCTTTATTTGAAAATATTGAAAATACGTAGAATATGAGGGCGTTAAGTGCTCTTGTTGGATTTTGTGGAGCATTCCATATTCCAAGTCCCTGTTGATCACCTAGCTCCTCGGGTTTTCAAGTTGATAAGCTGTAAGGCGAACAACTTGGTAAACCTTACTTGGACTTACCTAATTCGGAGCGAGCCTCCCCTTGTTTTGCAGAGAATAGGGGAGATCTTCAAGTTCTCTGATGTCTTTAGACAGTACTATTTCTTTTCATTGAATGGGCAGAATGGCTTCAGGCGAGAAATTTAGGTCCATTACTGTATTCTGACTGGGGTGAATTTGGCCATGTTGCATGATGACTTGGTAGGTTTGGAATTTCTTGGCAAGAAATTCTATAGCAGTGGCTTCAAGCTTGATTACGGACTCGGAGTTACTGTGATTGCTTTCTGGTGGTAGATGTATGACATCGAGGGGGAGAACCGAACCCCCTATCTTAGCAGTGTAGCATGCTCATGCTACATATTGGCTCCCTACAACTTGGCCTATGCCTGTTGTTATTGGGAACTTCATTTTCATGTGGTAGGCGAAAGCAATTGCATGAAAGGCTTTCAGGCCCGGATGACCAAATTGTACGTTGTATGCAGCTTTGACGTCGACTACCATAAAGTCCAGGGCTTATGTTCGAGTAGCAGGAGGCTTTCCTGCCATCACATCGAGTGTGATGGTTTCTTCGATTTGAAGGGGGACACCGGAGAATCCGTGGAGTGTGTAGCCGGATGGCTTGAGTCGTCTCAAGAGAGCTTGAGACCATTGAATGTGTTCATGAAAAGGATGTTTCTGAGCTGCCGTTGTCCACCAGGATGCGTCATACCTCATGATTTTTCAAGCAAAGTTTTATGACCAATGCATCGCAATGAGGTGTTCGGACACTTTTTAAGTCTTTGTCGGAGAAAGATATTGGGACCCCGGTGCTCTTGGTAGGTGGGATCTTATGCACTGAGTGGGATTTACTGACAAGGCTTTGCGGGAGGAGTTGGAATCTCTCCCCCCCCCCTCGGACCTCCATGAATGGAGTGGACAATGACCATGTATTCCGAGTGTTGTGATTCGAAGAGTCTCTCTTGACGCTTATTAGCCCCACGTGCAGGAGATGTTTCCACATCGTTTTTTTGTTGGAAAAATTGAGAGAAATAGCCCTGGAGAATCAGACCTTCAATAGCTTCTTTGAGGTCTCGGCAGCTGTCGGTAGTGTGTCCATTGTCTCTATGAAATGCGCACCACTTGTTCCTGTCTCTTCTCTTGCTAGCTGCGATCATCTTTGGGGGAGGGCAGATTATTCTATCCTTCTCAACTGCCATGAGGATGGCAGACACACTTATATTAAGGTGAGTAAACTTGTCGAAGCGTGGTGCTGGAGGAGGATGACGTTGACCTACACCGTCTTTTGGAAACTTCCTAGATCCTTCCCTGCTTGCATTCTTCTATTTGATCCTACAAGGTAAATCTATCTTGTCTTGAGGCTAAAGAGCTTCCTCGACTCTGATATACTTTTTACTCCATTCTAGGAGCTCGGTGAAATCTTTAGGAGGCTTCTTCGTGAGGGAGGCCTGCAAGTCTTTGTGAGTAACGTTGTGGTGGAAGGCAGCAGCCGTCTAGGGAGGAGATGGACTTTGCTTCAGCTTTGAAGCACTTGACAAAGTCTTTCTGTAGTTCTCCATCCTTTAGATTTAATTTTAACAGGGAAGCACTCACTTTTTTAGCCTTGCGGCTAATAACGAAGTGCGCTATGGAGAGCTCTTCGAGCTGGTCGAAGGCGAATATTGACTCTAGAATGAGGCGAGAGTAACATTCCCTTGTTGATCCTTTCAAAATTGTGAAAAATGTTCGGCAATGAGCGCATCAGTGGCATTATAGACCATCATGAAAGTTTTAAAACATTCATTATGGGTAGCCGGAATAGACTCTCCATCGTAAGTTTCAAACTGAGGAGCTTTAAAGTTATTTGGAATGAGTACGTAGAGGATGGTTTGCTGAAAGGAGGACGACAGGGGCGGTAAGCCTTGCTAGAGCGGTTTCCCTCATTCTTTATCTATTCTAGGCGATCCTCTACTTCTCAGATGCGGCGAAGGGCTTGGTCGTCCTTCCTCTTGGATATAGTTGAGTCACTGGATTCTTCTTCTCTGGAAGGAGTAGAGTGGCGGCTCCATGAGCGTCGACCCTGATCAAGAGTTCCTCGTTTGGCTCGAAGGATTTCATGCTTGAAATTTTCTAGTTCGGCCCTAGTGATTGTGGCATCTTTCTCTTTGTTCCAATAAAGATGCTTTTGACTTTCGCGAGTTGGACAACTTTCTACAGTGTCAGAGGAGTGTCTTGATCTCTATCTTCGTGGAGAGTTTCTTCTCCGGTTCTCCTGACATTCGGAGCGAAGGCCTCGCCCCATGCATTCTTCTCATCCAAACGAATCCTTAGATCGGCCCCTTATTATCTAGCATTAATTATTTGACGGAGATCTCTTGACTCCCGAAGACATTGCCAGGGCATCTAGTCGCTTGAAGCATTATGGACTGAGATATGGTCATGTAGGGGGTGTTGTTTATGCACGGTTGATGACAGCTTTGTCGGGAGCCCCCGTTGCCTCTCCGTTGACAAGAGCTTCATTAGGATTTGGGGGTGGATCTTGCTATTGATGAGGGATTGGGTCTTCCATGGGAGGATCTGGTTGACAAAAAGAGTGCGCTAAATAGCTTGAGGCCGTTGCCCTCCTTCTTAGTCTCGGTGGCATGACAGTAATTCTGATCAATGTAGTTTACCATAGACTATGCAAATCTATTGCTGTTTATTTTGGTATGAGAGCAAACAGATAGTGAGTTTGTATTTTGAAGGAAACTACTAAAGGTCTAATCTTTGATCATCGACATAAAAAGTGGTTAGAGCTACTGAGAATGAATCTGGACCGTTGAAAGAGCATCTTGATCTGAATCCGACGGTTGCTGACGTGCCCGATGGACATATAAAAAGTCTGAAACATCGGGGATGGCCCCAACAACAGACCCTCCGACGCTCAAGTCAGAACCAAAAAGAGAAACAAGAGTTTGAGAGAGAAATTCTTGATTACTGATTACCTTCTGACTGGGGAATGGGGAATTTATAGGCTTGAGAAACAGTTAGGAGATTGACATGAATATGTTATCTCCTGTTGGTTCTCCCCCTTCTAAGAGATAGAATTAGTTACACTCTTGTTGGGGATAAAAGATTTGACTTACAGACCTCATGGGCTAAGTGTCTCTCTTAGTAGGCCCAGTCGCATTTAATGGGCTTGAAAGTGGCTCATGTTTTGTTAATGAGGCTGAAGAAGGCCCGTACCTGTTAAAGATACCCGTTACTATTAATTTGTCTTTAGAAGCTTTAGGATTTGTGTCGGAATTGTATGGCCCTAATTCGCTGCAATTTTTACCATTATCAGTCACCAGTCGCAAGACCGAGAATACAAGCACCTTCTTACTTGACTTGAAACAGAGGGATGGGGAAGCCCTCAAGGATTATGTATGGTGCTTCACATGTGAATACAAATCCATCCCCTCACTTGACTCGGTCGTAGCTAATGTTGCCTTCAGGCACAATGTTAGCCATGTCAACCTTAAAACGTCTCTCTTCAAGAGGCCCCCTCAGGACTTTTCTTGATCTCCTACAAAGGATTGAGATGTACAACCAAGTGGAAGAGGTCATTCATCCACAAGACCAAGAAGAGCCTTCATTTAGGAACAAACGAGATATTACAATTGAAGAAGGACCCTAGCAGTCCCATAGGATGATTACAACCAACGTCGCCTCCTTCCAGCCCCTCTCATCGACAAGTTCACTCCCTTCATTGCCAGAACCGATGGTGCCAATTCCATCGGGACCACAACCATGACACAGAGAAGTGCTGAGACCTCAAAAAAGATATCGAAGCTCTAATCTGCCTTGGTTACCTCTCTAAGTACACCCAGAAAGACAATGTCATCCTCCTCTGGTCCGGGGGGCTAATAAATGCACAGAGAAAGATCCTGAGCTCCAAGATTCCGGACCTCCAGCCATCCTCCATACCATCCACGAATGACCTGCGGGTGGGGGATCTAACTCCTCCAGGAAGGTGTTCATCCAAGAAGTCCCCCCCCCCCCCCGCGAAAACTTTAGGGTTCCAGAGTAATTTTATCAAACAAGTTGTTCGGACTCCTCATTGCGACAAACTAGTTATCTGCCTTGACATGGCAAATCATGAGGTGTGTAACATCCTGGTGGATAATGGCAGCTCGGTGAACATCCTTTCTTGAACGCATTCAAAGGTCTTAAGCTCTCCCGAGACTGTATCAAGCCTGTGGGATGCACTCTCCACGGATTCTCCGAGGTCCCCGTCCGGATAGAGGGGAGAGTCACTCTATATGTAACTACAGGAGAATCTCTAGCTTCCTGAACATAGGTCATGGACTTCATGGTTGTTAACTTGATGGCCACCTACAATGCCATCCTTGGTCGCCCCGACCTAGTAGCTCTCCATGCTATAGCTTCGACGTTTCACATGGAGATAAAGTTTCTCACCGCATATAGGGTAGGAGAAGTTAAGGGAAGTCAAGAAGTGGCTCGAATGTGCTACACGGCTACAATGGGGGGCTTGGTCCTCCCACTCGAAGCATTAGAACTCCCTCAAAAGAAGAATCAAGTCATGTCTGAGCGCTTTGATAAATTAGAAGAAGTCCCCTTCTTCCTTGAAGACCCATCCAAATGCTTCGAAGTTGGCCAAAGCTCTCCCCCACCAACTCAGAGAATAACTTGTTACAAGGTCTCTAAAGTCGTCCACCTAGAGGCTCACCGACTTGGAGACCAGAGGGGCAAGGATGTGTCTAGAAAGCATTTGAAGAAGTTCAACAAGGGTGGTTAACACCCTCCACCTAGATTTTCTTTCGAAACTTTGTAATATGACCAATTTTTATAATGGTTATTGCATGTAATAAAGGCTAGTCACCAATGTATCCAAATAGATTATTTCTTCAATAAAAGTTCAAAATTTTCTATTGTACTCTCTGGATGTCAAGCAATGAGTTGAGTGCACAGCTCCTCTTTCAAGCTCCTCTAACAACTCATCAACTTCAAACGATGAGTTAGGTGCTCTACTCGCCGCTCAAGATCCTCCAACAAATCATCGTCTCTCTAAAATGAGTTAGATGCTTAGCCCCTCTTTTGAGACACACCAACAACTCTTCAAACCAAGGCAACGAATTAGTTACTTAGCTCATCTTCGAAGCTCCTCCAATAACTTATTAACTCCAAGCAATGAGTTAAGTGCTCCGCTTTCCATTCCAGCTCCTCCAACAACTCATCGCCTCCCTAGAATGAGTTAGGCGCTCATCTTCTTTTCCGATCCCCTCCAGCAACTCATTGACTCCCACAATAAGTTCAATGCTCAACTCCTCCTCCGAGCTACGCCTCCCACTCATCAACTCAAGGCAATGAGTTAGGTGCTCCGCTCGTCGCTTGAGCCCCTCCACTAACTCATCGGCTTTCAACAATGAGTTCGCTGCTCCGCTTGCTGCTCGAACTCCTCCAACGACTCATTGGCTCCCTATAATGAGTTAACTGTTCAGAACCCCCTCCAAGTTGCGTCACCCACTCATTAACTCCAAGCAATGAGTTAGGTGTTCAGCTCTACACAAACAAACTCTTTAACTATTGGATTTCGAAGTCAATCATAGAGTAAATACACAGCGAAAATACATTAAAAATTCTAAAACACGGCCATGGATCCATGCATAAACCACAAAACGTGTTAGGATTTTTTTACCTCAACAATGGAACGATCGTCTCCATAATCCGCCAATCACAAGCACTGCAAGATTTTGGTGCCTCCACGGTATCCACACGAACGAACGAAATCAGGCTCTTCCTCACGCCACAGTGCTAGCTGTGGGAATGGGATGTTCCTGTTCCTATCTCTCTTTCTCTCACTTTCTGTGACGGCTAGGGTTTTTCCTTGTCGTTTCCCACAGATATATATATATATATAGCAAGAAATCCACCTAAGAGAGTAAAGAAACTGCCGGACGCACAATCTAACCTAGGTCGGATTCATATGTGGGTCCTTCTAATTTTGGTTGGCCCATTTAATCTAATTAATTGCCCAACCAATGTTGGGAGCCCAAGTCTTACTTGGATTCCCATTTAAATTCTTTTATTAATTTATATCCCAATTCTGATCCATTCTAAATGTGTGACCCTGTATGTTCCCATTATATTGACAGTAATACTAAAATCCTGTTTTACCTTTACAAACAGTGAGCGGTATCTATAAATACATCACTGCTACGCAAGTAATGAGAATGCCAATGATTTAACATTACCTATCCGTGACCAATGTTACCATGTAGTCTAGTCCTTTTGTCCATATATCTTAATTGAGCACAAGGCATGGAGCGTGTCAACCTTGTATAGATCATTTTTTGGTTTCTTGATGTTCGAGTAGACTTATTAAAATAAATGAGATCAATATCTCATATTGACTCATTTAAGCTCGGCCATGCATTTTGTAGTCTCACTCAATCAAGGGGCCCGAAGATATCGCTATTGTTATGTAAGAGGGACAAATCCTATCTAAGTCACTCACATCTCTCCGCATGATTCATAGTATGTCCAATAGCCCACTTTATAATCACCTTATCACAGGTGATGTTTGACTGTATTAAAACATATAATTTCTCATGTAGGGATCCGTAGTGACCAAGTCAAAAGACCACGTACACCATGCTCACTGTGAGAATCGCTTATGACACTCACGTGAGGATCCATGCAGTGTTCTCATGGAGGGTCAGTCCAGTACATTATTACTATAATATGTACCCATGTGAAGACTTGATATCTCATATCCATGACCCGTGAGATATGGTCATCAGTCTACGCACGTACTAGTCTCTATGTATTATTGTTGTCCTAATTC
This sequence comes from Hemerocallis citrina, assembly GCA_017893485.1. Classification (NCBI taxonomy): domain Eukaryota; kingdom Viridiplantae; phylum Streptophyta; class Magnoliopsida; order Asparagales; family Asphodelaceae; genus Hemerocallis; species Hemerocallis citrina. The sequence continues at coordinate 96,121,409 of CM030366.1, forward strand.
ACAATAATACTTGACTAGATACATTTAAGAATAGTGTTCTAATTACAACCAATCGGATCTCACAATCAAGTTATGCTCTTGATGTCCCAAGGTATTGAACCTACTATTCCAAGTACTTTGTTATATTCATTTAATCACAATAAAAAACACAACAAATAAAATGCCTCGTATATAAAATAAATGTCATGATACAATGTAAACTAGGAAGATCAATATAAGGTTGGCATCTAGGGCATACACCAACATTAACTCCAAATAATGAGTTCGGTGGTCAGCTCATCTTCCAAGACTACACCAACAACTCATTAACTCAATGGTGGGTCGGAGTCCAGATAAAGCTGCTCCAATAACTCATTAACTCAATGGTGGGTTTGGAGTCCAGCTAGAGCTGTTCCTAAAACTCATTAACTCTCGAAGGTGGATTCGAAGTCCAGCTAGAGCTGCTCCTACAACTGTAATACCCTGATTTTTCAATTAATGAAAAATTATTTATTTTTGCAAGTAGTGTGCACGTGCAATTTTTGTTTGGATTATTTTATCATGATGTGTATATTTAAATATTTTCTCAAATTATTTTAGTACAAAAAGCCTTTCTTTAAAGCCTTATTTTAATTTAGTAAAAAGCCCTTTTCTTAAAAAGCCCAAAAGTATTTTATTTTATTTGTTTTTATAAACTAGTTTTGGCCCACAAAGAAAGCCCATGAATGAACCTATTTTAATTAAACTTGTCATGTAGAAGATTTTTTTTTTTTACTAAATTATTTTTATACAAATTTAAGAAGGTACAAATTTGGCCTAGTTGCATGCACGTGCACTACACGTACACGTGCAATGCACACTCACTATGGGAGGCCGGGTATCATTCTTTTTGGAGGGATTTTTGATTTTTGGGTGTGGAGAACATGGTGGTAGTTTCTTAGTAGTGGGTAGTTTTCCTAACTCCTACTTTGATCTAAGCCTTTCATCCAACAACTACCCAAGCAATCTTGGCCCTCCATTCCCCTCATTTTTTTGTATAAATACCCCCCCCCCCCCCCCCCTCTCATGGCTAATTTTGATATGCAAAGTATAATTTCTAAGCTATAGTATTGTAGTGATTGTGTGAGATATAAAGATAGAGAGTTGTGTGGGCTTTTGTGCTTGGAATGGCCGGCATCACTAAGGAGGGGAAGCTTTCGGTTGGTGCAAGGAGAAGCATTCGGCATTGGTTTGGAGGCTTGGAGCTTGAGTGCTTTTGGCTAGGAGGAGGTGCTTTCATCTACAAGGACTTGTTGCTTTTTGTGTTTTCTCTCCATTCAAGGTGGGTAAAACATTTCATATTTCTAGTATAGAAGTCCATGCTAGTTTTGATTATCAAACACTATACATGAAAAATACTAATAAGAGCCCACTTTAATTGAAAAGTTAGGATATGAATGGATTGAAATGATGTGATTAATTTTGTGTGTGAAATTCTAGCATGAAATTAATTATATGTAGAACTTTCTATGATGATTAGTTTAATTGAATGATGGTGGAATATGGCTAGTTTGATGTGTGAAAATCTCCATTAAATTGTTTGTTAATTGAATGGTTGAAACACGAAATTGACTAAGGAAATGACACACTTTAAAATTTGAATAGAGAGTTTGCTTGAATGTTTGAGTTGTAAATATGTTAATTCAAGAGTAGTGGTATATTTTGTGACATAGATGAACCAATGTAATTGCTTGTTGTCATCAAAATAGAAATACCCAAAAAATTTAGTATTTTTGAGTTTTACCTATTCATGTGCTAAAAAAGAAAAAGAATCCTTTTGTTGATATAGGTATGGAAAAATCCAAAAGATGTATGTGGTGTGAATATAGATTAATAACAGTGATTTATCATATGAGAATTGTGAAAGGAAAGGGGATTAGAAGACTAATTGGTTATTTCAATGTCGAAAATAAAGAAATAGTAGATTTAGTGAGTAATTCATTGATTTGGGAAAAAAATACATTTTTATAGTACAAAAAATTATTTTTATCTTACTGGTATGAGTGAAAACTGATCTGGAAGTTTTCAGTAAATTTTTCCAAAGCAATAAGAAACTATGGTTACATGAATACCGAGTTATTTTTTAAAACTGCACGAAAATATTACATATGGATTTTTGTGTGGGTTTGAGACAACCCGAGCCAGTGGCTCAGGCGGTCTCTGACTGCGGTCTGCTTCTCTGAGCGGTGCGGTTCGAACCTGGCCTTCACCATTTTTTTACCAAACTGAGTATATATATACATGACTGTCGATCAAACCCTATATACTTAATTCATTCCTTCTATACCGCTAGCACAGTCGGCCTGTTGGCGGGTGCTCTTGGCTCCTTCTCTGCCGTGCCTGGGTTCGATTCCTCCCTATGGCACTTATAAAAAATATTTTTTTTGGGAGTTGTAGATGTCCAAAAAATGTGGAAAAAATATGGTAATTCTCAGAAAAATATAAGGAATTTTATGGGAATGGTTTGAGTATTATTTGAATGAATTTAACTATGGTTGTAGTTAAAAAATGCATAGCTTGATATATGAGTTCATATAGATTAATATTATGGGATTAAAATTTGACAAAAGAAGTGAATGAGAACTTCAAGTGTTAATTTGGTAAAGGAGACATAGTTGTGTGACATGATGCAAGTATTTTCTCACTTGTGGAATAGCATGAAATGTGTACATCGTTTAGTAATGTAGAATTGTCATGATGTGACAATTGATAAGTATATGCAAAATTTGTGTAATGATGGACTTGGGAACAAAGTGAATTCATGAATTGAAAGGGAATGTACATGTGAGTTTGAGAACTCGACATGGAAATTGTATAAATTGAAGGTTGTGAAATGAAATTTGAAATAGAGTAGCTAAGTCTCCCCGGCATCGAGAAATGAAATAAAGTGAAATTAGACCAAGGTTGGTCAAGATGAAATGAATGAATAAGTCCGGTTGATGGAGAGGCTAACTCTAGTGATTAATTTTGTTCATGATTTTTTATAAAACTAAGGACTAGTGCATAGTGAAGATGTGATGAAAGTAAGAGAAAAACACTGAGTATGAGGGCCCTGGGTAGCGGCGAGAGCGTATCCCAGGAATTCCCATGACGAGTCTGGGTGAGGATACTGTTCCAGAGTAACGTCCCAGTGGCGACGCTCGTGGGATGTTTGAAGACTACGGGTGGTGTCATGTTTACGGTGAGAGCGTATCCCAGGAATTCCCATGATGCGTCAGGGTGAGGATACTACTCCAGAGTGCCTAAACATGAGTTCGTAGGTCAGATAACATCTAGGATACTTACCGTAATTACAGTAGTAGATTAAACCATAACGAGGGATTGAACCCTATAAAGATGAAGAACGAATAAGGGCTTGCCCTCGGACCTATGTAGTATGGGATGCATAGAATCCGAACAAGTGTGCATTAGTGTCATATAACATAAGTAACTGCATTAAGGACTAAGTGCACAATCACAACACGACATCAATAGGGTAGTCCCTTTAGTTTGAAATGTGACAAGTTTGTGGTTGCTAAATATGGAATGTTAAGTTATACTATTTCCAGCATAGAGAGGATGGCCGTGTATAATGATCGTCGGTTGAATAAACTGACGTACCCATAGTCTGACATGCAGGTATATGTCATGTTAAAGATTAAAGAAGAAAGGATGCTTGAAGATTGTATCATTGTTGTTGTACTTTATTTCAATTGTTGTATTTTTACTTCCGCTGTGCAAAAGAAAAGATGTAATTTGATGTAATCTCTGATGTATGATGAAAAAGTTTTAATTTCCCTGTAAAAGTGTACTAAGAAAGTGAAAAGATCCTGTAGAACATCTCGAATTCAGTGTATTTGGAATTCGGGGCGTTACAGAGTGGTATCAGAGCCACGCTTTCTACACTTTCCACACTTGTACAAGTTTATAGGGAACGACACCCTAGATGTGGACATTAGAGTGTGTGTTTGAATCTAGAGATTTAAATGTAAGTGACTTACATTTGTGTTGCTCTAAGATTTATGCTTATTCCTCTCTATTTCTAAGATGGCTGATCACTTCGACCCTGCTGGAGGCGACGACTGGCATATCATTGAGGAAGAGTACCATCCTGGACAGGCAGATTCCGAGGACGAGTACTACCCTGGACAAGCTGATTCTGATGATGAGGAGTACCCTGAATCCCGAGAGATCACCCCACCTCCGGATTCATCTGATGATTCTTCTTCTGACGAGGAAGAAGTACCCGTTCCAAGTGGTCTTGTAACTTCTCTTCAGAGGCAAGTGGAAACCCTGAAAGAGAGAGTTGGATTGTTGGAGGCTCAACTGGAGAAGCGGAAGGCCGACTATTCTGTTCTTAGCCATCGGATTTGGGAACTTGAGAAGAAAAAGAACCTAACTGATGTGCTGAAGGATGAGGTTGATGAACTGCGGGAAGAACTTCGAGCAGCGAAGAGGACCCGTAGGAGTTAGAGTGTTGTAGCTTCTGTTTCTTTCATTCTGATGTTTAGAGATGTTTTTAAATTCGAATGTATAAACTTTTTAAATTCAATGAAATGGAGGTTGGTTTAAATTCTTGTTATATACTTCGAATTTGACGGATCTTTTGCATCAGAATATGTCGAGAAGAGGAGCAAGGAATGGGGAAGGTTTGGATCTGGAGACTGAGCTTGCTAGGGTCTACCAGACGCTGAATGCTGTGGCTCAGAACCAAGCTAGGGGGCCGGCAAATCCAGTGCCCGAGGCGATTAAGCTGGTGGAATCGTTCAAGAGAATGAAACCACCTGTATTCGAGGGAAAGTCAGACCCAGATGTGGCTGACAACTGGATACAGCAAGTGGAGACAATCTTCGAGGTGTTGGAGACACCGGAGGGTAGCAAGGTCAAGTTGGCGACTTTGCAGCTGGAGAAGGACGCGGCGGTTTGGTGGCAATCCATGAAGGGGACCATGGGAGGTCTGTTGCTTGGCTGGGAGGAATTTCTGGAAGAATTTCACAGCCACTATTTCCCCTCCGACGTTCAGGAGAAGAAGGCGATGGAGTTTCTGTCGCTTCAGCAAGGCAGCATGTCGGTGAGAGCATATGAGACCAAGTTTACTCAGCTCTCCAGGTATGCTCCAGAGCTGGTGATGGATGAGGCCAAGAAAGCTCGCAAGTTCGAGCATGGTCTGAGGCCTAGTTTGAGATCTCGTATGATACCCCTTGGTATCAGGAGATTCGATAAGCTGGTCAAGAGGGCAGCAGCGACGGAGGCGGATATGGAGCAGTTCCACATGGCTCAGAACAGGAGGAACAACTGGCAGTCCGGGCAGAGGCCTGTACAATCGGGGAGTTTCAAGGGGCAACCATCTGCACAGAGGTTCAAACCGACAGGGGCGAACGCTGTTATTGTGGCTGGGGGGCCTGGAAACAATGTGGTGAGACCTCCTGCGGTGACTTGCTACAACTGTGGTGAAACAGGGCATTACAAATCTCAATGTCCCAAACTACAGGGTGGAAACAGCAACGCACCAACGCAGCAGGCTGGGAAGAGGTCGTACCAATTAGGGCGAGTATTTGCCTTGACAGAAGCTGATGCTGAGGAGGCAGATCAGGTCATCTCTGGTACGAGGGCTGGTGTTTAGGGTTTTGTCATTTCTTTTCCCTTTGTTTAGTGAGGCTGTTATGTAATGATATATATTATGTAACAGGCGAACTCTATCTTAATGGAATGAAAGCTGTTGTATTGTTTGATACTGGATCCTCTCATACATTTGTGTCTCCAAAGTTTGCTAAAGTGTTGGGAGTTGAACCGAAGATTTTCCCAGGCAAGACCTTAGCAGTAGCTACTCCGTCAGGGGAAACTTTAACCACTGATCGGTATTATGCTGATTGCGAGATTGTGATTGGGGATAGAATCTTTGGCATTGATCTGATCGAGCTGACTATCTTGGGAGTCGATGTTATCATTGGCATTGATTGGATGTCGGTGTACAGTGCAAGCATCGAATGTAAGGCCAAGACGGTGACAGTGAAGGCTCCAGGTGGACCTGAAGTCGTGTTCCAAGGGAAGCGGAAATGTTCCAAGCTGGTGGCAACTATCCGCAAGGAAGAGACTCCTGTGGAAGTGCAAGGGATTCCTGTGGTTCGGGACTATCCGACCGTGTTCTTGGAAGATTTTCCTGGGTTACCTCCGCATCGTGATGTAGAGTTCAGCATCACTGTTCAACCGGGAAGTGCACCCATTTCTAAGGCACCGTATAGGATGGCTCCAGTGGAACAGGATGAGGTGAAACGGCAGATTGAGGAACTGTTGGGAAAAGGCTTTATTCAACCTAGTGCGTCACCTTGGGGAGCACCAGTGCTTTTGGTAAAGAAGAAGGATGGATCGATGAGAATGTGCATCGATTACCGGGAGCTGAATAAGGTCACTGTTCAGAATAAGTATCCGATTCCTCGAATTGATGACTTGTTCGATCGTCTACAAGGAGCAGCTGTATTCTCCAAAATAGATCTTCGATCAGGTTACCACCAAGTTCGAGTGAAAGCTGAAGATGTGCATAAGACTGCGTTTAGAACTCGGCATGGGCATTACGAATTCTTAGTTATGCCATTCGGAGTGACGAATGCACCTGCAATCTTCATGGACTTGATGAACAGAGTTCTGAGGCCGTTTATTGATTCTTTCGTCGTGGTGTTTATCGACGATATTCTCGTGTACTCCAAGTCTGAGGAGGAGCACACCGAGCATCTGGCAGCAGTTTTGCAGAAGTTAGAAGAGCAGCAGTTGTATGCCAAGTTATCCAAGTGTGATTTCTGGAAGTCTGAAGTGGCATTCCTAGGTCACATCCTTTCTAAGGAGGGAGTGGCAACTGACCCTCAGAAGATAGAGGCAGTGAGAGACTGGGCAAGGCCTACTACAGTGAAGGAAGTCAGAAGTTTCCTTGGGATGACTGGGTATTATCGGAGATTCATTCAAGGTTATGCTCAGATAGCTGTACCGCTTACAGGGCTGACCAAGAAGAATGTGAGCTTCAAGTGGACCGAGCAATGTGAGGCGAGTTTTCAGGAGTTGAAAGATAGACTGACTACTGCACCTATTTTGGCTTTGCCTAGAGCTGGTGTTGAGTATGACGTTTATAGCAATGCTTCACATCGGGGGCTTGGTTGTGTCTTAATGCAAGAGGGAAGAGTAATCGCTTATGGGTCTAGGCAACTACGACCACATGAGAAAAATTACCCGACTCATGATCTGGAGTTGGCTGCGATTATCTTTGCCTTGAAACAATGGAGACACTACGTGTACGGTGAGAAGTTGAATATGTACACTGATCATAAGAGCTTGAAGTATATATATCAGCAGAGGGATCTCAATCTGAGGCAGCGGAGATGGTTGGAAGTGCTCGAGGATATGCGACCTGAGATCAAGTATCATCCTGGAAAGGCTAATGTTGTGGCTGATGCACTTAGCCGCAAGAGCAGTTTGGCCTGTTTGATTACAACTCAGAGGCATCTGATTGAGGAGCTGGACCGAGCTGGTATTGAGGTTGTCTTGCAAGGATTGGAAGCATCTTTGGCTCAGTTGAGGCTTCAGCCTACTTTGAATGCAAGGATCAAGTCAGGAGGTTGATGCTGATACTTTGGAGATGAAGGAGCAGGTTGGTGCTGGCAGGTTGCCCGGATTTCAAATCAGGGATGGAGTGCTGTGGTTCGGAGATAGGCTGTGCGTTCCAAATCAGGCGGACCTGAAAGAGAGTATTCTTCAGGAGGCGCATGCTACTCTTCTGTCTGTACATCCTGGGAGTACTAAGATGTACAAGGACATCAAGCAGCATTTCTGGTGGTCAGGTTTGAAGCGGGATGTGGCTGAATTTGTCGCGAAGTGTGAGGTTTGTCAGCAAGTCAAAGCCGAAAATCAGAGACCCGGAGGTCTATTACAGCCGTTACCTATTCCGGAATGGAAGTGGGATAACATCAGTATGGATTTCATCACGGGATTGCCTAAGAGTTCTAAAGGCAATGATGCAATTTGGGTTATAGTCGATCGACTTACCAAGCCCGCTCACTTTTTGGCGATGAAACTCACTGCTTCGATGGACAAGTTGGCTGAGATGTATGTTGGTGAGATTGTCCGACTTCATGGCGTTCCGTCGACCATTGTGTCTGATCGAGATGCGCGGTTTACTTCGCATTTCTGGAGGAGTCTTCAGGCAGCTTTGGGTACCAAGACAGATTTCAGCACTGCTTTTCATCCGCAAACCGATGGGCAGACCGAGAGAGTCAATCGTATTCTTGAGGATATGCTTCGGTGTTGTATACTAGACTTTGGAGGCAGTTGGGAAAGGCATTTACCTTTGGTGGAGTTTGCCTACAACAACAGTTTTCAGGCCAGTATTGGGATGGCGCCGTACGAAGCCTTGTATGGCAGGAAGTGCAGAACTCCTGTGTGTTGGTATGAAGTAGGGGAGCGTCAGTTGTTTGGTCCTGAGCTTGTGCAACTAACTTCTGAGAAGATTGATCTTATCAGGAAAAGGTTGGTGGAAGCTCAGAGCAGGCAGAAAAGCTATGCAGACAACCGGAGAAGGGACCTTGAGTTTGAGGTTGGTGACTTCGTCTTTCTGAAGGTATCGCCCAGTAAAGGTGTGGTTCGTTTTGGCAAAGGCGGGAAGTTAGCCCCGAGGTTTATAGGCCCGTATAAGATATTGAAAAGGATCGGGAAAACTGCTTACCGGCTTGAATTACCGGAAGAGTTGTCTCAGGTGCACAATGTCTTTCATGTGTCTATGCTGAGAGGTTATATTCCAGACCCGAGTCATCATTTGCCTGAAGTGCCAGAAGGTTTGCAGTTAGACCTGGATTACATCGAGTCTCCTGTTGAGATTGTTGATCGTCGAGAGAAAGTCTTGAGGAATAAGACGATACCGATGGTCAAGGTAGTCTGGAGAAACCACTTGGTTGAAGAGGCTACTTGGGAGTCTGAGGAGAGGATGTTAAAGGACTATCCTGAGCTCTTTGCTTGATTGTATTTTTTGGTACCTTTTGTTCTTGTTGTGTGTGTTGTATTTTTGTTTTTCTTGCTCTTGATTGTAGTTCCGAGGACGGAACTATTCTAAGGAGGGAGTGCTGTAATACCCTGATTTTTCAATTAATGAAAAATTATTTATTTTTGCACGTAGTGTGCACGTGCAATATTTTGTTTGGATTATTTTATCATGATGTGTATATTTAAATATTTTCTCAAATTATTTTAGTACAAAAAGCCTTTCTTTAAAGCCTTATTTTAATTTAGTAAAAAGCCCTTTTCTTAAAAAGCCCAAAAGTATTTTATTTTATTTGTTTTTATAAACTAGTTTTGGCCCACAAAGAAAGCCCATGAATGAACCTATTTTAATTAAACTTGTCATGTAGAAGATTTTTTTTTTTTTACTAAATTATTTTTATACAAATTTAAGAAGGTACAAATTTGGCCTAGTTGCATGCACGTGCACTACACGTACACGTGCAATGCACACTCACTATGGGAGGCCGGGTATCATTCTTTTTGGAGGGATTTTTGATTTTTGGGTGTGGAGAACATGGTGGTAGTTTCTTAGTAGTGGGTAGTTTTCCTAACTCCTACTTTGATCTAAGCCTTTCATCCAACAACTACCCAAGCAATCTTGGCCCTCCATTTCCCTCATTTTTTTGTATAAATACCCCCCCCCCCCCCTCTCATGGCTAATTTTGATATGCAAAGTATAATTTCTAAGCTATAGTATTGTAGTGATTGTGTGAGATATAAAGATAGAGAGTTGTGTGGGCTTTTGTGCTTGGAATGGCCGGCATCACTAAGGAGGGGAAGCTTTCGGTTGGTGCAAGGAGAAGCATTCGGCATTGGTTTGGAGGCTTGGAGCTTGAGTGCTTTTGTCTAGGAGGAGGTGCTTTCATCTACAAGGACTTGTTGCTTTTTGTGTTTTCTCTCCATTCAAGGTGGGTAAAACATTTCATATTTCTAGTATAGAAGTCCATGCTAGTTTTGATTATCAAACACTATACATGAAAAATACTAATAAGAGCCCACTTTAATTGAAAAGTTAGGATATGAATGGATTGAAATGATGTGATTAATTTTGTGTGTGAAATTCTAGCATGAAATTAATTATATGTAGAACTTTCTATGATGATTAGTTTAATTGAATGATGGTGGAATATGGCTAGTTTGATGTGTGAAAATCTCCATTAAATTGTTTGTTAATTGAATGGTTGAAACACGAAATTGACTAAGGAAATGACACACTTTAAAATTTGAATAGAGAGTTTGCTTGAATGTTTGAGTTGTAAATATGTTAATTCAAGAGTAGTGGTATATTTTGTGACATAGATGAACCAATGTAATTGCTTGTTGTCATCAAAATAGAAATACCCAAAAAATTTAGTATTTTTGAGTTTTACCTATTCATGTGCTAAAAAAGAAAAAGAATCCTTTTGTTGATATAGGTATGGAAAAATCCAAAAGATGTATGTGGTGTGAATATAGATTAATAACAGTGATTTATCATATGAGAATTGTGAAAGGAAAGGGGATTAGAAGACTAATTGGTTATTTCAATGTCGAAAATAAAGAAATAGTAGATTTAGTGAGTAATTCATTGATTTGGGAAAAAAATACATTTTTATAGTACAAAAAATTATTTTTATCTTACTGGTATGAGTGAAAACTGATCTGGAAGTTTTCAGTAAATTTTTCCAAAGCAATAAGAAACTATGGTTACATGAATACCGAGTTATTTTTTAAAACTGCACGAAAATATTACATATGGATTTTTGTGTGGGTTTGAGACAACCCGAGCCAGTGGCTCAGGCGGTCTCTGACTGCGGTCTGCTTCTCTGAGCGGTGCGGTTCGAACCTGGCCTTCACCATTTTTTTACCAAACTGAGTATATATATACATGACTGTCGATCAAACCCTATATACTTAATTCATTCCTTCTATACCGCTAGCACAGTCGGCCTGTTGGCGGGTGCTCTTGGCTCCTTCTCTGCCGTGCCTGGGTTCGATTCCTCCCTATGGCACTTATAAAAAATATTTTTTTTGGGAGTTGTAGATGTCCAAAAAATGTGGAAAAAATATGGTAATTCTCAGAAAAATATAAGGAATTTTATGGGAATGGTTTGAGTATTATTTGAATGAATTTAACTATGGTTGTAGTTAAAAAATGCATAGCTTGATATATGAGTTCATATAGATTAATATTATGGGATTAAAATTTGACAAAAGAAGTGAATGAGAACTTCAAGTGTTAATTTGGTAAAGGAGACATAGTTGTGTGACATGATGCAAGTATTTTCTCACTTGTGGAATAGCATGAAATGTGTACATCGTTTAGTAATGTAGAATTGTCATGATGTGACAATTGATAAGTATATGCAAAATTTGTGTAATGATGGACTTGGGAACAAAGTGAATTCATGAATTGAAAGGGAATGTACATGTGAGTTTGAGAACTCGACATGGAAATTGTATAAATTGAAGGTTGTGAAATGAAATTTGAAATAGAGTAGCTAAGTCTCCCCGGCATCGAGAAATGAAATAAAGTGAAATTAGACCAAGGTTGGTCAAGATGAAATGAATGAATAAGTCCGGTTGATGGAGAGGCTAACTCTAGTGATTAATTTTGTTCATGAATTTTTATAAAACTAAGGACTAGTGCATAGTGAAGATGTGATGAAAGTAAGAGAAAAACACTGAGTATGAGGGCCCTGGGTAGCGGCGAGAGCGTATCCCAGGAATTCCCATGACGAGTCTGGGTGAGGATACTGTTCCAGAGTACCGTCCCAGTGGCGATGCTCGTGGGATGTTTGAAGACTACGGGTGGTGTCATGTTTACGGTGAGAGCGTATCCCAGGAATTCCCATGATGCGTCAGGGTGAGGATACTACTCCAGAGTGCCTAAACATGAGTTCGTAGGTCAGATAACATCTAGGATACTTACCGTAATTACAGTAGTAGATTAAACCATAACGAGGGATTGAACCCTATAAAGATGAAGAACGAATAAGGGCTTGCCCTCGGACCTATGTAGTATGGGATGCATAGAATCCGAACAAGTGTGCATTAGTGTCATATAACATAAGTAACTGCATTAAGGACTAAGTGCACAATCACAACACGACATCAATAGGGTAGTCCCTTTAGTTTGAAATGTGACAAGTTTGTGGTTGCTAAATATGGAATGTTAAGTTATACTATTTCCGGCATAGAGAGGATGGCCGTGTATAATGATCGTCGGTTGAATAAACTGACGTACCCACAGTCTGACATGCAGGTATATGTCATGTTAAAGATTAAAGAAGAAAGGATGCTTGAAGATTGTATCATTGTTGTTGTACTTTATTTCAATTGTTGTATTTTTACTTCCGCTGTGCAAAAGAAAAGATGTAATTTGATGTAATCTCTGATGTATGATGAAAAAGTTTTAATTTCCCTGTAAAAGTGTACTAAGAAAGTGAAAAGATCCTGTAGAACATCTCGAATTCAGTGTATTTGGAATTCGGGGCGTTACAACAACTCACTAACTCTTGAACAAGCAAGCTCTTCCCTAGAGCTGCCCCACAACTTGCTAATTCAAAACATGTTGAGCTCAGAGTGCAGCTCCTCCCTAGAGCTGCTCCAACGGCTTGTCAACTTGTAACACCCCAATTTTTTTTTTAACTATTCCTTATTCAAAAGTTCACTAACTTAATCTATTACTAATCTACATTATTTCTTACATAGAAAAAAATTCATAGATTTTTATTAAAATTTTGGCAGAGTTTTCCCTGAAATATTAGTCCTTTTACAGAGTAACCTTATGGATATCTGCAAACAATCACACAAATCAATATACCTGTAATATAATTCAATCCTCCCAGGACACATTATTCAACATCATACAGGCAATAATATAAACGGCTCTGGGGGCATAATACTTCATAACATGCAAGATACAAATTTAAAACCAAAAATTCTTTTGAAAATTTATATGATTTTTAGAAAAACTTTAGAAAAATCTTTCAAAAATCAACCACAGAACCCAATACTCCACAACGAGGTGGGTGCGGGCTTTCATACTCCATCACAAAACTATATATATCCTTACACCTTACAGTTATACACATAATCTACCATAATACAAAATAATACATCAACTACCCCCATTTCTCCATATAATATATATATATATATATATATATATATATATATATATATATATATATATATATATATATATATATATATTCCATTTTACTACAAGCAAAAGTGTAACTACCAAACTAAACAATAGCTCACATCGCCGCTATCAAACCTGCAGGAGAGTTAGGTTTGTCCACCCTCAGGAAGGAACTCCCCTATTCCCCAGAAAACAACAGAGGTTAGCTATGTCTGGTGTGAGTATAATTTACTAGTTTAGTAAATAAATTAAACTGTATAAAGAAAATAGAATGAACTTACAAATATCAAGATGATAAATTTCAACCTGAAATCTGAACATAGAACATCATAAATGCGACTTTATATCAATGTACTCTTCTAAATTTTCACCCATCTACATATCCATAACCACTCTCACTACCTTGAAGTTGTGCCTCGGCAGGTAATTCACACCATTGCCATGGAAATAGCGGGCTGGTGGTTCCTCGGTATAATTCCAAGGCATATCAACTTATATAAACTCATATCACACTTATCTTTAGTTTTAAGATCATTCCCATAGTCCTCACTTAACATACATCACTTTATGCAGCATACTAATATCACAAATAACTTTACTTTACGTTCATATAATATTATATCATACATACGACTTTCTTTACTCATATTCTTTTTCATACAACAATTTGTTCGAGTTATTCACATTAATTTTACACACATAATTCCTTCATGGTTAATCTCATATATGCCACATCATATCAATTCATGTAGATAATTCCTTTACTTTATATTCAAAGACATATGTCACGCCTCGCTTCCCAAAAATACGGGATACAAGTACATGACATTGGCCCAGCTAATGACTAACATCACCCATACACTGTTTATCCGATTAACTCAACAATATAATCAATACAGAATAATTGCGTAAGCAATAATAATAATCTCATGAACAATAATACTTGAAATGAAGCATATATAATATACAAGTATAATAATCCGACGTCTGGAACGAAAATAAAATCCGGGATATAAGCCCAAAACAATAATAAATCTGAAACACAATAGTAATATGTCTTAATACAATGAAATAACAATAGTCTAATAATTAAGTCTTCATGACAAAGCAGTAATTATTTATTAAGCGGCGATGTAATCAATTCTTTCACCAATGTTGTTCTCCCAATCCATCAGGCAATTCTCTATCAACACCTGTAAACACTTCATCTACAAAGAGGAGAAAAATTGTCCTTAGAGCAAGTCATGGATAGCAAGTAGAAAAAATAGTGAACAATGGAATAACGGTATAGCAATGAATCAATGAATCAATAGAAATCAATAATATGGCACGATAATCAATACTAAATATCACAGTAATTGATGCAATGGAAATAAACAATGATGCAATATTCGGTAATAATAATCAATGATCAATTCGATATCAATAGGAACAATGAGGAACAATATGCAGTCGATGTGATTCAACTCTTAAGTTTATTAATCATTTTAATCATAACCAATGTAGCACTTCATACGTCACATCCATTTACCACATGGTTGCTACATACAAACAAGTTACGTTTTAGACTTAGTGGTGGAATTTATAGTTCATGTACTTGGCAACGATATTCAATAATGACTGATGACCGAATCAATCGAGATACTGTAGTCAGTAATCTACAATTAATCGATGACCGATATAACGGATAGACCGATAGACGGATAAACCGATAGACCAATAGACCAATAAATAGGTAAACACGGGCCCCTCCTTTGAGTACAGTCCTTATACTACTAAAGTCAATTCTTAAACCCCGGCTTGTTAATTATTTTATCAATGCAACAATACAATATGCAATATGAGACATGAGATGAACAATAGTATCAATAGGAGAACAATAGGACGATAACTTGGATAGGACAATTAGAATGATGACAATGAGCCACTGGAATCATGCAATGCAACATACACACTTTAATTCATGCAATACCACGATATAGAACAATTAATCTATTAAAATCTGGACTATATAATTCTGAACAGCAAGAGTAGTCTCTACAAAAGTACAGTTTCCCACTGTTCCAGAACACAAAAACTGAATCCGTCAGAAATTCTAGAAACTAGACTTCCACATAGTTCCAACACATATTTAAAGTTCAAAATCCGACAACAGTAATTAGGTCAAACACATGGTTCTTTACAGATTTTAGGTTCATGCAGAATTTCGACACCACGTTATTTTAATTTTAGAAACAGCAAAAACTCGATATTAAAATCAGAAAAAATATTTTCTAGTCTCCTAAACATGTTAAGAAACAATCTGAGAATTTTTAGATTAAAATTTTATCATTTGATCAGCATTTTTACTGTTTAAACATACAAGATACAAGAATTTAAAAATCTGGAATTAAAAACATAGCTATAGTAAAATGAGCATAACTTTTGCTACAAAACTCGAAATTCAAAAATGCAAGATGTTCTGGAAACTAGAAAGATAAGGCTACAATTCATATTGAGAAAGTATTTCATTTTAAGATTTTTTACTGGTTCAAAAATAGCAGTTAACCTATAAGCCAGCAAGCAATAAACAAGATTTGTATAGTTTTCTTGAAAATAAATTAATTAACATGATGGGTATCAATTCTATTAGTCAATAAGTTATATAATCAGCATGATGAGTGTCAAAACATGATAAATAAAATTAGAACACGCTCATACATCAATTTATCATCAATCAATCATCAATCGCTCAAATAACATACAACCTAGCAATTGTCTTTACGATAATTTATTTGAGTGATGATTATATGAACAATCCTATTATCACTATATGCACACATGAAAGATTCAATCTTTGAAGTCAAAAGTGGCACGATGTCAAGAATATTGGGGTTAGCTTGTGTAAATCCTCAATAGACCCAACGAAGAGAATCAATACAACGATATGATAACGAATATGATCTACTTGCAAGAATTTCAATGAAACTTGAATTTGATACAATGTACAATTCAAGAGGACAGTGACTTGCCTGTTAGATGGTGAAAACGAATACCAAGAATAATGGGATAAGGATCCCGAAGCAACGAACCCACGAACATACAAAATTACACATGCAATATATGTGCAATAGAATACCCAACAATCAACAGAAAAAAATAGCAAGAAAGACAGCAACCAATAGCGCAATAGAAGAGACAATGGCAACAGCAGCCACAGCGACGGCGGCATCGTTGGCTGAGGGCGGCGACGAGATCGACGCAACGGGAGAGGGCGAACGGCGTCGACGAAGTGGGTCGACGGGGGATTGGATTTTGGCGGTCGTCACTAATGTCGAGGACTAGGAAAGAGAGCCCGGGGTGGGGTTCTGTGGTGGCTGGGCGTCGAGGAGGAGGTGGGCGACGCTGCAGGGAGGTCAACGAGAGGAGGGCAGTCGCCGGAAGTGAGGGACTCGCCGGAGAAGAACACCAGAAAGATGGTCGGAATTTTGGGCAGGATTCAGATCGGGGAGAGAGAAAAGGTCAGGAGAGAGAAAGAGGAGAGAGGAGAGAGAAATTGCGACGGCTATAAATTCAAAATTGTGTAATTTGTAGGGTTTGCATTAGGGTTGTATTTATAGGGTACAATTAGGGTACTGGGTTGGTGAATTAGGGTTCAATAATAGTAGATTAGGGTTAAGAACAAAGAAATTGGGTTTTAGGGTTCAATTAAGAGATAGATCAAAATCAATAGGGTTCAAAATAAAAATACCCACAATTAAATAAAAGATAATAGGTTCAACAAGAAAATCTCAATCAAGAAGAACAAAAAATTTTCATGAACAAATTTAATCAAAAAGAAAATAATCAAGAAAGAACAATATGGTATTTAAATATATATATATATATATATATATATATATATATATATATATATATATATATTAAATCAAATTATATATATATATATATTAAATCAAATAGTAAAATGCATATAAATTTGAGCATGTTCGGGCTTAAAAGAAAATAATAATAATAATAATAATAATAATAATACTAATAAGATTATATAACAAAATATAACTTTATTAAAATAACCCAAATATCAATAATACATTTAAATTGAGCTCCAACACAAATAGTTGATCAATAAGATATAGCAAATAAGATCAAAATACACCACTATTCGAAATGAATAAGATTTTTGATTAAAAAATACTTTATTAAAATCCGAAATGAATTTAGCACCAAAATAACTTTATAAAAATCAAATTATAGAAAATACATGAAAAATACTTATTATCGGGAATGGGGGTTACAATCCTACCCATCTTACAACAAAATTTCGTCCTCGAAATTTGCATAGGCGGTATATAGAACAAAACAAAAACAACTGGTGAAATAACAAAACTGGGAATAAAGGGAAAAGACAAAATTGTGGCAACTCCAGAATAAGAAGGAATATGGATATGAATGAAGTGATCAAGAATGATGTTGAATAAAGATTCAAAGAATGATGACAATGCAAATGGATGAATAAGAAAGCAAACAATGCAAGAAAGAGAAATAACAGGAGAATCCTGAGACCTGTGGGTTATGGGCCCATCACGCTTTCGCTGCGCTACTCTGATAGTGAAGCTCCAAGCTGTAGACATGCCGTTGTAGATCAAGCGATGCCGGTCGACGAACCAAGCAGGAAGAAGAAGAACATATGACACTGGAAACAAAAGAATATGGGTAAGAAAAGAATGAATCTATACCCAAAGGAGTTAATGAATAAGGACGACTGTAAGGGATGAAGGAAACAAGGAATCAAAGAATGGAAGGAATAAAAGACAACAAGGAATGAAGGAACTGAAATGAAGGGATCAAAGAGGAATCAAATAAGACTAGTTTTCAGATCATAAGTTGGATATCAATTGTTCATGCGATCACTGTATTACTCATACTGTTGAGTCAAACCGGTATAATCCCAAATCTGATTAATATATCAGTCAAAATCAAACTTCCTTTCGTTAGTCATGTTTGACTGATATATTATCCCAACCCGGGCTCTGATACCACTAAAAACTTTGTCACGTCCCGCTTTCCAAAAATACGGGATACGAGTACATGACATTGGCCCAGCGAATGACTAACGTCACCCATACGTTGTTTATCCGATTAACTCAATAATGTAATCAGAGAAAACCTGGACAAGGGTCGATTCTTTTAACCACTAGATCAGAGAAAATTATATGTTTTAAAGCAAGAGATACCTGTTTGTTTTATTATTAACTTGATAAACATGCAAACAATTTGGTTTCTTAAATTATAAATTCTTGTTTCATTACTTTCCCTCTAATAATATACACTGACATCAACGGCTGTTATGTTTGTGTAAATAAATAGAAAAATATATATTAAAAAAAACTTAATTTCTTATAGGCTGTCATGAAGGGAACATGCATGATGCATCCCAAGCCAAGGGGTCCAATTAAGTGTCCCCCACCTCCAACTTCTATAACAAGCCCTAATTGAAGGAAGAAGAGTTAAGTTAGGTATCTTGTTCTCATATGTTCTACAGTTGTCCCTTCGACAACAAAAGAAAAGATGAAGTGGGCCACCATCCATGCTTGCTAGTTGCTAACGAACAAGTTGTGTTTACTCTCATTACTAAAACCATAGCTCTTGCTATGACCATATTTAAGAGCATCTGTAGTTCGTTGATCATTTTTTAAAATTTTATAAAATTTGACAAAATTCCTTCTGCAGTCGTTTGTCAAATTTTTATTGTTTAGGTTTGAGGGAACAACAGCCGGCTATATCTGAAAGGAGATATAACAATCTGAAAATTTTGGCCATCGAGAGATGATTTCCCATTCGTTCTAAATTTTCTCCCCAAAAATTTATCGGACGTTGAATAATCTTTCGTTCCAAAAATGTTTTTTTATTTAATCTATCAGACAGGATATGCTTTCTCGTCCGAAATTTGTTTTTAATTTTAAAAAAAAAAATCACGGACAAAATCTCCCGTCCATTCCATTTCTTCTCAATTGAGTTTGGAAAAAACCTATAGATTTAGGCCTATAAAACTTATTATGGGTCCATATTAGGATTTAATTTATATAAAAAATTCTCCAACAGAAAATGTTTTCCCGTGCATTCATTTCATATATTAAAAAAATAATAATATTAAAGGGATGCAATATCATCTCCCGTTCGACCCTATTTCAAAATCAAAACTCATTTTTTGGATTTAAACGATTACAACTCATATCTAAATTTTCTATTTTTATTTCTTAAATACCTAAAATTTAACTTCCAATGACTATAAATGCTCGAAGAAGAGTCATGTTGGCATGCATGTGCATGTACTTTTCTGGTCTCGTTGTTCCCTTGTGCTTAGCTTGGGGAAACTGTTCATGGGCCATTGTATTGTATTGCATTACGGAAGAGAGAGAGAGAGCAATAATGGTGCTGGTGTCCTTATTTCAGTGCTGTTTGGGCAAAAAGGCTTGGACCTATCCTGAATGGATAGATGCCTTCTCTTTGTCATTTTGCTTCTCATCTATATCCATCTTCTTGATCACCGATCAGAGCGACCAAGCTGTAGCTGTAGGGTGAGTTGCATGGAGGGATTGGAAAATCTTATCTGATTGATTGAGGAGGACAAAATATGGCAGTCATTTGAATTGAAGAAAAGGTTGTCATTATTGGAGATGGGACTGAGTGCTCTGCTCTTGTCTGATATGGGGATAAGGAATTATTTTTACTAGTAATTTACACGTGCTTAATAATTTCAAAAAATAAAAATAAAAATTCTGACGTGAGAAAGATTTAAACTGGAAACCTCTTTTATATTAGTTATGTACGTGCATTGTACATGTTGGTAGAATGACAAAATAACAAATGACACTAAGACCTTCTCCCATTATAATATTAGAGATGTTTACTTTTTATTTTTGCAAACATTAGATCTGAGTTTGTAGTTCTAACTTGAAATCGAAATATAGTTGTTTGAAACAGAGACCAAGAATTATTATTAGAAGAACTGTTTATTCATATAAGTTTAATTGATTCATGTTATGACATTTGACTTAAACTGGTTTTTATAATTTGCATTAATTAGGCCAAGATCCCAAATAATCTTATCTCATAAGACTCGAAATTTGGTCATCCATGTAGTAAGTGGAAGAATATAACATTGCGTTACATGTGGTTGGCAAGTTTTAAAAAAAATGATTACTAGGGTAAATAGTGTCGGAAAACCCTGCGAAAAGATAATTGTTCATCTCCTTTCTCCTCATCCTTAGTCAATTAATCCCTTGAGGTATCTAAATATACATCCCTCGCTGCTCAACTTTCATTAGCCAATTAATGCTTGTAGGTCCCTAAGGTCTCTAAGGCCAGGATCAAGTCGCTCTTGGGTCAAGCTAGTATCATAAGAATGTCGTGCTTAAGCCCAATTCCAGCCCATTTGCTTGTTGGCTTTAATTCACAGTTTGAAAAAAATGGTAGGACTATAGCTAATTTGGTGCACCTAAGAGCATTTGTAGTCTTCGTGAGCCAAATTTTGCGTATTTGACAAATGAAAGTAGAAAAAATGAGTTGCCGCTGTAGTCGTCGAAAGCTAAAATTTGGGTCAGACGAAAGATTATCTATCGTCCAAGCGATATGTACAAGTAAATTAGAATGGACGGAGAATCATTTCCCGTCCGTCGAAAGTTTTTGGTTTTTTAATTTTTTTTTTGTACTAGACGAGACTTAATCTTTCGTCCCAACCATTTAAATAATAATAATAATAATAATAATAATAATAATTCAAAAAAAAATTGACTAGGTTTAATTTTGTCGAGAGGGAATTCGTCGCTACACATTTGTTTTTTGTATTGGATGCTTTGATTGTACAATACTAGAGTTGACAGGGTTTCATTTTTTCAAAGTCAAAAAAAATTTAAAAATGGAGGGACGGTAGATTATCTACCGTCCCAACCATTTTGGACTTTTCCGAATTGAAGGGACGGTAAATTATTTATCGTCCTTCAAAATTTTTTTTTTTAATTAATTCAACGGACGATATATTATTCTTCGTCCGACGATGGCTCAGCTCCAATTGTGTAGGAACAGTGTCACGCGCCGCTTTCCAAAAATACGGAATACGAGCACGTAACATTGGCCCAGCGAATGACTAACATCACCCATAAGCTGTTTATCTGATTAACTCAACAATATAATCAATAGTGCAGGCAATAATAATAATCTCATGAACAATAGTAATTGGAATAAAACAATAAAAATAACCAAATACAATAATAATGATCCAACGTCTGGAAATAATAATAAAATCTGGGATATAAGCCCAAAACAATAATAATCCAATCCAAACTAATAACAAGTCTCAATACATTAAGTTTATTAAAGCAATAAGCAATTTAGAAAGCATAATCTTCAGAATGTTTGTTCTCCAATTCCAGCAGGCAATTCTTCCTCATTACCTATATACACTTCATCTAAAAAGAGGAGAAAAATTATCTTTAGAGTAAGTCATGAACAGCAAGTAGAGAAAGCAGGGAATAATGGAATAACGGTATAACAATGAATCAATGGATCAATAAGAATCAATAACATGGGACAAAAATCATGATAATCGATGCAATAGCTATAAACAATGATTCAATATTCGGTAACAGTAATCAATGATCAATAACAATAATAATTAGCCAATATTCGATATCAATAGGAACAATGAGGAACAATATGCAGTATCGATGTTGTGTGATCCTTAAGTCTATTAATCCTTTTTTTCCTAACTAATGCGTGTACTACTGCATCCCATACTACAGGTTCGATGCATACAATCAATTTTGTTTTAGACTCAAGTTGTGGGCTCTATAGTTCATGTACTCTTCAAAGATAAACATTATTCACCTTTCGGTGTACGATACGGTTATCGGCAATGATACAATACATGATAGATTGGGTTACGGTCATAACCACAATCACCGATAAAACAATAGCCGGAACATTATTTAGGGAAACACGGGACCCTTCTCCGAGTACAGTCCCTATATTGTCCACTACTAAAAGTCAACTCTTAAATCCCAACTTATTAATTATTTTATTAATGCAACAATACAATATGCAAATTTCCTTCAAAAAAAAAACAATACAATATGCAAATATGTGATATGAAATGAACGATGGTATCAATAGGGAAACATGGAGTAGGACAATTAGAATGATGACAATAACTCATTAGGATCATGCAATGCAACATACATACATCAATTCATGTAATAATACGATATAGGAATAGTTAATTCATGAAAAAGAGGAATCTAAAATTCTGGATAACAGCGCAGTCTGTACAAAAATACAGTTTCCCACTGACACAGAAATCGAAAATTGAATCCTTCAGAAAATCTGGAAACTAGACTTTCATACGGTTCCAACGCATACTTAAAGTTCAAATTCTGACAATAGTAGCTAGGTCAAACACATGTTTCTTTACAGGTTTTATGTTCAGGAAGAATTTCGACATCTTGTTGTTTTAATTTTTGAATCAGCAAAAACTCAATATTAAATTCAGTAAAAAATATTTTCTGGACTTCTAAACATGTTAAGAAACAATTTGAAAATTTTCATAGCAATATTTTACCATTTGATCAACATTTTTACTGTTTAAACATGAAGGGCTCGAGAATCTGAAAATCTAAAAGTAAAAATACAGCTGTAGTAAAAACGGGTATAACTTTTGCTAAAAAACTCGAAACTCAAAAATTCAAGATGATCTGAAAACTAGAAATATAAGGCTACAATTCATATTCAGAAAGTATTTCATTTTAAGGTCATTTACTGGTTCGAAAACAGCGGTCAATATTCAGGTCAGCAAGCATGTACAGTTTTTAGGGTATTTTTCTTGAAAATAAATTAATTAAACATGATGGGTATCGATTCTTTAGTCAATAAATTGTGTAATCAGCATGATGGGTGTCAAAACATGATAAATAAAACTAGAACACGCTCATACATCAATTTATCATCAATCAATCATCAATCTATCAAACAACATACAACCTAGCAATTGTCTCTACAGTAATTTATTTGTGTGATGATTATATGAACAACCCTATTGTCAATTCTATATGCACTCATGAAAGATCCAAACTTTAGAATCAAAAGTAGTACAATGTCAAGAATATTGGGGTTAGCTCGTGTAAACCCTCAATAAACCCAACGAATAGATGAACAATAGATAATATGATAACAAAGAGATCTACTTGCCAGAATTTCAATGAAACTTGAATTTGGTACAATTAACAATTCAAGAGGATGGTTACTTGCGTGGTAGACGGTGAAAATGGATACCAAGAATAACGGGATAAGGATCCCAAAGCAACGAACTCACGAACTAGCACAATCTCCAATAGCACGTGCGATATACGTGCAACCACTCACACAAAACGGCAAACACCGAATCTCCAATCCAAATACCAAACGGCAACACAGCAAACCAATTCCTTCTCCTCTACACAAAACAGCAAACACAAACTCCACAGCTCCCTACCCGAACATCAAACACACACACCAAATCCCAACCACCAAACAGCAAAAGTATAATAAAAGACAGCGGCAACAACAGGAACAAGAGACGGCACTGCAATATCAAGGAGCTTCGGGATCTGATGTCGTGGCTCGACACCGGCGAACAGTGCGATGGCGAGTAGCGCTGTGCTTGGTCGACGGAATTGGGAGCATGGGGATCGACATGGTGTGGATACAGGGGAACGGGGAAGGAGAGGTTGTGGTGGGGTCTTGGGTGCCTGGGCGTCGATGGGGGTGGCACCGGGAGGTGTGGTGACGAGAGGCGACGAGGGAGGGGGTCGCCGGAGGAGGGGTAGCGCTGGGAGGTGAAGGGGATGGCTGGAGATGAAAGATAGAGATGGGTTCAGTGGAATTGGGCGGGAATTCGTGGAGAGAGAAATGGCAAGGAGAGAGAATAAGAGAGAGATTAGATGGCTAGGGTTTCGATTTGTACACAAAAATTCGGGTTTGCATTAGAGTTGTATTTATAGGGTACAATTTGGGTACTAGATTAGAGAATTAGGGTCCAATAACAACGGTTTTGGGTCAAGAACAAAAGAAACTGAGTTTTAAGGTTCAATTAAGGATAGATCAAAATCAATAGGGTTCAAATAAAAATACCAACAATAAATAAGAGGACAATAGGATCGATAATAAAAGCTCATTTAAAAGAACAAAGAACTTCATGAACAAAAATTGAAATCCAAATAAATAGATTAATAATACAAATGAAAACAGTATAAGTTGGCTTGAACTTAAATTAGAATTCACCACGAAAATCATATCAAGTACGAATACAAAATAATTAGTTAAGTGTACTTTAATTAAATAATCAAGGAATAACGATTAATAGTTATAATTATAAAAATAATAAAATCATACAATAAAATAATTATTCGGGTTTAACAATTTACTAAAATGACCCAATATATATATATATATATATATATATATATATATATATATATATATATATAATTTGGACACAAATACAAATAGTCGATCAATAAGATCAAAACACATTATTATTTGAAATGAATAAATTTTTGATTAGAAAAACACCTTAATATAAAATCCAAAATGATTTTAGCACAAAATAATTTATAAAAAATCAAATTATAGAAAATACATGGAAAATACTTATTATCGGGAATGGGGGTTACAGACAGTGTTTCATTTTTCGTCCGACGTCTTCAACGAAAGATAATCTTTCGTCGCATTAAACGGACGAAAGATTATCCTTCGTTAGCTATATTTTGGCAAAAGCCATTTTGTCTCCCATATTTGGCCAACTACTGTTCATGTCGGTGCCAAAATTTGGGTAAATGGCCAACGACTACAGTGTTTTTTTCTCATTTTTTCCAAAAAATAGGTAAATGGAAAACGACTACAGATGCTCTAAGGACACTAGTTACTTTTATCTAATGTAATAATTAAAAAAGAATATATATATATATATATATATATATAGGAAAAGCTTCGGTTGTGCACTCCTCTAGTGCACACGGCGTGTGCACTATGCCTTCGGGCGTTCATATCGATGATCCGAACTGTTCACATTGATCTACACATCTAAATTAGTCTAAATATGTAAAATCAAATCATTTGAAATTTATTTAGCTATCAATTGAAGTGTTACAAAATTGTATGGCTGAAAATCATTGTTTTTTATAGTCACATGATGGATGGGTAAATAAATTTTAAACGATTTGATTTTATATATTTAGACTAATTTAGATGTGTAGATAAATGTGAACGGTTCGGATCGTCGGTATGAATGACCGAAGGCCTAGTGCACACGCCGTGTGCACTAGAGGAGTGTACAACCGAAGCTTTCCCTAAAATAAAATACAAAGAAAGCTATCAAGTGGCTCTCCTTCAATATTCTCTAAATCAAAGGCCCAGATCTAACCTCACAAACACAATCCCCCCCCCCCCCCAAATATATATATATATATATATATATATATATATATATATATATATATATATATATATTTTCCCCAAAACTTAAATTCAAATCCCCCAAACCAAAACAACTCCTTTATTTATTTAATGATTTCTCTCTCTCTCTCTCTCTCTCTCTCTCTCTCTCTCTCTATATATATATATATATATATATATATCTTTCTCTCTTCTATTCAAAATTAAGAAAATAAAAATTTAAAAATTTAAAAATAATTCAAAAAAAAATCAAAAACTTATAAAAAAAATTTTAAAAATTTTAAAAATCTAATATATATATATATATATATATATATATATATATATGATTAAAAATTAAATTAAAAAAATTAAAAATTTTTAAAAAATTTTAAATTTAAAAATAAAATTTAGAATAAAAAATTTTAAAAATTTTAAAAATTTAAAATTTTGAAAATATGAAAAAAACTAAATTTTGAAATTTTGAATTTTTGAAAATTTGAAAATCTCAATGCAAATCCAAATCCAATGTTGAACCCTAATCAAGAGGTCGTCGTTGATATCTGATCCGCTGTTAATTCCGTATCAGCGACTCCCCTCCACCGAATCGAGTGCATCTATATGCGATGAGACGACTCTAATTTCTTCTCATTAACCGAATTCTCATTGTAATTTTTATTTTTATTTTTTTTGTGTAGGGGATTTTCTCAGTTTTTTGCTAACTCGAATTTTATCTGTGCATGAGATTTAAGTTCGTAGAGGTGTGATTGTTTTATTTTCGGGTTTAAAATTTTTTAATTTGGTGATTTATTTGATAAGTTTTTTATTGGTTTTGATTTAAGGTGTACGCAAGTGAGAGATGGATTATTTGGTGTCCTCAATTTGGGCTTCCAAACCATAGCCGGACAGGTAAGCTGACTAGCAACCTAAAATAACTTGGTAAATATGCAACATTAATTTCTTTACTATAAAAAAAAATACTATCGTGAAGTGTTCCCTCCATTGGTTATTAGAAACCTTGAATAACATAACATATAAGAACTTTTAGTGTATGTTTGGATATATAGGATTGGGATGACTGGAGTTTACCAGTGAATGGTGCAAACTCTCCACTCAAGAAAGACAGCTAAAGTAAATTTGTTATTTATCCATTTTGATTTTTTTTATAAAGGTATAATGTGGGGAGACAAAGTAGAGATAAAAGAAATGATTGGCTTAGATTAGAGTTTTGAGAACTTCATGTATTTCATTTTGGTTGAAATAATAATAAGAGGTATTTCAATTGCAAACTGAGTCCAAGACAAACAAATGTTTAGATTATTGGTATTGTAGATACCTTCACACATGCACTTGCATTACCATTGTATTTAGACATGCTCATAGTGGTTATGAGATTATAGTAAGCTCTATAAAACCTATATGATAATGTCCTTGCATAACTATTACAAGCATCTAAAAGTGATGCTGAAGTTAAAAAAAACTCAATGCAGTATTTCTAACAAACTATATGCATTCCAGGTAAGTTCAAGCTAACGATCAAGAAGGCGATGGTTGAGCTTAAAGGTAGATATAGTGCTTTCTCATATAATTTGTTTGCTACTTCAATTAATTTGCTGGACCTCCAAAACTATTTTATATAATTAAACCAGGTGCATCGTTCCGAAGACGTGCCGTAGGCACGTGTCAATGGGCAAATCTAGTATATATATACTATAGCTAATTTGGTGCACCTAAGGACACTAGTTACTCTTATCTAATGTAATAATCAAAAAAGAATATATATATATATATATATATATATATATATATATGGGTAAATTTCAGATAACTCTACTGATTTTAACACATTTTGGCAGATAACAATACTTAATTTTTTTTGGCAGATAACCATACTTAAGTTTGCTCTGTTAAGCAGTATAGCCTACTCCGTTCATTTTGAGGTTTTTTTAAAGAAAAAGTGTTGTTGTTTTCACTTGACGAAAATATCTTTATCTATATACAGGCTTAAGATAAGTAAAAAAGATTTGGAGGAAAAATTAGGAGATTATGCGAAAATTTTGGGGGATTTCATCACTTGTTATTTTTATTTTTATTTATTTTTAGATGCGTGCAGGGATCGAACCTTGAGTATGAATCACTATGAATCACTATGAACATCAACACAACGGTTTAGCCAGAATATGAATCACTGCAGGCATCAATGCAACCCCTAACACCGAGTAAGACAACGATTTAGGTGTCGTTATGGGTCGCATTAACGTCTCATGTCATGTCAGCTAGCTAGTCTCATTGTCAAGAATCAATAGTATAAAATAAAGGATTAGCACATTAAAAACTGAGTGAATACGGCATAATTAAAGAACATCCCACAATCAAGGCATTGTGCTCAAAGAAGTTTGCACAAATCATTTGGCACTTATTTGTTTATCAAATTCGTAATGACATGTATAAACTATGATGCGAAACAGTGGATTACAAAACAACGTGCTTCCAGCATTGCTAGAAAATCTAAACATTCTAGTATATAACACAGTGCACCTGGAGTTACATAAAGTTACACATAGAAGAGAGGAGGAATGAGGTTAAATGTCTTTTACGCTGCTCCGATTTCTTTGTTGGAGTAGTCGGCAAACATTCTCTTTGCGCTGTCTGAATCTGAAGGGGGCACTTAGGTTGTATTGTCTTGTTAATTTTATAAATGTACACCGAAGACTTCAGAGTTCTGGTAATCCGACTGGCCTTTGAATGTTTATGTGCATTGCATTGTAGTCAAGGACTCAAACTATGTCCGAAAATGTGTAAACATTGTAAGCAAAATTACTGAACTTTATCAGCTCGTCTTTAACTTGACGTCTAATTATTTTTTAAATACAAATTTTTGCATCCTAGAACTTATGAGTTCCTACGGAAACAAATTTCACAAATGACTTTTGTCATGAACATTCAAACTTTAAGCTATCGGTTATATTAGCTTAAAAGATCCACTACCAATCCTCTAAACGTCGGGTAAGTTTTTTTTTAAAAGGGTTAAAAAGTTATTAAAAAGGTTTAAAAAAGAAAAAGTTAAAAAGGATATAGTTGGAAAATTAAGGCCAAGAGAAATCCTGCCTCCTCCAAGCCCTTGAGATTGAGCTTCGACAATCGCGTTAATCACTTCCTGAAAGTTATTATAGGTAAGATTCAGTGAGTTTGTACATGAGAGTCTATAAAATCTACTGCAAATGTTTGGATGTACCTGTGTAGCTATGTCCATCTCATACAAAGTATTTGCTTCGGAACCACGCACCTAGAGAAGTTTCGAACGAAACAGAACATGTATTGATATAATCATTAAGGCATTTTTTCATCAAACTGAAGTTGTTCTAGAGGTCAACACCCATTAAATTCCATATAAGAAAGGAGAATGAGTCCACAAACTGTCAATTGGGCATAAGCATACCAGTTTACTAGAGTAACTCTAATATATCTTGTTTTTAATACACCTTGTTTGTTAAGTAGGATACAACTTCAGCAATTACTTGAGAAGACTGCTCTATTCCGTCTACAAAAAAGAACATGAAATATATTAGCAGGTGAAGAAATTAATGGACAATACACTAATTGATTATTAAAAAAAATCATACTAAGTAGAACTACATGCCCAATATTTAACTAGCATAATATCATCATTTGGTGGGGTTTGTGGTGTTGGGGGTTGGTCGCAGAGAGAAAGAAAGAAAAAGGTTCAACAGGAATGCCAGCACCTTTGGATTTATTCTTCCTCTTTTAATTCCAACACTCATATTATCATATTAGAAAATCTTCCGATAATACTGTGAGCTTTGATAATCCTCTTTAAGAACAACACAGAAGATGTTATCTGTAATTCATATAATTACAATTCATCATTCAAGGTAAATATTCCACAACATCATATGCAGATTAGAACTACAGCGCAAGTGCTTATTTGACAAAACTTGCAGGATGGGCTTTGAACCAAGTTCCAATACAATTTGAACCAAATGCATCAAACTACAAACTATTGCTTTAAAGTTGTCTCCAACATATTGTAGTGGTTCTTATTTGGATAATTTGTACACCAATACAGAGTGAAAAGTTATATCAATAATCTGGATTGATGTTGAGAATGCTGGAGTTTTTATTTCAATTAAATTTTGCTGGCTTCGTTGATTTAATTGACCCTTATACTTGTTCTAAGATTGAATGCCTAACAAACATTTCCTCCTCAAGAGAACATATATATGATATCTCCACAGTATGTATGTTGTATGTCCAAATTTGATCAATATATCTCATGTCAATCTACATAGAGGTTTACTGTTCAACTTGATTGTGATTCTTACTGCTCTAACCACAATTGACATCTTCTACCAAATGGTGAGTAGAGCAAAATTTTTTTTGTCTGGACGAATAACTGAATAAGAAACATTTAATTTATAAAAACATAACAATATGAGATCTCTTTCTCTTTAAACATCAACATAGCACAAACCTAAACTCTAACCCTTACCCTAACATCAAATTGAGAATTAAAAATTGACACGAAATTTGAGAGAAGGGATCGAACCTTGAGGAAGAAGAAGACGATGAGACCGAGGGTTTGGGGAACAACGGGGAGGCAGGTGTTGGGTTTATGTCTTGCATATGATGTTGGATAAGAGGACGATAAGATGATGGGGGGATAGAGATGATTGGAAACGGAGTGGAGGCGAGAAATAGTCAGCGGCAGCAA
This sequence comes from Hemerocallis citrina, assembly GCA_017893485.1. Taxonomy (NCBI): domain Eukaryota; kingdom Viridiplantae; phylum Streptophyta; class Magnoliopsida; order Asparagales; family Asphodelaceae; genus Hemerocallis; species Hemerocallis citrina. The sequence continues at coordinate 96,151,753 of CM030366.1, forward strand.
CAGCAGAAGTTGCAGTCGACCGTCCGCAGTCAACCGTCCCCTGCAGGAAGTCTTTCAGAGAGGAGGACAGTCGACCGACATGTTGGTGCGGTCGACCGTTAGCGGTGCTGATGGGTTTCGGGTTTGAGTCTGGCTGATTCGTGAAAAGCCCAACTTGCTCTTCAAGTTGGATTGTGTGGCTCCTATCGTAGGGTTATCTCTTATGTACTATCCAATGGCTTTTGTAACAAGATATCAACTTAGGATTTGTCTCTAGATCTATATAAATAATTGTAACGGCTCATAGATCTTTGATGATTCTATTGAGTGCCGAATAGAAGAAAAGAGTACTTCATAGAGAAGGGTGAGAGAGTTTCTCCATTGTAAGCAGCATCAAGTTTCAGTAGGCTTGAGAGAGGGTCATCATGAGAATTGTAATATTCTTGTATCTTCTCTAGTTGAAATAATATCTCGGTTCTTCCTCCCTCGAATTAAGGCAAAAGCTCCAACCGAGACAATTCTTGTGTGCTTTGTGTGATTGTTGCGATCTAGTCTTGCTTGGTGGTTTGTGTTGATTGTGTCAAAGACTCAACAAGATTCTTAAATTCCTAACAAGTGGTATCAGAGCAATCAGGTTCGTGGGTTTGTTCGAGTTCCTTGGAGATGGCAGATCAAAAGACGAAGATCAAGCGGTTTGATGGTAAGATCAACTTCAATCTATGGATGGTAGACATGTATGATGTTTTGGTTCATAAGGACTTGCACCTTGCCCTAGAATAGAAGAAGCCAACCAAGGTGAAGCAGGAGAAGTGGGATGAGATTTGTTTGAAGGCTTTGAGTTTAATCTGGTTGCAATTGGCAGACGAAGTCAAATGTAATATTCTTGAGGAGAAAAGTGCGGCGAGTCTATGGGCGAGACTCAAATCTGACTACTCGGGATCGTCGTTGCTAGATCGGATTTATTAGAAGAGAAAGCTATTTAGGTTCTCAATGAAGGAAGGTACCCATCTTCAAGATCATATTGTGGAGTTCAATAAGGTAATATCTGAACTGAAGGCGATTAATGCTGATGATCTTAGCGAAGAGGATAAAGCTTTCAACTCGATTTATTCTCTGCCAACTTCTTATGATCACTTGATAACTACCATGCTACATGGGAAATCAGCCAAGGAGACACTTACTGTAGCCGGGGTGATTAAGGGTCTGAAAGAAGATGAACTAAGAAAGGAGGCTCATAAAGGATGGTCTATTTCTTTAGGGTGTTTTGCGGTGGATGGTGATACTTCAACTGGAAGGGATGCGACACACAAGGGTAAGATTCGTTGCCATTACTGTAGAGGAGTTGGGAATTACAAGAGAGACTGTGGCAAGTGGTTGAGTCGGAAGAGTGCTACTAAAGAAGGGGAACAAGCCCATATAGTCAGTGCAATTGAGTCAGGTAATAATGACGATTATTGTCTTCTTGTTTCAAGTTCTTCAGATGTGGATTCAAGTTGGTATCTTGATTTGGAAAGTTCTTCTCATATTTGCTCCGAGAGGGAGATATTTTCTCCTTACAATTCATCAACAGGCCGTAGTGTGAGAACGGGGAGATTTGTGAAGTAGTGAGTGAGGGAACTGTTGAATTGGAGATGCCAGATGGTAAAGGGTTCACACTAGAAGAGGTCATGCATATTCCTTCGATACAACATAATCTTATATCCTTGGGTACTCTTAATGCTCGTGGTTGCAGGTACACAGCTCGAGGTGGAGTTTTGACAGTTTGGGATAGTCGTCGTAAGGTAATGAAGGGTAAGAGGGGGATTGGGCAGGGTCAGCACAACCTCTACCAGCTTTGTGGGAGCAGAAAAACTCGGCCGAGTGTATGGAAGCTAGCCCATTGTTCCTAAAGCATCGTCTAGTAAGCCATCACTAGAATTACCGACACGAGACTGCAACGTTCGAATACCGTTGGAAGGTGGAGAGAGCCTTGGTGTAGGTGGAGTTCGTGTGGAGGGTGGCACCTCCATGATTACATCTACAAGGGTGTGCCCTTTAGGGGGGCATACAGCTGGAGAAAAACAGGTGGAGGTTTGTTCAACTAGCAGGAAAAGCCATAGAAACATGTTGCTTACAAAGCGGAGAAGAAAGGTCTAGAAGAGTTTTAAATCACACAAGTATGGATTCATACGTATGCAATCCAAGGTCGAGATTGTTGGGTTTATGTCTTGCATACGATGTTGGATAAAAAGATGATAAGATGATGGAGGGATAGAGATGATTAGAAATGGAGTGGAGGCAAGAAATAGTCAGCATCAGCAACAGCAGAAGTTGCGGTCGACCGTCCCTCATGTGCGGTCAACCGTCCCCTGCACGAAGTCTTCCAGAGAGGAGGACAGTCGACCGACTTGTTGGTGCGGTCGACTGTTAGCGGCGCTGATGGGTTTCGGGCTTGAGTCTGGCTGATTCGTGAAAAGCCCAACTTGCTCTTCAAGTTGGATCGTGTGGCTCCTATCGTAGGGTTATCTCTTATGTACTATCCAATGGCAATTGTAACAAGATATCAACTTAGGATTTGTCTCTAGATCTATATAAATAATTGTAACGGCTCATAGATCTTTGATGATTCTATTGAGTGCCGAATAGAAGAAAAGAGTACTTCATAGAGAAGGGTGAGAGAGTTTCTCCATTGTAAGCAGCATCAAGTTCCAATAGGCTTGAGAGAGGGTCATCATGAGAATTGTAATATTCTTGTATCTTCTCTAGTTGAAATAATATCTCAGTTTTTCCTCCCCCGGATTAAGGCAAAATCCCCAACCGGGATAATTCTTGTGTGCTTTGTGTGATTGGTGCGATCTAGTCTTGCTTGGTGGTTTGTGTTGATTGTGTCAAAGACTCAATAAAATCCTCAAGTTCCTAACAGCAGGGACATGGGGCACGGCGGGTGCGAGCGGGCGAATGTGCGACAACGATTGTTGAGGGCGCGCGGGGAAAGAGAGGAAGGAGGGAACTGGGTTTGGAGAGATAATGAGGGACGACGATGGCTTGGAAGGAGACGACGGGGAAGGCAAACGGTAGGATTGAGCAGAAGAGAGGGAAAAAAAGAGAGAGAGAGTGTGTGTGTGTGTGCGTGTTATTTTAGACCTCAAAGTATGATTCGAGGAATAAAGAGGAAAAGGGAGAGGGTAATTTTTTTTCAATTTTTTTTTACTTTACCCGTTTATACAGTACAAGGTTATTTAGTCATTCCATGCTAAAGATAACTGCGTCTGTCAGTTTACTAGGCTCCTAACGGTAAAAAAATTTCTGTAGGGTTAAATGTCAACAAAAAATGCCTGAGTATGGTCTGCCAAACTCGTAAAACGCAGTAGGGTTATTTAAACTTTACCATATATATCTATATAATAAAACAGAAAGAAAGCTATCAAGTGGCTCTCCTTCAATCCCCCCAAAATCAAAGGCCGAGATCTAACCTCACAAAACACATTTTCCCTCACAAAAGTTTTCCCCCAAAATTCAAATTCAAATTCCCCCACCCAAAACAACTCATTTATTTATTTAATTATTTCTCCCTCTCTCTTTCTCTTCTATTCAAAAAATTAAGAAAATAAAAAATTTTAAAATTTTTTAAAAATTAAAAAAGTCAAAAACTTATTAAAAAATTTTAAAATATTTTTAAAAAATAATTTTTCAAAAAAAAATCTATTTAAAAATTTAAAATTTTTATTTTTTTAAAAATTTTTGAAATTTTTTAGATTTTAAACATTTTGAAAATTTTAAAAAATTTAAAAATTTTGAAAATTTGAAAAATTTTGAATTTTGAAAATTTGAAAAATTTTGATTTTTGAAAATTTGAAAATTTTTGAAAATTTGAAAATCTCAAAGCAAATTCAAATCCAAATCCAATGTCGAACCCCAATCAAGAGGTCGTCGTCAATATCTTATCCGCTGCTAATTTCGTATCGGTGTCTTCCCTCCACCAAATCAAGCGCAAATATCAAGCAACTCTATATCGGCGACTCCCCTCCATCGAATCGAGAGCCTCTATATGAGATGCGACGACTCTAATTTCATCTCATTAACCGAATTCGCATTCTAATTTTTAATTTTTTTGTGCAGGGGATTACTCAGTTTTTTGCTGACTCGAATTTTGTGTGTGCATGGGATTTAAGTTCAGAAAGGTATGATTATTTTATTTTTGGGCTTCAAAAATTTTAATTTAGTGATTTATTTGATGAGCTTTTTATTGGTTTTAATTTAAGGTGTACGGAAGTGAGAGGGATTATTTGGTGGCCTCAATTTGGGCTTCCAAACCATAGCAGGACAGGTAAGTTGACTAGCAACCTAAAATAACTTGCAAATATGCAACATTAATTTCTTTACTACAAGAGAAAATATTATCGTGAACTGTTCCCTTCACTGGTTATTAGAAACCATGGATAACATAACATATAAGAACTTTTGATGTATGTTTGGATATATAGGATTGGGATAACTAGAGTTTACTAGTGAATGGTGCAAACTCTCCACTCAAGAAAGACAGCTAAAATAAATCTGTTATTTATCCATTTTAAATTTTTTTTATAAAGGTGCAATGGGAAGACAAAGTGGAGATAAAAGAAATGATTAGCTTGGATTAGAGTTTTGAGAACTTCATATATTTCATTTGGTTGAAATAATAATAAGAGGTATTTCAATTACAAACTGAGTCTCAGACAAACAAGTGTTTAGATTACTGGTATTGTAGATACCTTCACACATGCACTTGCATTACCAATGTATTTAGACATGCTCATAGTGGTTATGGGATTAGAGTAAGCTCTATAAAACCTATATGATAATGTCTTTGCATAACTATTACAAGAATCTAAAGTGATGTCGAAATTTAAAAAAAAAACTCTATGCAGTGTTTCTAACAAACTATATGCATTCCAGGTAAGTTCAAGCTAATGATCAAGAAGGCGATGGTTGAGCTTAAAGGTAGATATACTACTTTCTCATATAATATGTAACGCCCCGGATCCCCATCATCAGACATCCGTGACACAACCAGAATCTTTGCCTTTAAATGCCTATCAATACAGTAAATAACACGAAAATTAAAAACCTTTATTGCCAAATAGAATTATTACATCAATAATTACAATCCTTATTTTGTTCTTGAACAAGGAATACGAATTACATAAACTCATTACAACTGATTACAAAAATATTCAAACTCTTCTTGTAAAGCCATCGGTTGTCTTCCAGACCGGCAATCGATTGGTCACTGCCGGAATACCTCTGAGTGGTCTATCTGTCTCCCTGGGACTTGCCATTCGGCTTGAGCCTTCTGCTGCCGACTCTAATATTTCTGCACCTTCTTGAATGATAGGCATGTACACTGCCGCTCCACTTGGATGCCCTGCTGGACTGGCTCTCCTGCCCTCACGACCCGGTATCTGGTACTTAATTAAGTGGGCACGTCAGTAATTCTACTGACACAATGCTGATAAGAAAACAACGATCTCCAATTATCACACCCACAATTCATCTTGAATGGAAAAGAAATGTGTATCCTAATTTCCTAGTGTTCGTGTATGCCTAGACTTGAAGTCTAATACAAAGATAGAGTACGGAATAGATGCCTTAATCTAATGTTAGCGAGACTCTGGACACACACGCATCCCATACTACATGTGCCCCAGATCAAGCCGTTTCTCCAGTTTTAGGGATTCGAACTCTAGCCATGCAATGCATTCTATTATTGTACACTTTCTGTTCCGGATAGTAGAGCGTGGCTGAGGAGATTGCAGGTTAATTGGTCTCATCCATTTTGCAGTCGCTTAGTGGTGTCTTGGTTCGCCACTAGTGCCCGGCGCCCGGACCCCACTCAAAAGTCGTGACGAACCTAAAAATACACTGGCAGCATATCCATTATGCAGAAAATCCAGTATGATCCGTTCGTGTCCACCACATAGAACATGACGGCCTCGAAGGTCTAAAACCCCCTATCCGCCAGGAAATCAACATCTCGTTCTTACCACGGTACTTCAGGAATCAACAGTGCAAGATACGCACCGCAGCACGTATCCCTAATGACAGGAAGAGACAATCCCATGGTCATCACCACCTAGTGCCAATAATCAAAACGAATCGAATTATAGGGAACCACCCCTAACACCAACTCGGTCTTCAAGCGAAACAAAAATAAGAAAACCTAATCAATGGAGTTTACTGAAAACATGTGGTTACCCAAAATCATACATGGTGTTGAACAACCAATGCCGAGCCTGACTGGTCTATCAAAATAACAATTATCACAGGAATCACATCCACTGATTCTCAATACCTTCACAGGTCAGCGACCAAATAATTCCAGTCCGTGACCCTCAGCGAGTAGTCCAACGGTGCCCCAAGAATGCAATATAATTCAATGAAGGTAAGCACACACATAATCACAAATTCCTGACCATTTGACAGACTCAAGCATCGAGATACCAATCACAACCCGACCAGAGCTATAACCCAACTTACTCATGTCCACCATGAGTACTAAGTACAAGAACTTGTCTAAGTTCCAGATAAAAATGCTAAAAGCATCCTTTGAAACTCAATAGCTCATGATCACTACATTGCGGTGTGCAGAGAGTTCCTCATTAATTGTCCGATAGAATAGTTCAAGAAATAGCAGTAGCTGTAACTCAAGCTACGCTCATCGAAATCCAACACAATCAAACTTTCTAGAAGGGTAGGGAGATCCATTGCAATTTCCTAGTGGACGACTCCCTCAATTCTTTAAAGAACTCAAGTCCTTGAGCTAACTTAAGCTCGAAGTCAAACTAAACAACAGGTTGCTAACTTGCAACGACCATAACTTCCAGCACACAAGTCAGAAATGCTTGACACTATCCATATTCTGGAAAGCTAAGACCCTAGTCAAAAACTTTCCAGTTAACTATTTTCTCAAATTCAATCATCTGGACACCATATAAGCCTCATATAATTCCAGTTGTACGTTCCTTCATGCACTCGCTGCACCTTTTCGATATGAGAAAAGTTTGCATATTTATCCGAATTACTCGATTTCAGGTTCTATAGAAATATGGGAGTGTCAACTTCAAATTCCTAATTGAACACATTCTCAGAATCAAACATTAAAGCCCTCGAAAATACCAAATTCCATCAGGTGCGCAAACAGGGAAAAAGTTGATTTTTCAATGAACAGGGCTTCAACTAGAGTGGATCTGCCCTAGTCTTTGAAAAATCATAACTCTCAACGTACAAACTAGAATTACAAAATTCCAGTTGGGTTAGAAATCTATGACTCCCTACTACGACTCTCTAGTTGGTCAAATTCCCAAATTCTTAACAAGTAATTCCAGAAATTTCCATCTTCGCAGACTAGTCGATTTGTACTCAGCTGAACCCAGTCCACTTAGAAATTCAATAATAAATCAACCTTAAGTCCAATGCTCATGAAAATTGAGAGTCTCAATCCACACATATACTATTCCATTTTATCCAAAATTCACATTCAGATTCATATCGCACAATGAGTTATGACTCCTCAAACAATGCACAAAATTTCAGCTGCTCCTTCCGCAAGGTATTTACTACCCCTTACTAAATAATTTTGAAACCTCATCAAATAATATCTAAAAATTCTAAAATTTGAGAATCATCAAATAGACTCATACCATAAGATACTCTCAAAGTTTCATAGCAATATCATAAACACACAAGGAGTTATGACCTTTTGAACCTCAGTCCAAAAACAGTCCGCTTCAGCCACAACTTCCAGACTAGTTATATTCTACAATTTCTTTGAGATATCAAACGACCTCGGAAAATTATGAAATTTAAGACTATATCTGCAGACATATACAAGAGTGTCCAAAATAATTTTTAGCTTAAAATACCTAGGCTACACTGATATACAAAATCGGAAATACACAACAAATTTCACACAGCTAGCAGCAATTTCGGCTGCTTACTATCCGAGATTGGGTTCTATGTTTGGGCTATCAAATTGCTTCCAAATATTATGAAAATTTTTTTGGGTGCTCTACATACATAGAGTAACAATTCCACAAAATTTGAACCCAAAATTCTGAACTGTTTGAGAGAAAGAAATTCTCAAACTCACCCTCATTAGCATGCTTCTTAACAAAAGCTTATAAAATGAGTTGTTCTTACCATACAACTATCTTTTCTTAGCATTCCACTTATCATACATGATAATCAAAATTCTCCAAACACTATCACAAGCTAAGAATTCACATATACATCAAGAAAAATAAATTTTTAGAGTTAAGAGAAATCACCCACATGTCACGTTACAAGAGAACTTCTCCTTGTAGCTTGGCTCCCAACCTTTACTCCTAGCTCTTGTAGAATTGGCTATCTCAAATTTCCTACTACTCTTCTCTTCTTCCACTACTCAAAGACTTCTCCTTTCTTCTTCTCCTTCTCTACTTTTTATTTTTGAAAAAAAGCCAGAACAAGAAGAAAAATGGATGAGAAGAGGATGGAGTGGGTATTTTATAAGAGATGGGAGCTAGGGTTTGTGGAGATGTGTGGTGAGATGAGGTGCCAACACCACAAGTGGAAGCTTCTTGGAAGTTTCTTGGAAACTCCCTGGAAACTTCTCACCTTCATAAGTCAATCTTCACATGGTGAATTATCTCCACCCTTCAATCTTCATCAAGATCCAAGTCATGATATGATGCTAGGGTTCCTAACCCTAGGTTAGGTCAAGGGACCCTAGGTCACCATACCCTAACCCTAACCCTAGTGCACAAATTCAATCCCTATTCAATTCAAGCACTAGCTCAATTTAAAATAACCAATATGTATAATTTAAAATCTATAAAAATATATGCTTTATAGAAATTATAATTTTCTCCCGACAATTGTCTGGTCAAAACAATCGGAACAAATTCACAGTTTAATCGAGAAGATATCCTGAGTCTGTCTTACCGGATTCAGAACAGCTCATATGTCTGAAATTTCTCAATTAAAACTGATAACTATTAGAAAAATATGTAATCGTGTGCAATACTCAGACGTGCACAGATACTATGCAAAAATAGCCATATGCTATTTTGCGGGGTATTACATCACTCCCTCCTTAGAATCGTTCTGTCCTCAGAACGACGCTAGGGGAATAGACAAACATCAATGTGCAGAAGATACCTTCCCTGATCATCTCAAATTCCTCGAGGAACATCCTCGACAACTGACTCTCAATTGCTCAACACATGCCTCAAGTGCTCAACGCATCCTTCCATCCCGGAGATTAATCCCATCGCGTAGATCATTCGGGGATCTGTCTTATCTCACATCCACCGTACTGGGGATGAATCACCTTGGGGAAAGTCACTATCGTCCTGGATTACTGGAGACCAATCCCTCTCCACATAACATCCTGGGGCCTATTTCATCTCGCATTCCGGAATACTGGGAAATATCTCGCTCCACGGATTATTCTGGAGCCTCCTTTATCATTAATTTCCCCGTGGATATTACTCTCGTCCTCAGAATACTGGAGATCAATCCCGCTCCACAGAACATCCTGGGGCCTATTTCATCCCACGTCTGGAATACTGGGGAATATCTTACTCCTTGGATCACTCTGGAGTCAATGTTCCACTAGCCTGCTCGTGAATGTTGCTCTCGTCCCTAGAATACTGGAGACCAATCCTGCTCCACAGAATATTCTAGGGCCTATTTCATCCCACATCTGGAATACTGGGGAATATCTCACTCCCTGGATCATTCTGGAGCCAACATCACACAATCTTTTTCCATGAGTGTCGCTCTCATTCCTGGAATACTGGAGACCAATTCCTACTCCACAGAACATCCTGGGGCCTATTTCATCCCACATATGCAATACTGAGGAATGTCTCACTTTCTGGATCATTCTGGAGGCAACATCACACAATCTTTCTCCATGAGTGTCTGTCACGCTCCGCTTCCCACTATACGGAAATACAGGCACGCAACTGAGGCCCAGCGAATGATATACATCATCCATAAGCTGTACAATTATAAGCTCAACAAGATCTTTATAACACAATCACGCAAGCAAATATAATAATCACATGAGCTGAAAATAGAATAACCATCATTTGGATATTACATCAACATCGGGTCAAGATGCCCGGGAGTACAAGGTGCCAGAATTAAAATAATATGATAAGCAGTTTGCTATAACAACTAGATAAAATAGCGACTGAAAGAAAAATAACATGAAGTAGTAAGGAAGCAGCAACGATTGTCTAGAGAGTCTGCTCGTCGGGTCCATCAGTACCTGTATAATTATTAACTCAAAGAAAAATAGAAAAGTTCCCGTTAGAGCAAGTTTCAGGCAGCAAGTAGCAACAAGCAGAAAAAGGGGTAATATAACAAGATATAACATGGGAGAAACAAGAAGTAGAAGTACAAATACAATATGGAAGTAAGCAAAGAATTGGGACAATATGATCATGTAAGTAATAACTGTAACTAGTGTATTCTAGACTTCAAGATATAAGCAATTGATAACCTAGGCTCAGTTAATTGATAATCATGTAATCAAGGATCGAGAGTCATGTAATCAAGGGTCATGTAATCAAGAATCATGTAATCAAAAATCAAGAGTCATGTAATCAAGAATCAAGAGTCATATAATGAAGAGTCACGTAATCAAGAATCATGCTTAGTGAAGATCTCAAGTTTATCTGTGTTATTAACTTATCTAATGCACGCAATCCTGTGTCCCATACCACAAGTTCGGTGCATATCAATCATGTGACGTTTAGACTTAAGTAGTGAATTCTATACGATTATGTACTCGGGTCTTCCAGTGATAGTATCAAGACATGTCATCATGAATCATGTAATCAAGAATTATGTAATCAAGAATTGTGTAATCAAGAATCACTATTTCGGGAAACACGGGCCCCTTCCGAGTATACTCCCCTATATTGTCCATTACTAAGCCGTACCCTTATAACCCCGGCTTGTTATTCTTTTATAGTTAATTATGAACATGCAGTTGGTACGACTAGTGGAACGGTATAATCAAGACAGTTTAATCAAGAAAAATATCAAGGGCAGTAATCATGGACATGAGACATAAAACGAGTACATATATCGACAGTAGTTATTATGGAATTATCAAGTGGTATAAAATACATTCTATCAACCTATTATATCTATGCAAGTTATTATTACAAGAACAATAATATACACTCAGTTCATTAAATATGAAAAATAACGGGTTTATATGCAAAAATGTATAGATGAATTTTTAGACAACTTGACATATCTGCATTCAAATCAACTTTTCCGTTGTTACAGAAAAGCAAATCCGATTCCGACAGAGATTCTAGAAAGTAGACTCTCTTTCGGTTCCAACGCATATTCACACGATACATTCTAAAGACATTAGCTATGCGTACAAATTCATTCTTCGCTGGTTTCGATGTTTCGCGTGCATTCTGAAAATTCGGAGTCACAATACTAAAACTGCGATATCTCACAATCTATACATCGGATTGAGAAACTGTAGGATGTTTCGGATATCTAGACTCGAAGGGCTACGATTTTCATGTACAAAGTTTTTCGATCCAGTGTCGGAAATATGGTCAAATTCTCAGTATGAGAGACCTGTTAGTGATCCCGTGCAGGTTCAAAAATTCACAATATGACAGTACTAAAATTGCGATATCTCACAATCTATACATCCGATTGAGAAACCGTTAGATGTTCTGGATTCGGGACTCGATGGGCTACGATTTTCACTTAGAAAATCTTCAATCTAGTATTGGAAACATGATCGAATTCTCAGTGCAAGGTCAAGAAATTTTAGAGATAGTAAGGTTGAATATTCGATAACACGATTCAAAATGTGTTAACGGTTCACTCTTGAGTTGATATAGCATGGAACCAGTGACTAGAATGGAGTTTGACAATAAAATATAATGATAACTAGACTACTTGCCACGAGTCCAAGGAAAATGCTTGTACGAGAACAAAAATAGTGTATAAGGTACTTGTCTTATAACGTGACGGTTTTGGTGGTGGTGTTAACCACGGAAAGAAGAAGCGATGTCGGCAACAGACGGCGGCACAACGGCGGTAAGAATGGCGGTAAGACGGCAATGAGGGAACGACGGTAGCAACGGTGAGTGACAACAACAACAAGGTGGCGCGGCGTCGGGTTGTTTTTCGGGGTTCACGGGATCGTAAAAGCGGAGTCGTTGGCTCGAAGGTGGAAGGTAAAGTGGAGCTCGGGTGTTGCTTGAGCTCTCGGGTGTGAAGAAGGCAGAGGAAGAGAAGGAGGGAAAATGAAGAATGATACGTAGATGTGAGAGTGAGGTGTGATGTGTGTGTGTGTGTATATATATATAGAAAGGAAAGGAGATGGAGTGTGCTGCATGGGGTGTAGAAAAATTAGGCACAGGTTAGGAAAAATGAGAGTGTAGGGTGGAAAAATGAGAGTATAGGATGGAAAAATGTGAACATAGGTGTGGAGAAAAAAATGAGAACATGGAGGAGAAGTCGTGGAGTTAGGCGTAGAATTAGGCAGGATTAGGATTAGGATTAATCAGGGTTTAAAATTTGTATTTAAACTCCGATCGAAAAAATCACAAAATTATAGAATTGATCAGAAAAATATTCTGGCTTTAGATAAAGAGTCCAAAGAGAAAAATAAAACTGATCTAAAAATTGAAGTACAAAAATTCACGTAATAAAATACGTACAACTGGAACAGGGAGTTACAATCCTACCCACCTTACAAAAAAAATTTCGCCCTCGAAATTTACTTAGGCGAGATATAGGATAGAAAAGCATGACACCTACTTGAAGATATCAGGGTACTTCTTCCGGATTTCTTCTTCGAGCTCCCATGTCGACTCTTCTGACGAGTGAGGATTCCAAGAGACTCGTACAAGCTTGATGACTCTATTCTTCAGCACTTTCTCACGCCTGTCCAAGATAGAAATTGGTTGAGCTTCACATGATAAGTCTGGACGTACAGATAACTCTGAGTAGTCGACGATATGGTTGACATCTCTGATGTACTTCCTGAATTGGGAAACATGGAATACGTCATGAACTCCTGATAACACCGGTGGTAGCACGAGCCTGTAAGCGACCTTGCCTACTCGTTCCACAATATCAAATGGGCCGATGAATCAGGGACTAAGCTTGCCTCCGCCTCTGAAACGGATGATGCCCCTTGATGGTGATACTTTGAGGAAGACATGATCACCTGCCTCAAACTGCAAGGGTATGCGGTGAGTGTCCGCCCATTTTCTCTGCCTGTCTTGAGCTGCCTTCAGGTGTTTCCTAATCTGAGACACTGCGTCCACTGACTTCGTAATCAACTCTGGTCCCAAAAATTTCCTCTCGCCGATGTCATCCCAACAGACTGGTGATCTACACTTACGACCATAGAGTGCCTCGAATGGTGCCGCCTTGAGGCTTGCCTGGTAACTGTTATTGTACGAGAATTCAACTAAGTGCAGATGATCTTCCCAAGAACCTCCAAATTGAAGAACACAAGACCTCAACATGTCTTCCAGAGTTTGAATAGTCCTTTCAGACTGTCCATCCGTCTGAGGGTGGAATGCTGTACTATAATTCAACATGCTTCCCAGACTTCTCTGAAGGCTCTCCCAGAATTGGGACCTAAACCTCGTATCTTTATCCGACAAAATACCGACGGGAACTCCATGCAGCCGTACAATCTCCTGTATGTACTTCTCGGCCAGACTTTCTATGGACTGACCCACTCTGAAAGTTATGAAGTGGGCGCTCTTCATCAAACGATCAACGATCACCCAAATGGCATTATGACCCTTGAGACTCCTTGGAAGTGCCGTCACAAAGTCCACGGTGATGTTCTCCCATTTCCACTCCGGGATTGGAAGAGACTGCAACAATCTAGCGGTCCTCTGATGTTCTGCTTTCACTTTTTGGCAAATCAGACACTGTGATACAAACTTCGCCATTGCTCTCTTCATGCCGTGCCACCAAAAATGTTGCCTCAGATCTCTGTACATCTTTGTGCCTCCAGGATGAATGGAATTGGGTGAATGGTGGGCTCCTGCGAGCAATTCTTCTCTGACTTCTCCCTTAGGTACACACAATCGTGCTCCGAAGCAAAGTGATCCATCTGCATGAATAATCAAGTCGGTTCTCAAGCCTGCCTCGACTTGACTTCTGAACTTCTGTAACTGCTCATCACTTGCTTGGGCTTCTTTGATCTGCTCCACCAATGAAGACTGCAACTGTAACATCATAAATTTTTGTGTTGAACCTGGAAAAATTACTTCCAAGTTCAGTCTCCTCATTTCTTCCTATAATATCTTCTGCTCAGTGAGAAACATAGCTGCTGGTCTCCTACTCAGGGCGTCTGGTACCGTGTTCACTTTACCCGGGTGATACTGTAGGTTGATGTCATAGTCTGCCATGAATTCCAGCCATCTCCTCTGCCTCATGTTTAACTCCTTCTGCGTGAATACATACTTGAGGCTCTTATGGTCAGTGAAGATTTCAACTCTATCACCGAGCAAGTAGTGCCTCCATAGCTTCAAAGAAAAAATCACAGATGCGAGCTCTAGATCATGAGTAGGGTAGTTCTGCTCGTGAGGCCTCAATTGTCTGGATGCGTAAGCAACAACTTTGCCTTGCTGCATCAGTACCGCTCCCAAGCCTTTACCAGATGCATCACAATAAATCACGAATCCTCCTGAACCATCTGGTACGGTTAACACAGGTATTGATGTCAGTCGATCTTTCAACTCCTCGAAGGCCTGACCACACGCATTATCCCATACGAACTTCTGATCCTTCCTCATCAGTTTTGTCAGTGGTCCAGCAATCCTTGAGAAGTCCTGAACAAACTTCCGATAATAGCCTGCTAGTCCGAGAAAACTACGAACTTTTGACACTGACTTGGGTACTGGCCAATCCTTGACAGCAGCAACTTTCTCTGGGTCTACTAAAACTCCAGCTCCTGAGATGATGTGGCCTAAAAATGCAACACGATCCAGCCAGAAATTGCATTTACTTAGCTTCCCAAAAAGGCGATTCTCCCTCAATGTCTGTAGAACGATCCTCAGATGCTTAGCGTGCTCCTCCTCATTCCGAGAATACACCAGGATGTCATCGATGAATACTACTACGAACTTGTCCAAAAATTGTGAAAACACCATGTTCATCAGACTCATGAAAATAGCTGGTACATTGGTAACTCCGAATGGCATTACAAGGAATTCATAATGACCATATCGGGTTCGAAACGCGGTCCTCTCAATATCCCTGGTCTTCACCCTGACTTGATGGTATCCCGAACGAAGATCCAACTTTGAGAAAATAAAAGCACCTCCAAGTTGATCAAATAGGTCGTCAATCCTTGGTAGTGGGTACCGGTTCTTCACAGTCACGTTGTTTAGTTCCCGATAATCGATGCAGAGCCTACGACTTCCATCCTTCTTCTTAACAAACAACACAGGAGCTCCCCAAGGTGAAACACTCGGCCTGACAAATCCCTTATCTAGTAATTCTTAAACTTGCACCTTCAGTTCGGCCAATTCCACGGGTGCCATCCTGTAGGGACTTTTCGATATTGGTGTTGTACCTGGTTGGATCTCGTACTAAACTCCACATCGCGGTCTGGTGGCAACCCAGGAAATTCATCAGGAAAGACATCTAGAAAATCCCGTACGATCAAAGGTGCCACTTTGCCATCAGTGCACATTGATTTCAGCATTCCAGCCTCCTTGACACGCCCAAATGGTGTATCGCCAGCATGGAACTCGAATTCCTGGCGACCTGGAATTCGGAACACCACCTTCTTCTTTCGGCACTCAATTACGGCATGAGTAGCTCCCAACCAATCCATTCCAAGTATGACATCAAACCCTGAGTTGTTGATGACGATAAGGTTTGCCTTAAAATCCATACTATGGATCAGTAAGGGACTCTGCTTGCATTCTTTAGAACAAACAATGACACCTGCTCCCGTGGTGATATTCCAAGTAACTAGCATATCATCACAGGGTAGATGATGCCGACCGATGAATCGAGCAGAAATAAAAGAATAGGTAGCACCGGAATCAAAGAGAATATGGGTAGGAAAGGAGTGAACTAGGATGATACCTAATAATGAGATAAAGAATAAAGAAGAATGCAAAATGAAAGAAAATGCAAGAACTGAATATGACTCAAATGTAAGAATACCTGCAACTACTCCTTCGGCAGTCTCTGCCTCTTCTACCGTCAGATTGTAGGCCTGACCACATCCTCCAGTCTGGCTTCCCCTAGGAGCTATGTTCCTCTGATCATAAACTTGCCTCTGTGGTGGGAGCGGTGGCCTGCCCAGACTACGAGCTGGTGGTCCCTGTTGTGTGGATCCTCAAGCTGGTGCACCATACCTGTTCCTCGGACAATCTCGGAGCATGTGGTCGCTTGCTCTGCATGCAAGGCACAGGCGGTTAGCAGCCCTACAGTCCCTTCGTACAAGGCCAATCTTGTGGCAATAGTCACACTCCAGGTTCTTCTTCATAGCAACTGGTGAGTAGGGTAGTGTTTTAATCGTTTAGGTATGAACTGGCCTTCGTATCGGTCCTCCCGATGGCCCCATGACGGTGGCAGGTTGTACTGCCCACTGAGCGGCATTCCTCCTCCGGTGAGTTTGTTCCTGAACCCTTACTGCATCAAGCACGACAGCATAGGTACGGTGCTGGTGGGCGGCTAGACAATCCTGAATATCATAGTCCAAGCCCAACAAGAATCGTCGGGCCTTATCTTCATCATTTGCTACCAAGGCTGATGCAAAACGACTCAGCCGAGTGAACTCTACGGCATATTCATCAACTGACCGTTTTCCTTGAGTTAGAGAAATGAACTGACGTTCCATCTCTACTTTAGTAATGCTAGGGAAGAACTTATTTAAAAAGCTTTCGGCGAAGGTGGCCTAAGTGATAGGCTTCTCTAATCTTTCGGTCTCCGCCTTCCACCAGATGTGGGCAATGTCTGCCAGCTGAATGATGACTACATCTACACGGTCCACATCAGATATTCGTGCGGCCTGTAGCAACTGCTCAGTTCTAATTAGCCACTGCTCAGCTTCCAGTGGTGACTCGGTTCCTGCAAACTTCTCTGGACGCAATCTCATAAAATCTGACATGGTGCCAGGCCTTGGCGGTAATGCTCCTAGGATTGGTCCAGCTCGGTTGGCATCTTCTTGGGCTATTTCCAAACAGCCTCTCATCAGCTGGTTTTGTTCCTGCTGGAGCTCCATCATTCGCTGCATTGCTCGGAGAACTGCAGCGTTCTCCAACGGTGCATCTCTGGGTCGTGAAGTTGAAGATCCTCCGCGAACCATATTCTGCAAAATCGAGTAAGGTCATTATCTGGGTTATTTAAATGTTCATGTGATCAATGCGATGTGCATACTTGTTGAGCTTAACATGGTCCGAACCTAGGCTCTGATACCACTAAAAACCTGTCACGCCCCGCTTCCCACTATACGGAAATACAGGCACACAACTGAGGCCCAGCGAATAATATACATCATCCATAAGCTGTACAATTATAAGCTCAACAAGATCTTTATAACACAATCACGTAGGCAAATATAATAATTACATGAGCTGAAAATAGAATAACCATCATTCAGATATTACATCAACATCTGGTCAAGATGCCCGGGAGTACAAGGTGCCAGAATTAAAATAATATGATAAGCAGTTCGCTATAACAACTAGATAAAATAGTCACTGAAAGAAAAACAACATGAAGTAGTAAGGAAGCAGCAACGATCGTCTAGAGAGTCTGCTCGTCGGGTCCATCAGTACCTGTATAATTATTAACTCAAAGAAAAATAGAAAAGTTCCCGTTATAGCAAGTTTTGGGCAGCAAGTAGCAACAAGCAGAAAAAGGGGTAATATAACAAGATATAACATGGGAGAAACAAGAAGTAGAAGTACAAATACAATATGGAAGTAAGCAAAGAATTGGGACAATATGATCATGTAAGTAATAACTGTAACTAGTGTATTCTAGACTTCAAGATATAAGCAATTGAAAACCTAGGCTCAGTTAATCGATAATCATGTAATCAAGGATCGAGAATCATGTAATCAAGGGTCATGTAATCAAGAATCATGTAATCAAAAATTAAGAGTCATGTAATCAAGAATCAAGAGTTATATAATGAAGAGTCATGTAATCAAGAATCATGCTTAGTGAATATCTCAAGTTTATCCGTGTTATTAACTTATCTAATGCACGCAATCCTGTGTCCCATACCACAAGTTCGGTGCATATCAATCATGTGACGTTTAGACTTAAGTAGTGAATTCTATAGGATTATGTACTCGGGTCTTCCAGTAATAGTATCACGACATGTAATCATGAATCATGTAATCGAGAATTATATAATCAAGAATTGTGTAATCAAGAATCAAGAATCAAGAATCACTATTTCGGGAAACACGGGCCCCCTTCCGAGTATACTCCCCTATATTGTCCATTACTAAGCCGTACCCTTATAACCCCAGCTTGTTATTCTTTTATAGTTAGTTATGAACATGCAGTTGGTACGACTAGTGGAACGGTGTAATCAAGACAGTTTAATCAAGAAAAATATCAAGGGCAGTAATCATAGACATGAGACGTAAAACGAGTACATATATCGATAGTAGTTATTATGGAATTATCAAGTAGTATAAAATACATTCTATCAACCTATTATATCTATGCAAGTTATTATTACAAGAACAATAATATACACTCAGTTCATTAAATATGAAAAATAACGGGTTTATATGCAAAATGGTATAGATAAATTTTTAGACAACTTGACATATCTGCATTCAAATCAACTTTCCTGTTGTTATAGAAAAGCAAATCCAATTCCGTCAGAGATTCTAGAAAGTAGACTCTCTTTCGGTTCCAACGCATATTCACACGATACATTCTAAAGACATTAGCTATGCATACAAATTCATTTTTCGCTGGTTTCGATGTTTCGCGCGCATTCTGAAAATTCGGAGTTAGAATATTAAAACTGCGATATCTCACAATCTATACATCGGATTGAGAAACTGTAGCATGTTTCGGATATCTAGACTCAAAGGGCTACGATTTTCATGTACAAAGTTTTTCGATCCAGTGTCAGGAACATGGTCAAATTCTCAGTACGAGAGACCGGTTAGTGATCCCGTGCAGGTTCAGAAATTCACAATATGACAGTTCTAAAATCGCGATATCTCACAATCTATACATCCGATTGAGAAACCGTCAGATGTTCTGGATTCGGGACTCGATGGGCTACGATTTTCATATAGAAAATCTTCAATCCAGTATTGGGAATATGGTCGAATTCTCAGTGCAAGGTCAAGAAATTTTAGAGATAGTAAGGTTGAATATTCGATATTCGATAACACGATTCGAAATGTATTAACGGTTCACTCTTGAGTTGATATAGCATGGAACCAGTGACTAGAATGGATTTTTACAATAAAATATGATGATAACTAGACTACTTGCCACGAGTCCAAGAAAAATGCTTGTACGAGAACAAAAATAGTGTACAAGGTACTTGCCTTATAACGTGACGGTTTTGGTGGTGGTGTTATCCACGGAAAGAAGAAGCGAGGTCGGCAACGGACGGCGGCACAACGGAAGTAAGAATGGCGGCAAGACGGCAACGAGGGAATGACGGTAGCAACGGTGAGTGACAACAACAATAAGGTGGCGCGGCGTAGGGTTGTTTTTTGGGGTTCATGGGATCGTAAAAGCGGAGTCGTTGGCTCGAAGGTGGAAGGTAAAGTGGAGCTCGGGTGTTGCTTGATCTCTCGGGTGTGAAGAAGGCAGAGGAAGGGAAGGAGGGAAAATGAAGAATGATACGTAGATGTGAGAGTGAGGTGTGATGTGTATGTGTGTGTGTGTGTGTGTATTGAAAGGAAAGGAGATGGAGTATGCTGCATGGGGTGTAGAAAAATTAGGCACAGGTTAGGAAAAATGAGAGTGTAGGGTGGAAAAATGAGAGTATAGGATGGAAAAATGTGAACATAGGTGTGGAGAAAAAAATGAGAACATGGAGGAGAAGTCGTGGAGTTAGGCATAGAATTAGGCAGGATTAGGATTAGGATTAGGATTAATCAGGGTTTAAAATTTGTATTTAAACTCCGATCGAAAAAATCACAAAATTATAGAATTGATCAGAAAAATATTCTGGCTTTAGATAAAGAGTCCAAAGAGAAAAATAAAACTGATCTAAAAATTGAAGTACAAAAATTTATGTAATAAAATACGTACAACTGGAACAGGGAGTTACAGTGTCTCTCTCGTTCCTGGAATACTGGAGACAAATTCCTACTCCACAGAACATTCTGGGGCCTATTTCATCCCACGTCTGGAATACTGAGGAATGTCTCACTCTATGGATCATTCTAGAGCCGACATTTTACTCCTTATACAAGATCTCTGCATGCCTCCCAACTCCCGGTTGCTATACTTGAGGGTCGGTGACCACTCCCTCCTTAGAAAAGAACGAAAGTTTAACCATGGAGAAGGCACAAACCAGCTTCATGTCCTCTCAAAATGCATACATGACAATAGATGACCAAATGCCAAAATTTCCATGTATTATAAAAAATCACCATACTTTGGTACAGAACACATTACAAGTTCATCATCCATTGCTTGCAAAAATGCAACAAACAAAACATCCCTTCTAAGGAGGGAGTTGCAAAAATATAATACACATATTACAAGTTCATCATCCGTAGCTGTGTTGGTCGATTTTTTGTTAAATTTTTTAGATAACAATTTTTGTGTAATGCGTAGTTAGTTGTTCGATGTGTATTGTATATAGTTTTTCGATAATTATAGATGGTTGAATTACTAAACTAGTTGTTTTTCCAAATTATATTTGTAGTTGTAGATTTTAATGTTCTATTTTTTGTAAAAGAGCACAAACGAGATCCAAAAAATTTAAAATTTTGGGAGTAGGTCGGATTCACCACACAAACGCCAACAAAACTTGTAGAAGTGTGTTTGGATTCACGGTTGGTAAGATACGACCGTGTATCGTTTTCGATTCTTTTTTGTGAGTGAAAGCGATACATTGCCATATATTGCAAACCGTGAGTCGAAACTCACTTATACAAGCTGTGTTGGCTCGTGCATGGTGATTCCGACCTACTAGCAAAATTTCGGAGTTTTCTTATGCCATTTGTGCGATTTTTTTCTGTATATGAAACATCAACAATTATACTTTGTTATTTTTTAGTGACTTTTCAGTAGAAAATCGCACAAACGATATCAAAAAAAATACGAAATTCTGCGGGTAGGTTGGACTCACCACACACAATCCAACGCAATAGTTAGAAGCAAGTTTCGATTCATGGTTTGCAAGATACGGCCGTGTATCGCTTTGTTTGCTTTTAATTTGAAATAAAGCGATAGATCGTCGTATTTTGCAAACCGTGTATAGAAACTCGCTTCTACAAGTTGCGTTGGCTTGTGCATGGTGAGTCCGACCTGATCGCAAATTTTGGAAATTTTTGGATCTCGTTTGTGCGTATTTGTCCCGTATATCATACAACAACAATTATACTTTGATATTTTTTGAGTGACTTTTCACTAGAAAACCACACAAACGACATCCAAAAAATACAAAATTTTTTGAGTAGGTTGGACTCACCACACATAAGCTAATGCAACTTGTAGAAGCAAGTTTTGACTCACGGTTAGCAAGATACGGCAGTGTATTGCTTTGTTTGTTTAGAATTTTAAATAAAGCGATGCATTGTCGTACTTGCAAACCGTGAGTCCAAACTCACTACAAGAAGTTGTGTTGGCTTGTGTGTGTTGAGTCCGACCTACTCGCAAAGGTTGAAAATTTTTGGATCCCGTTTGTGTGGTTTTTCCATGTATTTGTTTCGTATAAGAATATATTCAAATAGTGTAATTGTCTCTATGATGAAAAATTGATAATTGTTATATTATTCTTTATATTAGATATGAACAGTGATGAAGGATATTCTATTGCCAGCGATAATTTTATTTGTGCACAACAAAGTGGTGAACGCATGCCGCAAGTTGAAGAGCACCTCAAACCAAAGATAGGTATAAAGTTTCATACCTTAGATGAAGCCGAGAACTTTTATTTGTCATATGCTAAATGTGGGAGTTTCGCAGAGGGTGGGAATAAATAGAAAGGAACCCAAGTTTTGGATAAGTCTTTTTCATGTTATAAAGAAGGGACTTCACCGAGTCAACCTAGTGAAGGTAGACGGGAAACTACTTCTGGAACGGGTTGCAAAGCTATCGTTCATGTAAAACTGAACGAAGAAAGCAATAAATGGTTGTTGTATTCATTTCATGAACCACACAATCACGTATTTACTTCATCTGGTAGAAGATATCTTTTGCCCCGAAACCTTACGGTATCGAATACCGATGGAAGAATATTGGATCAAATAACCCAAGTTAATATTCCTATTTGCAAACAAATGCTCTTCTTCAAAAGTGCTAGTGGTGGCCATGATCAAATAGGATTCACTAAAAAAGATGCTAGAAATCTACGTAGAGACTCGCACGAGCGATGATGACACGACGGGAACATTCTCATTGATTTTGTTGAATCGAAAAAATTGACGGATCCTTCATTTTTTTATGATTTCCAAGTAGACCCCGAAGGCATAATCGTAGCTTTCTCAGCTTTGGTGCATCCGGTTGTCTCATTGTATTTGAGTGGATGCTACTTCTAGGATGAACTATGAACAATTTGGGGATGAACTTTACTTTGATGCCACATACAACACGAACTGATATTGAAGGTTATTTGTCCCATTTGTTGGAATCAATCATTGGAAATAAACGTTATTAGGGGGTGGGTTCATTCCAAATGAAAAGAACCACTTCTTTTGTGTGGTTTTTTGAAAAGTGGCTAGGAGTAATGAATCGTGTTCCATCTGCCAACGTGACAGACCAGGATCGTGGGATCACCGTCACAGTCAAGAAAGTTTTTCCTAAGACTCGACATCGGTATTGCATTTGACACATATTGGGTAAGTTACTGCAGGAGCTGCGTATGTCAAATGATATCGATGAGTTTAGGGATGATTTGAAGACTATCATCTATGATTTCGAATATTTACATGATTTCGATGAGAAATGGAAATTAGTGCTTCTGAAGTACAGAGTTAAGAATAACAAATGGTTAAATGATCTATTTGAAATTAGTAATAAATGGGCACCCATCTATGCAAGAGATTTATTTTGGGCCGGTGGGTTGAGTAGCCAACGGGTTGAGTATATGCATTCTTCCTTGAAGCATTATACAGAAAAGAAGTACTCCTTACATGAATTTGCCGTCATCTTCAACTGACTTTTGGCAAAGCAAAGACATGATGAACTTCAAGAAAATTATTATAACCGTGAGAGGAGACCAGAACTGAAGACCCAATGGGTGTTGGAAGAACATATGGCGCGATTATACACTTTGAAAATATTCTACAAATTGCAAGATGAAGTTACCAAAAACTTATTATATAATGTGACTTTCGTTGCCAATCTTGACACACCGGATAGTTCAACCTTCCATGTGATGCTTTGTGGAGAATCGGAACCGAAGAGGTTGATTCAATTATGCAAAGTCCGTCAAATTTTTACTTGTGGTTGTGTCATGTTCGAGTTCGTAGCGGTTTCTTCGGTTTAGTCATCACACTTCTCTATCGGATATATATATTAAAAGAAGATGGACCCAGTTGTGATGAGAAGAAGCTATATATCTGTTCCACACGAAGGAAGTAGCCAAAATTTTGCTTCTCGTAACGCAAAAAAAATGGTTGATCTAGGTTGTTCCTCCGATGAAAGTTACAAAAACATGCTCAGTCTTATGCTCGAAGGCATTGACAGCATTTCTCGTCTACAATACATCCCAAAGGTAGTGCATAACCCCGTGCTGAAGGCAGTGTACATGTACATGTACGTGTGAGGGACCCACGACAGTGCGTTACAAAGGGAAGGCCTATAGGGAAGAAATTGAAGCCGATAAGGAGAATAACTTCACAAAAATCCTAGACGGTGCAGGACATGCGGAATGCACGTACTCAGGAATGATTCAAGAAATTGTCTAGCCCTAGTTGAGGGGTAATATATTTCTTCCTTTTGTTAACATATATTGAAAATGTTCAATCTTGCTTTGTATTTTGAAGTTGATATATAAAATGTTGACTAACTCAAATCTATGCATTTATTTTAGGGCAACCAATCGAGAAGAAGTTGTTCCAACCGATGAAGAGAGTTTCGACGATAACTTTGATGAACTGTTGTGATGTAAATTTTTAACGGGGTGAAGTATTTGAAGCTTGTAGACTTACAATACTAATCTCCTTTGTTTGTTTTTTTTAAATCTTGCAAGGGGCATAGTGGAGGAAGCTCCCTTGTCTCTTGTTGCATCATATTCTTAATTAAAGTTGTGTAAACATTTATATGTAATCGGTAAAAGTTATGTGTCATGGTTGTGTTTTTTTGTTTGATGATAATATATGTTCCAGACAAATGTAAATGGATGTGTGGATGTAGTGGGTTTGTTGAGAATGTTTTTATTGTTTTAGTTGATATTCATTACGAAATATATGAGAGTAATTGGATATGTGAATGAGATTGTGTATGAAATATATGAGAGTAGCAGTTGAACAAAAAATGTTGTTGTAGCAGCTGCTGTTGGCAGCAGTGTTTTTTTTCTTTTTATTAATTACTTTTTATGCCTACCCCGTTGTTGGACCCAACGGCTTAAGGCTGAACAAGAAATTTATTTTTACATTGGAGGATCCAAGTCAGAGAGCAATGAAATTTATTCAAAATTGGGATATAAACTAAAGTCGTTGTTGGAAACAATGACTTGGGGTTACCTAGGTCGTTGTCCCTAAACAACGGCCTAAGATCAACAAAAAACGTGAAGCAGGTGATGAGTTCTCTCTGACTTGTGGTGGACATTTTTTACCAATGGTAGTCGTTATCTAAGACTTGATGTAGATTGACTTAGGTCGTTGTCTCAGACAACGGCCTAATGTACAAAATAATGAAGGCCAAAATTTGGTATGCTCTCTAACTTGAACTTACCAATATTCTCTAAAAAACATTATTAACTTTAGCCGTTGTTCATAACAACGGCCTACATTAGGGTAGAATTAGGGTAGGGTAAGGGTTAGGGAGGGTTAGGGTTAGGGTTAGTGTGTACACAAATGATTCTATCTATTGGATAATACATTAGAACTTATTTGAACATAATTTATTTAGAGAACGATAAAGGTTGGGGATAGAATACAGATGAGATGAATCCCAATTCCACAATTAGAGATAAGTAGGAACTATTTTTTCCTTTATCCTTAAAACAAGTAAGTACAACTCATTTGCACACAGAAGTCGCAACTACTTGAAAGTGTTCCACAAGTTCATTTTTATATGGTTAATTAAGATTAGGGTATATTTGAAATGATCTTCTTAATTTTAGTTTAAATTTATTTAAAAACTACGTAACTCTTAAAAAAAACTGTTCCTTACGTTCTATATGATCCCAATATATGTGTTCATCCCCTTCATTAGAGATGTCATCACATTTAAAAAATAAATAAAATTCTTCAATATCCATGTTCACTTTACCACTACACTTTAGTCCCAAAAAAATCAATACAGCTTGACAAAAAAAAGGAAAATCATACCCACTCAAAGTCAAAGAGCACTATTGGTTTCTGGACATTCATGGTTAACCCTTAGGTCGCTATTTGCAACGACTTAGACAAAAAATATTCACAATATAGGTTTACTATAAGGGGTCCAAGTTAGAGAGTAATACAACTTGTTCAAATTTGGGATATAAATTGAAGCCGTTATTGGAAACAACGACCTAGGGTTGTCTAAGCCGTTGTCCCAAATAACGGCCTAAGCTAAACAAAAATTGTGTAGCACTATTCGTTTGTTTGTTTTTTTCCCTTTTTTTTTAAATAACCAAAATTTGAAGAGCGTGAATAAAATATATTTTAGGGTTAGGGTTAGACATTAAATAGAAGATATGTAAGTGATTATAGATAAGGATATCTTAGTGGTTAAGGTCAAGGGTTTGGTTGGAGGGTTAGGGGCTAGGGTAGGGTTAGGTGTTAGGTTTAGGGTTAGTGTGAGGGGGTTCAGATAAGCTGAACAGGGATGTACTCTCTCATATTTTGAATGTCCCTAAATTTTTATGTTCCAAAGTATATCAAATTTCTATGTTATATATAGATATAGTGTAATAAAAGAACGACTTCAGTTTAGTATCAAATAATAAAAATTACCACCCAAAATTTATAGGATTGTTCCCTTACGATGTACATGATCTCAGTAGATGTGTTCATCCCATTCCATAGTGATGTCATCATATAATTAAATTTAAAAATGTCGTAAAATATATGTTCACCGTCAAGTAGGACATTCCTCTTATTAACATTGTAAGCCAATAATAAAAAAACATTTGCTCAACAAAAAAATAAAAAGTAAAAAAAGTGTAAAAGTTGTACATACCCCCGAGAACTCTTTAAAAAAAGACGGAGAATAAGGTTAGGTCGTTGTTGGGAAAACCAACCTAAGATAAGGAATATTTTTGTTTTTACAAAAAATTGTTTAAGTTTTTTTTCTATAAAATATTTAAGCAATTTACCATTAGTATTATCTTGTTCGTTTTTGCTGCAAAAAAATGAAATTAATAAAATATAGAGATGAAAAATAAGATTATGGATGTCCTTTGTGCAGAGTTCAAGAACCTCTGTTCATAGAGACAGAAGAGAAAGTAGTAAAAAGGGAGAAGAGATGAAGGTAGAGATGAAGAAGGAGAGTTAACTGAAGTCATTGTCTCCAACGATGACCTAGGTTAAAGGAGGTTGTTGTGTCCGACAACGGCTTCAGTTATACCTCAACAACATACAAATGGCTAGTGTTCAATTCAGAGAGCAAGGTAACTTGAACAAAAAATTTCATATCAACTGAAGTCGTTGTCTCCAACGATGGCCTAGGTTATAGTAGGTCACTGTCATGGAAAATGGCTTCGATTGTTATAAAATAGCCATATCAAGTCAGAGAGTAATTCTTTTGTCTTCATTTTGCATTGAGCTTAGGGCATTGTGTGCAACAAAAACCTAGGTTATTGAAAAAATAATAATAATAACCTTGGTAACCCTAGATCAAGTCAGAGAGCAAGGCCTCATATTAGTATTAATAATATAAGAAATATTACCATTATAAATAAAATAAAAGAAAAAGGGATTCTCCACACACACACAAAATTAAAAAAATAATAATAAAAGTGTTGGACACCCCCGAAAAGTCTTTAAAAATAGTGGGACAATGAACTTAGGTCGTTGTTAGGAACGACGACCTAAGTTACGGAATTTTTTTTTACTTCAAATTTTTTTTTTTAATAATTCCAAGCAAAAAAATTAAGCTATTTAACCTTACTATTATATCGTTCATTTTTATTGCTAAAACTAGAATTTATAAAGATGAAAAACAAGATTATGGATGTCTTTGGTATAGAGTTCAAAAACCTCTATTCGTAGAGACATAACAAGAAAGTTGTAAAAAGGAAGATGAGATGATGGTAGAGATGAAGAATGAGAATTAACTTAGGTCGTTGTCTCCAATGACGACCAAGGTTAAATGAGGTCGTTGTCTCGAACAATAGCTTCAGTTATACCTTAACAACATACAAATGGCTATCGTTCAAATCAGAGAGCAAGGGAATTGAAACAAAAATTTATATATTAACTGAAGCCATTGTCTCCAATGACATTCAACGTTGTATTAAGTTGTTGTCTTGGACAACGGCTTCAGTTGTTATAAAATAGGCATATCGAGTCAGAGAGCAACTATTTTGTCTTCATTTTGGCATTGAGCGTAGGCCATTGTGTGCAACAACGGCCTAGGTTAATCAAGAAAAAAAATAACAAAGGAATCAGCAGCAGCTAAAGCTGCTACACTTGTATCCCATCAGCAATAATATCCACAAAAATTGACTTTACTTCACTAATAATAATAGCTTCACAATCACTTCAATCCACATAAAAACTAACAACAAATACAATATAATCAACATCAATAAGATAGAGGATTTTTAAAGTTAACTAACATAAAAAAATATTAACATTAACATTAATACCAAGTTTCACGTACAACACGAATCAAAAAACACTCAACCTACCCCGGTGTGTAGTGTTGTGGCACTCGCCTCTTCTGAGTAGGTTGTCGCCGAGTACTCCTAACTTGGGTTACTTGTGAAGGGCCGGTATCTTCTTCTTGCACTTCTTGGTCATCTTCTTCGTCCTCTTCTTGTTGCTCTTCTTATTGTGGTGGAGGTTGGTGTAACCATTGTTGCCCCGAGTGAGATGAACTATCAATCACGCTCTTACGGCACTGTGAACGTACGTTTGTATTTAAATAATGGGTAAGTCGTTCGCCACCTCCTACCTCTTCTAGTGATCCCCGGCATGAAGTAAGCATCTTTCGAGCAAAAGCTTTCATGTTCGCGGAGGCATTGCTCTTAAGTACCTGTGCATATTACTTTGCAATATCCCATGTATTATTGATCTATAACAAAGATGAAAATATGGTAGCACAATTCCATGATGAATAGAGCTGGTATCAGGTCCTATCGGGTCGAGTCCTCCACTACCCAGACCTGGATGATCCGGACCTAGACCCGGACTTGCAAGAACAGGGTCTGGATCCGGGTCCAGGTCCTAGTTAAAAAATTTACCCGTCGGGTCCGGTAGCAGGGAATAAATATTTGCACTTAAGTATTTTTTCACCCGATACCCTATGGTCCCAACAATTTTTGCACTTAAATACATGAATAAATATTATTTTTACACATCTATTTTCAACAATTACTTTTTTTTATATATGTCCATATAACCAAATTATTCAAATTCCATATTTTGGGGGTATTTTTTAACGGGTCTAGGTCGGTTCTATTTTGAGCAGACTCGGATCCGGACACGGAAGTGCATTGGGCCTTATTTTATGACCAAAACCCAGACCGGAATATATCGGGTCGGTTCCTATCCAATGCTTGGTCCGGGTCAGGTCCGGGTATCGGGTGATAGTGCTAATGATGAAGTCATCAATTTAAAAACAGTTAATGTGAATACAAGAACATTATTTCTAACAAATTTGCCTTACCAACAACCGATATGATGATGTCTTTGGTTGGTACATGGGTTGTGACATAGAATACGCCGGTGGTGGTTTCTCTCTCTCTCTCTCTCTCTCTCTCTCTCTCTCTCTCTCTCTCTCCCCCCGGAATTGCTACCTGAATGCTAATTGGTACTTCAGTCTTGAAAGATATGTACAAACGTGTTATTTTCTGGTACCAAGTCATGTACGTTATAATTGAAGTGTCATCGTACTGTTTGAATCATCAAATACCATTTCAAACATTTGCTCATTCCAAATTTGCTACAAAACTACGGTGGAAATTTGTCCAGTCATGATTGGGCATACGAACTGTACCTCAAATGATGTGTAACTCAGTGTTCTACCGGCGACAGATGGAAACTTCTTGCTCCAGCCCAAATTGGCGAAGGACACTATTTGCTCCACCGTACCAAAGTTGACGAGTGTTGCCAACGTCAACCACAACTACAAACTAGCCGTACACGCTGGTGGTAGTCTTTCCATGCGCTCAGGGGTATATGGCTCCCAAATTACCAATTCATCTCGCAGTTGGTCGAGCTCATCTCTGTAGTATGTTAGAACTCCTTTTGGGTTTTCTTTGTAGCTTCGTCTACTAGCCCAATACACACCTAAAGTTGGTCGCATCTCAAGGGGCCACCCAACCCTCTGTGGGTCTCGTAATATAGGGACGACCCAGGTGTACACGTTCCCATGCCCAAATCTGAGGCAAAACCATCGGCCCAATCATCTCAACTCCATCGAGAGCAACTGCACACAATGTCCTGTACAGGGTGGCTACTGTGCAACTTCCCCAATTATACCGATCGGCTAAGCTTAGGTTGGAGAGCAATCGTATATACATAAGCGAGACAGTATCTCCGGTGGAGTTAGGCTAGAGTACACCTCCAAGCACTGTGAGAATATATGCCCTAGTGTAGCACTGCACGTCGTAGTCACTCGATGCATCGGTCAATTTCCCTTCAAAATATTCCTTTAACTATGACAGTCGGATTGATTGTTCGATAAAAATACCATTATCATCTTCTTCATCATCATCAAACCCAGTACCAAGGAGCTCATTACACAACTCTATTTTCTAGAAATTCATATTACCCGTCACGGTCATCGCATCTATTGGAAGATCAGAAATCATAGCGATATCTTGCAATGCCACCGTCATCTCCCTAACCGGTAGATGAAAACTGTGTGTCTCTGACCTCTATCACTCGACGAGGGTTACAAGAAGTGCTCGGTCTAATTTCACCTTACCTATCAAACCAACTCTGTAAAAATTGGCTTCCACAAGGTACTCGTGGGTACGTGGGTGCATCGTCATTGTCTCGTGCGTACGGAAGTTACAATTCTGCGTCGTCCCTCTCCACACTACCTCAGATATGTGGCAATCTTGCAAAGTGAGTATGTATGTATGTAAAGGTGCTGGACCGCGATATTCATCCGAAGACAACGCACCAACCTACACCAACATTTAAAATTTTATAACTGTGCATACCATATTACGTATACAAAATTCACAATGAAAACTAATAGTACACTTACTTCTATAGAAGTTTCGTCCCTGCCACTACCAGATGGCCTTCCAGTTCCCCTCGTTTTAACCATTTCTAAAAAAAATTATAACAATTGGTCAATACATTATTCACATATATAGTTATGAAAAAAATACGTGAGAAAACAGCACAAATGATATCAAAAAATTCCGAAATTTTGCGAGTAGGTCGGATTCACCACACACAAGCCAACACAACTTGTGGAAGCGAGTTTTGACTCACGGTTTGCAAGATATGGCAATGTATCGCTTCATTTCAAATTAAAAGCAAACAAAGCGATACATGGCCGTATCATGCAAACTGTGAGTCGAAACTCAGTTCTACAAGTTGTGTTGGCTTCTGTTTGGTGAGTCCGACCTACTCGCAAAATTTTAGAATTTTTTGATATCATTTGTGCGGTTTTCTAGTGAAAAGTCACTTAAAAATTATCCAAGTCTAATTGCTGTTGTTATTTGATATACGAGAGAAAACCACATAAACGAGATAAAAAATTTTGAAACTTTGCGAGTTTGTCGGATGCACTACACACAAGTCAACGCAACTTGTAGAAGCGACTTTCGACTAACGGTTTGCAATATACGGCAATGTATCGCTTTTACTCACGAAAAAGAGTCGAAAGCAATACATGGCCGTATATCACAACCGTGAACCGAAACTCACTTCTACAAGTTGCGTTGGCTTGTGCATGGTGAGTCTGACCTACTCAAAAAATTTCAGAATTTTTTATCTTGTTTGTGTGCTTTTACAACAACAAAAAATGTGCGATATAATCTACAACTACAACTACAACTATTTCTACAATTTAATTTACAATTATCGAAAAATTATATACAATACACAACAAACAACTAACTACGCATTACAAAAAAATTGTGAACAAAAAAATTTAACAAAACTTCAATCAACCAACATAGCTACATCTACTAAAAACTAGAATATAGTGAATACCTTGTACAATGTGGGTCTTTGAGAAGGAGAGAGAGGAAGTGGTTACGCTGCTGTAGACGGTCGGAGAGCTCGTTAGGGTTAGGGTTTTTTGGGTTCGGGTGAGGAAGGGCAAGAGTTCGAGAAGAGGGAGATAGTTAGGTGAGAGAGTCAAGTGACGGAGGATGGGTGAATTAGGTGAAGGAGGAGCTAGGATTTCGAGTTTGGGTTCGGGAACGAGCGAGAGAGAGAGAGGGTAATGTGAGAGTGAGAGATAGAATGTAGGAGGAGAGTGAGATTTCTACACGTGCTTTAAAACACTTGTATAACCTAATCCGTTGTTCCACACAATAGTCTAGGTTATACATAGGTCGTTGTGTGAAGCAACAACCAATGTTGGAAGATGGATTTCGAAGTACCAACAACAGCTTAAGTTAAAATTTGGGAATAAAAATACAAGCGAATCAGCGACGAGCACAAGAGAGTGAGCGAAATGCTAAGTGAAGAGTTATTTGGGCGCAAAATACTATTTTTACCCCTCCAAAATTAAGTGAGATAGAGAGAAAGATGAGCGGGATCGATCCTGGCCGTTGGATCATGATCGAAACGATCCAACTGCCACAAGCCTAGTTTGCAACAGGTCTGTGCAAACTGAGCTTTACTTTTGTGTGTGTGTATACATATAGGGGTGGAAACCGGGTCGGGTCGACCCGCGACCCACTCATTCGAAATCGGCCCGCTCTAGACCGGTTCGGGTCCGGGTCGAACCCGGGAAATCTAACGGGTCGACCCGGGTCCGCTCAAAACGCTCACCAACCCGCTCCACCCAACCTGCCAACCCGCTTTAGAAGTGCGACCCGCCCGTAACCCGACCCGCCAACCCGCAGGTCAGAGAACCGTTTTGACCCGAACGGGTCGAATGGTCAACCCGCGGTTCGAACGATCGGCTGGACAGAGTGCAAGCTGTGCCAAGTTTTTTTTTATTTTTGGGATTTTTTTAATTCCATTTTAACCCTATAAATACCCCATATCCCTAATACAATTTTTCACACCTCTTCTACTCTCTTACTCTCTCTACTACAATTTTGCAATCTCAAATTCTTAAATCAATCAACAATGTTTTTACAATTCCGATCGTATTGAAGGCGTCAAAAACTCTCTCGACGATTTTTTCATCAAATTTTCTACCAACTACTTCTTCTACCACTACCGACTACTACGTCGCTACAACTACGTCTTCTACAACTCTCTCTTCACTATTATTTTCTTTCATTTACATATTCGATTATTTCCGGAGTATGGTATCAAAATTCTACGACAATCTCCTCTCTTTATTTTTTTGTAGTATTTTTTGTTTGTATCATATTTGTTTGTTGGTTTTCCGGATTTCTCTCCCACAACTCTCCTATTGTTTTCTAGATTTTTTTTAAAAAAATTTATCTCGCCTAGATTGTATTTATTTTTTTCACATACACTACTATATCAACATATCTAGATCACGAGGTAGTGGCCATAGCCAAAGTGGACAAGATTCCACCGACACTTCTCGTAGGCCTCCTATTTCCCACAAATTGAGCCCGCCGATGAGTAGTACCACATGACCTCACACATTGGTACACACGATGTGTACCCACAAGACATAGACATAGAAAAGAAAACACAAACACAACAAACCAAAACAACTCAACCGGATAGTAGTAGAAAAAACTAGAGTGGAAACAAGTGATTGACACATATTTTATGACTATATTCCGGACAGAAAAAATCTGGGTGTAGGTCTAAAAATTTGTAAAACTTGTTCCAAGACATACAAATGAAAGAAGGATGAGGGGATGGGTACAATAAAACGATACATCCAAAATGTACACAAGGAACTTCTTGTAGACTTAATCGGCCAACAAAAAATCCACCCTAGGACTGGTCTAATTGATAGCCACTCTTATGATCCCGAACTTATTCGTCGGGAAATGGCTCGACTAGTAATTAAAAAAGAGTTACCATTATCCTATTCCGAGAGTAGGAACTTAGAGTCTTTTAATCAAACCGCATTAAATCCGCATTTTAAAAGAATCCCTAGAAATACTTTGAAATCGGACTGTTTTAAAATGTACACCGAAATGAGAGATGGTTTGATTGCTATTTTATGGAGTTTAACTTGTAGAGTTTCTTTAACTTCCGATTGTTGGAAGGGTTGCAATAATATTTCAATGATGGGAATAACTTGTCATTGGATCGACAATTATTGGATGCTTCAAAAAAGGATCATATCACTAGCCGTGTTACCCTATCTCCATAGTGGTACTGAAATTGCAAATCATATTTTAGAAATTTATAATCTTTTTCATATTCGTGATAAAATTATGTGTATTAGTTTTGATAATGTATCTAACAACAATTCATCAATTAGTATATTACAAACACAATTAGCTCCTCCATGTGACGAAATTTTTCATATTAGATGTGTATGTCATATTGTAAATTTATGTGTTTAAGATGTATTAAAATTAGCCGACTCATATATAGTTAACATTAGAAATTGTGTACATTTTATTACATTAAGTGGCACCATATTTCAAGAATGGAAAGAATGGTGTAAGCTTAAAAATGTACATTTTAGAAAATTTCTAAAGGATGTTAAAGATCAATGGAACTCTACTTATGATTTGCTACATGTTGTTACTCAATATAAAGCATGTATAAATGATTTTTGTCTTGCAAAAAATATGTCAAATTATCAAATGACTCCCAAAGCTTTGTATTATGTAGAATCTTTATTAAAATTTTTAGAACATTTTAAAACCGCAACTTTAAAATTTTCAAAATCTTATGAATCTACTTCTAGTAGCATTTTTATTTCAATAGTTACTATGATGCAAACTTTCAAAGATATGATCGATGATATTTATATTGGTCATATTGTGAAGCCTGCATACACCAAAATTTTGAAGTATTTTAGTCATCATCCTATGTTGTATTGTATTGCTATTGTGATGGATCCTCGTATCAAATTACAAGGAACGACGAGTTTGATTGAAATGTTTTTTACATTACTTGGAGATGAATCTCCAATTGATTGCAACACATTTTTAGTTAACTTTGAATCGACATTAAATAACTTCTGTGATTTTTATGATAGAAGTTTTGTATCTAGTAGTACAACTAGTTTAGTTAGTTCTTTTTTTGCTACTTCTAGAGATAAGGGTAAGAGTAAATTAGATGATGATATATTTAATTTACTTGCACAAATTCAATCAAAAAAACTTAGGACTAATCAACCAAATGAATTACACTGGTATAATCAACAAGATTGTGAAAGTTTTACTTCTACACTTGATATTTTACAATGGTGGAAAGACCATGAACATACTTATAGAATTCTTAAATATATGGATAAGGATCTGCTAATTCCTCTTGTCTCTACAGTTGCTTCAGAAAGTGCATTTTCTACAAGTGGCAGCGTTCTAAACAATTACAGGAATCGCTTGAAGCCCCAATCGTTGGTGATGCTCATCTGCACGAAAAACTGGATGAAGGCCGAAAATAGGACCCAAGGAAAAGGGTTCGACACGTCTACAAGTGGAAGCAACTCGCCAGAACAACAACAATAACAACAATAGCAACCAACATGAAAAATTGACAACCAACAACAACAACAACAAATTGAAGACCAATAAATTGAAGAAAATTGTAAATGTATAAAAAATTGTAAAAAATCTTCGTTTCATATTAAATGTTGAAAATTTGAAGAAAATTGTAATTGTATAGAAGAAAATTATAATAGATCTTTGTTTCTTATAAAAAAGTTGGAAATTTGTATAATTTGAAATCATATGAATAATATATACATTTTTTGAGCAATTTCACTCTTTGATTATTATTATTATTATTACGTGTTTTATTCTTATTATTATTATTACATTTTTTTAAGTTTAAAAAAATAGTTGAAATCGACGGGCCAACCTGCGATCGCGACTCGACCTAACCCGACCCGGGTTGGACCCGAATGGGTTCGCGGGTTGGCCGGGTCGAGATTTCGCTAATCCAACCCGGCCCGGTTAACAAGCCGACCCGACCTGAACCCGCCCTATTTTGGTTCCAACCCGGGCGGGTTCGACCCGACCCGGCCTGGTCGACCCGATTGCCAACCATATACATATATTTCAGTAAAAGTATTGTATCTTCATTCATACAATATTATGAAGAGAGATATTATGGTTTTTCACCTCTAAAAACTTAACATCACATACGGGATACCTTAATTAGTGCTATGAATTTGAATCATATAACATATCCAAGTCAAATTAGACCAGCAACAATGAGCCCACTGCTAGTATTTTCTGAAATGTTAGTCCAAAGAAAGACCCACCACCGCTAACAAGAAAAATATAGTTTTGACCCAGAGTAACCTCTACTCCGGCCTAACTCAGAATTTTAGGCCCATTAACCATATCAGTTAGGCACAAGAGTAACTTGAAAGTTGACTTGAAACAAAATAATTTGTCTGGTTGCCTCTTCTAAGGCCCAAAGGCCCAACTCCTTTCCTTATAGCTAAAAGGGATAATGTTGTGTTTGATATGTTCATCATCATTATGGGCATTAAGGGGGTTTTTTTTTTTTGAATAAAGCTTGTGTGGCTCCACTTTGTTGGATATATAGGTATATTTCTCAATATAATATAATATTATTGTATATAATGTTTTATGGGACAACACGTGTTACCTGTTGTTGGACAGAGTTGAGTGAGCATAAAGCCCAGTATCCAAAATCCAGTCTAATCTCATATATACTGGTCTAAAGATAGTGCCTAAGATTATTCCAATTTTTATAATCATGGCATACTATCTCAAGCTAGGATATTAAACCCTAACCCTAATTTTTCTTTGTTCTTATTCTCATTATTATTCAACAATCTTGAGATATTAATATTTTAATTTTGAGATTAAGAGAGAGAGATCATTGAACTTGACATACGATGGAGTACCGTACGCGGGACTCCATCGCCAGCGCCGACACCCTGCCGTCGCCACCACTGTCACCAGCGCATCGCAGGCCACCAACGCACTGCAACGCAAGTCGCTATCCTGACTTCATCCTCCTTCTCCTCTTTCCCAAGTGTTGTCAGCGATCGGGTGTGGGAATATCATATCCGAATTTTCCATTGGTATTCAATGGTGTTCCGTGTTCGGGTTGAAGAGGGGATCAAGGCGCCTCTTGGGTTTGACTCAGATCTGACCCAAAATAGAATCTCATTGGTTAAGATCTATGTGTTGCGTGTTCGGGGCTTGTATCAAATCAGTGGTGTGTTCGGGTTTGACTTCAGATCTGACATTTGATTGGGTTTGATTGATG
Source organism: Hemerocallis citrina (assembly GCA_017893485.1). Lineage (NCBI taxonomy): Eukaryota > Viridiplantae > Streptophyta > Magnoliopsida > Asparagales > Asphodelaceae > Hemerocallis > Hemerocallis citrina. The sequence goes on from CM030366.1 coordinate 96,188,757, forward strand.
TTCTATGTTTGGGACTGAGGATGAGATCTACTGTAGTGTATTTCAGATTCAGATAATAAGTTTTATTGTTTAGAATGCAGTTTTATAGAAAGAAAAAAAACCCCGCTTTTTACTAAATATGTAAGTAGTAATTGTTCAGAATAAACCCTTTACTTTCTAGAATTTATTGTTTATTCCTTTGATATGGAAAAACTTAATCGTTGAACGATACTCGGAAACTAGAGATATTCGATAGTTCTGAATTTAACAGTTGGAAGATGAAAGCACAATAAGAGATGTTGATGCAATTATTGGAGATAATGCGGGCAATGAGGATGTTGTTTAGATTATATCAAAATATGATTGCACTGGATCAGATCTAAAATTAAAGATAAGTTCTTTACCTCCATATATATTTTAATTATTTATTGTTGCTAAGTGCTAAAGTTCAAAACCGTGTTAACCATTGTTTAATTAAATAAAAATTTGAATAACTATTTTGGCTATGTGCTAAGGATGAAATATTTATTTTGATAAGTTAAATTATAGGTTTTGACTATAAATTTGTATCTCCAATTAAATTGTTGTTTGAATTAAATAGTGCTAATAATTCTTTTAATTGTCTAATCTTTAACAATTTGATGAATGTAGAAACTTCAAAGTTACTTACAAATGGTGTATATTGGATATGATGAATTTGCGTCAAGACAGAGCAAGTCTACACTATGTAGGCTTCTCCATCAAATTTGGAAAAACACTTCTAACTTGAAGTGTCGGTATGATCTACTGTAATCACTTTTCAGTATTTTCATGTGATGAATGTGTTAACGTTTTGTGTGTTTGAACACATGATTGAGAGTTTTAGATTATAATTAGTCTCGCTTTAAAAACTAGCATGTTTAGGGTTGAGAATGCCTTGTCATACTATGTGTACAGATATATTGACAAAACCATCGTTTGCAGTTTGTGTGAGATCGTATATTTTCTTCTCTAATAAAGTTTGATGTATAAGATCTATAACAAATGTCTGTAACTTATATGAGAGCATCTCATAATGTAGGATATGACTCCATTAGTTATGTTGTGTTCCTTCTCGTTCATTGTATTGTGTGTACAAAGTTGAATTATAACAAATTGGTCATTATCTCCTTTAGCATTTCAAAGATGATGAATAATGAATAAAAGAATGAACTCTTCACTCAAATGTGTTGAGCACTGAGACATTGTTGAAACCATGAGAGAAAGCAAACTATTTTGTAAAATGTGGTAGAGTAATTCTATATTAACTCATATTAATATTATTTTATAATGTGCTTGAATAGTTAATGGCATGTGAAAGTTGAGTTTAACAAACGAAACAATTGATAATAGTAGTTCCAATTTCTGTAGTTCTTAAACACGGCGTAAAACGCTAGGACATGTGGTGAACTGTATATTAAATTGTTTACTCTTATTAAAACTCATAACTCTGCTAAATGACACCTTATTAAATTATGACAAATGTAAAATTGTGCTCAAATTATAACCACTAGAAAATCATTTAGTATGGTCTATAGGAGCACACAGCTTTTTGATTCAATATATTCTGATATTTGTGATCTCAGTAGCTTTGTGACTAGATGGGACAATGGTTGGTCAGAAATATTTAATAATCTTTTTAGATGATTATTGAATGTTTGTCACATATATGAAGCACTTGTTATTTTAATAAATTGAAAATCTAGTTAAATGCTAAAATCAAAAGGGTTTAGATTCGATAGAGGTGGTGAACATGGTTTTAGAGAATTTGGCATTTGGTATAATCTCTGAAATTAGTGCACTCCAATTACCACAGTCTAACGGTATTGATCAAAGATAGAATCAAAGACTTGGAGGAATGTTGAATTCTATATTATCAACTATTTGTTTGATTTCGAGTGATTGTGGGTGAGATTGTATTGTCAATCATATTTTAATTTGTTACCACACTCTAAACTACTTACACCTTGTTGATTACAGCATAAAAACACAAATAATGTTGTCAAAGTAAAAACATGTGGTAAGATACATTTGGTAGAATGCATGACCCTAAAAGGTCTAAATAAGGACCTATAACAAATATTTGTGTATACTTAGAAATTGATACTGGTAAAAATCACTGCAAATCAAGGCTGTACGATTCCAGCACGGATCCTAAAGCTTCTGCAGGTAGATTAACCATAACAAGCCACTTCAACAGGTCCGAGCCTTCTTCAGGCTCATCTACAGGACATGGGCTGCTTTCAAGCCCATCAAAAGTGACATTAGACCCACTAGGAGAGACACCCAGCCCATGAAGGTTGTAAACCAAATTTCTTATCCCCAGACAAGAGAGTCTTATCCCAAAAGGGGGAGAATCAAACAGGAGATAAGGAATTCATATCAATCTAATGGACCCATATCAATCTCCTAAATTGTTTCTCAGGCCTATAAATTCCCTCCCTCCTCCTCAGTTAGAAGGTAATGAATAATTCACAATTTCTCTCTCAAACCCTCTATCTCTCTCTCTCTCTCTATCTGTGTGTGTGTGTGTGTGTGTGTGTGTGTGTGTGTGTGTGTGTGTGTGTGTGTTCTGACTTGAGCGACGGAGGGTATGTCGTCGGGGCCATCCCCGGTTTCATGCTTTTTTAAGGTCCATCGGCCACTTCAGCAACCATCGGATTCAGATCACGGTGTTCAATCAACGATCCAGATCCACTCTCAAGAGCTCTATCCACTTTTTACAGTAACGATCACATGTTAGAACTTAGTAGTTTCCTTCAAATATAAACTCACTATTTGTTTGCTTCCACACCAAAATAAGCAGCAACAGATTGGCGCCGTCTCTAAAATACTACACAGATCTACATCAAAGATCATATTTACCGCCATGTCACCAAGACTAAGAGGGAGAGCGGCAGCCTCAATCCGTCAATCCAAATCTCTTTGTCAACAAGCTCCTCCCGTGGAGGACACAATTCCTCCTCAACAGCTGGATCTGCCCCAACAACCTAATCAAGCTGCAATCAACGGTAAGGCACCGAAGGGCTCCCAACAAAGTCGTCATGAACTGCGCTATGAACAGCGCCTTCTACACGACCATATCCAGTCCATAATCCTTCCAGCCATTCAATATCCTCACGAGGTCCCCGGGGTTCAAGAAATCTCTACCAATTCATTAGTTTTAGGCAACAAGGAACTGACCTTCAGAACTGTTTGGATGAGAGGCTCACCCGAACCGAGGCCTTCCGTTCAGAACATCAAGTGAACCGGAGAAGCAACTCTCCCAGAAGGCCGAGATCAAGATACTCCTCCTCTCATAGGGGATGCACTTCTGAAAGAAGCCCGACTCATGAGAGTCAAAAGCATCTTGACAGAAATAAAGAGAAAGTGGCCCTAGTCACTAGGACCAAATTACAAAACTTCAAGCATGACATCCTCCAATCTATCCGAGGTACCCAAGATCAGGGTCGATGCTCATGGAGCCTCCACTATACTCCATCAAGAGAAGAATCTAGCAACTCAACTAGATCCAAGAAGAAGGACGGCCAAGTCCTTCGTCACATCCGAGAAGTAGAAGATTGTCTAGAGCAAATAAAGAATAAGGGGAACAGTTCCAGCAGGGCTTACCGCCCCAGTAAACCTCCTTTAAGTAAATCCATCATTGATGCACCCATTCCAAAAAACATCAAAGCTCCACAATTCGAGTCGTACGATGGTGAATCAGACCTGGCTGACCATATTTAGAGTTTTAAACTCTCATGATGGTCTACAGTGCCACCAATGTGCTCATGTGTCGAACATTCCCCGCAATTTTGAAAGGATTGATAAGGGAATGGTATTCCCGCCTCATTCCAGAGTCAATATTCTCCTTCGACCGGCTCGAGGAGCTTTGCATAGCGCACTTCGTTATAAAACAAGTGCTTCCCTATTGGAATTGAAACCAAGAGATGGAGAACTTCTAAAAGACTTTGTCAAGCGCTTCACAGCCGAAGCAATGTCTATCTACTCCCTATACTCATCAGTGGCGGCTGCCGCTTCCGCCACAACATCACTAACAAAGACCTGAAAGCCTCCTTCGCGAAGAAGCCACCTAAAGATTTTACAGAGCTCCTAAAAAGGAGTGATAAATATATCAGAGTCGATGAAGCTCTTTTTCCTCAAGGCAACGATTCACCTTCCGGGAACAAACGAAAGAATGCATACGAGGAAGGACCCAGGAAGTTCCAGAAAGACGGTGCAGGTCAATGTTGTCCACCTCCAGCATCATGCTTCGACAAGTTCACTCCTCTCAACACAAGCGTATCAACCATTCTCATGGAAGTTGAGAAGGACGGAATAATCTGCCCCTACCCCCCACCCCAAGATGTCCACCGCTAGTAAGAGAATATACGGAACAAGTGGTCACATTTTGTATAGACCATGGACACCCTACTGCCAACTTCCGAGCACTCAAAGAAGAACTTGATGGTTTGATTTGTCGGGGCTATTTCTCTCAATTTGTCCAACAAAACAAAAACGCCGAAATCCTCCATCATGGGGGGCTATAGTGTCGAGAGATGCCCTTCGAATCGCAAGGCTTAGAACACATAGTCATTCTCCACTCCATTCATGAAGGTTCGATGGGAGGAGATTCCAACTCTTCTCGCAAAGTCTTTGTCAGGGACGTTAACTCAGTACATAACGTCCCACCTACTAGAAGCATCGGGATCCTGATATCTTTCTCCGACAAATACTTAGAAGGTGTCTGAACGCCTCATTGCGACGCATTGGTTATAAACCTTTGTGTGGTGAATCATGAGGTACACCGCATCCTAATAGACAACGGTAGCTCGGTAAACATTCTTTTCATGAACACTTTTAACGGATTGAAGCTCTCCCGATACCAGCTCAAGCTAGCCAGTTATACACTCCACAGATTCTTCGGTGACCCTGTTCAGATCGAGGGAATCGTCACACTCGATGTGATAGCAGTAAGAGCCCCCACTATTCGACACAAGCACTGAACTTTATGGTAGTAGATGTCAAAGCCGCATATAGTACAAAATTTGGCCATCCGGGCCTGGTGGCCTTTCATGCAGTTGTTTCTTCCTACCACCAGAAAATAAAGTTCCCAACAACAACAGGTGTAGGCCAAATTGTAGGGAGCCAACAGGCAGCACGAGCATGCTACACTTCCACAATGCAGGGCTTAGTCCTCCCTATAGACACTAAAGAACTACCCCGAAAAGCCATTACAATAACTCCAAGACCGTAAACAAGTTTGAAGCCACTGCCATAGAAAATCTTGCCAAGAACTTCCAAACCTGTCAATTCATCTCCCACTAAGTCCAAATTCGTTCTCATCAGAATACAGTAATGGACCTGAATCCCTCGCCCGAAGCCACTCCGCTCATTCAACAAAAAGAAATAGTCCTGCCTAAACACATTTGCAAACTTGAAGATCTCTCATCCTTTCTGCAAAATAAGGGGGTGCTCACTCCAAAATAGGCAAGTTCAGACAAGTTCTACCAAGTTGTTCACCTAACGGCTCATCAACTTAAAGACCCGGGGGGCAAAGAGATATCAGCAGGAAATTGGAATGAGAAACACCTCATGAACTTCAATAAGGGCGCTTAATGACTCATTTTTCTATATATTTTCAATATTTTCTTTAAAAAAGTCAACCACTAGAGTAGTCGGTTAGTTATATTTTTCAACAAATACCGCTTTCACTACCGGTTAGTTATATTTTTCAACAAATACCGCTTTCACTACCGGTCACCGCATGTAATAAAGGCCAGTCACTATAGCAGCCACTTAGTTTTAATTTCCAATAAAATTCAGTATTGGACTTTTACAGGATTATTGTACAACTCTACGGATGCATACAATGAGTTAAACGTCAAGCCCACTCCTAAATAATGGCACAAAAACTCATTAAAAGCTCTGTATAAGACGAGTTCAGAGTCTATACCCGTGGCTTGGAATTACTCTAGCAACTTGCAATAAAGCAAGTTCAGAGTTCAACTCGTCATTTGACCCGCTCCTGCAACTCGTTAATGCCTCGACGACAGGTTCGGAGTCCATACTTAGGGATGGAAACCGCACTGGGTTGACCCGCGACTCGCCCGTGACACGCCCACTCGAACCCTGCCCGCAATTATGCAGTTCGGGTCCAGGTCGAACCCGCGGGTCTACCCAGATCGAAAAAAATCGTAAACCGAACCCGCTCGACCTGGCCCTCAAACCCTTTGACCAAATCAAACTCGCCCACCAACCCACAGGTTTGGACCCGTTTGAACGTCGACCCGTGGGTCGAACGGTCCAGAGAGAGCCACTGGGGCTGGTTGGCTTTTTTTTTTTTTTTTGATTTTTTGTTTTTATTTTCCCTATAAATATCCCCTTAATTCATTATAAAAATTTCCACACCTTACTCTCTTACTCTCTCTACTACTACTACTACTACTCAATTCAATCTAATTTCAATCATGTTTTTTTCAACAAAGAAGTAAGCAACAAAGAAGTGAAAATTTTCGATCGTATCAAATTATGTTGATTCAACTCTCAACTACGTTTACTTCAACTTCTCTAACAAAGAAGCTCTCTCTCTCTCTTTCAAGTTTCATCCACTACCAGACTACCAGACTACCGACTACTCTCTACTTTTATTTTCTCTCTTATTTCTATATTCGATTATCCGCGAAGTACGATATTAAAATTTCACAACCCATTTATTGTCTTGATTTTTGTTGTAGTTCTAACTTTTTTGTATCATATTTGTTTGTTGATTTTTCGTTTGTCTCTCTCTCAACCATCCTATTGTATTTAGATTTTATGTTTTAACATATACCTTCTAGATTGTTTTCTATAATTTCACATACACTAGTAAAACAATAGAAATCATTTTTTTTTCACATGCACTGTTACCATGTCTAGATCACGAGGTAGCGGTCGTAGCCACAGTGGACAAGACTCCACTGGTACTTCACGTCGGCCTCTAATAGTCCCATATGTAGAGCCCGAATTTATGCCAAATCCTGTGGTAGGATCTCATGATGTCCTTCCATACAACATAGAAGAAAAAATGCATAATATTGACACACAAATACAACAAACCGAATCCACTAGTAGTAGAAAAACTAGGGGAGAAACAAGTGATTGGTAGAGATTTTATGATTATATCCCTGATGAGAATAATCTGGGTGTAGGACATAAGATTTGTAAACATTGTGACATGAGTTACAAATGGAAGAAGGGTGAGGGAACTGGTACAATTAAACGACATATTTTAAATGTACACAAAGAATTAGTACAAGAACAACAAGACCAACAAAAAATCTTTCATAGGACCGGACAAATAGATAGCTAACCCTATGATCCCGAACTTGTTCGTCGGGAAATGGCCCGACTAGTTATTAAGGATGAGCTACCTTTTTCCTATTCCGATAGTAGGAATGTAGAGTCTTTCAACCAAAATGCACTAAATCCACATTTTAGAAGAATTCCTAGAAACACACTAAAGTCTGATTGTTTTAAATTTTACAGCAAAATGAGAGACACTTTAATTGCACTCTTGTATTCTTTAACTTGTAGAGTATCATTAAATTCTGATTGTTGGAAAGGTTGTAACGATATTCCGATGATGGGCTTAACTTCTCATTGGATAAATAATGATTAGATGATTCAAAGAGAATCATCTCACTTGCTGCTTTGCCGTATTCCCATAGTGGACTAGTTATTGCAACACGTATTTTAGAACTTTGTGATTTATATCATATTCATGATAAAAGTTTTACTATTAGTTTTGATAATGAATCTAACAACAATTCTTCGATTAGAACATCAGAAACACAATTAGCTCCTTCATATAATGAAATTTTTATGTTAGATGTGCGTGTCATATTTTAAATTTATGTGTATAAGATGCATTGAAAGTAGTCGACTCATATATAGTTGCAATTAGAAATTGTGTACATTTTATTGCTTTGAGTGGTCCTATGCTTCAAGAATTTAAAGGATGGTGTAAAGCTAGGGGAATAAATTTTAGAAAATTTCTTTAAAATGTTAAACACCGATGGAACTCTATTTTCGATTTACTAAATGCTGTTACTCAATACAAAGATATTATACACGATTTTTGTCTTGCAAAAAAACATGAAAAAATTTCAAATGACTCCCCAATCATGGTTTTTTGTCGAATCTTTATACGATTTTTGGAACATTTTAAAATCGCAATTGTGAAGTTTTCTACATCTTATGATTCTACTTCTAGTAGTATTTTTATTTCAATCATTACTATGATGCAAATTTTTCAAGAAATGATTTCAGACGAATACATTAGCCATATCGTTCTTCCCGCTTATACAATATTTTTGAAGTATTTTAATCCTCCTCCTATGTTGTATTGTATTGCTACTGTTATGCATCCTCGTATGAAGTTAACGAGTACGAAAAGTTTAATTGAAATGTTTTTTACTTTACTTGGAGATGATTCCGAATATGACTGCAATGAACTATTAGCTAGCTTTGAATCGACATTGAATAACTTGTATGATTATTATGATAGAACTTTTGCATCTAGTAGTACAACTAATATAGTTACTTCTTCTTCTACTACCTCTAAAAGTAAGGGTAAGAGTACATTAGAAGATGTCACTTCTAATTTACTTGCTTGTATTCAATCAAAAAAACCTAGGACTAATGCACCTAATGAATTAAATTGGTATAATCAACAAGATAGTAAAAGTTCTAGTACTAAGATTGAAGTGCTACAGTCGTGGAAAGAACATGAAAATATTTTTCCTATTCTTTCATATATGGCTAGAGATCTACTAACTCCTCATGCATCCATAGTTGCTTTAGAAAGTGCTTTTTCTACAAGTGACAGAGTTCTAACAGATTACAGGAATCGCTTGAAGCCGGATTCCTTGGAGATGCTCGTGTACACTGAAGATTGGATGAAGGCTGAAAACAATACTCAAGGAAAATTAGCATCTACATCAACAAGTGGAAGAAACTCGCGTGAAGTCCAATAACAAAATTATGGAATTCAGGGCGATGAGATCCTAGGTTTAGATTAAGTAGAGGTACACGACAGTAGTCCAATGCCATCTCTTCAATCTAACTCTAGATTATCTCAAACTCTATATTCTAATTATCCACTCAAACATGTAAATGTAAAATTGTAAATAGAAAAAATATTGTATGTTCTCTATGAGTTTCTATTACTTGTATTTGTATGTAAAAAACTTGTAAAAAATTCATAGCACTTGAATGAATAATGTATGCATTTTTTCACTCTTATACAGTTGTAATTGTTGTAAATTCTTTTTTTTGTAGGTGAAGTTGTAAAAAAAAAACATTATTAAAAAAAATTAACCGGGCCAACCCGCGACCCGGTCTGACCTGAAATGGGTTGGACCAGAATGGGTTCATGGGTCAACCGGGTCAAAATTTTGGATTTCGAACCCGGCCCGGTTAAGCCCATGACCCGACCTGAACCCGCCCTAACTTCGCTGCAACCCGCACGGGTCCGACCTGACCCAGCCTAGTCGACCCGAATGCCACCTCTATCCATACTCATAGCTCAGAATTACGCTAGCAACTTGCAATAAAACAAGTTCTTAGTTCAACTCGTCATTCGATCTGCTCCTGCAACCTGTTAATACCTAAGCTCACAAGTTCGGAATCCATACCCATGGCTCGGAGTTACTTTAGCAACCTGCAACCAAGCACGTTAGTTCAACTCATCTTTCGATCTGTTCCTGAAACTAGTTAAAATTCTTTAAAGACGCATTAGAGGTCAAAAATCGTGGATTGTAGTTACTCCAATAAAACTTGCAAAAGCAACATTTGGGGTTCAACTCGCCATTCAATGTGATTCTCACAATTTCTTGGATGACCCATATGGCAAGTTTGGAAACCAACACTCTCTCAAAGTTGCTCCTACAACTATCTAAACACCCATACAACAAGTTTGGAAAAGGACTCTTCCTCAGAGTTGCTCCTACAACTAATTGAGTACAAGACGGACAAGTTCTAACTCCGTCAAACACTACGCATCTCATGCGAACTCCATCAACAGTTCGTTAGCTACAGACATCAAGTTCGAGGCCTTGTTGTTTTAGCTATAAAGAACCCAATTGACAACTCATCAACTTCTACAACAAGTTACACAACAAGGATCAAACATGTAACACCCTGTAATTTTCAAGAGTATAAAAATAATATATATATGTGTATATATATGTTGAAGAGTAGGGTTGTTTGTATTAAAAAGGAATAATGCAATGGCATTATAGTAATAGTAATATATGGTGAAATATAATAGTAATGCATGGATGAAATGTATATGGTAAGGTGGGGGGCCCACGTGGTTACAAACAACAAGGAGTGCTGTTGAGTATGCATGGATGATGACGTCATCCCCTGGGGCCCACCTTGAAATTTGGCTGTGTACTACTACCTCACGGTAATTGAAGAGGTTAGGTATTGGATTAAAATCCCATATCGGTAAAATGGCTTAATATAATAATATATAAATACTAATAGGCCTATGATCAAGAGTCACCTAATCGGTTAACCAACTTTTGAGAGGCAGCTTGTGGTGGGCAGTTGTACTACATAGTATCTAATTTTTCTAATAAATTGTATAAATTGTCTGAGCTAGGGGCAAGGGGCATTACAAAACATGTGAAAGAATTCTTCAAATCACATGATAAGCTACAAGCATGTAAAATATTTCTTATTTCACAAACAACAATTCTCGTTACAATTGCAGAATTACAATGAGTCTATGTCTCATGCCTGAATATCGCTACAAAAGTCTTGCAAGCACTACTCAACAAGTTATTCTACAAATCGTCCATCTGGCTACGTGACAGAGGATGTTCCGCCTAAGAGACACTAACCTCTTCACAGGCCTCCTGCTAGCTAATAGCTCCCCAGGGCCACCTCAACTCTTGATGATAAAATGGAAGACAAGCCCACCTTAGGCGGGCAAGCTCCAAGTCTTCCTTACCATCTTCACCTAAGCAAGCTCCAACTTAATCTCATGCAACGTGCAGTGCAAACGGACAAGTCCTAACTCTATCAAGCGCAGCATACCGCAGAGGAAAGCAAGCTCGATGTCCTAAGACCATGTTCAGTGTGCACGACTACCTCTCAGCAAAGAAAAGAACTGATTTACTTCAACGCTGAACGAACACAAAGGACACCACTTCAATATTGAGGATGTCCTGAAGACCATATTCAGTCGGGACAACCACAACTCATTCGCTCCACAAAATGATTGCAGCACTCCGTGCGCCACTCGAGTTGCTCAGTTAATAGCTCGTTAACTTCGTACAACAAGTTCAACGCCTTGATTACCACTCGAGCTTCATTAATAACTCGTTGACTCTAAACAACGAGTTCCACGCCTTACTCTTCACTTAGGCTCCATCAACAACTCGTTGACTCCAAACAACGAGTCTAATGCTTTGCTCTCCGCACGAGCTCCATCAACAACTCATTGATTCCAAATAACGAGTTCAACGCATTGCTCTCTGTCGAGCCTCCATCAATAAATTGTTGACTCCAAAGCTAGGCTCTATCAACAACTTGTTGACTCCAAACAATGAGTTTAACCCCTCACTCTCTGTTCACACTCTATCAACAACTCGTTGACTCCAAACAACGAGTTCAACGCCCTGCTCTCCGCTGAAGCTCCGTCGACAACTTGTTAGCTTCATACAATGAGTACAACGCCTTGCTCTTTACTCGAGCCCTATCAAAAACTCGTTGACTCCAAACAACAAGTTCAATGCCTTGCTCTTCGCTCAAGCTCCATCAACAACTCGTTGACTCCAAACAATGAGTTCAACACTATGCTCTCCGCAGGAACTCCATCAACTACTCGTTGGCTCCAAAAAATGAGTTTAACGCCTTGCGCTCAGGTTCCATTAACAACTCGTTGACTCCAAACAACGAGTTCAATGCTCTGCTCTCCGCCCGAGCTCCATTAACAACTCATTGACTCCAAACAATGAGTTCGACGCCTTCCTTACCACTCGAGCTCCGTCAACAACTTATTGGCTCCAAACAATGCGTTCAATGCTCCGCTTTCCGCACGAGCTCCATCAAAAACTCAAAAAAATGAGTTCAATGCCCTGCTCTCCGCATTTGCTCATCAACAGCTCGTTGGATCCAAAAAAATAAGTTCAATGCTCCACTCTCCGCACGAGCTCCAGCAACAACTCGTTCGCTCCATACAACGAGTTCACACCTTACTCACCACCTGGGCTCCATCAATAACTTGTTAACTCTAAACAACGAGTTCAATGGTCTGCTCTCCACCCGAGTCAAAATAATGAGTTGAACGCTTTAGTTTTCACACAAGCTCCGTCAATAGCTTATTAACTCCGTACAACAAGTTCAATGCCCCGCCTTTAGCTCAAGTCCTTCCAAAAATCCCTTATCTTCATGCAATAGGTACTGCATCTAATGCAAGCCCGGATTTGCCTTTACTCACTTGTCGGGCACAAACGGCAAGAGTAATCACTACAAACTTGCTAGGCGCAAGCAGCAAGTCCCACATCAACTCCACCTCAGCTTTTCCTCTACCAACTTGTTTGGAACAAACAAGTTCAAACGTCTAACTCCGTCACAGAGTTGCCTCTACAAAACTTGTTGGGCATAAACAGTAAGTTCAACGTCTAACTCCGTCAAAGAGCTCTCTATTAACTTGTTGGGATCAAACAACAAGCTCCACATTCAACTCCGCCTTAGAGTTGTCTCTCCAAACTTGCTGGGATCAAACGGTAAGCTCAATGTTCAACTTCATCACAGAGTTGCCTCAACAAAATTGTTGGGATCAAACAGCAAGCTCCACGACCAACTACGCCTCAGAGTTGTTTCTCCAAACTTGTTGGGATTAAACGGCAAGCTCTACAACCAACACTGCTTCAGAGTTGTCTCAACAAACTTAATGGGATCAAATAGCAAGTCCGCCTTCCGACCGCCTTCCAAAGTTTATTCCTGCAATAGCTCTTCTAGGTTACCTAGGTACACAAGATCCAACAACCAAAGCACTCAACTCCCACACCAACGAAACACTTGTCCAACATGTATCATCATACAACGAAATGCTTAATCAACAACACAACGCTTGGTTGATGAAAGAACGGTTCAACAAAATGAGCGATGAGACATTCAATCGAACAAGCAAATAGCACAATGCTTGGGCAACAAAAGAGTATTTTTTTTTTTAGGTTAAAGGTGGAATAATGCCACCCTGTTTCATTAATAAGAGGTTAATAAAATAACCCCGGCATACTAGGAGAACACAAAAGTACAATGCAGGAAAAAAAGAACATAAAAGTACAATGCAGAAATAGAAACATAATCCCCCAACAAACCCTGGGGGGTGGGACTAACTATCCATACATCAAACAACCCAAAAGTACAGTAAGTCGGTACAGAACACAAAGTAGCAGAGATTCTGACGCGACTGGTGAAGCCAGCCCCTCACTCCAGTGTCGGACCGAACTCTACCTCCTCATCGTCAAACTCCTCCACCGGAAATACTCTGGCTATCATTCCTCTCGCCCCTGTGGCTGCAGCTGTTGCCCAAAAAGAAATAAGATGTATGATATGAGTAAGGTTACCAGAAATACTATTACATGAAGCACGAAAATAAAAATTATTTCTGTCTAGCCATAACACCTATGTTGTTGCCGCAATTGCGATGTACCACGCATCCTTCATTTCTTGATGAATTGAGGTAAATTTGGGACCAATCCACAAATCCTCATATTTGCAGGGGTAGTCACATGTTCCTAAGGCTCGGAGTACCTCCACTATAGTTGCCTTACTCCTTGGGCAGTGAATAAAAAGGTGATTCAGATTTTCCGCATGCATGTTGCAGAATCCACAGTTGGTTGCAATCTGGAGTTGTCTTTTGGCAAGGTTCTCTCTAGTGAGGATTGTATTATTGAGCACTAGCCAGAGGAATACTCTGACTTTAAGGGGAATTTTTGCCTTCCATAACACCTGTGCCCAGCTGGGTCTGCATCATCGATAGTGAATTAGATGATACAGGGATCTGACCGTGAAAACTCCCTTGGACTCGAGCCCCCAACGCATCTGATCTGGACCTTGGGCGCACCTCGTGCCGGTCCGTGTGATATGTGCTTGCAAGTCAAGCAATTGCTGACGTAGTGCTGGGGAAAGCGTTCCTCGGAACGACGGCTTCCAACCTCCCCTTTTCCAACTCTCAGCTACGAAAATATTCGGTCGACTTGCCTTCTCATACAGCTCTGGGAAGGTTTCCTTCAGGGTATGAGCACCACACCACCTGTCCCACCAGAATCTGGTGGACCGTCCGTTATCGATAGTCGACGTAACTGCTGAATTGAACGGTCTGCTTGCCTTGGTGATTCCTTTCCAGAATCGTGAAACTTTAGTCCCTACTCGGAAGCCTAAGCTTCTTGTACCTTCTCCCCGAAGATAAGGTTGAATGAAATCCTGCCATCCTTCCCCGCTATTGTGGAATACCTTCCACCACCATTTCCCCAGAAGGGCGAGGTTCATATCTCTAAGGTCGATGATGCCTAGCCCTCCATGCTTCTTCTTCATACAAACTATACTCCATTTAATCAGGTGGTAACCTCCCTTATTCGAATCTGCCCATTTTCATAGAAATCTTTTTCGAATCCGGTCAATCCTCTGTATGACCCATTTAGGAAGCTCAAAAAACGACATGTAGTAGATTGGCAGATTAGACAACACTGAGTTAATGAGGACCACTCTGCCCCCGAGTGACAGTGATTTTCCTTTCCACCCTGTCTATGATAGGCAGCCAATCCGCTTTAGTGAGTTTTTCCTGGCCTGAGTGGGAGCCCTAGGTATTTGATTGGGAACCCATCCGTCATACAGTTTAGTATGGTGGCATGTTCCCGTGTTTCGTCATCGGATATGGTGATTGGGATCAGCACACTCTTGTGAAAATTTATCCTGAGACCTGACCGGACCTCAAAACAGTAGAGGGCCCCTTTAAAGCAGACCGTTTCTGGCCTGATCCCATTACCAAAAAGTAGGGTGTCATCTGCGTACTGAAGGATCGTGCACCCTTGATTAGACGCGCTACTGGCTACCAGCGTAATCCACCCTTTTCTCTGACAATTCTCCAGCATACCCCTCAGCACATCCGCTATGATAGTAAATAGGAGTGGTGATAGCGGATCCCCTTGTCGCAGTCCTTTCCTGTAGGGGAACGGTGGCCCTGGCCGCCCATTCACCGAAATTGCCGTTTTGCTAGTGTGTAAGCACTGTCTGATCCAGCTTATCCACTTATTCCCGAAACCCCTTCCTCTGAGAGCTTCCAGCAAGCACTCTCAATCGACGGAGTCATACGCTTTCTCAAAGTACAGTTTTAGGAGAAAGTTCTTAGAGTTGCTCATGTGGCAGCGGTGGATAACTTACTCAGCGGTGGCCACGCAGTCTAGAATACTTCTGCCCTTGATGAAACCCGTTTGAGATTTGCTGATTAGGCTGTCTATTACACTACCCAGGCGGATGGCTAAGACCTTTGTGACTATCTTAGCCGAACAGTTTATGAGGCTGATCGGTCTAAAATCTCCCACCCTCGTCGACTCCTCCCGTTTGGGAATCAAGACGACTTCTGCAAAGTTGAACATGCCCAATCTGAGATTGTTGTTAAAAAAGTCTTTCATCAATGCCATAAAGTCCCCTTTAATTTCTTCCCAGAAAATTTGGAAGAACATCATTGGGAAGCCGTCTGGCCCTGACGACTTGTCAGCTTCCATTTGACTGATGGCCTTTTTTACCTCCTCTTCCGAGAAAGGAGCTTCCAGGGTGGATAAAGTTTGCGAAGAATCGATCTGGTATGTCTACCAGTAATCACTCCTAAGTTGGGACCCTAAAGTCATTCTTCTTCCTCAATAGGTCCTTGTAGTAGACTTGAAAGGTTATAGAAATCACTTGTTCGTCTTGCACTGTCCCCGAGTTTGTCTCTAATGACAGAATAAGATTGGACCTGCGTCTTGCGCTGGCCACTCGGTGGAAGTAGGCCGTATTCGCGTCCCCCTCTTTGAGCCACGAAATCCTTGACCCTTGCTGCCATTTGATTTCTTCCAGCTTATAGAGATTGGCGATGTTCTCTCGGAGCAGGAGAAATCTGTTTCTTTTATCTTGTGACAGGACTCTCATTTCTTCCGACCTTTCTAGTTCATCAATTCCTTCCAGGAAAGAGTCTTTTGCACGCCAGATGGTCGAGAATCTTGATCGATTCCATTTACGCAGACGCTTCCTTAATCTGCGTATTTTTTCACACTATCGGCCTGCAGCATCCGTGCCAGTCACTGGGAGTGCCCAGTTTTCCATCACCAAGTGGTGAAACCCCTGAATTTCTAGCCAGGCCTTCTTAAATCTGAATTTCCTAGACCTTTGGGCTCCCTATATCCCTGGTGTCAAGAAGGATCGGGGTATGATCTGATGTGGGTCTGAGGATCAATCTAGCGGTTGCTAGTGGGAACTTAGCCTCCCACTCCAATGATACTAATATTCTGTCCAGTTTGGCCATGATCGGAGCAGACTGCATGTTAGACTATGTAAATAGTCTATCATTAATTGGGATATCAATCAGCTCAAGGTCCGTGATCACCCTGTTGAACTCTTCTCTGTGCCTGTCACTGGAACCTCTTCCCTTGTACTCGAAAGCAAATCTGGTAATATTGAAGTTCCCTCCGACAATCCAGGCCCCTGGCCATCGGAGTCGAATACTGACCAGCTCTTGCCAGAAGGCATCACGCTCTGAGGCCACATTCGGTCCATAAACGACAGTGATAGTTTGCATCCACTTATCAGATCGTCGTTCCGACCGGGTAGTCAGGGAGAATGTTCCACTGTACACCTCGGAACAAGTGAACAGGTCCGGGTTGAAACCAATAGCAATTCCCCCCGAGGCTCCCGCGGCCGGGCGTAGTACCCATTCCTTGATTCTGTTCCCCCTAACCTCTTGAGTTTGGCCCCGTGCACAAGTTTGGTCTGCTGTAACCCAACCACTTCCGCCTTGGATTTATTGATGACGTCTCTAACCATATCTTTTCCCTCTATCCCCCAACCCCCGGACATTCAGAATAGTGTATTCATTGGGGGACTAAGTCTGTGATGACCGTGTGTATGGGGGTTGGACGGGTTTCGCATTCAGAGACCACTATCCCCCCAGTGTTGGAACCTAGTTCCTTTTGTTCACTAGATTTAACCCTATCAGTTTTCCAACCCCTAATTTTATTGAGAAGTAAAGCGTTGCATTCTTTGTCGCATACTTCCAAACCACAGGTTTTGGCTAAGAGAAAAACTTCAAAGTCTGACATGAAATTTAATATATTAGCTAAAAAAATTCTTGTACCTCCGTCGTCGAATTTAGCCGCTTTGGCTGCTGCTGCTACCTCCAAATAGTCATTCAACGACTCCACATGAGCCCTCTTCGGTAACCGCTGCACCCTGAACCCAACCGTCCTGCTAAACGATCCAGTACTGTATCCTAGTGCCGACTCTGGAATTGTGGACAGAACCATCTCTGACGAGATCTCCCTTTGTGTATCAGCAATAAATTCTAAATCCTCTGACTCCTCATCTGTAAATGAGAATTCTTCGTCCAGGTTAAGGCGCCCTTCCAGGTCCTCATCACTATCTGTATGCTGGTTTTCTAATTGTGGAGTGTACTCTCCCACTTTGGGCTCCTCATTGAGCTCACAGATTGCCGATTGCTCTTCAAGAATAGCGGTGTTTCCTGTGGTGGACCCCTCGATGGGCCCACAATTCGTCTGATTGTGCAAAATTTGACAGGATAGACCACTCAACAAACACTCGGTGAGCAAGAATTTGAGGAATCTCTAACTGACTAGCTCGAATTCAATGGGGTAGAAAAATCAACAAATACTTAGTGGGCACAATGGAGTTGACAAATCAACAAACACTTGATGGATATGAAAATCATCATCAACAAGAAAGAAACCCATTGCACACCAAGCTTCAAGATGATCAAGTCCACGAACTCTACAATATCTCCAACTTCGAACTCCACTCCTCAAACGTCTCTGCGAAAACTCGACTACCGATCAAAACCAAGCACAAAACATGAACATAAAGCTTCAAAGGAGACAGGAATCAAGCACTAAAACCTGGCTCATCCAAGCTTAGCTCACCCCGGCTACTAGGAAGGTGCTCCAAGAGGTAGACAAGCTTCGAAGAAACCCAAACTCAGAAGCTCCTAAGCTCCAACAGCAAGAGAAGAAGCCGAGTTCCCAACCAACGGCTAACTTTCGGGTTGTCAGCTTGAAGCTCGAAAACACCCAAGTGCTAACTTTCAGGTTGGAGTTCCTAAAATCCGAAACCCAAAAACATCAATAAACCTGAGTTCACAACCAAAGTGAACAATCGGGGTACAACACCCGACCCAGAGTCCAACAACCCTAATACACAAACACCAATCTTGAGTTCGAAATCCACCTTCGCCAGACTCTTCCACTGCCAAAGCTCCACCACCAAGCTCCTTCTTCGCTGAGCTTGCCTACGCCTCACACGAGCCATCACGAAACTCCAAGGCTCGCCCACCTATCAGCACTGACCTTGCTGAACCCAAAAAATCTTCACCGAGTTCCTCTTTCTTTACTAAACTTCAACTCAAACCCGACCAAAGCTCGAGCTCCATGTACTTCGAAGCTCGCTCAGCTCCCCTCCTTCGCCGAGCTCAACACCTCGCCGAACTCCAACAGTGGCCAAGATCCCCTCCTTTGCTGAGCTCAATGCCTCGCCGAACTCCAACAGTCGTCAAGCTCCCCTCCTTCGCCGAGCTCAATGCCTCGCCGAACTCCCCTCTTCGCCGTGCTCCCCTCCTTCGCTAAGATCAATGCCTCGCTGAATTCCCCTCTTCGCCGAGCTCCTAGCCCTCCAAAGCATATTTGCCGATCTCGAAGTTCACCGCAATAGCCTCGCCGAGTTCCATCACCGCGTCACCAAGCTCCTAGCCCACCAAAGCATCCTCACCGAGCTCCCTCATCCGAATCTGTAAGAGAGCTCAGTGAGATTTTCGGCTGAGTTGAGGGCTACTTGAAGACGGCCACAGACCATCGAATCTCCCAGAAACGAGCGTGCACTCTTGATCAAGGATCCTGATGATGCCACGGCACTCTTCATCCTCACCACCGCCTGATCTTACTCAGTGGGCGAGCCAGCGCTGATCAACGGCTTAGAGCGCACCAAGAAGCGTGCTGGTCTGATAAATGAATTAAAAACCCCAAAAAATGATTTAAAAATTAGAAAGTGAATTAAAACTTTTCAAAAATATTTATTTAATTCGAAAAATTAATTAAAATTTTCAAAAGTAATTTAAAATTGGGATTATTAATTAAAATTGGGATTGTTAATTGGGGAAAAAGTATTAAAAATCCAGAAAAATTCAAAAAAAAATCAAAAAATTTACAAAAAATTTTAGAAAAATCTATGAAAATATTTGCCACCTTCAGAAGATTTTGATCAGTTCTAGGTATCTCTAATACACCCTAAAAGCTAAGATTGTACCCCAGAACTCTAAAATAAGGCGAACTACTCCTTGGAAGCCAAGAAAATTGTATTTCGAGAGTGGGGGACTTATGATAATAGTAAAAATCGCAGCAAATTAGGGTTGTACGATTCCAACACGGATCCTAAAGCTTCTCCAGGCAGATTAATCATAACGGGCCACTTCAATCGGTCCGGACCTTCTTTAGGCTCATCTATAAGACATGGGCCGCTTTCAAGCCCATCAAAAGAGATAGATTAGGCCCACTATGAAAGACACCCAGCCCATGAGGGCTATAAGTCAAATCTCTTTTCTCCAGATAAGAGAGTCTTATCTCTAATGGTGGAGAATCAAACAGGAGATAAGGAATTCATATTTATCTAATGGATCCATATCATTCTCCTAAACTGTTTCTCAGGCCTATAAATACCCCCCCCCTCCTCAGTCACAAGGTAATGAATTATTCACAACTTCTCTCTCAAACTCTCTTTCTCTATCTCTTTCTAATTCTGACTTGAGCGTCGGAGGGTCTATCGGCGGGACCATCCCCGTTGTTTCAAGCTTTTTGCAGGTCCATCGGCCGTGTCAGGAACCATCAAATTCAAATTACGGTTTTCAATCAACGATCCAGATCCATTCTTAGCAGCTCCAACCACTTTTTACGGTGACGATCAAATGTTAGAACTTTAGTAGTTTCCTTTAAATATAAACTCACTATCTGTTTGCTCCCACACCAAAATAAGCAGCAACTTAAAGTGAAGAATGTAGTTCTATGAAAAGATTTTGGATCTATTTAATTTGTGTTAGTAGAATCTAGACTTGCAGAGTTCTTTAAGGATGTGTCCATCAAAGTTAAATATATGAAATTATCTAGTTATACAAATACAATCAATTTGATTCACAGTTGGAATCAAGAATCAGCCTTACTGACACTTAAAACTTCAATGACAAATGAGCCAAGAAGAGTCTTAAGTAGATAATAAAATGAATTTATTGTTATACAATAATACTTTAAATTAGTTGATTTTCCGAAATAGGCTAAAACTATAGTACGTGATGTTTTGTAGAAGGAACTTAGTTTTGATTGTTCTATAGCAATTTTAATGTTCTTCTAGTAGCTAAAGGATTGACTGATGTAAGTGGGGTAGACTGGTTTGATGTCTACTCACATGTTAGCCATATTGCTACAATAATTATTCTTCTTGCCCTTACATCTATTTGACAATTTTGTTATTCATCAAAGATGTTTAAACAATTTTGTACTAAAAGGTTTTGTACTAAATATTATATATTGAAAAGTTTTCTACTGAACAGCTTTGTGCTGAAAAGTTTTGTACTAATAACAAGATTTGCGAATAACTTGACAAAATTTTAAAGAGCCTAGATTTGAATCAAGTAATTCAGATAAATATCTTTAATTCTATGGTGAGTCAAATATAATTGCTATCATTTATTTATTTATTGTTGACATGCTTGTTATTGGAAGTGACCTCTGTATTATGGATGAAGTTAAAACTGTGCTATCAAAAAAATTTAGCATGAAACACCTAGGTGTTATGGACACCATATTAGGTATAAGGGTGAGTTTCCGTCAGCAAGGGATAACCCTTAGTCAAACTCATCCAATCAATAATGCGTTCCAAAAGTGGGGATATAGTAATTGAAAGTGTGTTTTGAAATACCTTGTGATTATGATAAAGGTTGACATCCATTGGTGGTGCAACTATGAGACAGTTAGATTATTCTAAACTTTTTAAAAGTCTCATATATACAAAGATCTGTACTGACAGACATAGCCTTTGAGGTAGGTATGATCTGCAGATTCACAAGTAATCCTATTAATACACATTGGAGTGCCTTAAAAGGCTAATGAGATATTTGAGAGTACTCAAGAGTTTGCTTTGTACTACTCTAGTCATCCTTCACGATTGAATGGATGATCTGATGCATTATAATGCTTAGAATTTAGTGAAATTCGAAAATAAGTGGATACGTGTTTACACTAGGAGGAACATAAATGTTATGGAAATCAAAAGGCAAATAAGCATTGTGCTATCATTCAGAAAACCAAACTTCTATGTGTTATCCTCTGCAGGGGAAGAGGCTAAGTGGATTGAAGGGCTTGTTGCTAATCATCCACTGAAAAGTTTAAGTAACTCTCTAATTTTGTTCGTCGACTATCAAGCTACAATGCACTGTAAATTCACTATATAATAAGTAAGAGAAGTATATTAAGGCAGAAAGAAGCCTAGTTGAACTTTCTCATAGATAAAGTGCAATTAAGATAAAATATGGCTAATATTCTTGCTAAGAGACTTGAAAGTGATCTAATTATTAAAACTTTGGAGGAAATGAGGTTAAAAGCTACTGAGTTAAAAGTTTTAACATCCTATTTGTTTTGAAAATTAGAATCCAATTGGAGTAATAGAGAAGTTCAAACTTAAGCATCAATTTTAGGCAGTTTGTATGTTTTAGATAATTTGAAAAGTTCTATGTAAATTGTGTTAATATATAACTTCATTCCAAATTTGATGGTGTTATATATTCTCATAACTTACTTAGAGTCATCTCATTATTCCAAAAGAAAGCGTGAAAACTTATCAATATGTTTCCGATGTTTAGAATTTTTGTTATCATTCTAATTTTAATGATTCAGAATTTAACCATAATTGATTTGACTGTTCTATCATTCCAATATAAAACGTAGTATAGTTCTTGTGTAGAAACTATAATAGTTCTTGTTCTTTATTTTGTTAAAGAAATTTGATTATGATGCTTGCATTACATTTTTGCTAAGCTAATTTTGAATTGTACTAAGTTCTTTTGTGGAACTAGATACTTTATGAAATTCGTTAGAATTATTTGATATGTGTCTCTTGATATTCTTGTTTTCAATAAACTTGCAAAAATGGAGGAGTTGAATTTATCATTATAGATTTCAAAATAATGATTTGCTCAAAAAGGGGGAGTAAACATAAAGCAGTTTACAATGATAAAGTTTCGGTTTATTTCTCTCGAGAATAAATTAGTCACTTGCATGGTAAAACTTCTATTGAGTTTGTTAAGATTATTGGATGAGAATAATTTTTTATTAATTGATTTAATGAATAAACTGAATACAATATAGTTCATATATATAGGAGAGAATAGAAGACTAAACTGATACATAACCAATATGAGACTAAACTAATATATCATTTAACACCCCCTCTCAAACTCAAGTTGGTTCAAGCAACAAGAGTTTGGAATACTAATGATGTTGATGTGGAAGCAACGACAAACTGTGGTGCAGTGACGGCGCTTGATGACCTATGTGACAGAACTGAGAAGTAGAATGTTGCGGAAGGAAGTAGTGGTGGCGCACTGTTGAAATCTCACCCTGAACAGTGGTGGGATCTTCATATCCCGATCTGTGATGGGATCTGATCCCTGACTTGAGACTTAGTCGATGATGGGATCTCACCCCTGAACTGAGAAATATACTGATGGGATCTCACCCCTGACTTGAGAATGGTCGATGATAGGATCTCACCCTAGACTTGAGAATTGTCAATGATGGGATCTTACCCCAGACTTGAGAATTGTCGATGTGGTAGGATATCATCCCTGAAGTGAGAACTGGATGCTGATAACACCCCCTCTCAAACTCACGATCGATCAAGCGGAGTGAGTTGACGATCTGGATGTAGAAGCACAAGAACTCAATTCAGCAGTAGCAGCCACCTCCATTCTCGGCGAGGACAGCGGAAACAACGACAAAAGCTTCGGCGGCTCCCCATCCCTTGGAGTAGTACTCCTCGGCGACGGATGCAAGTAAAACCCTTTATCTGCAATAGCCCGATCCTCGGGTGTCATCACCAGCTGCGGCGATCGGTTGAACGGATCTGGGCTCAGCGGCATCACCGGACTCAGAAACAGCGACGAAAAGTCGAGAATACTAGGACTGAGAATCTCAGGCTTAGCCGAAAAGGATGGGAGTAGGGGGCTGATCATCTCGAGATTCTTCATGTTCGGCCGTCGCTCGTAGAAGGAACGACAAACTGCCGATGGGTTCTTCAGGATTGGGGCTAAGGTTTACTGTTGATGGGTTTGTTGTTGGGTAGAAAGAATGCTGGTTGGTGTAGCCGTTTGCTGTGGCGGCTAGGGCTTGTGTTTGAGAAGGGTTTTGATTTTTGGAGATTTAGGATTAGGGTTTGAGAGATAGGAGATGACGGCTAAAGTTTGTGTTTGAGATAGTGAGATGACGGCTAGGGGTTGTGGAGACTTAGGGTTTTGGGGAAGATTAGGGTTTTGATCAAGGTCGAGAGAGGAATGTCAGGAGGTGGAGTGATTTTGATGAAGACGAGAACCACCCCACCTCAATGACGAGGATCAAATTAGTATAAGCCTTATAGGACGATAGGCTCTGATACAATGTTAAGATTATTGGATAAGAATAATTCTTTATTAGTTGATTTAATGAATATACTGAATACAATATAGCTCATTGTTACCGCTGATTTCGGTGTGGGGGTAAACAGATAGAATTTGTGAGTCCGGGAAACACCTGAACGATTGACTCGGTCTTCTTGCTCCTGGCACAACCTGCAAGGAAGTGCGAAACACCGGGGTTGATTCCGGCGACGCACCCTCCGACGCTCTTGTCAGTAATCAGGAAAAGATTAAGAAAGAGCTTAAGTGGTGAAAAAGTGATTAACCTGGTCTCGGTGGTAGAGGGGTTGTATTTATAGTCGCCTTTGGAATGATTTGGGGCCTAATTTCCTGCCTAACAAATAGGAGAAATATCCTCCTATTCTGTTTTGGGAAGTTAGGCCTTGATTCCCTGGTGAGAGCTGATCAGGTTTATTGATTTGACCAAATCAGTGGCCTGATTCTCTTCTTGGTGGATTGGGCTTGTATCGGGTCGGGACCCGTACCCAAATGAAGTGGATCTATTCGCGGGTGGTTGGTTCTGCGAGAAGGAGGCCCAATACCCGTTTTGGATTCATCTGTATGTGAAATTACCTTTTTACTCCCGTGCTTCAGGATTCGTGATCGATCTGGACGGTCTCGATTTAACCCCAATTTTAGCCATATCACGAGCCCCCCACTCCTAAAGACTGAGTGTGATCAGACTTTGAGGAGTAGTTTAGCTGTTTTTAGTGGCTGATGGAGTTGTATCGGAGTCCAGACGTGGGATTTTGAATCTGGAAAGGGGGTAGTGAGGCAACTTTTGACGCCGCTGGCGGTTCTCTGGTGACATCGGGTATTCAAGAGTTTTTATCTATTTTTTTCGAACTATTTGTTTAACTTTGCGACGCGTTTGTTAATCATACGGGGGCCTTAGCCGTACATTCTGGGCGATAATTGTTCGTTCAAGGGTTCGAAAATGTGCCCCCTAAGTCTCAATTACTCTCCAGAATTTTTGGCTAATTTTCCCGAATTTTTAACAATTTTCTCGCAATTTTTAAGCAAATAAAACAAATTAAATAGATAAAAAATGATTTAAATACCGATTTATGACGTGGCTCAATCTGGGCCGTTGATCGCGGAAGGGCGCGAATTTCGGAAAGATCTGACGGTCGCTGCTGCTCGGCAGCGTTTTTCTCCGTTTACCAGTTCGGGAAGACCTCTGCTCGGCAGCCGACCGAAGGGATGGGGGTTCGGCAGCCGACCGAGGGCTTGAGTGACGTGGCGTAATCTGGGCCGTTGGATGTGGGCACGCATCTCGAGACGGGAACGGTTCCCAAGAAAACGCTATCTTGTCTTCTAGCGCACGTGGCGTAATCTGAGCCGTTCGCCATTGGGAGCGCGAATTTCTGAGAGATCCGACGGCTGAGGTAGCTCGGTGCCTTTTTTTCTCCATTTACCAGTTCGGGAAGGCCTCTGCTCGGCAGCCGACCGAAGGCGATCTCGCGGCGCTATCTGTTCGGAGGCGATCTCGCTTCCGAGGGTATTAATGGCGCTCGGGGTTTGTGCTGCATTCCTCTTCCCCAGGCCATTAAGAATAACTCCTTTGATTAATGCGTGGCGTTCCGACTTCCGGGGATCAATAATTCCCTCAATTAAAACGCGGCGCTTCAATTTCCGAGGGTAGTAATGGCTGGTTATAGGGGGCAGGCTATAAGTACCCCATCCCTTTTGTCATTTTCGTCCCAACCAAATTGGGTTCCAGACCTCGGAGGCATCTGCCTTGGGTAGCTTCTCTCTTGAAGTTCGGAGTGGTGGTTGCTCTTCTGCCTGGTTTTCCCTTTGTTCCTGACGGCCCCAAAGTGGATGTCAGGAGCGAGGGGGAACGAGGCAGTAGTGGTGACGACCGTAGTCCGCACTCGGGGGATGAGTTATCTCCGAAGGACGGGTGGTCGCTCTCTTACCTTATTCTTCTCCCGTTCCGGACGGTCCCTAAGTGGGTGTCGGGAGCGGAGGAGAATAAGGCAAGAGTGGTGACGACCGTAGTCCAGATCCGAGGGATGGGCCTTCCCGGAAGGACGGGCGGTCGCCCCGCTGTCTTGTTGTTTCCCCATCCCTCCCTGCTCCGAAGGGGTGTGAGGGGTGGGGGCAACAAGACAGTGGCGTCGACGGCCATGGTCAGGACCCGGGGTGCGGACCTCTTTCGAAGGACGGGTCGCCGTTCTCTCACCAAGATCTTCTGCCTTCTTCGGTTGCTCCGAAGTGAGTGTTGAAGTAGGCAGAGATCTTGGTGGGAGAGTGACGACCCCTGTCTGATGTCGATCTCCGGGCCATCTGAGTCCGTTTGTTGCAACTGTGAAGGCGCCGCTGTTAGAGTCTTTCGACAAGCCGAGCCTTCCAGTTGCAACCAACTAGCTCGGGATGGTGCGTCTCTTCCGACCTCTGAGTGTTGGTGGGTTCCCTCCCATCTCTGTCTTCCTTCTCGGGCTGATGGCTTTTGACGGAGGTCAGCCCGGGGGAGTTAGAGATGGGGGAGTGCCGATCTGCTTCTGATCTGCTTCTGACCGGGGCCTGTTGTCGGGGTTATACCAACCGGGGCACGGGACCCGGGGGGCGCCTGCCGAGGGCGGCGCCTTAAAACATAATCAAAAATTTTCCAGGTTCTTTCATGCATAGGCGAGGCGTCCGAGGTCCCGATCGTCCGAGCGGCGTGGCGCTATCTGAGCCGCCGGATGCTGACACGCATCTCGAGATGGGGCGCGTTCTCCAAGAAGACACTATCTTGTCGTTTAGTGCTCTTGGCGAGATCTGGACCGTCTGATGAAGATCAGGCGCGGAATTTGAGGGGGAAAGGAGTTTTCCCCATTTACCAGTTCGGGAAGGCACTTGCACGGATTCCGAGCGGACTCTATTGCAGCCACGTTCGGTTTTGCTCGCAGCTCGGATTCTCGTCCCATCTCGCCGAGCTGGTTGACTTTGTGGTGGGCCTTCGAGATGCTTCGAGAGTAGCCCAAAAGTCGCTCTGGAAGTCCAAGAGGCGCCTCATTTTCACTATAAATCTTTACCCCCCCTTTGACCAAGTCTTCACTTTTCACTTTTACTCTCTCTCTTTCGTATTTACTTTGCTTCGAGGTCTTTAGCTCCCTGGTGGTGTCGCTAGCTGTCGCGGTAGCGTTCCTAGTTCCGGCGAAGTTTCCGACCGTAGCTGTCAATTCAAGGTCAGTCTCTTTCCCTTCTCTCTTTAGGAAAATATGGTTAAGATTTCGGTTGAGACCCCCGCCTCGGAACAAGCCGTTGGCCGAGGGGAGAAAGAGAAAGGAGTAGTGGAGCCGAGCGAGCAGGACGTTGTTCGTCCAGACGCGGAGGGCGGAGTGGCCGAGGTGCCCCAAGAAGTCACGGCGGAGTCCCGAAAGGGCAAAGCTGTAATTACTATAGTGGAGACGCCGAAGAGAGCGGGGGAGTTCGGTCGGCAGCCCATCGCCGTGTCGAGCGTGGGAGGAGTCCGGGATTATACTGAGGATATCTTGGAGAAGGTCACCCAAGGTACGGCTAAACTGGTGGAGGAGAACGAGCCTAGGGAGCTATCCGAGGTCGATCGCAAGATCTCGACTCTTACCGAAGGGGACCTTCGTCTGATCCGAGAGGGCTTCCAGATCTCCCTCGAGTACACGTTGCTCCTCCCTGGGCCGGGGTTCCGAGCCAACACTGGGTCCTCTCCGGACATGTGCGTCTTTCCGGTCGACTCCCTCATTGCCGGTCTTCGCTTTCCCCTCCACCCGTTCGTGGTTGAGGTCCTGGTTTGGTATGGTCTGAGTCCCGCTCAACTGATGCCGAACACATGGAGGCAAGTTGTGGCGTTCCTCCTCCGATGCCAAGAGATCGGCGCCAAGCCGACCATGTATCTCTTTCGGAGTCTCTTCCGACCCGTCCAGCCGAGGAAAGACGAGAAGAGGTTTTATCTTTCGCCCCGGCCGGGCGTGAAACTGATCGAGAATCCAGACTCGATCAAACACTGGAAGGACAAATACTTCCTCGTTCGGAAACTGACGCCATGGGTGATACCGACAGTTTGGGCGGACGGACTACCCAAGCGCACAAAGAAGGACGTTCCGCTGAACGCTGCAGAGACCGAGGTCCAGAAGAAGATCCTTGCTCTGCCGACGCTTAGCTGGAAGGATATCACCGAAGAGCATCTGTTCCGTGGGGGTCTCAGTCCGATCGACCCTCGTACGCTTCTGGTATTTATACTTCTCTCCGTAAAGTTTGCATTCAATTTTTCTAAGTTTTTTCGTTCGATTCTTGTAGTTCTTGGGCTCGGATTTTAACGCATTGTTTTCTTCCAGACCCTCTGCCACTTCAGTTGGCTGGTCGAGGAGATGGCGAAGAAGGATCAGGAGAAGGAAAAGGAGAGGACGGAGCGCGTTCGGGTGGCGAAGCGGCTTGAGTCCGAGCTGCTTCTTTCGACGAAGAGAGTCGCCGAAGCGGAGGACCTGGAGAAGAAGCTGGCCGACGCTATCCAATCGTCGAAGGATACGGCGGCCAAGTTTGAGAAGGAGGTGGCCGAGCTGAAGGAGGAGCTGGCCAGCGCTCGGTCGGGAGCCGAGAAGGAGGTCACCGGGCTGAAGGATGAGCTGGCCAAGGCTCGGTCGGAAGGGGAGGCTGCTCGGAAGAGAGCCGAGAGGATCAAGGCCAACCACCTGAGGAAGGTGAAGGAGGTGAAGAAGGCCGTGCAAGAGGAGGCCGCGCAGCACATGATCCAGAATATGCTGGACGCCTACGGCCGTGCCCTGACCCATGTAGCCGCGAAGAACCCCGGCTTCGACTCGTCCTCCTATGACTTTTACGAGCCCGTGGAGGGGGAAGAAGGGATCACCGAGGGTTTGCTCGGACCCGATGGTGAGACAGAACCCGCCGAAGGCGATGGTGAGACCGAAGCCGAGGGCGAGGAGGAGGAACTCTCCGAGGAGGAGAGCTGGAGCGAAGGCGGGGACGAGGGTGACGGCGACGGCAAGGCCGAGGGGTCGACGAATCCGAGCGGCAAAAAGGTCGACCCCTGACTCGGTTGTCTTCCTACTTTCAGTCTTTTTGGTTTTGTTTTCTTTTTGTAAGCCTTATCGCGGACTGGCCACCGCCCTTGTTTTGAATGAAAAAGTATTTTGTTTGGCCAAAAATTTGTCCAAGTGTTGAGCCTCGGACTTAGTGTGCGTTTTGGGCGTTTTGGGCGTAAATTTCTCCAACTGTTGGGCCTCGGATTTATTTCCGCTTTTCAGGTGGTGTTCGGTCCGGTCACGGAGCTGGTCTTCCTTCGGAAGGAATTGGCCAACTTGAAGCGTGAACTCTCGGACAGCCGGCAGAGGCGGTTTCTCCTGCTCGGCCAGGCGGAGGAGGTCAGGGCAGTCCTGAGGAGGAACTGTCGCGAGCTGCATCAACTCCGGAAGCGCTCCTTTGGTCCTGGTTCCGAAGGGGAAGTTGAGCGGCTTCGCGGGGAGCTTAAAGCCGCCGAGCAGAAGAACGACGACCTTTTGGGCGAGGTACAACACTTGGAGCTATCGGAGAGAGAGCGCTCTGCGGAAAGGGAGAAGATGGCCTCCGAGCTGGAGGGGGCTTTGGCTGAGCGTAAGAGACTATTGGCCGAAGTCGACATGCTCAGGAGGATCACAGTAGATAGGGGGATCGAGGTCACCCACTATCGGCGGCTTGCAACTGATAGTCCCAATGCCTCCGGGTCGTTGAAGGCCCCCCGATCAAAGAAATTGGCGAAGGACGTCGTCCTGAGGGATCGGATTATCGAACTGGAGGAGGAGATCGCATCGCTTAAACCTGCGCCGGAGAGGGCTAATGTTCGTAGCACGTCGTGCACTCGCGAGGAAAGTGAGAGGGGGATCACGTTTTATGAACTCGCGACGCGCCCGCTACCGACCAGGCGGAGTCCGACTGACGCTCAGAGCAGCGCGGCTGTCTCGTCGAGCGGGGCATCGGTCGGCGCAGCTGTTAGGACTAGCAGTGAAGGGGGGTCGCGCTTCGTTGGTTTAGGGTCGAGCTTGGAGGGTCGGCCTCGTCGTCCTCGCGTCTCCCTAAACCGAAGCATTCCCCTTCCGAAGAGGACTTGATTACGTCACTTTTCCTTTCTGTTTGCCGTTGTAATAACTTAGTTGTAGGGTCGGTCGACCGTCTGTAACATTATTATGTTTGAATGCAAGAAATTCTGAAAAACTTTTTAAGTGTTTGTCTTTGACACTGTATTGAAACCGCTTTGTTCGTTTTTTCTATTTTTCAGCTTGTCGCGGCGATCCATGGATCGGACTCCGGGCGTCCGAATGATGACTCCGCATCCGAGGCGACTTCTGGGACGGTGGTTCTGAGCCCCAGGAGTGTCGATCTGAAGCTACGCCGATCCGAGGGCGAGTGGAATCATCTTTCGTTGGTTCTCAGTCTCCGGGAGGCCGAAACACAACGCTTGGAGAGCAAGATCGTCGAGCTGAGCCCCGTAGGGGAGGGCGAGGACTCGCAGACCGCATTCAGCAATGCTCTTCGGGTCAAAAGTATTCGGCATATTCAGTCGAGACTCATCGCCGAACGGGACGACTTGCTCTCGGAGATGGGACAGCTGCGAGCGGAAATGGCGAAGCTTCGAGGTGAGGCGGAGGAACCGTCTGTCGAGGAGGGCGAACAAGATGGAGAGGATGTATTTTTATGAAAGACAAGTGTAGTGGGTCGGGGGGTGTATGTTTTGTTTGCCGACACTTTTGTAATGGTCTATTTTGTACTGTACGCCGATGTTTAATAAAATCTCCTTTCGGTGTTTCTTTGTACGTCTGTCTTTGTTTATAACTGTGTTGGCCGTGCCGAACTATCTGAACTGAGTGTGTCTATTCAGTCGAACGGATCCCCAGGGGTACGGCGATTTGTCGCTTAGTGGGTCTGACACGGCGATGTTCTCGAGAGTGCTATTTCGCCGTGGCGAGATCTGAGCCGCCGGATGCTGACACGCATCTCGAGGTGGCTCGTTTCCTAAGAAAACGTTATCTTGTCGTTTTGCGCGAGTGGCACGATCTGAGCCGTCTGATGAAGATCAGGCACGAAAGTTGAGGGGGAAGTGTGTTTTCCCCGTTTACCAGCTCGGGAAGGCACTTGCTCGGACGCCGACCGAATATGTCTGCCTCCGACCCTCGGCTGTCAGTCAGGAGTGGTCTGGATGCGCGTTCCAGACCTTAGGCATAGTCCAACGGCTGTGGGAGCAATTCCGAACGGCGATCTACCCCTGGTTCGTCCGGAGACGAACCGAGGAGGTAAAGTCGAGCCGAGTGTTGGACTCCGAACCATCGGTATAGTTCAACGGCTGCGGGAGCAATTCCGAACGGCGATCTACCCCTGGTCCGTCCGGAGACGAACCGAGGAGGTAAAGTCGAGCCGAGTGTTGGACTCCGAACCATCGGTGTAGTTCAACGGCTGTGGGAGCAATTCCGAACGGCGATCTACCCCTGGTTCGTCCGGAGACGGACCGAGGAGGTAAAGTCGAGCCGAGTGTTGGACTCCGAACCATCGGTGTAGTTCAACGGCTGTGGGAGCAATTCCAAATGGCGATCTACCCCTGGTTCGTCCGGAGACGAACCGAGGAGGTAAAGTCGAGCCGAGTGTTGGACTCCGAACCATCGGTATAGTTCAACGGCTGCGGGAGCAATTCCGAACGGCGATCTACCCCTGGTTCGTCCGGAGACGGACCGAGGAGGTAAAGTCGAGCCGAGTGTTGGACTCCGAACCATCGGTATAGTAAAGAGGGGAGGAAAAAACAGGCAAATTCAAAAACAAAATGGAACTTTCTTTATTTGATATTTGTCGGCGAACCGTTTTACATAGTAGGATTCATAGAACAGGTTACAAGTTAAAGGAGAGGAATGGCGCGACACCTCGGATTACCTAGAGAGGCGCCGGGGCGCTCTCTTGGTATTTCAGGAGGTGGTCGGCATTCCAGGTCCTCGGGAGCTCTCTACCATCCATGTCCTCAAGTCGATATGCTCCAGGCCGAACAACTTTTGCGACCCGGTACGGTCCTTCCCAATTCGGAGCTAGCTTGCCCTTCTGACTGGGGAGGGATATGGCTAGCTTTCTCAACACCAGGTCTCCTTGTTCAAGGTTGGCGGGTCGGACTTTCTTGTTGTAGGCTAGTTCGACTCTCCTTCTGTAATTCTGCTGCCGAATCGATGCCCTTTCCCTCAGTTCATCTATCAGGTCCAAGTTTCCTCTGAGTTCCCTGGCATTCTGTGCTTCGTCATAGGCGATGAGCCGAGGGGAAGGAATTCCGACCTCGAGGGGTATTACGGCTTCGGCCCCATAAGTAAGGCTGAAAGGGGACTCTCCAGTGGGCGTCCGCTTGCTTGTGCGGTAGTTCCACAACACATTAGGGAGTTGGTCGACCCACTGCCCTTTGGAGCACTTGTCCAACCTCTTCTTGATCCCCGCAAGGATCTGCTTGTTAGCGTTCTCGGCTTGTCCGTTCGACTGGGGGTGCGAGACGGACGAGAAATGCTGTTGAATGACGAGGTCGTCGCACAGGGTTCGGAACGCTGAGCCAGTGAACTGGGTCCCATTATCTGTCACGAGGACGCGCGGGACGCCGAATCTGCATATAATGTTCTTCCAGAAGAACTGCACCACTTTGTTCTCGGTTATCGTGGCGAGGGGCTCGGCCTCGACCCACTTCGAGAAGTAGTCGATTGCGACGACTAAGAACTTGAGCTGACCCGGAGCTGGAGGGAAAGGCCCTACCAAGTCCATTCCCCACATCGCGAAGGGGATAGGGCTCGATAGGGAGGTGAGGTTGGCTTGAGGGAGGCGTCGGATGCTGGAGCGTCTCTGGCAGGAGCCGCACTGCCGAACGTGTCGCTCGGCGTCTTGGAGAAGTGTCGGCCAGAAGTACCCATAATTCAGAGCTTTTCGGGCCAGGGACCTAAATCCCGAGTGTGCCCCGCCGATCCCTTCATGAAGCTCCTGTAGGGCATATTCGGCCTGTTCCGGAGAGAGGCATCGTAGATATGGTCGGCCGTCAATTTGGGAGAAGGAGCGCTTGTATAGGATGCCCTCGATCAAGACATAGCGCTCGGCTCGGGTTCTAACTCGGCGAGCTTCTTTGGGATCTGAGGGCAGAACTCCATCCCTTAGAAATTCTACCAGTGGCTTCATCCAGTTGTCTTGCAGCATGACTGGCAATGACTCCGTCGAGCCTAGTGCCTCGTCTTCGATGCTCGGCTTAGCGAGGACTTCAATTAGTACGGTCTGCTCGAGTCCTTGTAAAGATGACGAGGCCAGCTTGGAAAGTGCATCGGCCTGTGCGTTTTCCTCCCGAGGGACCCGCTGGATGATGGCTTCTTCGAACCGACCCATGAGATCCCGAACCTTGGCGAGGTACTTCGCCATCCGCTCGTCCCGGGCTTCATATTCGCCCAAGACCTGGTTCACGACCAGCTGGGAATCACTGTGAATCCGGAGACGATGCGCCCCAGCGCTTCGCGCGAGTCCGAGACCGGCTATGAGTGCCTCGTACTCCGCCTCGTTGTTCGAGGCCTTGAAGCTCATGCGGATCGCGTACTGTAGGACGAAGCCATCAGGGCCGTTCAGGATGATGCCGGCGCCGCTTCCCTCATTGCAGGAGGATCCGTCCACAAAGACTGTCCAAATGGGGGGTCCGCTCGGGACGTGGCCGACCTCGGGGATGGTGGATTCTACAATGAAGTCGGCGAGGGCCTGTGCCTTAATTGCCGTCCGAGGTTGATAGGAGATGTCGTGCTGACTCAGCTCTATCGACCACTTCATCAGCCGGCCCGAGGTTTCGGGTTTATGGAGGACTTGCTTGAGCGGTTGGTCGGTGAGGACGATGACTGAATGAGATTGGAAGTAGGGCCGAAGCTTTCTTGCTGCCATGACGAGGGCGTAGGCTATCTTTTCTATCCCCGGATAACGGAGCTCGGCATCCCGAAGTACCTTGCTCACGTAGTAAATTGGCCTCTGGGTCCGGTCCTCTTCTCTGACCAGGACAGCGCTCAGGGACTGCTCGGAGGCTGCCAAGTAGAGAAAGCGAGGCTCGCCTGGGACCGGCTTACTGAGCAGAGGGGGGTTCACCAGATAGGCTTTCAGCTGGTCGAACGACGCTTGCTGTGCCTCGCCCCATTCAAATCCCTTAGCGCCTCGGAGTGCCTTGAAGAAGGGAAGGCACTTTTCTCCTGACTTGGAGAGGAACCGACCGATGGCTGCGAGCCGACCGGTGAGCTTCTGTACTTCTCTGACGTTCCGAGGCGGGGCCATGTCTAATATGGCTTTGATCTTTTCGGGGTTAGCTTCAATCCCTCGCTGGCTCACCATGAAGCCGAGGAACTTGCCAGAGGAGACTCCGAACGCACACTTGTTCGGGTTCAGCCGCATGTTGTACTTCCTCAACACGCCGAACGCCTCTTGGAGGTCGGCTACATGGTCGGTGCCGTGGATGCTCTTGACGAGCATGTCATCGACGTACACCTCCATATTTCGGCCGATCTGATGCTGAAAGACCTTGTTGACGAGGCGCTGGTAGGTGGCTCCCGCGTTCTTCAAACCGAACGGCATTACTCGGTAGCAGTAGAGACCTTGGTCGGTGACGAAGGAGGTCTTCGGGATGTCCGGAGGGAACATCCGGATTTGGTTGTAGCCCGAGAAGGCATCCATGAAACTGAGGAGCTCATGGCCCGAGGTGGCGTCGATTAGGGTGTCGATGTTCGGGAGAGGGAAGGGATCCTTCGGACACGCTTTGTTGAGGTCGGTGAAGTCGATGCATATCCTCCACGAGCCGTTGGACTTCTTGACCATCACAACATTCGATAACCACTCGGGATAATTCACCTCCTGGATGAACTTGGCCTTCAACAGCTTATTCACTTCCTCCTTGATTGCCTGCTGTCGCTCGGAAGCGAACTTTCGCCTCTTCTGCTGAACCGGTCTGCACCCCGGCTCGACACTTAGGCGGTGGACGAGCAAGTCTTCGGAGATACCGGGCATATCCGCGGCCGACCAAGCGAATAGGTCGCGGTTACCCCGGATGCATCTCACAAGGTCGGAGAATAGCACGGTCGGTAAGGACTTGCTGACGAGGAATTTTCGGCTCGGATCCTCGTCAGAGAAGAGTACTTCTTCTAACTCGTCCGCTGGTTCGGACGTTGGGCGAGCCTTCGGCTCGGGGATCTCGAGGGTCTCGAGCGAGAGCACTGGTCCCCCGGTGGAAGTCATGTAGCACTTCCGAGCTGTTTCCTGGCTCCCCCTGACTTCCCCTACTCCCGACCGAGTGGGGAACTTCATCTTCAAATGGTATGCTGATGGGACGGCCTCAAGGGCGGCCAGGCCGGGGCGACCGAGGATGACATTGTATGCTGCCGGGACGTCAACGACCATGAAGTCCATGGGCTCGGTCCGGGTAGTAGGGGTGCTCCCCGCAGTAACGTCGAGGGTTATTACCCCTTCGATGGTTACCGGGACCCCCGTGAATCCGTGTAGAGTGTATCCGGCCGGTTTGAGACGGTCTCGGGACAGCTGGAGGCCCTGGAAGGCCGAGAGGAATAGAATGTTGACCGAACTCCCGTTGTCAACCAAAATCCTCTGCACCTTGAAGTTGGCCATGCGGAGGTCGATGACGAGGGCATCACAGTGAGGGGTTCGGACTCCTTCGAGATCAGCGTCGGAGAAGGACACGGGCACACCGAAGCCCTTGGGGGGAGGAGCACTGTGGACCGAGTTCACCTCTCGGACGAAGGCTTTCCGGGACGTATTAGAGTTGCCGCCCATGGGACCCCCGTGGATCATGTGCAGAACCCTTTCTTCTTCGAACTGAGGCGTTACTTCGCGCCGCTTGTTAGCCCCCCGAGGGGGAGGAGAGTTCCGATCTGTCCGATCGTTAGCCTTCACGAACTTCGCCAACTGCCCCCTTCGGATGAGGGCTTCGATCTCATCTCTCAAAGCCCGACAGTCATTCGTCTCGTGCCCGTGGTCCCGGTGATACCGACACCACTTGTCTTTGTCCCTCCTCTTCGCCGGTTTGTGCATCCTCGGGGCTGGAGGGAGGACCCCCTCCTTCTCTACCTCCATGAGGATAGTGGAGACATTAGTTGTGAGGGGCGTGAATTTCTCGAACCTGGGGGGAGGACGACGCTGGCCGCCTCCGTCCTTCATAGTCTTCTTGGCCCCCTCTTCCTCCGTTGCCTTCCTCTTCGAGCCGGAGGAGGGTCCTCCGAAGTTCGGGAGGGACTCGGCCTCCTCGGCTCGGATGTATTTCTCGCACCTCAGTAGGAGGTCGGCGAAGTTGGTAGGCGGCTTCTTTGCTAGGGACGAGCGGAGGTTGGAGTTGAGGACGTTCGACTGGAACGCCACTGTTGCCACGGATTGGTCTAATGAGGCGATCGACCTGACTTCTGCAGTGAACCTCTTCACATAGTCACGCAGCTTCTCTCCCCTTTCCTGTCGGAGGTTCAGAAGGGAGAGACTCGTCTTCTCGGCCCGTCGGCTGCTCACAAAGTGAGTTATGAACAGCGTCTCAAACTGCTCAAATGAAAAGATGGAGGCGGGGGCAAGCCTGGAATACCATTCCCGAGCCGAACCCCGAAGGGTGACCGGGAAGGTCCTGCAGAGTATGGCGTCGGAGACTTGGTGGATCAGCATCAGAGTCTTAAAACTCTCGACGTGATCTACTGGGTCGGACTCGCCTGAGTACGTTTCAAACTGTGGAGGTTTGAAACCCCTCGGTATGCGAGCTTCCATGATTGTCCGAGAGAAGGGCGGTCGGTTTGGGCGAACGGTCCCTGCTCTGGACTCCTCTTCTCGGTCCATGCGGACGATGCGCCTCTCCACCTCATGGAGGCGGCGGTCAAAGGCATCATCCCCTCGCCGGTAACCGTATGACCCTTCGGACTCTTCATCATAAGAGGGAGAGCGTGGACTTCGACGCCGGTATCCCTCGGATCGGCGGGGACTGTAATGTTGCTGACGACTGGGAGCCTGGAGAGGACTTCGTGACCGGCGGCGAGGACTGGGAATCCGAGGGGGTGTTGGGACCCTCGGGGGGTTTTGGTTGTTGGCACGGGCGTTCAGGGCCTGCAGTACAGTCTCCTGAAACTGGAGGAACTCGGCACGACTGATAGGTACCTCACGGTCCCTCGTACGATGCCGATCCTCGGGGGAACGCGGCCTCCTCCTTCGGTGTTCGGGAGATGCCGCTCGGCCTCTCCGGTACGGAGATCTCTGTCTGTCTCGGCGACGAGGTGACCGCTCGCCCTGACGCTGTCGGGAGGCCTCCGCTCGGGCCCGCCTCTCGTCAAGGTGCGTGCGGAGGTCATTCTCCTTCTGGCGGTTCCGGTCGGGGTTATGGGAGGCCATCGAGTCCGAGGACCCGTTATGGACCGAGACATGGTCCTGGATGGGCTGCTTCGGCTTCTGGCCGTTGAGACCGGCGGGACCATTGTTGGGTTGCTGCTGAGGATGAGGAGGCTGGACCGGTTGGGTCGGCGGAGGAAGCCCAGATTGGGGAATTTGGTTGACGGGGGTATCCTCCGTTGGGTCGGCGGGGTTGGCCACCCGGTTGGATCCTTTGGATCTGTTCTTCTTCGGAGGCATGGCGATGGGAGGCGATGAAGGAGAAGCTGAGGTCGTTCGTGTGGTGGTTTCCCACAGACGGCGCCAATCTGTTACCGCTGATTTCGGTGTGGGGGTAAACAGATAGAATTTGTGAGTCCGGGAAACACCTGAACGATTGACTCGGTCTTCTTGCTCCTGGCACAACCTGCAAGGAAGTGCGAAACACCGGGGTTGATTCCGGCGACGCACCCTCCG
Source organism: Hemerocallis citrina (assembly GCA_017893485.1). NCBI lineage: Eukaryota > Viridiplantae > Streptophyta > Magnoliopsida > Asparagales > Asphodelaceae > Hemerocallis > Hemerocallis citrina. The sequence goes on from CM030366.1 coordinate 96,226,510, forward strand.
ACGCTCTTGTCAGTAATCAGGAAAAGATTAAGAAAGAGCTTAAGTGGTGAAAAAGTGATTAACCTGGTCTCGGTGGTAGAGGGGTTGTATTTATAGTCGCCTTTGGAATGATTTGGGGCCTAATTTCCTGCCTAACAAATAGGAGAAATATCCTCCTATTCTGTTTTGGGAAGTTAGGCCTTGATTCCCTGGTGAGAGCTGATCAGGTTTATTGATTTGACCAAATCAGTGGCCTGATTCTCTTCTTGGTGGATTGGGCTTGTATCGGGTCGGGACCCGTACCCAAATGAAGTGGATCTATTCGCGGGTGGTTGGTTCTGCGAGAAGGAGGCCCAATACCCGTTTTGGATTCATCTGTATGTGAAATTACCTTTTTACTCCCGTGCTTCAGGATTCGTGATCGATCTGGACGGTCTCGATTTAACCCCAATTTTAGCCATATCACTCATATATATAGGAGAGAATAGAAGACTAAACTGATACATAACCAATATGAGACTAAACTAATATATCATCTAACAGAGTTTAAGACTCTTGTGTTCATGAGCTTAAAACTCCTATTTTGTTGTTGAAGTTTATTTGCTTTGGTTGATTTTGAAACTATGACAGATTTCTTAAGTTGGTTTAATTATTGTGAACTATTCTATTTTGATATGATCTTGGAACTAGTTGATTATTTTGGTTTAGTCATATTTGAACTATTCAAATTATAATTGATTTAGTTTATGAACTATATTCTCTTGTGTTTCAATGTTTATTTGAAACTGTTGTGATTCAGTGCACAATATGTGGAACTAATGAAATAACCAGGTATTACATAATATATTGAGAACATAGGCGGAGATTGTTGGATATATAGGAATATTCTCAATATAATAGAATATTACTGTGTATAATGTTCTATAGGGCAACACGTGTTGTGCACGTGTTACCTGTTGGTGGACCGTGTTGAGTGGGCATAAAACTCAGTACCTAAACCCAGTCTAACCCATATATACTGGTCTAGAGGTATTGCCTAAGATTATTCCAATTTTGATAACCAGAGTATAATATCTCAAACAGTAGGGATATTAAACCCTAACCCTAATTTCTCTTTGTTCTTATTCTCATTATAATTCAACACACTTTACCTCTAATATTTGTTGTTTCAGAATTTTTTTATACAAGCAGGATTCAAACTTCGAACTTCTTACCTCTCACTCACATGGCTTACCAGTGGCACATTGAACACTAGCTTTTGGGCATTGATGTTAAGTTGGTGTAGCTAGTAGAGACTGATGCAAGAGGTGTACTTCCTGAAAGGTTGTTGTAATAAGTGTAGCGTAATCTTGACTATCAAAATTAACGAACAAGTTGGTCTGAGAAATGGTCTATACCCTTTCTAGCGTAGTGAGAAGCTTGCAAATAAAACTAGCAGCTGCTTGGTTCATATTTTATATGTGGCAATTTGGTTGGCTTGGTTGGCTGTAAATAATAAAAATTTTAGAGGCTGCGGCAAACTTACACTTCAAACCTGCAGTCGCTAGTTGTTTTGCTACCTTCTCTAAAAATATAGATAGAGAAATGTTGTCTTATCTATTGAATCTTGTCTGAATAGAAACAGATTTAAGGTTTTGTGTTTGTGTCTTTAAAGAAATGCAATTGGAATTTTCAAAACCGTTGTATCACTTTTCTACCTATCATATACCACAGATCACAACATACCTCCAGCAATCTTACCCTGTATAATATCCAAACAGGCCCGATCTGCTGCGTAAACAACCTTCAAAGACTGGATAAAGGTTCAAGATTTATGATACAAACCAAAAATTACAACAGCACAAGACTTCATCAACAGAGAAGCCCATGTTTTGTGTCTGAATTGGCTACTAATGTGTACAGATAAGTTTTCGGATAGAAATGGAAAAGAAAAAAACATGATTGTGTTTGTTCATTCATTCCTTCTGTCCCTTTAAACCTTGGGTGAACTCCTAAGCCTGAAAAATGAATACATTGAAGTATCACAATTAGAATTAGAATCAACCAAAATTCAGAACCTTTTGACTTGTATAATATTATAACACTGTTTGAATGTAACTGAAAACTGACCCTGTTTTCACTTCCAGTGGTACAAGCTGGCCTTCGAGGAGGGAGTTGATGGTGTGGTGTTCTCTGCAATTTACGATCTTTAGATTTATATCAATATGTATTATGTATATGTAACTGTTAGATATATTTATCACCCTTTCTTTTTTTTGGAGAGAAATAGATCACCCTTTCTTGAATAATAGTAAGAAGGATTCGAGCTACCATACTTGATTCCATTTGTTAGACCAACTTCAAGATTTTAAAACCCTTTTAGCTAAACATAAGAATTGACACAAGATTGACATTTTTCAGTACTCCAGGGTTTCAACAAAATCGGTATTTGTTTTAATATGAAGGACTAATTCGTCAGTCATGACTATTTGGTGTCCATCAATTGTTAGATTGTTACATTATATATGTCTATTTTCAGAGTACTACACTTATAGTATACTACATAATTTATCATATATCATGCATGTAGTTACCACATATGAATACTATATCATATATCACATATCACATATGTTACTTATTCTAATGCATATATACCTTTAGCTTAGGCTGCAGAGACTCCACGGCAGCTCTTGTCATCTGGCCCAAATTCAAACCTTGCTGCTGAGATCGACAAGTTATCAAGGATGAAGTTAACCAATATTAAAAATTAGTAAAAGTTCTCTGTGGTTAAATTCATATTCAGTTCATTTTTCACACAAACCTTGCCAAGAGCCCAGTCAGCAGAATCAAAGTAGGCACGCTCGTTGTCCTGAATATGACACACAAACATTTACAGTTTCAAAGTCAAAGCTAAAGAATGGAGAAATTGAATCAGATGCCAATGTTTCGGCATTTTTTTCCTTTCAACTTCAAAGATACTCTCAGAAAGACCCATGATAAGGTATTCGGTCAATCTCATTCATTGAATTTGCCTTTTTAGTGGACAGTATACTCTTCGCTGAATTGGAAATAAACTTGGTTGCGCACTTATGGTCAAGCTATGTATATGTAAATGTCTGACTATGATTTCAGAATTTATCACCATAATAATCGATTATCATTTTTTTTGAAAGTTTAATAAAGTATAATCTTTATGTCATATAGAATCAGTTCATGAAAAGATATCGAGTCCTATACATCATCCAAATCCATATGTTACCATGAAGTGTAAGAATAGAATTAGAACTCACCTTTGAGATCAAGGGCTTCTTTTTTGGCACAATCCCTCCATACTTTTTCTGTAAAGATACCTGAAACAATTATATTCTTCTTTAAATTTGCTACCAAATGCAGGTCTCTAACACAAGATCATAATATCTTACATCATATTTTCTGCCTAAAAAATTAAAAATTAAATAAATTCCCTTTTGATTGAATATTTTTTTGTAGGATGGCCCCAAAAGTAACAGTTTCAGGAGTTAGCCTAGCACATCATATGAAGTGTTAACTCACATCGAATATTCTTTTGTTTTTACTAGGATAAAGTCAAATTATGGGGTATGGATCAGAGATCCTCTAATGCTGATCGGTAACTAAACAAAATAAATGAGTAAGTTTGTATCTTAATCATTATAACCATTTATCTCCACACAAATTTGTCCCCACCCTTTGATTTAGATCTGCCACCCTCCAATAAATGTGAAAAGAGTGACATTTTAAATATGCATGCACAAAACTTAAAATGTGTTATCTTTTCTTTAATCTGTAAGGAATCATTTCTCTAAATCAATGTATATAGTACATTAAACAAAGGCTAAATTAGAAGAAAAAAAATCTGAACTATACCCTTTTAAAAAACCTCACCGAATTTTTTTTACGCACCCCCCCCCCCCCCCCCCCCTCCCCCGAAAGTATGTTTCCAAAAAACTCACTCCGTCGGCGCCAGCTTTCTGCTAAAGTTGAGTGAGATTTTTTGACAATAATGAGAAAGATGCATGATGTTTTCTGAACCAGCTTGCAAAGATAAATATAGTTATCTAATACAAGCAGAAAAGTTAGATGTTATTTTAAAAAAAATATACTTGGGGGGGGGGGGGGGGTTTGAAAACATACTTCAGGGAGATTTTTTGCACAAAAAAAAGTTCAATGCGGTTTTCTGCAAAAAAGGTATAGTTCCCATTTTTTTTATTTAATATAATTTAGCCTTAAACAAAAGATAAGATTTTTTTTATTTAATATAATTTAGCCTTAAACAAAAGATAAGTGATTCACAGAAAATAAAGTTTCTAACAGTGTTATATGTCAAATTGGACAAATAGTTTCTATATGATTACTTTTTTTCTGACCAGAAGTCTCTATCTGATATATGGTGACTTAATTTGAACTATTCCACAAACGAACAAACTTTTCCTAACTTACCTCTTGAGAAGCATTATCTTCTCCATTGCAGCCTGCCATCTCTTCTTATCCAAACTCTCTCTGCACATCAAAATAAGTATATATATGTAAGAAACTATGAAGAACCAATGAAATGATATGAATTTTGAGATGATCAATTCTAGAAACATGTAATACTACCCATACATATCGATAAGGTATTGTATATACAAGTATCTAATCCACAAATTCAAGATATATGTGATATTGTAACATAATTAAAGCAAAAAATAAAAATGCATTATTAAGGAGAGGAGAGAGCATATATGCACCTTGTGGATATAGGGAGAAGTTGAGAGAAAGAGAAGGAGAAGAGATGGAAAGAGAAACGCAGAGGGAGGAAAAGCAATATAAAAGAGTTGGGTGAGGGTAAGGTAGGAAAGCAAAGAAGGGGAGGTTGAGTGTGATGAAATAAATGAGAATATTAATTAGAAGGGCGTGTGAATTGAAATGTGAAAGGAGAGGAAAAGAAAAAGAAAAGAAAAAAAGGTGTGCAAGTTGGTTGGATAAACAACTCTATAGGCAATCCTCTATGTAACTTTCCATAGGAAGATCTCCTACGATTTTACAAAGATCATGCAAATGCACACATCTTAAAACATCTCACTCATTTGTTTTGACCGCAATTATAACATTAGTCTCTATAACCGCAGTCTATAACAAAACTTATGTGAGATTATCTCGTGTCAACAGTTCACATGTGAAATAACTTTTTACTTTCCGTCGGACTCGTAATAGTATTTCTATTAACTTAACTCATATTATGCATCTGATTTCATTTTGGACTACAGCTGCTGCTACAGAACCTAAGGGACGGATTACGAGTCTTCCCTGTGGAAGAGTACGACGACGAAGAGGTCGAGTTTGATCCTACTCTGGACTGAGGAGCCACTACAAAATGCACGGGCATTAGTGACACTTTTACAAGGCTATAGCGACGGTTTTTGGCGCCGTTATAGAACATAACGACGCTTTTGAAATCGCCGCCAAAAACCCTGTTGCAGCGTGCGTCGTTATAGCTGTTTGGGATATCGCGGCGTTTACCGAAGCCGCCGCTATAGGGGTCAACCTATAACTGTGTTTCTAAAACGCCGGTATAGGAGGATTTCCGTTTATTTTTAAAAAATGGTGAGCTATTGCGGCATGTCGAAAAATGCCGGGGTAGCCTGTACTGAATATTGGCCAGCCATTTAGGTACCCTACAGTGGCGCTTTTCAAGCGCCGCAATATAGGAAATTATTTTTTAGAAGTCATGTATCTATGCCGGCGTTTTCTGTTAAACACCGGGATAGGTCTCTACTTCTTTTTGGCATTTTATTATAAAATTTTGAATTGAAAAAACACGTAATTAATCGCATATTACAAATACCTGTAATCATATTAAATTTAAATGCTTAAATCTTAAAATCAATAATAACTTCATAATCAACAACCAAAAGTCACATATCACAAAAAACAATAACTCAATAGAAAACAAAATATATAACACATATAAACTGTCATACAACGAGTGTCCAATGTATAAGTTGTACAACACTTAGTTATTACAAAACACAGATATAATTCCTACAAAACATTTTAAAAAAAGTCAAAATCCAACAATCTAGGGCGGGGGAGTCTCCTCGTGTGACCTGGTGTTGCTTCCAATTCAATCGTTATTTTACCCTAGTGTATGTGTGTGAGTGGAATCCGCTGACCCTGTAGAAAAACATAAATGTTTCATTTTCAATTTATCAAACAAAAGAAGATTGGAGCATAACCAATTCATGTTTTGAAATCAAATTCAAATGTAGGTTATGCAAGTAAAAGAATTTGGGTACAATGTGGGGGAACAATCAAATTCAAAAAGGAAATATCAACAGAAGGAAAAGAACTATAATTATCAGGGGCAAAAATGATCTTTCTAAATATTATATTGAAAACAATAATAAAGAAACTGCTACACTCTACTATATTGTGAGCAAGTCAAAATTCTTCAAGTAACTACATGCATTATTGCATGTACGGTAACCTAATTTCAAAACTACAAAATAGTTTCTAATTTTTGGGCAAACCTACATGGTTTCCTGTAATTAATCCAGGAAAAAAAGAAAGATGAGAGAGGGAGGATTTCGATGACTATACCCTTCCTTCCATTATATAGCAATATAGAAGAATAGATTTACAACTAACTGTAGTAATCAAGACTTGTTACCTTCCAATTATTAAGAAATTGGAAACTGACCTGTTTGTTTTATTACTTAAATGATAATAAAGTATGTTCCTTTTGACATTTGGATTTCAGGAAAAGCCTCATTCAACAATTCAAGAAGCAAGCTGAAGGAATTGGCAGACCATCCATTTAGACACTTAATCTGAAATAGTCTAACAATGAATGAAAACTTTGAAAACTGAGTGCAATCACGATATAAGGGAGTCTTTGCATCTTTCAACAACTTATTAAAGGCTTCAAATTCTTTATTAGTTTTTTCACCAGACATTTCTTCTCCCACCCCACCATCATGAACAAATGTTTCTGCTGACTCGTCGCAAACTTGGTTGATTGGATTGTGTGGACTTGAAAGTTATGAAATCTCATACCATCTCGCACTAAAGAGTGCATCTCATCAACTCACTTGGATCACTTGTAAATAAAGATTCATCTTCATGTACAACCAGACCATTTGAAACTAACTGAGCAGACTCTCCATGACAAAACCAATTTGTATACCCCAGTAAAAAAACCATTGCAAATCACATGTGTCTTAACTACGTCGCATGTTCTCAAATCACAATTTGAACACCGAACACATGGACATTAAATTAAGTTCGGGTCAGGAGAATTCCTCTTTGCAAAGTTAATAAAATCTTTCGCACCATCCCGATACTCCTTGGATAATCGTGACTTATTAATCCAACTTTTATCCATTTTCAAAAATATGATTCAACCTGAAATTTAAAATTAATGAATTAAAATGTATATTGCTGTTAGTCCCTTTCCACCAAGAAAATACTAACAACTAATAAGGAATGACTTAACCTTCCTCCCTTTTCACTCACCCTATAAATGTGGCTAAATTCAGGCCATTTTTTCTTTCATCACAAATATAGTTACTTCTTTTTCTTCTATATAATTTGTAATTATTTATTAAGGAAGCTTAATAAATAATTATTTATTTACACTACAATCATTCGATATGCTAATATTAAAATATATAATTTACGTTTAGTTTCGAATAAAGAAAATAGGCCGATCATAGTACTTGGCTTTTGCACTTGTTGCTAACCTTTAACCAAACAACAATATCTACAATTACAAACAAACAAGAAAAAAAGCTAGCATTGAGGTTTTATCCTTAGAAAAAACCATAGAACGTATATGATTCATCCTCCCTTGATAAAAAAACCTAGAGACACTGAGAATCAAAGCTTTCAAAAGTACGAACTGATAGTACTAAGATTTCAAGATTAATGATGTAATCATGACATAAAGAAATGTCTATATACGTAAGATGAATCTATTATATTCCAGACAATTTAAGGACAGTCATTACTATTAACAACTCTGAATAATCTCAGTCGTGCTATCTTAGTTGCACATGAAGAAAAATTAAGATTCAACGTATGCTTCATTTGTCAAAATGTGTTCATCTCATCCCATCTAATGTATGCCAGGAAACAACATGAATGCTTACCTTGTATACTTAAAATGCAATTATACTTGTCTCCATTGTTATCTAATGTATGCCAGGAAACAACATGAATACTTACCTTTGTATACTTAAAATGCAATTATACTTGTCTTCATTGTTATACTTTAATTTATTCAATAAAATGTTGTATTAAAATCCATTCAGCAAAAGAAGAAGTCCAATAAAACCTAATTTTAACTTATCGGTACAAATCTAGTTCATCATGACATCTACCCTATGCACTCATTCTCTTCTTATTTTTCAACTTATTATATTAATGACGTTCCTAACCAAGGGTTCATTTTCTACCAAATCATATCCATTTTGGCTATAGCGCCCCGAATTTCTAATATAATATCTTAGAAAATACGTGGCACAATTCCCAGCATCAACTTCAATGTAATATTAAACACAACCAAACACCAATAAAAATTTTCAACTTTCATTACAATAATCGTTTACATAGCACAGCGGAATACAATACATCTTAAATCAGAATTCTCTTTTCTTTACAACACTTTCTTTTCATTTTACATATGTCACTAAATCAACTGAACTCAATCATCCAAATTCCAAGCTCTAATCAACAATAACCTGTAAACATAAGGCTAGAGATGATCCCTAACCCCCAAAACTAAAGGGGTCAGCCATAAAGGTGTGAGTGACATAAAAACAAATAACATAAGTAAACATTAAGCATGGATTCATAAACAACATGTAATAAACAAGAATACATAAATATGACATAGCAAGAAAACATGTAAACATCAAGTGAAACTAACTAAGTGTTAAGTGTGGGAAATAGGAAAACACATGCGTAAAGCCAAGTCAAGAAAACACAAGTCTATATGCTGACTCTCTAATGCGTACTTGTCGGAGTCTATGCATCCCACTCTACATAGGTCCGGTGCAAGCCCTTAACGTATCCACATTATAGGGTTTAATCCCCGACATGCAACTAATCCTACTACGATGACTACTTCGAGATAAAGATAAACTGTGAGTATTAGCCCATGCCCTGATAATTCCGGAGGTCAATCTCTATCCACAGATAATTTCGGAGACTATTTCACTCACACCTGGAAATCTTCGAGAATACCCCACACCGCAAGTAATGGCACCTCATCACACGAATACCACATGTGCGTCGCCTCGTCTCCGATAATTCCGGAGATCAATCCCATACCACAGGTAATTTTGGAGACTATTTCACTCACACCTGGATAATACCAGGGATCATCTCACACCGCAAGCCATACTGAGATCCATAACTCATGTTCCTATTCATCATATCACCACTAGTGTCTGTCCTTATCATTTAGGTTATTTAATTACTTAACAAATCTCCTAGAGTTGGTGTACCCTACCGGACTTAATTCAACAACTGATTAACTAAATACTTCAACAGGCCCAAACATAAATACTCAATCGCCGGTATACTAAGGTCACACACACCCTCTAGAGACTCACACTCAAATATTCAAACCGAACTTCCAACATAAATTGTTCAACTTAACATCCTGAAAACATATGTTCAATAGGAGGTAGAGTATAGTAATAAGTTATAGATTATAGCATTTAGAGAATAAATCATTTGAAAGAACATTCAAAAATATAAAGGTACATCAGTATCAGTCGACTAATAACAAGCGTGAGTCGACTGTCCAGAAAGAGAATTCTATGGTTTTAAGAAAATAAGCTAAGTGTTATAAGGCGACTTATAAAGGTCATAGGTCGACTTACCAGAGAGAAATTTCAGTAATCTTTAAGAAAATATTCTAAGTGTTATAAGTCGACTTATAAAAGTCATAGGTCGACTTACCAGAGAGAAATTTCAATACAACTAAAGAACATAGCAGCCGGGTCATATCAGTCGACTGAAAGGTCATGCCAGTCGACTGTCGGCCTACAGACTGTATAGTTTTAGTTGTGCACAATTCAACCGATACATAGTTTTACTTCATGAAAACGATTTCCATGAAAAACATATTTCTTATATGATCAAATATAACTGGTAGAATACAAAATAGTCCCTAAAACTAGATCAACTACTTAAAATCATAAAAATGGAGATTTTGTTGATTTCTTTCAATTAGAACATGAATTTGTGCATATAATCAAAATTGAGTTTTCTTAAAATTTTATCGATCACTGAAATAGTTCGTATTCAGATCCAAACCCTCAAAATATCAAAATCTCAAAGAATCCCCAATTTGGGTGTACTTCCTCAATCAATTAATTCCTTAAATTTCAATTCTCAAGACACGATCTCTTAATTCATAACTCTTCCATTCAATTTTTTCAAAAAATCTGAATTTCTATCACAACTCATAACCATAATCAAATTTGTAATCACATACCGCTAGGGTTTTACAAGATCCAATTTTTCATCCAATCCATAATATGCATAATCATGTTCAACCCTAAACATGCTTTCTAGTAATACAATTCAATATCCCAGATCCAATAAACATTCATAAATCAAATAACCAATCCATTACATTACTCACATACACACCATAAAAGAAAAACAAACATGTCAAAAACAAACAACCAAACAATCACTCACATAGATCAAAACAACAAAATAAATTTACATCACTCACATACAACATACACATAATAAAAGAAAACAACATGTCACTCACCTTGAAATGAAAAAATCCAACAAGAAAGCCTTCCCTTTTTGCGAAATCCAAGATCCTTCTCTCAATCCTCCAACAATAATAAATCCTTGTGTTGTGCAGCGAATGACGGCTGCGTTCTCTTCTTTTAAATACCCGAAAATAGGATCTTAGGATTTTAGACATATTTGCGAAATAACCCCTCGAAAATATATCTTTACATAAATAGATTCCTATACTTGGAGCTTGATAAAATTAATTAAATTGAGATTTCAAAGCAAAATAATCCTTACTTTCTAGCCGGCACTGATTAAAAGTCCAGAAAAATAGTTTTTTGCACTTTCACCCCTCAAAAAGACAAATTTGTAAAAAAATCCTTCTTTTTCATAAAATTTGCAAATAGATCCAATAAATACCAGACAAATCTAGAAAAATTACAAATAAATCCCAAATAATAAATAATTATTTTCCATAAAATAATTTTGGCTTTTGAACTTTTCACGAAATTATTTGCACGTGTTTTGCACGTGTAAAAAGAAAAATTTCCAGAAAATATTTATTAAATCTCCAAAAGTCATTTTAATTCATTTATAAACATTTAAAAATAATAATTAAAAATACGGGGTACTACATTGGCCATGTCAAATTGGTTTACTGTCAAACTTATCTGAATCCTATATCAAGCCCAAATAATAGTTTTTGCTAATATATCTATAAAAAAATGGTGATCCCAGTAATAATGTTACAAAAAGCAGATAATGAACGGATGTGCAAGATTCTTAACATGGATTTGTGGAAGAGGGGTGACAATTATAGGAATGCAGCCCTTCCTTCCAATTTCCAAAACTCAGAAAAGGAGAAAATAAAAGAAGACAAGCATGAGAGAGATGAGAACATGCATCTGCTCTAACCAATTTCAATTCTATTATTAACCAATTTCACAAGTGTAACATAACTAAACCCTATTGTTGCCACTGAAATCGGTGTGGGGGCAAACAGATAGATTTGTGGATTCGAGGGAAGTTAAATAGTCAAACCTGAATGACCCCACCGGAGTTTGACCGAGATCCTTTCGCCGTTAACCTGCAAAAAGTGCGAGACACCGGGGTTGATTCCGGTGACGCACCCTCTGATGCTCTTGTTAGTAATCTAAATGATTAAGAAAGAGCTATAATTGGCAAAAGATTGATTACCTGGTAACAGTGGGGGGAGAATGGTATTTATAGCTGCCTTAGGAGTCAGTTTCGGGATAAGATCAAATCCCTTCTTCCCGATGTAAATGGATAGAAGTGGTTAAGACCGCTGTTTGAGGATAATCATAAATCTGAGTCCTCTCCTATCCAGTCAGACTGGGTCTCTTACGGGTTGGAACTCGTATTCAGTAAGACAGATCTGTTTATGGGTTATTGGACTTTGATGAAAGATCCAGTTCCCATTTCAGACCCGTTTATAGGTAAAATTACCATTTTACCCCTGAGCTTTAAGATTCATGTCCGATTTGAACGGTTCCGATTTAACCCTATTTTTAGCCATATCACGAGCCCCCCACTCCCGAAGACTGAATTTGATCAGCCTTTGAGAAGTAGTTTTACTGGTTTAATGGCTTGTAGGGTTGTATCGGAGTCCAAATGAGGGGTTTCGGATCTTATACGAGGCATTATGATGTTTTTCTGAGTTGGTAGTGCACTCAAGATTGTTCTTGAGCTCTTCTGGATTTTTGGTGATTTTTCTCGATTTTTAATTATTTTTCGGATCATTTATTTAATTTCGCAGAGCGGTGATTTATTTTTCGAGAGCATTAATTAATTGTTCTAAGCAATAATTATTTACCCAGGGGCTCAAAAATATTTTCCCGAATTTGTCATTATTTTTTAGAATTTTTAATTAATTTTTTTGAATTTTTAATCATTTTTTCATAATTTTTAAATAAATAATTTGAATTTAATAAATAAAAAAATAGATTTTTATACCTATTTATGACCTGGCAAGATCAGGACCGTCCATCAGCTAGGGGCACGAATATCTGAGCGATCTGACGGCTCGAGTAGCTCGGAGGCGCTTTTCTCTGTATGGGCAGCTCGGTAGCGCGGTAGCTCGGCGGTTCGTGGGCTGCCGAGCTACGTGGCTAGATCTGAAGCGTCCATCACGGTGCAAATCACGATGCACGAGGTTTAGATCACTAGAAAATATGTTTTTTTTTGTGGACGTGGCGAAATCTGCGCCGTTCATCAGCTTTTGGCGCGAATCTTGGGACAATCTGACGGTCCAAGGAACTCAGAGGTATTTTTTCTCCAATGTAGAGGTTGGTGCCTCGGTAGCTCGGCAGAGTAGCTCGATAGCTCGGCGCTTCGTGGGCTGCCGAGCTACGTGGCTAGATCTGGAGTGTCCATCACGGCGCGAATCACAACGCACGAGGCTCAAATCACGAGAAAACATATTTTTATTGTTTTGTGGACGTGGCAAAATCTGAGCCGTTCATCAGCTTTTGGCGAATCTTGGGACAATCTGACGATCCAAGGAGCTCGGAGGCATTTTTTCTCCAATGTGGAGGTCGGTGCCCCGGTAGCTCGGCAGAGTAGCTCGGTAGCTCGATGCTTCGTGGGCTGTCGAGCTACGTGGCTAGATCTGGAGCGTCCATCACGGTGCGAATCACAACGCATGAGGCTCAGATCACGAGAAAATGTGTTTTTGTCGTTTTGTGGTCGTGGCAAAATCTGAGCCGTTCATCAGCTTTTGGCGCGAATCTTGGGACAATCTGACGATCCAAGGAGCTCGGGGGCATTTTTCTCCAATGTGGAGGTCGGTGCCCCAGTAGCTTGGTAGAGTAGCTCGGTAGCTCGGCGCTTCGTGGGCTGCCGAGCTACGTGGCTAGATCTGGAGCGTCCATCACGATGCGAATCACAACGCACGAGGCTTAGATCACGAGAAAACATGTTTTTGTCATTTTGTGGTCGTGGCGAAATCTGAGCCGTTCATCAGCTTTTGGTGCAAATCTTGGGACAATCTGACGGTCCAAGGAGCTCGGAGGCATTTTTTCACCAATATGGAGGTCGGTCCCCGGTAGCTCGGCAGAGTAGCTCGGTAGCTCGGCGCTTCGTGGGCTGCCGAGCTACGTGGCTAGATCTGGAGCGTCCATCACGGCGCGAATCACAACGCACGAGGCTCAGATCACGAGAAAATGTGTTTTTGTCGTTTTGTGGACGTGGCGAAATCTGAGCCGTTCATTAGCTTTTGGCACGAATCTTGGGACAATCTGACGGTCCAAGGAGCTCGGTGGCATTTTTTCTCCAATGTGGAGGTCGGTGCCCTGGTAGCTCGGCAGAGTGGCTCGGTAGGTCAGAGTAGCTTGGTGGCTCTTCCTCGGTAGCTCGGTGCTTCTATGGCTGTCGAGCTATATGGCCGGTTCCTGGGTTTTTCCCGCCCTTCTGCATTCTGTCGTTTAGCCTTCTTAATGGGCTTGAGTGGGGCCCAATACGTTAGAAATCCAAGAGTCACCCTCTTTTTACTATAAGTTCCTCCCCTTCACCATTTCTTCCACTCTTTCACTTTTCACTCTCAGAAAAATTTGTGCTCTCGAGTCGCTCCGCTAGCGGTGTTTTTTGCTCTTGGGTGGTTGTGCTAGTTATCGCGGCGTGGCAAGGCGATTTCCGACGAACTATTCCGACCGAGAACGTCACATCAAGGTAAATATATATATATATATATATATATATATATATATATATATATATATATATATATATATATATATATATATATACTTTTCAAGATGTCTAGAGCGTCCTCGGGTAGCGAGGCCTCTTCCTCGGGAGGACAGAGTGAGCAGCGGTTAGTAGCTCTGACCATTCAAGAGGAGGGGGCAGAAGTGCTGAGCCGAGAGAGGGGGATGGAGATAATAGGGTCATCCGTGGTCGAGCCGGTCGCTTCGCTCGTCAAGGAAAAGGGGAACGAGGTGGCTCGGTCTGTAATTGTCGAGACGGTGGTAGAGCCCGTCAGACGGGGAGGAGAAATGGGTCGGCTGCCGACGGAGATATCAGGCCATGGGGAGATCAGGCAGTATACCGGTGACCTGTTGACAAAGGCCATCTATGGACAATCGGAGACATACGAGGAGAACGAGCCAAAGGAGGTTACCGAGGTCGACGACATCGCCTCTGTTCTTACGGAGAGGAACCTGCTTCAGATACGGAAGAGCTTCGTGATTCCCCCGGAGTACACTCTTATCCTCCCCAGACCCGAAGTGCGAGCGTGCACGGCGTTCACACCTGACACGTGCATTTTTGCCTACGACGCGCTAAATGCAGGCCTGTGCCTTCCCCTTCACCCTTTCGTGACCGATGTGCTTCGGTGGTATGGACTGAGCTTGATCCAGTTCATGCCGAACATGTGGTGACACGTGCTTGGGTTTCTGCTCCAGTGTCGAACGGCGAAGGTGGAGCCTCAGCTCGTCGTTCTCCGAAGTCTGTATCGGATCAACCGGATGAGCAAGACGGAACACCAATACTACTTGTCGCCACGGAAAGGCGTCAAATTGATAGAGAATCCAGATTCTATCAAGTCGTGGAAGGGCAATTATTTTCTGATCCGAGGCCCCTCGGTGTGGGACTTTCTGACCAGGTGGAAGGAGGATGTGCCAAAGTGGGCGAAGGCCGAGCCGGTATTGACTCCGGCCGAAGCAGAAGTTGTGGCGAAGCTAGTCGATCTCCCAACCTTGAGCTAGAGGGATATGACCGAGGAGGTGCTCCATGGGTTGGGCCTCAGTTCGATCGACCCGAGTACTCTCCGGACATCTTATTCTTCTGTTTACTTTCTATACCCTGTGTATTTTCATCTTAACTTTGTTTTCTTTATATGACAGAGGCTCCGAACATGGATTTTAGGGCGATCATGGCCGAGCGAAACAAGGCTTCCGACACCAAGAAGAGGAAGAGGACGACCGCGGGACCTTCGTCTGGCCGACCTACAAAAGTCTCCTCTGCTGCGGTCGAGACTATAGACCTGGCATCTTCTCAGTGATCTGCCTCGGCTATCGCTCTTCCTCCGCCGACCCCGTCTGAACCCTCAGCTGAAGGCTTCACTATCTTGGTAGGGTTGGCGCTCGAGGCCCTGCCCCTCATCGAGAAGGCCGAGGCGATTCTAACCGAGGGGCGCAAGAAGCACTTTGTGCCCGACTGGCGGGTAATGAACCACGATGGCTTCTTGGGGGACTCGGCCATGAGCATGCAGGCCTTGCGCCATCTTCCGACCCCGAAGGACCGAGTAGCAATGAAGGCGGAGACGACGGGCGACGATGCTCTCGAGATAGCTCGGGCGACCATGTCGGTAAGTCTCTGAGTCGATTTCGTTGACAACTCAAAAAAAAGTTTCTAAGTCTTTTTGCTCGGTTTTCATCGCTCCTTTTCCTCTTTTGTTTAGATCATGTGCCACTTTAGCCACCTTCTCGAGCAATATTCCGAGCAGGAGAAGGAGCTGAAGCTAATATGCGACAGGGAGTGAGCCGAGAGGGCGAAAGTCGCGAAACTGTACAAGGTGGAGCAGCGCCGCTCGGAATCCTCAGCAGCTCAGGTCGCGCACCTGGAGGCGGCCCTGGCACATGCGAACAAGAAAATTGCCTCGGAGGTGGCTAGGGCAGATGAGGAGAGGGGGAAGGCTAAGAGGGCCTTGGAGTTGATGCGGGAGAAGGACGAGGCGATGGAGAGGGCGAAGGCGAGGGCGGAGATAGAGGCCGAGGCGAAGAGGCATATGATGGCGAATATGGAGAAGTCCTATGCCACTGCGCTCGAGCACGTCGACGCTTGAGTCCCCGGCTTCGATAGGTCGGGATACGGGCTGTGGGGTTCGTTTAACGATGAGGACCTCGATGCCGATCAAGAAGTCGAGGATGAGGAGGGGGAGCAAGCCGACGACGATGTTGTAGCTAACCCCGAAACCGCGTTGGTGGAGAAAGGGGGTGACGAGGCTGTGGCCGACCCCCAGGTTGGAGCGGAAGGGGAGGCGACCACCGAGGAGCCTGTCACCGAGCTACCACCCAAGGTGGCCCCTTGACTTTAGTTGTTTTGTATTTTTGTTTTCTTTTTCTTGTATTGCCTTATAGCGGACTGGCCACCGCTTTTTTGTATGAATGGAACTTTCTATTTTGACTAAGTGTTGGGGATATTTTGATTACCTTGGTTATCTAACTCTTGAGTCTCGCACTATGCTCACCTAGGCTTAGCCTTGAAGTATTGGCTATGTATTTGCAAAATTTTTGAAATTTGGCTAAGTGTTGATGTCGCCTTGCGTTGAAGTTTTGGCTATGTGTTCACCGCGGTTTCACTTTGAAATTTTCAGATTGCCGAAGTGACGCAGCTTGATGAAGTGCCTTATGTGACCGAGGTGACTCATCCCGAGGCCGGGCTAAGGGCGATGAAGTTGTGCCTCGCTAGGAGCCAAGAGCGGCTTTACGAAGTCGAGTGGTATCTTCGCAGAGCCGAACATGAGCGGAATCATCTACAGCTAGTCTTAGGTCGTCGAGACCTCAAGATCCAGCAGTTAGAAGAGAGGCTCAAGGAGACAACCCCCGAAGGTGATGATTATGGTTCATCGATAGCCGTTAACCAAGGCCTGAGGCTTAGGCAACTTTGTCATTCTCTGACTAAGATGACGGCGGAGAGAGATGAACTGGCAGCTGTGAAAGACAAACTGACAGCACCGAGGAACAAGCTTATGCGGAAAGAGACGAGCTGACAGCAGCGATGGACAAGCTGACGGCGGAGAGAGACGAGCTGAAAGGGTGACTGTCGACAAGAGCATTGAGGTTACTCATCTTCGTCGGATTGTCACTGATAACTCTGGTGGTGTGGGCTCGGCGCGGCTGCCTCGTTTGAAGATAAATGTGAAGGACAATTCACTTAAGGAACGAATCGTTGAACTTGAGGAGGAGGTCGCTCGTCTTAAGCCCCAACCCGAGTGGGTAAACGTTAGGAGCACCTCTTGCACGCGGGAAGAAAGCGATAGAGAAATTTCTTTTTACGAGCTTGCAACTCGCTCGCTTGTTACTCGTCGAAGCCCTGGTGACGCACAAAGTGGGGTGGCTGCTTTGTCGAGCAGAGCGTCCGTTGGGGCTACAATTAGAAGCAGTGCAGAAGATGCGTCTCAGCTTGCCGGTCTAGAGACGAGCGTCGAGGCAAGACGTCGGTAGTACACCGTTCGTCGTCCCCGGGTGTCTCTAAACCGAAGTATCCCCGCTCCTAGGAGGCGTTCAAATAGCTCTCTGTAGTCTTGTACTTTTTGTCCTTCAAGTTTTGTAATTTTTCGTAAAGATGAGTAGTTGGCCATGTAACTTGACTTGTTTCCCAACTTTACCGAAATGATACTTGTTTTTCGCACTTGTGTGTTTTGTTAGCATCTATAGTTGTCGATAGTTATAGGAGCACTCCTGAATGGCGAACCACTTGTTACTTGTTCATGAGCGAGTAGCAGAAGCAGAGTCGAGCCAAGTGTTGGACTCCGAACTCGTCGTTTAAAAGAGAGAGTCAACGGTTTTGGGAGCAATTCCGAATGGCAAACCACTTCTAACTTGCTTACGAGCAAGTTGGTGAAGCGGAGTCGAGCCAAGTGTTGGACTCCAAACTCGTCATTTAAAAGAGAGTCAATGGTTGTAGGAGCAGTTCCGAATGACGAACCACTTCTAACTCGCTTAAGAGCAAGTTGGTGAAGCGGAGTCGAGCCAAGTATTAGACTCCGAACTTGTCATTTTAAGAGAGATTCAACGGTTATGGGAGCAGTTCTAAATGGAAAACCACTTCTAACTCGCTTAAGAGCAAGTTGGTGAAGCAGAGTCGAGCCAAGTGTTGGACTCTGAACTCGTCGTTTTAAGAGAGATTCAACGGTTGTGGGAGCAGTTGCGAATGGCGAACCACTTCTAACTCGCTTAAGGGCAGGTTGGTGAAGCGGAGTCGAGCCAAGTGTTGGACTCTGAACTCGTCGTTTAAGAGAGATTCAATAGTTGTGGGAGCAGTTCCAAATGACGAACCACTTCTAACTCGCTTAAGAGCAAGTTGGCGAAGCGGAGTCGAGCCAAGTGTTGGACTCCGAACTCGTCGTTTTAAGAGAGATTCAAAGATTGTGGGAACAGTTCCGAATGGCGAACCACTTCTAACTCGCTTAAGAGCAAGTTGGTGAAGCAGAGTCGAGCCAAGTGTTGGACTCCGAACTTGTCGTTTAAGAGAGATTCAACGGTTGTGGGAGCAGTTCCGAATGGCGAACCACTTCTAACTCGCTTAAGAGCAAGTTGGCGAAGCGAAGTCGAGCCAAGTGTTGGACTCCGAACTCGTCGTTTATGAGAGATTCAACGGTTGTGGGAGCAGTTCCGGATGGCGAACCACTTCTAACTCGCTTAAGAGTAAGTTGGTGAAGCGGAGTCGAGCTAAGTGTTGGACTCCGAACTCGTCATTTGAGACAATACAGTTGTGGTTTTAAACAGAGATAAACTGAGCACAAGTGAATTATTATTAAAAAGAAACTCTTTATTAAATATTGCTAATCGGCCGCTTCTAAGTTGTGGGTCGTTATTACAATGGAAAAACAAATAGAATAGCCTTAAAAATGATGGTGCTTGGAGAGGTGTTCAAACACCCTTTTGGAACTTCAGTAAATGATTGGCGCTCCATGTTCTTGGTATCTTCCTGCCCTCGAGGTCTTCAAGCTGATATGATCCGAGGCGAACTACCCTGGAGACCTTGTATGATCCTTCCCAATTTGGGGCTAGCTTGCTCCTTTGGCTGGGGAACGAGATGGCTAGCTTCCTGAGGACTAAGTCCCCCTCCTTAAGATCTGTGGGGCAAACTCTTCTGTTGTAGGATTGCTCGATCCTCCTTCGATAATTCTCTTGGCGAATCGAGGCTCTCTCGCGGAGTTCATCGATAAGGTCCAGATTGGCTTGGAGCTAGCTCTCTTGCGTTCTGCTCTTCATCAAATGCAATTAGGCGGGGGGATGGCAAACTAACCTCTAAAGGAATTACGGCCTCAGAACCGTAGGTAAGGTTGAAGGGTGACTCTCCTGTGTGGGTTCTCTTTGTAGTGTTCCACAGTACGTTAGGAAGCTGCTCTGCCCATAATCCTTTAGCCAACTTACTTAGTCTCTTCTTGATACCCGAGAGGATTTGCCTGTTGGCGTTCTCTACCTGGCCATTGGATTGAGGGTGGGAGATGGAGGAGAACCGCTGCTGAATGCCGAGGTCTTCACAAAAGGAGCGGAATGTTGCCCCCGCGAATTGTGTTCCGTTGTCTGTCACCAAGACTCGAGGTATGCCAAACCTGCAGATCACGTTCCTCTAGAAGAACTGTTGCACCCTGTTCTCAGTAATAGTTGCTAGTGGTTTGAGAGGGAAGAGAGTTGAGCTTGCAGTAGGCAACGGATAGTGGAGAATTGTTGACAGGGGCCACATTGTCGGACATGTTGCTCAGCGTCCCGAAGGAGGGTAGGCCAGAAATACCCATAATTCAAGACTTTTGGGCGAGGGACCTTGATCCTGAATGGGCTCCGCCTATCCCTTCGTGGAGTTCTTTCAGAGCATACAGGGCTTCTTCTGGAGAGAGACATCTCAAGTAGGGTCGGCCATCTACTTGGGTATAGGAGTGTTTGTACAAGACTCTCTCATTGAGGGTGTATCGCTCTGCTCTTGTTCGGATTCGGTGAGCTTCTTTGGGATCTTGGGGAAGGCTCCCATCTCTGAGGAACTCAACTAAGGGCCTCATCTAGTTATCTTCGAGTTGGACCGGTAGCGACTCCAGTGAGTCGGGGGCTTCTTCTTCGATGTTGGGCCTTAGTAGAACTTCGATCAAGACGGTTTGCTCGAGGCCTTGGAGGGAGGAGGAGGCTAGTTTCGAGAGGGCATCTGCCTGGGCATTCTTCTCTCGGGGGATCCACTGGAGTTGTGCTTCCTTAAATGAGGCCATGAGGCTTTTGACCTTAGCTAGGTACTTGGCCATACGGTCGTCTTGTGCCTCGTATTCTCCCAAGACCTGATTCACCGCGAGCTGAGAGTTGCTGAACATTCGGACACGCTTTGCCCCTGCCTTGCGAGCCATGCCCAGGCCCACTATTAGGGCTTCGTACTCGGCCTCGTTGTTGGAAGCCTTGAAATTGATGCAGAGGGGGTATTGAAGGATGAAGTCATCTGAGCCTACCAGGATAACTTCGGCTCCGCTCCCTTCAGCGCAAGAAGACCCATCCACATACACCGTCCAGATGGGTGGCCCATTTGCCACTTGACTAACCTCGGGGATCGTGCTTTTGACTATGAACTCAGCTAGCACTTGAGCTTTGATAGCGGTCCGAGGCTGATAGGATATGTCGTGTTGACTCAGCTCGATTGACCACTTCATGAGTCATCCGGAGGTCTCGAGCTTATACAGGACCTGCTTGAGCGGCTGGTCGGTGAGGACGACCACCGAATGGGATTGGAAATAGGGACGAAGCTTTCGGGCCGCCATAACCAGGGCATAGGCTATCTTCTCCAACCTCGGATAACAGAGCTCGGCATCTCTAAGGACCTTGTTCACGTAGTATATAGGCTTTTGTGCCTTGTCTTCTTCCCTCACTAGGACAGCATTGTGGGTCTGTTCGGAGGCAGCGAGGTAGAGGTAAAGGGTTTTCCCGGGTGTCGACTTGCTGAGGAGTGGGGGGTTAACCAAGTAGGCTTTGAGTTGGTCGAATGACTCTTGCTGCTGTTAGCCCCACTCGAAGCCCTTAGCCCCTCTGAGGGCTTTGAAGAAGGGGAGACACTTTTTCCCGAACATAGAGAGGAAGCGCCCTATAGCCGCGAGGTGCCCAGTGAGCTTTTGCACTTCTTTCACATTTGAGGGGGGAGCCATATTAAGTATGGCCTTTATCTTCTCAGGGTTGGCCTCAATTCCCCTCTGGCTGACCATAAAGCCCAAGAATTTACCCGATGAGACCCCGAATGCACATTTATTCGGGTTTAGTCTCATGTTATGCCACCTTAGCACGTCAAAGGCCTCTAGGAGGTCGGCGACTTGGTCAGACCCATTGATGCTTTTCACCAACATTTCGCCGACATAAATCTCCATATTCTGCCCGATCTGATTTTTGAAGACCTTATTGACGAGATGTTGGTAGGTGGCACCAGCATTTTTAAGCCCGAAGGGTATCACTCTATAGCAGTAGAGGCCTTAATCCATGACGAAGGACGTCTTCGGGATATCTGGGGGGAACATTCGGATTTGGTTGTATCTGGAGAATGCATCCATGAAGCTCAGCAGCTCATGGCCCGAAGTGACGTTGATCAAGGTGTCGATGCTAGGGAGTGGGAAGGGATCTTTGGGGCAAGCCTTGTTTAAATCTGTGAAGTCGATACAGATCCTCCAACTTCCATTGGCCTTTTTGACCATCACAACATTGGAGAGCCACTCTGGATAGTGACCTCCTATATGAACCGGGCTTTGAGGAGCTTCTCCACCTCCTCCATTATGGCCTGTTGGCACTCGGGGGCAAACTTATTCCTCTTCTGCTGGACCAGTCTGGCCCCCGGAGCGATACTTAAATGGTGGACGAGAAGTTCTTCGAAAATCCCCGGCATGTCGGCTGCTATCCAAGCGAAGAGGTCACAGTTTTTCTTTATGCACCGGACTATTTCAGAGTAGAGGGCAGAATGGAGGGTTTTGCTGATTAAGAATTTCCGGATCGAATCTTCCTCTGAGAAGAGAACTTCCTCTAGCTCATCTACCGGTTCCGACATAGGCTGGGTGTTCCCTTGGAGAATTTCAAGAGCCTCGAAGGAGAGGATGGGTCCTCCAGTCGAGGTCATATAGCATTTGCGGGCCGTTTCCTGACTTTCCCTTACTTCTCCCACGCCCACCTTGGTGGGAAACTTCATCTTTAGATGGTAAGCCGAAGGGACGACTTCTAATGCAGCTAGGCTCGGTCGACCTAGGATCACATTATAGGCGGTTGGGACGTTAACAACCATGAAGTCCATTGGCTTCGTTCGGGTAGTAGGAGCTTTGCCAGCAGTTACGTCGAGGGTTATAACACCCTCGATCGTCACTGGCACTCCCGTGAACCCATGGAGAGTGTAACCGGCAGGCTTGAGCCTATCCCTCGATAATTGGAGTCCTCGGAAGGCCTCTAGAAAGAGGATGTTGATAGAACTGCCATTATCCACTAGAATCCTTTCTACCTTGAAGTTGGCCATGTGGAGGTTGATCACCAATGCATCACAGTGGAGGGTTCGGACACCCTCTAGATCATCATTCGAGAAAGTAACTGGGACTCCAAGACCTTTGGGAGGGGGGAGGCTGTGCACCGAATTGACTTCCCTGACGAAGGCTTTTCGGGAGGAGTTAGAGGTTCCTCCCATTGGACCTCCGTGGATGAGGTGCAAGATGCGCTCTTTCTCGAAGTCGGGAGTCTCCTCGCGCCTCTCGGGCCGCTTGTTAGCCCCCCTAGGGGGTGGAGGAAGATTGGCTCGGTCATTTTTTACAAATTTGGCGAGCTGCCCTCTCTGAATGAGGGCTTCGATCTCGTTTTTCACGGCCCGACAGTCATTGGTACCGTGGCCATGGTCTCGGTGGTAGCGGCACCACTTTTCCTTACCTCTCTTCTTCCTGGGAGTGTTCATCTTTAGGGCAGGAGGTAGAATTCCTTCTTTCTCAGCCTCCATTAGAATGGCCGAGACATTGGCGTTGAGAGGGGTGAACTTCTTAAATCTGGGAAATGGACGATGCTGACCCCTGTTGTCCTTTTGGAGCTTGTTAGCTCCCTCATCTTCAGTGGCCTTCCTCTTGCTTCCAGAAGAGGACCCCTCGAATGTAGGGCGGTGTGCAGCTTCCTCCGCCCGGATGTACTTCTCGCTTCTGAGAAGAAGATCGGAGAAGTATCGCGGGAGCTTCTTGGCTAGGGACGACCGGAGGTCAGTGTTGAGGACATTGGATTGAAAGGCGGCAGAGGTGACCGACTGATCGAGGGAGGCGATGGACCTGGCCTCCGTGGTAAATCGCTTGACATAGTCCCTTAGTTTCTCTCCCTTCTTCTGACTAAGAAAGAGTAGTGAAATACTCGTATTTTCGGAGCGGCGACTGCTCACGAAATGGGTTATGAAAAGGGCCTCGAACTGGTCGAAAGAGAAGATGGAAGACGGGGCGAGGCGGGAGTACCATTCCCGAGCCAGGCATTTGAGAGTGGCCGGAAAGGTCTTGCATAGGAGGGCATCGGAGACCTGATGGATCATCATAAGAGTTTTGAAACTCTCGATGTGATCCATGGGGTCTGATTCCCCGGTGTATGTCTCGAACTGCGGAGGCTTGAAATTTGCCGGAATGGGGGCCTCCATGATGGTACGAGAGAATGGAGGCCTGCTTGGACAAAGGATCCTCCCTCTTAGTTCCTTGTCCCTATCGAGTTGGCCGAGGCGCCTCTCCATCTCGTGGAGACGGCAGTAGACAGCATCCTCCCTTCGACGGTATCCTGGTGAGCCTCTGGACTCATCTTCATACGAAGGGGAATGTGGGCTATGGCGACTGTAGCTCGGAGACTGGTGAGGACTGGGGATGTGATGGCGGTGGCTCAGAGCTTGAGGAGGAGTTTGAGATCGATGGCGAGGGCTTCGAACTAGCTCAGGAGTGGGGACCCTCTGAACATTATTATAGTTGTTTGGCGGGGCATTGAGGGCCCACAAGACTGCTGCCTAAAAGTCTTGGAATTCTGCTTGGGTGACGGGTCCGTTCTGGTCCCTCTGGGCCTGTCAACCAGCAGGAGAACGGTTTCCCCTTCGACGGTACTCGGGGGACTCCTTCCACCTCCCAGGAGGAGGGGACCTCCTGCGGTCGTGGCGGCGAGGAGATCAGGCATTTGGATGTTCCGAGCGGGAGCCTCCCTCTCGGGCCCGCCTCTCATCCAAATGGCGGCGAAGATCTTCCTCCTTCTGCCGATTGATTATGATATTGCGGAGATCTTCTGATGGTCGAGGGTTATGGGACGCCATGGAGTCGGTGGAAGGGTTATGTACCGAGATATGATCCCAGTGAAGAGGTTGCTTCTGAGGATTAGGACGAGAGGTCCCTATACCAGCATTCTGGGGCCCGAGTTGAGCCTATTAGGGTTAAGGATTTTGAAGAGGAGGCTGCCCCTGCTGTAGCAGCAGATCAGGTTGGGGAGGGAGCTGTCCCTGTTGTTGGACTGGTTGGAGAGGAGCCTCCGGTTGCGGTTGGGGAAGAATGGGAGTGGGTCTATGGTTGGAGGCTGTAGATCTTACTTTCCTTAGTGGTATGGCTGGAGGCGGTCTTGTCCGATGGAAGAGGTTGGACTGCTATTCGACGTTCCCACAGACGGCGCCAATCTGTTGCCGCTGAAATCGATGTGGGGGCAAATAGATAGATTTATGGATTCGAGGGAAGTTGAATAATAAAACCTGAATGACCTCACCGGAGTTTGACCGAGATCCTTTCGCCGTTAACCTGCAAAAAGTGCGAGAAACCGGGGTTGATTCTGGCGACGCACCCTCCGATGCTCTTATCAGTAATCTGAATGATTAAGAAAGAGCTTTAATTGGCAAAAGATTGATTACTTGGTAATAGTGGGGGAGAGGGGTATTTATAGCCGCCTTAGGAGTCAGTTTCGGGATAAGGTCAAATCCCTACTTCCCGATGTAAATGGATAGAAGTGGTTAAGACCGCTGTTTGATGATAATCATAAATCTGAGTCCTCTCCTATCCAATCAGACTGGGTCTCTTACGGGTTGGAATCCGTACCCAGTAAGACAGATCCGTTTATGGGTTATTGGGCTTTGAAGAAAGACCCAGTTTTCATTTTAGACCCGTTTATAGGTGAAATTACCATTTTACCCCTGAGCTTTAAGATTCATGCCCGATTTGAACAGTTCCAATTTAACCCTATTTTTAGCCATATCACCTATCAATATTACTTAACAAGAATGATAATCTTTACCGAAATTGGACGATTAGGGTAGAGATCGGCGGCTGAGGGATGAATAGCTTGATGGTGAGGGGTCCACAAAGGTGAGGAGGAGCGGTGAGGGAGGTGCAGCAAGGGATAAGAGTAGGCGAAGGATGTGCGGCGAGGGTTACGAGGAGGAGCGGCGGCGAGTGATGAGCGGCGGCGAGGGAGGTGCGGCGCGATGGATAAGAGGAGGCGAAGTAGGAGCGGCGGCGAGGGTGGTGCGGCACGAGGGAGGTGCGGCGGTTAGTGATGAGGAGGAGAGAAAGAAGTGGGTTCGATGAGAAAGCGGCGCGGAAAGAGAGAGTCGTCGGTTAGATTAGCTGATTTGGGAATTGGGGGAAATGAAAACAGTGCGGGGTTAGAGCGGGGTTTTAGAAAAAAATACAACGAGCCTATCACGGCATGTTATATATAAACTGCCGCTATCTGTCGAATATATAACGGCAAATGTATATACATGCCGGCATAGGTGTATTATATGTTAAAGCCAAGTTATATATATATGCGTTCTATCGGATCTACTCATTAATAATTATAAATCTACAAACGAACAAACCTCAATATTGTCAAAAAAACTACAGAATTCTATAATCTTTAATTACTCTTTTCAAATTCGAAAATTAACTAATTCTCAAATTTATTTCTTGCGATACAACACTGTATGAATCTTGCAAGTCGTGAGTCGAAACTTTCTTATACGAGTTGAGTTAGGTTGTGTGTGGTGAATTCTAGCACAAAGTTACGTAATTTTTTGATATCGATCGATTGTGAACTTTTCAATTGTGTCGGTTTCTTTTAGTTATACTATTCAAAATATTGATCGAGTTACAAGTGATACATCAGCCTATATTACAAATCGCAAGTCAAAACTTACTTCTTCAAGTTGTGTTAGCAAATGTATGGAGAATCCTATCATATCGCAATATATATCAAGCTTATTCTCTATTTGGTAGATAATACTAACATAATGACTACTACGTACTGTAACTGATTGTAAAAAATACAATTACATAATGAGATTTTTGATAAATGTATGCATGACAAATTTTTTATTAGTAATGAGATTAGGTAAAAATATATAATAAAAAAGAAAGAATATATATTTAATAAATTATGTCTTATAGAGTAATATTGTGTATAGTAATGATAATCCTATTCATTAATGTTAACTACTTCATAAATATAGAATCAAAATTCTTTCATGCATTCTTCATGATAATATTCGATAACTAAATTTCGTGCTATCTACATGTAAAATATTATTAAAATATATATATCAAAATATAAAAATATATATAAGAAAATAAGGCCAAATATTTTACAAAATCTATCCTGACGTTTGACACGTAAATGCCGGGATAGATATTTAATTTTTTTTTTTTAAATAATGCTATCCCGACGTATATAGCGTCCACGCCGTTATAGCTATTTAATTTATTTTTAAAAAATAAATAAATTAACGTTCGTGCAATAGAGAGTGGCTGTCCCGACATTTATATGTAAAACGCCGCTACTGTTTGCACCTATTACGGCGTTTCTGTTAAACGCTGGTATAGAGGGTGTGTTTAAAAAAAAATTCTTCTTCATCTATCGCGGCGTTTCATTGAAACGCCGGAATAGGAATATCGCTACAGGCCTTGCGGTTTGTAGCGGGCACTGCTGATTTCCAACCCTCCAGGATTTTGTTGGATGGACCCCTTATATGTACTCTTTATGTTGTACTTCTTTATCTGTTTAGACTACTTGTTCTTCCCTCTTATGCTAGATGGAGGTTTTATATTATATTTTTTGTTTGTTGTATCTATATTATTGCTGGTTCACCAAATTTGTTTTGTTAACTCCTTAATAAAACATGGTGGTTATATTTGATCTTTTATTAAAAAGAAAAAAAATAGATCCCATGTGATATTCAATCCAGATAAAGTTATACTAGCATGTTCATTAGTATCAACAGTATGAAAGTAAGTTTTAGCATCATTTTTAATTTATCCTCTCTTAGAGCATCCACTATCGTTTAGGCTAAAAATCCATATATAGCATTTAGCATTTAGCAATCGTCGAAGAGCGCTGTTATCGTTTTTGCTAAATTTGAAAAAAAGAAAAAAAAACTCAGATGAATGATCTTCATTTGTTTATCGCTTTTTTTTTTAAGTAGCTTTATCGTAAATAAGTAATGGCATTTTTATAATATGTGAAAGAAAAGTTTAGAGGAGAAGTGATCGGACGAAAGATTTTTTTTAAAAATGGCATTTCGTAAATAAGTATTGGCAATTTTGTAATTATTTAGTGGCATTTTTGTATTTTTAGGGAAAAAAATTCTGAAAAAGTTAACAGAATATGATCTTCCGTCCGACCATATTAAAAAAAAATTAAACAGACGGAGCTTGATCCTCTGTCCTCTATATTTAGAAGTTGTCTAAAGCCGCTACTATCTTTAGAAATTTACTGTTCAATCCTATTCTAAATTTTGAGTTTTTTGCGAACGATAATAGTAGATTTTTTTTACTCAATTGCTTAATTTTGAGTTTTTAGAAAACGACAGTGGATGCTCTAATGAAATACTAGAATTCCTAAGAAGTAGGGTGACTCGTAGGATTTTCATTACTAGTTATTCAAGGTGGATAGGGGCCACGATGGTGGTTCTCCCATGACAAACGTGTCCATCTGATATGGCCAACACCACATACCTCTCACGTGACTAAATGAAGTGGGGGGAGCCGACACACACTTCCTCCTCCAATCCGTGTTTGTAATTTTGTGAGTTGGGGTTTTCTCCTTTTGATTTGATCCCTTTCATTCTCTCTGTCTCCATTTGATTTGATTCCCCCCTCCCCCTCTATTTTGTCTATTCTTCCTTTTTATCCTACGTAGTTAGAATTTTTTTCCAAACTGACCTACTTTTTGAAAGTTTTTACCAAACCGACCTACTTTTTGAAAGTTTTTTCCAAACCGACCTACTTTTTTTTTATTCCCAAAGCGACCCACTCGGTCTTTGAAAGACCGAGTCTAGTATAAATTAGTGCGGTTTATACTAGACTGCGCTAGTTTATACTAGACTTGGTCTTTTACTTTAGGGGTTTTAACTGCGCAGATCTCCTTTCTTCTTCTTCTCTCTCTACTTTACTCTATTCTATTTCTCCAACTCATCGGAGGTAGCATGTCCACATCATCGGGAAGAAAGATCCATTTCAGAAGATTGACTCATACAAGTATTTTGCTGTGATGATAGAAAAACCAAAGAAATTCTATAAACTCAGGTTCATAGAATTACTTGGTATAATCAACTCATACAAGTATAAGGATCGAAGATATGGAAAAACCAAATAGCACTCCACCTCCGATAGAAAAACCAAAGAAATTCTATAAACTCAGGTTCATAGAATTACTTGGTATAATCAACTCATGCAAGTATGACGGTTGAGAAATGGGCACTTTATGCAGATGAAGGTCGAAGATATGGAATAATGACTACGAACCTGTCAGAATGCTTCAATTCAGTCTTGAAATGAGTCCGTAGTTTACCAGTAACTGTGATTGTTGAGACGATCTTCTTACGTCTCAACTCTTACTATACTACTCGTCGACAGGAAGCTGGTAAGCTTTTATGTGAAAGGAAGATTTTTGCTAAAAGTGTACATGATTTGATTGATAGTCGCCGTGAAGCTAGTAAGTTTGGATGCGTTTAATTTTCGAAAATGTATGATTGATTGAGGTTTAAATACTGGCCAAAGAGAGTATTTTGGAATCAATAAGTTTCAAATATATTCGAATCAAAATGTCTTGAAGTTTTTCGCAAAAAAATTCAATCAGCTTCAAGGCTCGGTCTTTCAAAGACCGTTGTCATTTTATCAAAGACCGAGTCTTGATGCTGATTGTAAAATATCACTTACAGACGTCAAAGACCGAGTCTAGTTATATTTAGAACGGTCTTTGAAAGACCGTGTCTTGAGTTCAATCAATTTCACAATATCTCCACAACATCTCCACAATTCCAGAAACTCATTAACATCTCCACAATATCAACAAACTCATTAACATCTCCATATGTCCAACATCTCCACAATATCAAAAATCTCATTAACATCTCCACAACCACATCATCTCCACAACCACATCAACAATCTCATTAACATCTCCACAATTTCAATAACATCTCCACAATATTGTTAATATCATATCCACAACCACATCAACAATTTCAATAACATCTCCACAATATCATCTCAACATATGCCCAATAGAACATTGAAAAAACTAGAGACATTAACAACATACTACTCTAAACTCGAGACAGAACATTAAAAAACTACAAAATCAAACTAACTAAAAATATTACAACACCTACCAAATCCAAATTCGTTGAGGGATAGAGAGAAGAAGAAAAAAAAAACGAAAAGTAAATAAAGTCGAGAAGGAGAAGAAAGGAGATCTGCGCAATTAAAACCCCTAAAGTGCAAGACTCGGTCTTTGAAAGAACGAGTCTAGTATAAACTAGCGCGGTCTTTCAAAGACCGAGTCTTGCACTTCGAAAATCGAAGTGCAAGACTCGGTCTTTGAAAGACCGCGCTAGTTTATACTAAACTCGGTCTTTGAACTGGTTTATACTAGTTTAAAGACCGAGTGGGTCGCTTTGGGAATTAAAAAAAAAAATTAGATCGGTGGGAAAAACTTTCAAAAAGTAGGTCGGTTTAGGAAAAAAATCACGTAGTTAACCTTTGCGTTTCAAATATTTCTTCCTATCTTCCTTGTTGACGACTCTTCTTAGTTCACCCATGACTAGATGACTCATTAGTTAGGTTAAGGTTTTGGTAGAGACTGACTTGTGGAAAATAATCTTGTACAAGTCAAATTGGATAACTAACCAGTACACGTATAGGACCGAACATTTAGCAGATGTACCATACGTTTTAGGCTAAAAAAAAATAAAAAAATCTTGAACTATACCATTTCTCAGGAAAACCGCCTTGATCTTTTTTGCACATATTTTATTTCCTGAAGTCTGTTTTCAAAAAACATCTCTTGGGTTTTATAAAAAAAACTATATATAACTTTTCTGCTTCTATTACATAATCACATTCAGTTTTGCAAGTTGGTTTATAAAATATCATGCATCTTTCTCATTATTATCAAAAAATCTTACTTAACTCTCGTGTTCTGTAAAAAAATTTAGCAGAAAGCTCACGTCTTTGTGAATGAATTTTTTGAAAACGTATTTCAGGGTGATTTTTTGCGAAAAAAAAATTTAAGGCGATTTTCTACAGAAAGGATATAATTCAGAGAATTTTTTTCCCCTTCAATTTAGCCTACATTTTATTCTTATTTATTCTTTTAGTGCTTTCACATATGATAGTTATCCACAATTTTCATTGATTAACAGGTACAGCAATTATAAAACAATAGAATTAGATTTGTTTTCTATATAAAAGTAGAGTTGTTAGATGAATTTCCATCTAGTTTAAAGTTGGAACCTCCTCCGAAGTTCAAAGTTCAAAATCCAAACTGGAATTTTGTATTCTATTTCAAATTAGTTCTATTGGTCTTAGACAGGAACCTTTCAATGCCAATGCAGTAGAAAATATTTGAATTATTTTAGAAATATCATACAACAAAAGGACATCTAAATTTTTATGGGAATCTGATATGGGTCTGATGACGTGCTCCCTCGGACCACAGGATCTCCTCAAGAACCGCTCACTCTGGATCATCAGGTCTGTCAGGTCTGCCCTAAGCCCCATGGGCTTCTGCCACATCAGGCCCACGGGCATGCGGGTTCAGACCCAGCCCAAACGGATCCAGACCCGTTTGGCATGCCTATAAATACCTGGCCCTCTCCCCCTTCACAAGGTAATCAATTTTTTCCCTCTAAAAACCCTAGTTACTGTTACTCCTCAGTGACTACCTAGACCGTCGGAGGGCCTGCCACCAGGATCAACCCCGGTGTTTCTAGGCCGAGTGCAGGTACACGAAACTTCCGGATCCGAGCTTCCAGATCTGAGCCAAGCCTCCAGATCTGAGCCGACCATCCGACATCCACCTCACTCCTGCCTACTCCCGAGTCGTTCCCTCAGCCGAGGGTTAGGCGTATAGCCTGTGCCGAAGCTTCCACTTTATAAATTAAGAGAACTCACACCTGGTGCAGCCACCCCTAAAAATAAACCGCATCAGGTTGGCGCCATCTGTGGGAACCCTCGATACGGACCCCAGTCCGAACCCAGCCATTAACGGCATCCCTTCAATCCGAGCTCATATGGAACCCAAGCCTAGAAGAGCTGTCACATCTACACGTCGTTAAGACGCTCCTCCTTAGGACATCCCCGCCGACACTCATGGATCCAACCATCCGAGGGTCAACCTCGGATCCAGACCGGGCTGTCATGCCCCGCTTCCCAAAAAGAATACAGAACACGGATACGCGACAAAAGCCCAGCTAATGATTTTCATCAACCATGCTGTTCAAGAATCTTTACAACATTCCCAAGAATCATTAGAGTCGGAAGCAAAAGAATCAACTACATACACATATGAACCAAATACCAACAAGAATACTTGAAATAAAATATATTAATCTCAAATAGTCATGATCTGAACACAAATATCCTGGGTCACATTGCCCAAATACAAGATAAATATCCAAGTAGTAGATAAAATTATTCATGAATAACCGGAAAATAAATAAATGTAGCAAGAGCTCCAGCAACTAATATCTCATCTCGCCTATTCCATCTGGCAGCTGATCTCCAAAATTTGCAATTTAATAAATTGCAGGAAAGAGGGAAAGAGAAAACAAGGTACCCGTCAATTGCAAGTTATAGGCCACTTATAATGTAGGATACAAGTACATGGGGAAACTAACCAGTAACATGGTATAAGCATGATGTCAAAATAAACAACTAGCATGGTAAAGTGAACAAGTGTAAATGGCATGAATCAAGTGTCAAGTAATCAAGTATCATGTAAACATGCATCAAGTATCATGTAATCATGTATCAAGTGTCAAGTATCATGTAATCATGTATCAAGTGTCAAGTATCAAGTCTCAAGTATCATATTCAAGTCTTGTAGTGATTACTATCTAGGTAGCACTTCATGCAGCCCACCTTACATGGTTGCTACAACAAACGGTTTCGCTTTAGATTTCATAGGGGACCATACAGGGCAGTGTACTCGAGAAATCACAGAATCACAGAACTTGGTCGGTAAACTTGATCGGTAACTTGATTGGTAAACTTGATCGGTAACAGAATATTAACTTGATCGGTAAACGTGATCGGTAACTTGATCGGTAACATGTCATACAGGAAACACAAGTTTCCTTTCGAGTACACATTTCTGCACTATCCACTACTAGATCTTTCCCATTAAAATCTCCGGCTTGATTATTTATTATTATTCTCAAACAAGCATGTATATGTATAAAATATATCAAGAATAACCTGGCATGATCATGTAACAAGTGCAAGTTGCAAGATAAACATGTACGAGTGTAAGATATCTCATAAAAGACTAAAATAGACAAATCTCAATTTCAGGACAGCAAAACCATACTGTAGTAAAACAGTGATACCAAGTGTTACAAACATGCAAATCTGAATCCGTCGAAACGTCTAGAAAGTAGACTTCCACCCGAATGCAGAGAGTATAAATAAGTCATATATTAATTTACAAAAACATATCTCAAAACTGATTTGAATACAAAAAATAAGTTCAGCCAGAAATCAGTAAATCAAATTCTCAGACAGAAAAACAGCATGAAAACTCATCAAATAAATCCACTAAAAATCTGGGGTATTCCCCTATATGTCTAGTATCAGAATATAAAGTTTCAGAATTTTTCAGTAAAATTAGATCAGTCATAAAAAATAAGAAAACATTGATAACGGTAGTTTGGCAAATATGAAATTTCCAACACTGCTGTACAAAAACTATAATATCTCGCAACCAGTGAAACAAAATTCAAATCCTCCAAGGGGAGATGAAAATAGACAAAATATATTAACTTTCATATTTCGCAAATATTTTCCATACAGTAAAAGGAATCAGGGTTAAAATACGATTTTTTACAGAATAGCAAGTATAGTTTTCTTAAACGAGCATGAAACGGCACATAAAACTCATCAATAAAATCCATCAAAATTCTGGATAATCCCTAAGTAGATATAGAAAAACTGACCAATGTTTCAGATCAAAATAATATGTGTAATACAAGTATCAAAATTATTTAGTCATCAAAATTATCGAAAACGAAATCTGGAAAAGATCTACACCTCTATAGTAAAACAGTCATAACTCATCCATACGAAAACAAAATCGAGCAAGGTCAGAGGGGTTAGAAAGAAGATGAATTTCTCTAAAACTCATGTTTTATACTGAAATTAAGTTACTGACTTCAAGATAGTCCAAAACAGCAACCAAAACAGATCAGCGACAAAATACAAAATACAGATTTTTCCCTTTAACAACAACATATATCATACAAAACTTGTCCAAAACATAACCAAACATAAAATTGAGTCTACCAAGTGTCCAAACATCATGAATTAGGGTATCTAGCATGTCCACACCAAGTATGTCACATGGGTCTCAACAAAATCACGAATTCTCACAAAGTCCCACATACATGATCAAATCAAGAATGGGTAAAACCTAATAAGTTATTTCATTTCAAATTTTATGTCGTGAATCATCTATGGTCAAATAGCACTATAGAGACAAAACCCATCAAGAATAACACAAATAAGAGTCGTCTTTAGACCCAACTACACTATAGGTGGTATTTTTGACTTGTATCATATAAAGGAATTTGAGTAGAAGTTACTTGCCTTAACCGAATATGAAGAACACCAAAAATCAAGAATAACGGGAATGGATTCTCGACAACGAGCAAAATCCACGAAAGAAAATTTACGAACGAATGAATCCAAGCAAACTTGAGCGAAAATCTCCACACGAACAATTCCACCAAAAGAGAGATGATCCAAGAGAGATGATGATAATAATGGCTTGCGGCTACAAGAGAACACTAAGAGAGAGAGAGACTAGGGATTATATGGTGGTGTGAGGAGGTCGGCCAAGGGGGAGATCGGCCAAGGGAGGGGTCTCGGGTTTGGGGTGTTGCGGGTTGGAGTGCAGGCCGGAGAGATGGGGGCTCAGCCTAGGGGTAGGCTGGGCATCGGGTTGTGGTGTGCGGGGTGTCACAAGCAAAGGGGGGGGAGGCCGGGGGTTAGGGTGAAGAGAATTAGGGTTAGGGTTTTGAGAGAGAGGGATGAGAGATATATAGATAAGGGGATTAGGGTTAATGGGTAATTGGGTTGTGGGTACTTAGGAGTATTAGGATTTGTTTAATGGGTATTGATAAGGATTAATTTCATAAGATAACAAATAGGATTGTGGATTTAATTTGGCTTTGATAATCTTGTTAGGGATCAAACAATAGGATTGAGAATAGTATGAGCAACCAATCACCACCACAAGCACCTAAGAACACAAAATAAAGAAGACAAGAACCAAATGAAAGAAAGAACAATAATAAGGAAGAACGAAACAAAAAGACAACCAATCAACCACAAGGGCTAAAAAAAAGAAATGAAACGAATATATATTGAAAACAACTCCAATATAAGGTTCAGAAAGAATACAAGAGAGAAAATGTAATACCCTGATTTTTCAATTAATGAAAAATTATTTATTTTGCACGTGTTGTGCACGTGCAATATTTTGTTTGAATTATTTTATCATAATGTGTATAATTATTTAATATATTTTTCTCAAATTATTTTAGTACAAAAGCCTTTTCTTTAAAAGCCCAAAAGTATTTTATTCTATTTTATTTTTTATAAACTAGTTTTGGCCCACAAAGAAAGCCCATGAATTAAGTCATTTTAATTAAACTTGTCATGTAGAAGACTTTTTTTAACAAATATATTTTTATACAATTTTAGAATGTACAAATTTGGCCTAGTTGCATGCACGTGCACTACACGTACACGTGCATTGCACACTTCATGCTTGGGGCCGGGTAGCATTCTTTTGGAGGGAAATTTGGATTTTTGGGTGTGGAGAACATGGGGGTAGTTTCAAGGAGGTGGGTAGTTTTTCTAACTCCTACTTTGATCTAAGCCCTTCATTTTACAACCACCAAGACAATCTTGGCCCTCCATTTCACTCATCTTTGAGTATAAATACCCCCTTCTCATGGCTAATTTTTCATATGCAAAGTATAATTTCTAAAGCTATAGTATTATAATTGTGTGAGTTATAAAAGATAAGAGAGTGTGTGAGTTCTTTTGGTTGCTTGGAGTGGCCGGCATCAAGGACTTGGGAAGCATTCGGCTAGGACTTGGAAGCTTGGAGTGGTGCACTCTTTTGGCTAGGAGGAGGTGTTCTCATCTACTAGGACTTGTTGCCTTTTTGTGTTTCTCTCCATTAAGGTGGGTAAAATATTTCATATTTCTAATGTAGGATCCATGCTAATTTTATTGTCAACACTATACATGGAAAATACTAATAAGAGTCCACTCTAATTAAAAAGTTAGTACATGAATGGATTGGAATGATGTGATTAATTTGTGTGTGAAATTCTAGCATGAAATTAAACTATATGTAGCACTTTCTATGATGGTTAGTTTAATTAAATGATGATGGAATATGGCTAGTATGATGTGTGAAAATCTCTATTAATTGCTTGTAAATTGTATGGTTGAAACATGACAATTGATTAAGATAATGACACTATGAAATTTAAATAGAAAGTATATTGAATGCTTGAGTTATGAGTATGTTAAATTCATGAGTAGAAGTGGCATAAATGAACCAATGAAATTGCTTGTTGTCATCAAAATAAAAATACCCAAAACTTAGTATTTTTGAGTTTTACCTATTCATGTGCTACATGAATCCTTTTGCTAATATGAGTATGGGAAAATCCAAAGATGTATGTGGTGTGAATATAGATTAATAAACAGTAAGTTATCATAGGAAACTTGGGAATAAAAGAGGTTAGAAGACCAATTGATCTTTCAATGTCGAAAATAAAAGTTATAATAGTCTTTATGAACAAATTATTAGTTTGGGTGGAAAAATTATGTTTTTAGTACAAAAAATTATTTTATACTTACTGTTATGAAGATCAGTCAAGGGAGATTAAATCTGGAATTTTTCAGTGGTTTGTATAAAGGCAATATGAACCAAATTGATTTGAACATCGAGTTATTTTCTAAAACAGTGCGAATATGAAACACATAGATTTTAACTCAGTACTGTGACAACCTGAGCCAGTGGCTCAGGCGGTCTTCGACTGCGTTCGGTTTCCCTGAGCGGTGCGGTTCGAAACCCGGCCTTCACCATCTTTTTTACCCAAACTGTGTATATATGTATATAGGACTGCGAACTGATAGCACATACACCTATTTCGCCCTCTTCTAACCGCTAGCACATGTTGGCCTATTGGCGGGTGCTCTGGGCTCCTTCTCTACCGTGCTGGGTTCGAATCCTCCCTTTAGCACTTTATAAAAATATTTTTTTTTGTGAGATTGTGATGTCCAAAAAATGTGAGAAAAATATGGTAATTTTCATAAAAATACAAGGAATTTTATGGGATTGGTTTGGGTATTATTTGAAGAAATATAATGTAGTTTGTGAACAAATAGTATAATTAAAGCTATGGTTCTAAGACACATACTTATGGAAATTTTCAGTTTGTAAAGATATATTGAAATGGATTTATTAGAAAGTAATTGACAAAGAATTTTGTGGTGTGACATGATGTTATTAATTCTCACTTGAGGATATTGTGTACAATGTGAAGTATGAGTGTTTAATTATAAAGTGCATGAGTCCATTATATGATATTGGAATTTAGAAATCATGTTGATGAAATTGTTGGCCATGAATATGAATTTTTATGAGTTATAAGTATTCACTATGGATTTGTGAACAAAGTGTAATCATGAATAAGAAAGAATATGAAAATGTGACATGGAAAGTTTTTATGAGTTGAAGATTGTGAAATGAAATTTGAAATAGAGTAGCTAAGTCTCCCCGGCATCGAGAAATGAAATAAAATGAGATTAGACCAAGGTTGGTCGTGATGAAATGAATGAATAAGTCCGGTTGATGGAGAGGCTAACTCTAGTGATTATTTTGTTCATGATTTTTAATAAAACTAAGGACTAGTGCATAGTGAAGACGTGATGAAAGTAAGAGAAAAACACTGAGTATGAGGGCCCTGGGTAGCGGCGAGAGCGTATCCCAGGAATTCCCATGACGAGTCTGGGTGAGGATACTGTTCCAGAGTACCGTCCCAGTGGCGACGCTCGTGGGATGTTTGAAGACTACGGGTGGTGTCATGTTTATGGTGAGAGCGTATCCCAGGAATTCCCATGATGCGTCTGGGTGAGGATACTACTCCAGAGTGCCTAAACATGAGTTCGTAGGTCAGATAACATCTAGGATACTTACCGTAATTACAGTAGTAGATTAGATCATAACGGGGGATTGAACCCTATAAAGATGAAGAACGAATAAGGGCTTGCCCTCGGACCTATGTAGTATGGGATGCATAGAATCCGAACAAGTGTGCATTAGTGTCATGTAACATAATTTACTGCATTAAGGACTAAGTGCACAATCACAACACGACATCAATAGGGTAGTCCCTTTAGTTTAAAAATGTGACAAGTTTGTGGTTGCTAAATATGAAATGTTAAGTTATACTATTTCCGGCATAGAGAGGATGGCCGTATATAATGATCGTCGGTTGAATAAACTGACGTACCCACAGTCTGACATGCAGGTGAATGTTATACTAA
Organism: Hemerocallis citrina; assembly: GCA_017893485.1. Lineage (NCBI taxonomy): Eukaryota > Viridiplantae > Streptophyta > Magnoliopsida > Asparagales > Asphodelaceae > Hemerocallis > Hemerocallis citrina. The sequence continues at coordinate 96,265,007 of CM030366.1, forward strand.
AGATTAAAGAGGATTTGGATGCTTAAAGATTATATCAAGCTGTTGTACTTGTATTTAATTGTTGTATTTTACTTCCGCTGTGCAAAAGAAAGATGTAATTATGATGTAATCTCTGATGTATGATGAAAAGTTTTAATTTCCCTGTAAAAGTGTACTAAGAAAGTGAAAAGATCCTGTAGAACATCTCGAATTCAGTGTAATTGGGATTCGGGGCGTTACAGAGTGGTATCAGAGCCACGCTTTCTACACTTTCACACTTGTACAAATTTATAGGGAACGACACCCTAGATGTGGACATTTGAGTGTGTGTTTGAATCTAGAGATTTAAATGTAAGTGACTTACATTTGTGTTGCTCTAAGATTTATGCCTTCTCCTCTCTATTTCTAAGATGGCGGATCACTTCGACCCTGCTGGAGGCGACGACTGGCACATCATTGAGGAAGAGTACCATCCTGGACAGGCAGATTCCGAGGACGAGTACTACCCTGGACAAGCTGATTCTGATGACGAGGAGTACCCTGAATCCCGAGAGATCACCCCACCTCCGGATTCATCTGATGATTCTTCTTCCGACGAAGAGGAAGTACCAGTTCCCAGTGGTCTTGTGACTTCTCTTCAGAGGCAAGTGGAAACCCTGAAGGAGAGAGTTGGATTGTTGGAGGCTCAGCTGGAGAAGCGGAAGGCTGACTATTCTGTTCTTAGCCATCGGATTTGGGAACTTGAGAAGAAAAAGAACCTAACTGATGTGCTGAAGGATGAGGTTGATGAACTGCGGGAAGAACTTCGAGCAGCGAAGAGGACCCGTAGGAGTTAGAGTGTTGTAGCTTCTGTTTCTTTCCGTTCTGATGTCAAAAAATGTTTTTAAATTCGAATGTATAAACTTTTGGAATTCAATGAAATGGAAGTTGGTTTAAATTCTTGTTATATACTTCGAATTTGACTGATCTTTTGCATCATAATATGTCGAGAAGAGGAGCAAGGAATGGGGAAGGTTTGGATCTGGAGACTGAACTTGCTAGGGTCTACCAGACGTTGAATGCAGTGGCTCAGAACCAAGGTAGGGGGCCGGCAAATCCAGTGCCCGAGGCGATAAAGCTGGTGGAATCGTTCAAGAGAATGAAACCACCCGTATTCGAGGGAAAGTCAGACCCAGATACGGCTGACAACTGGATACGGCACGTGGAGACAATCTTTGAGGTATTGGAGACCCCTGAGGGTAGCAAGGTCAAGTTGGCAACCTTGCAGCTGGAGAAGGATGCAGCGGTTTGGTGGCAATCCGTGAAGAGGACCATGGGAGGTCTGTTGTTTGGTTGGGAGGAATTTCTGGAGGAGTTCCGCAGTCATTATTTCCCCTCTGACGTCCAGGAGAAGAAGGCGATGGAGTTCCTGTCGCTTCAGCAAGGCAGTATGTCGGTGAGAGCCTATGAGACCAAGTTCACTCAGCTCTCCAGGTATGCTCCAGAACTGGTGGCGGATGGGGCCAAGAAGGCTCGCAAGTTCGAGCATGGTCTGAGGCCTAGTTTGAGATCTCGTATGATACCCCTTGGTATCAGGAGATTCGATAAGCTGGTCAAGAGGGCGGCAGCGACGGAGGCGGATATGGAGCAGTTCCACGTGGCCCAGAACAGGAGGAACAACTGGCAGCCCGGGAAGAGGCCTGCACATTCGGGGAGTTTCAGGGGGCAACCATCTGCGCAGAGGTTCAAACCGACAGGGGCGAACGCTGTGAGTGTGGCTGGGAGGCCTGGAAACAATGTGGTGAGACCTTCTGCGGTGACTTGCTACAACTGTGGTGAAACGGGACACTACAAATCTCACTGTCCCAAACTACAGGGTGGAAACAGCAACGCACCAACGCAGCAGGCTGGGAAGAGGCCGTACCAATCAGGGCGAGTATTTGCCTTGACGGAAGCTGATGCTGAGGAGGCAGATCAGGTCATCTCTGGTACGAGGGCTGGTGTTTAGAGTCTTTGTCATTTCTTTTCCCTTTGTTTAGTGAGGCTGTTATGTAATGATGTATATTATGTAACAGGCGAACTCTATCTTAATGGAATGAAAGCTGTCGTATTGTTTGATACTGGATCCTCTCATACTTTTGTGTCTCCAAAGTTTGCTAAAGTGTTGGGAGTTGAACCGAAGATTTTCCCAGGCAAGATCTTATCAGTAGCTACTCCGTCAGGGGAAACTTTAACCACTGATCGGTATTATGCTGATTGCGAGATTGTGATTGGGGATAGAATCTTTGGCATTGATCTGATCGAACTGACTATCTTGGGAGTCGATGTTATCATTGGCATTGATTGGATGTCGGTGTACAGTGCAAGCATCGAGTGTAAGGCCAAGACGGTGACAGTGAAGGCTCCAGGTGGACCTGAAGTCGTGTTCCAAGGGAAGCGAAAATGTTCTAAGCTGGTGGCTACTATCCGCAAGGAAGAGACTCCTGTGGAAGTGCAAGGGATTCCTGTGGTTCGGGACTATCCGACTGTGTTCTTGGAAGATTTTCCTGGGTTACCTCCGCATCGTGATGTAGAGTTCAGCATCACTGTTCAACCGGGAAGTGCACCCATTTCTAAGGCACCTTATAGGATGGCTCCAGTGGAACAGGATGAGGTGAAACGGCAGATTGAGGAACTGTTGGGAAAAGGCTTTATTCAACCTAGTGCGTCACCTTGGGGAGCACCAGTGCTTTTGGTAAAGAAGAAGGATGGATCGATGAGAATACGCATCGATTACCGGGAGCTGAATAAGGTCACTGTTCAGAATAAGTATCCGATTCCTCGAATTGATGACTTGTTCGATCTTCTGCAAGGAACAGCTGTATTCTCCAAAATAGATCTTCGATCAGGTTACCACCAAGTTCGAGTGAAAGCTGAAGATGTGCATAAGACTGCATTTAGAACTCGGAATGGGCATTACGAATTCTTAGTTATGCCATTCGGGGTGACGAATGCACCTGCAATCTTCATGGACTTGATGAACAGAGTTCTGAGGCCGTTTATTGATTCTTTCGTCGTGGTGTTTATCGACGATATTCTCGTGTACTCCAAGTCAGAGGAGGAGCACACTGAGCATCTGGCAGCGGTGTTGCAGAAGCTGGAAGAGCAGCAGTTGTATGCCAAGTTATCCAAGTGTGATTTCTGGAAATCTGAAGTGACATTCCTAGGTCACATCCTTTCTAAGGAGGGAGTGGCAACTGACCCTCAGAAGATAGAGGCAGTGAGAGATTGGGCGAGGCCTACTACAGTGAAGGAAGTCAGAAGTTTCCTTGGGATGACTGGATATTATCGGAGATTCATTCAAGGTTATGCTCAGATAGCTGTACCGCTTACAGGGCTGACCAAGAAGAATGTGAGCTTCAAGTGGACCGAGCAATGTGAGGCGAGCTTTCAGGAGTTGAAAGATAGGCTGACTACTGCACCTATTTTGGCTTTGCCTAGAGCTGGTGTTGAGTATGACGTTTATAGCGATGCTTCACATCGGGGGCTTGGTTGTGTCTTAATGCAAGAAGGAAGAGTAATCGCTTATGGGTCTAGGCAACTACGACCACATGAGAAAAATTATCCGACTCATGATCTGGAGTTGGCTGCGATTATTTTTGCTTTGAAGCAATGGAGGCACTACGTGTACGGTGAGAAGTTGAATATGTACACGGATCATAAGAGCTTGAAGTATATATATCAGCAGAGGGATCTCAATTTGAGACAGCGGAGATGGTTGGAAGTGCTCGAGGATATGCGACCTGAGATCAAGTATCATCCCGGAAAGGCTAATGTTGTGGCTGATGCACTTAGCCGCAAGAACAGTTTGGCCTGTTTGATTACGACTCAGAGGCATCTGATTGAGGAGCTGGACCGAGCTGGTATTGAGGTGGTCTTGCAAGGATTGGGAGCATCATTGGCTCAGTTGAGGCTTCAGCCTACTTTGAATGCCAGGATCATTGCAAGTCAGGAGGTTGATGCTGATATCTTGGAGATGAAGGAGCAGGTTGGTGCTGGCAGGTTGTCCGGATTTCAAATCAGGGATGGAGTGCTGTGGTTCGGAGATAGGTTGTGCGTTCCAAATCAGGCGGACCTGAAAGAGAGTATTCTTCAGGAGGCGCATGCTACTCTTCTGTCTGTACATCCTGGGAGTACTAAGATGTACAAGGACATCAAGCAGCATTTCTGGTGGTCAGGTTTGAAGCGGGATGTGGCTGAATTTGTCGCGAAGTGTGAGGTTTGTCAGCAAGTTAAAGCCGAAAATCAGAGACCCGGAGGTCTATTACAGCCGTTACCTATTCCGGAATGGAAGTGGGATAACATCAGTATGGATTTCATTACGGGATTGCCTAAGAGTCCTAAAGGCAATGATGCGATTTGGGTTATAGTCGATCGACTTACCAAGTCCGCTCACTTTTTGGCGATGAAACTCACTGCTTCGATGGACAAGTTGGCTGAGATGTATGTTGGTGAGATTGTCCGACTTCATGGCGTTCCTTCGACTATTGTGTCTGATCGAGATGCGCGGTTTACTTCGCATTTCTGGAGGAGTCTTCAGGCAGCTTTGGGTACCAAGACAGATTTCAGCACTGCTTTTCATCCGCAAACCGATGGGCAGACCGAGAGAGTCAATCGTATTCTGGAGGATATGCTGCGGTGTTGTATACTAGACTTTGGAGGTAGTTGGGAAAGGCATTTACCCTTGGTGGAGTTTGCCTACAACAACAGTTTTCAGGCCAGTATTGGGATGGCGCCGTACGAAGCTCTGTATGGCAGGAAGTGCAGGACTCCTGTTTGTTGGTATGAAGTGGGGGAGCGTCAGTTGTTTGGTCCTGAGCTTGTACAGCTGACTTCTGAGAAGATTGATCTGATCAGGAAAAGGTTGGTGGAAGCTCAGAGCAGGCAGAAAAGCTATGCAGACAACCGGAGAAGGGACCTTGAGTTTGAGGTTGGTGACTTCGTCTTCCTGAAGGTATCACCCAGCAAAGGTGTGGTTCGTTTTGGCAAAGGCGGGAAGTTAGCCCCGAGGTTTATAGGCCCGTATAAGATATTGAAAAGGATCGGGAAAACTGCTTACCGGCTTGAATTACCGGAAGAGTTGTCTCAGGTGCACAATGTCTTTCATGTGTCTATGCTGAGAGGTTATATTCCGGACCCGAGTCATCATTTGCCTGAAGTGCCGGAAGGTTTGCAGTTAGACCTGAATTACATCGAGTCTCCTATTGAGATTGTTGACCGTAAGGAGAAAGTCTTGAGGAATAAGACGATACCGATGGTCAAGGTAGTCTGGAGAAACCACTTGGTTGAAGAGGCTACATGGGAATCTGAGGAGAGGATGTTGAAGGACTATCCTGAGCTTTTTGCTTGATTGTATTTTTGTATCTTTGTTTCTTGTTGAGTGTGTTGTATTTTGTTTGTTCTCTCGCTCTTGATTGTAGTTCCGGGGACGGAACTATTCTAAGGAGGGAGTGCTGTAATACCCTGATTTTTCAGTTAATGAAAAATTATTTATTTTGCACGTGTTGTGCACGTGCAATATTTTGTTTGAATTATTTTATCATAATGTGTATAATTATTTAATATATTTTTCTCAAATTATTTTAGTACAAAAGCCTTTTCTTTAAAAGCCCAAAAGTATTTTATTCTATTTTTTTTTTTATAAACTAGTTTTGGCCCACAAAGAAAGCCCATGAATTAAGTTATTTTAATTAAACTTGTCATGTAGAAGACTTTTTTTAACAAATATATTTTTATACAATTTTAGAATGTACAAATTTGGCCTAGTTGCATGCACGTGCACTACACGTACACGTGCATTGCACACTTCATGCTTGGGGCCGGGTAGCATTCTTTTGGAGGGAAATTTGGATTTTTGGGTGTGGAGAACATGGGGGTAGTTTCAAGGAGGTGGGTAGTTTTTCTAACTCCTACTTTGATCTAAGCCCTTCATTTTACAACCACCAAGACAATCTTGGCCCTCCATTTCACTCATCTTTGAGTATAAATACCCCCTTCTCATGGCTAATTTTTCATATGCAAAGTATAATTTCTAAAGCTATAGTATTATAATTGTGTGAGTTATAAAAGATAAGAGAGTGTGTGAGTTCTTTTGGTTGCTTGGAGTGGCCGGCATCAAGGACTTGGGAAGCATTCGGCTAGGACTTGGAAGCTTGGAGTGGTGCACTCTTTTGGCTAGGAGGAGGTGTTCTCATCTACTAGGACTTGTTGCCTTTTTGTGTTTCTCTCCATTAAGGTGGGTAAAATATTTCATATTTCTAATGTAGGATCCATGCTAATTTTATTGTCAACACTATACATGGAAAATACTAATAAGAGTCCACTCTAATTAAAAAGTTAGTACATGAATGGATTGGAATGATGTGATTAATTTGTGTGTGAAATTCTAGCATGAAATTAAACTATATGTAGCACTTTCTATGATGGTTAGTTTAATTGAATGATGATGGAATATGGCTAGTATGATGTGTGAAAATCTCCATTAATTGCTTGTAAATTGTATGGTTGAAACATGACAATTGATTAAGATAATGACACTATGAAATTTGAATAGAAAGTATATTGAATGCTTGAGTTATGAGTATGTTAAATTCATGAGTAGAAGTGGCATAAATGAACCAATGAAATTGCTTGTTGTCATCAAAATAAAAATACCCAAAACTTAGTATTTTTGAGTTTTACCTATTCATGTGCTACATGAATCCTTTTGCTAATATGAGTATGGGAAAATCCAAAGATGTATGTGGTGTGAATATAGATTAATAAACAGTAAGTTATCATAGGAAACTTGGGAATAAAAGAGGTTAGAAGACCAATTGATCTTTCAATGTCGAAAATAAAAGTTATAATAGTCTTTATGAACAAATTATTAGTTTGGGTGGAAAAATTATGTTTTTAGTACAAAAAATTATTTTATACTTACTGTTATGAAGATCAGTCAAGGGAGATTAAATCTGGAATTTTTCAGTGGTTTGTATAAAGGCAATATGAACCAAATTGATTTGAACATCGAGTTGTTTTCTAAAACAGTGCGAATATGAAACATATAGATTTTAACTCAGTACTGTGACAACCTGAGCCAGTGGCTCAGGCGGTCTTCGACTGCGTTCGGTTTCCCTGAGCGGCGCGGTTCGAAACCCGGCCTTCACCATCTTTTTTACCCAAACTGTGTATATATGTATATAGGACTGCGAACTGATAGCACATACACCTATTTCGCCCTCTTCTAACCGCTAGCACATGTTGGCCTATTGGCGGGTGCTCTGGGCTCCTTCTCTACCGTGCTAGGTTCGAATCCTCCCTTTAGCACTTTATAAAAATATTTTTTTTTGTGAGATTGTGATGTCCAAAAAATGTGAGAAAAATATGGTAATTTTCATAAAAATACAAGGAATTTTATGGGATTGGTTTGGGTATTATTTGAAGAAATATAATGTAGTTTGTGAACAAATAGTATAATTAAAGCTATGGTTCTAAGACACATACTTATGGAAATTTTCAGTTTGTAAAGATATATTGAAATGGATTTATTAGAAAGTAATTGACAAAGAATTTTGTGGTGTGACATGATGTTATTAATTCTCACTTGAGGATATTGTGTACAATGTGAAGTATGAGTGTTTAATTATAAAGTGCATGAGTCCATTATATGATATTGGAATTTAGAAATCATGTTGATGAAATTGTTGGCCATGAATATGAATTTTTATGAGTTATAAGTATTCACTATGGATTTGTGAACAAAGTGTAATCATGAATAAGAAAGAATATGAAAATGTGACATGGAAAGTTTTTATGAGTTGAAGATCGTGAAATGAAATTTGAAATAGAGTAGCTAAGTCTCCCCGGCATCGAGAAATGAAATAAAATGAGATTAGACCAAGGTTGGTCGTGATGAAATGAATGAATAAGTCCGGTTGATGGAGAGGCTAACTCTAGTGATTATTTTGTTCATGATTTTTAATAAAACTAAGGACTAGTGCATAGTGAAGACGTGATGAAAGTAAGAGAAAAACACTGAGTATGAGGGCCCTGGGTAGCGGCGAGAGCGTATCCCAGGAATTCCCATGACGAGTCTGGGTGAGGATACTGTTCCAGAGTACCGTCCCAGTGGCGACGCTCGTGGGATGTTTGAAGACTACGGGTGGTGTCATGTTTATGGTGAGAGCGTATCCCAGGAATTCCCATGATGCGTCTGGGTGAGGATACTACTCCAGAGTGCCTAAACATGAGTTCGTAGGTCAGATAACATCTAGGATACTTACCGTAATTACAGTAGTAGATTAGATCATAAAGGGGGATTGAACCCTATAAAGATGAAGAACGAATAAGGGCTTGCCCTCGGACCTATGTAGTATGGGATGCATAGAATCCGAACAAGTGTGCATTAGTGTCATGTAACATAATTTACTGCATTAAGGACTAAGTGCACAATCACAACACGACATCAATAGGGTAGTCCCTTTAGTTTAAAAATGTGACAAGTTTGTGGTTGCTAAATATGAAATGTTAAGTTATACTATTTCCGGCATAGAGAGGATGGCCGTATATAATGATCGTCGGTTGAATAAACTGACGTACCCACAGTCTGACATGCAGGTGAATGTTATACTAAAGATTAAAGAGGATTTGGATGCTTAAAGATTATATCAAGCTGTTGTACTTGTATTTAATTGTTGTATTTTACTTCCGCTGTGCAAAAGAAAGATGTAATTATGATGTAATCTCTGATGTATGATGAAAAGTTTTAATTTCCCTGTAAAAGTGTACTAAGAAAGTGAAAAGATCCTGTAGAACATCTCGAATTCAGTGTAATTGGGATTCGGGGCGTTACAGAGTGGTATCAGAGCCACGCTTTCTACACTTTCACACTTGTACAAATTTATAGGGAACGACACCCTAGATGTGGACATTTGAGTGTGTGTTTGAATCTAGAGATTTAAATGTAAGTGACTTACATTTGTGTTGCTCTAAGATTTATGCCTTCTCCTCTCTATTTCTAAGATGGCGGATCACTTCGACCCTGCTGGAGGCGACGACTGGCACATCATTGAGGAAGAGTACCATCCTGGACAGGCAGATTCCGAGGACGAGTACTACCCTGGACAAGCTGATTCTGATGACGAGGAGTACCCTGAATCCCGAGAGATCACCCCACCTCCGGATTCATCTGATGATTCTTCTTTCGACGAAGAGGAAGTACCAGTTCCCAGTGGTCTTGTGACTTCTCTTCAGAGGCAAGTGGAAACCCTGAAGGAGAGAGTTGGATTGTTGGAGGCTCAGCTGGAGAAGCGGAAGGCTGACTATTCTGTTCTTAGCCATCGGATTTGGGAACTTGAGAAGAAAAAGAACCTAACTGATGTGCTGAAGGATGAGGTTGATGAACTGCGGGAAGAACTTCGAGCAGCGAAGAGGACCCGTAGGAGTTAGAGTGTTGTAGCTTCTGTTTCTTTCCGTTCTGATGTCAAAAAATGTTTTTAAATTCGAATGTATAAACTTTTGGAATTCAATGAAATGGAAGTTGGTTTAAATTCTTGTTATATACTTCGAATTTGACTGATCTTTTGCATCATAATATGTCGAGAAGAGGAGCAAGGAATGGGGAAGGTTTGGATCTGGAGACTGAACTTGCTAGGGTCTACCAGACGTTGAATGCAGTGGCTCAGAACCAAGGTAGGGGGCCGGCAAATCCAGTGCCCGAGGCGATAAAGCTGGTGGAATCGTTCAAGAGAATGAAACCACCCGTATTCGAGGGAAAGTCAGACCCAGATACGGCTGACAACTGGATACGGCACGTGGAGACAATCTTTGAGGTATTGGAGACCCCTGAGGGTAGCAAGGTCAAGTTGGCAACCTTGCAGCTGGAGAAGGATGCAGCGGTTTGGTGGCAATCCGTGAAGAGGACCATGGGAGGTCTGTTGTTTGGTTGGGAGGAATTTCTGGAGGAGTTCCGCAGTCATTATTTCCCCTCTGACGTCCAGGAGAAGAAGGCGATGGAGTTCCTGTCGCTTCAGCAAGGCAGTATGTCGGTGAGAGCCTATGAGACCAAGTTCACTCAGCTCTCCAGGTATGCTCCAGAACTGGTGGCGGATGGGGCCAAGAAGGCTCGCAAGTTCGAGCATGGTCTGAGGCCTAGTTTGAGATCTCGTATGATACCCCTTGGTATCAGGAGATTCGATAAGCTGGTCAAGAGGGCGGCAGCGACGGAGGCGGATATGGAGCAGTTCCACGTGGCCCAGAACAGGAGGAACAACTGGCAGCCCGGGAAGAGGCCTGCACATTCGGGGAGTTTCAGGGGGCAACCATCTGCGCAGAGGTTCAAACCGACAGGGGCGAACGCTGTGAGTGTGGCTGGGAGGCCTGGAAACAATGTGGTGAGACCTTCTGCGGTGACTTGCTACAACTGTGGTGAAACGGGACACTACAAATCTCACTGTCCCAAACTACAGGGTGGAAACAGCAACGCACCAACGCAGCAGGCTGGGAAGAGGCCGTACCAATCAGGGCGAGTATTTGCCTTGACGGAAGCTGATGCTGAGGAGGCAGATCAGGTCATCTCTGGTACGAGGGCTGGTGTTTAGAGTCTTTGTCATTTCTTTTCCCTTTGTTTAGTGAGGCTGTTATGTAATGATGTATATTATGTAACAGGCGAACTCTATCTTAATGGAATGAAAGCTGTCGTATTGTTTGATACTGGATCCTCTCATACTTTTGTGTCTCCAAAGTTTGCTAAAGTGTTGGGAGTTGAACCGAAGATTTTCCCAGGCAAGATCTTATCAGTAGCTACTCCGTCAGGGGAAACTTTAACCACTGATCGGTATTATGCTGATTGCGAGATTGTGATTGGGGATAGAATCTTTGGCATTGATCTGATCGAACTGACTATCTTGGGAGTCGATGTTATCATTGGCATTGATTGGATGTCGGTGTACAGTGCAAGCATCGAGTGTAAGGCCAAGACAGTGACAGTGAAGGCTCCAGGTGGACCTGAAGTCGTGTTCCAAGGGAAGCGAAAATGTTCTAAGCTGGTGGCTACTATCCGCAAGGAAGAGACTCCTGTGGAAGTGCAAGGGATTCCTGTGGTTCGGGACTATCCGACTGTGTTCTTGGAAGATTTTCCTGGGTTACCTCCGCATCGTGATGTAGAGTTCAGCATCACTGTTCAACCGGGAAGTGCACCCATTTCTAAGGCACCTTATAGGATGGCTCCAGTGGAACAGGATGAGGTGAAACGGCAGATTGAGGAACTGTTGGGAAAAGGCTTTATTCAACCTAGTGCGTCACCTTGGGGAGCACCAGTGCTTTTGGTAAAGAAGAAGGATGGATCGATGAGAATACGCATCGATTACCGGGAGCTGAATAAGGTCACTGTTCAGAATAAGTATCCGATTCCTCGAATTGATGACTTGTTCGATCTTCTGCAAGGAACAGCTGTATTCTCCAAAATAGATCTTCGATCAGGTTACCACCAAGTTCGAGTGAAAGCTGAAGATGTGCATAAGACTGCATTTAGAACTCGGAATGGGCATTACGAATTCTTAGTTATGCCATTCGGGGTGACGAATGCACCTGCAATCTTCATGGACTTGATGAACAGAGTTCTGAGGCCGTTTATTGATTCTTTCGTCGTGGTGTTTATCGACGATATTCTCGTGTACTCCAAGTCAGAGGAGGAGCACACTGAGCATCTGGCAGCGGTGTTGCAGAAGCTGGAAGAGCAGCAGTTGTATGCCAAGTTATCCAAGTGTGATTTCTGGAAATCTGAAGTGACATTCCTAGGTCACATCCTTTCTAAGGAGGGAGTGGCAACTGACCCTCAGAAGATAGAGGCAGTGAGAGATTGGGCGAGGCCTACTACAGTGAAGGAAGTCAGAAGTTTCCTTGGGATGACTGGATATTATCGGAGATTCATTCAAGGTTATGCTCAGATAGCTGTACCGCTTACAGGGCTGACCAAGAAGAATGTGAGCTTCAAGTGGACCGAGCAATGTGAGGCGAGCTTTCAGGAGTTGAAAGATAGGCTGACTACTGCACCTATTTTGGCTTTGCCTAGAGCTGGTGTTGAGTATGACGTTTATAGCGATGCTTCACATCGGGGGCTTGGTTGTGTCTTAATGCAAGAAGGAAGAGTAATCGCTTATGGGTCTAGGCAACTACGACCACATGAGAAAAATTATCCGACTCATGATCTGGAGTTGGCTGCGATTATTTTTGCTTTGAAGCAATGGAGGCACTACGTGTACGGTGAGAAGTTGAATATGTACACGGATCATAAGAGCTTGAAGTATATATATCAGCAGAGGGATCTCAATTTGAGACAGCGGAGATGGTTGGAAGTGCTCGAGGATATGCGACCTGAGATCAAGTATCATCCCGGAAAGGCTAATGTTGTGGCTGATGCACTTAGCCGCAAGAACAGTTTGGCCTGTTTGATTACGACTCAGAGGCATCTGATTGAGGAGCTGGACCGAGCTGGTATTGAGGTGGTCTTGCAAGGATTGGGAGCATCATTGGCTCAGTTGAGGCTTCAGCCTACTTTGAATGCCAGGATCATTGCAAGTCAGGAGGTTGATGCTGATATCTTGGAGATGAAGGAGCAGGTTGGTGCTGGCAGGTTGTCCGGATTTCAAATCAGGGATGGAGTGCTGTGGTTCGGAGATAGGTTGTGCGTTCCAAATCAGGCGGACCTGAAAGAGAGTATTCTTCAGGAGGCGCATGCTACTCTTCTGTCTGTACATCCTGGGAGTACTAAGATGTACAAGGACATCAAGCAGCATTTCTGGTGGTCAGGTTTGAAGCGGGATGTGGCTGAATTTGTCGCGAAGTGTGAGGTTTGTCAGCAAGTTAAAGCCGAAAATCAGAGACCCGGAGGTCTATTACAGCCGTTACCTATTCCGGAATGGAAGTGGGATAACATCAGTATGGATTTCATTACGGGATTGCCTAAGAGTCCTAAAGGCAATGATGCGATTTGGGTTATAGTCGATCGACTTACCAAGTCCGCTCACTTTTTGGCGATGAAACTCACTGCTTCGATGGACAAGTTGGCTGAGATGTATGTTGGTGAGATTGTCCGACTTCATGGCGTTCCTTCGACTATTGTGTCTGATCGAGATGCGCGGTTTACTTCGCATTTCTGGAGGAGTCTTCAGGCAGCTTTGGGTACCAAGACAGATTTCAGCACTGCTTTTCATCCGCAAACTGATGGGCAGACCGAGAGAGTCAATCGTATTCTGGAGGATATGCTGCGGTGTTGTATACTAGACTTTGGAGGTAGTTGGGAAAGGCATTTACCCTTGGTGGAGTTTGCCTACAACAACAGTTTTCAGGCCAGTATTGGGATGGCGCCGTACGAAGCTCTGTATGGCAGGAAGTGCAGGACTCCTGTTTGTTGGTATGAAGTGGGGGAGCGTCAGTTGTTTGGTCCTGAGCTTGTACAGCTGACTTCTGAGAAGATTGATCTGATCAGGAAAAGGTTGGTGGAAGCTCAGAGCAGGCAGAAAAGCTATGCAGACAACCGGAGAAGGGACCTTGAGTTTGAGGTTGGTGACTTCGTCTTCCTGAAGGTATCACCCAGCAAAGGTGTGGTTCGTTTTGGCAAAGGCGGGAAGTTAGCCCCGAGGTTTATAGGCCCGTATAAGATATTGAAAAGGATCGGGAAAACTGCTTACCGGCTTGAATTACCGGAAGAGTTGTCTCAGGTGCACAATGTCTTTCATGTGTCTATGCTGAGAGGTTATATTCCGGACCCGAGTCATCATTTGCCTGAAGTGCCGGAAGGTTTGCAGTTAGACCTGAATTACATCGAGTCTCCTATTGAGATTGTTGACCGTAAGGAGAAAGTCTTGAGGAATAAGACGATACCGATGGTCAAGGTAGTCTGGAGAAACCACTTGGTTGAAGAGGCTACATGGGAATCTGAGGAGAGGATGTTGAAGGACTATCCTGAGCTTTTTGCTTGATTGTATTTTTGTATCTTTGTTTCTTGTTGAGTGTGTTGTATTTTGTTTGTTCTCTCGCTCTTGATTGTAGTTCCGGGGACGGAACTATTCTAAGGAGGGAGTGCTGTAATACCCTGATTTTTCAGTTAATGAAAAATTATTTATTTTGCACGTGTTGTGCACGTGCAATATTTTGTTTGAATTATTTTATCATAATGTGTATAATTATTTAATATATTTTTCTCAAATTATTTTAGTACAAAAGCCTTTTCTTTAAAAGCCCAAAAGTATTTTATTCTATTTTTTTTTTTATAAACTAGTTTTGGCCCACAAAGAAAGCCCATGAATTAAGTTATTTTAATTAAACTTGTCATGTAGAAGACTTTTTTTAACAAATATATTTTTATACAATTTTAGAATGTACAAATTTGGCCTAGTTGCATGCACGTGCACTACACGTACACGTGCATTGCACACTTCATGCTTGGGGCCGGGTAGCATTCTTTTGGAGGGAAATTTGGATTTTTGGGTGTGGAGAACATGGGGGTAGTTTCAAGGAGGTGGGTAGTTTTTCTAACTCCTACTTTGATCTAAGCCCTTCATTTTACAACCACCAAGACAATCTTGGCCCTCCATTTCACTCATCTTTGAGTATAAATACCCCCTTCTCATGGCTAATTTTTCATATGCAAAGTATAATTTCTAAAGCTATAGTATTATAATTGTGTGAGTTATAAAAGATAAGAGAGTGTGTGAGTTCTTTTGGTTGCTTGGAGTGGCCGGCATCAAGGACTTGGGAAGCATTCGGCTAGGACTTGGAAGCTTGGAGTGGTGCACTCTTTTGGCTAGGAGGAGGTGTTCTCATCTACTAGGACTTGTTGCCTTTTTGTGTTTCTCTCCATTAAGGTGGGTAAAATATTTCATATTTCTAATGTAGGATCCATGCTAATTTTATTGTCAACACTATACATGGAAAATACTAATAAGAGTCCACTCTAATTAAAAAGTTAGTACATGAATGGATTGGAATGATGTGATTAATTTGTGTGTGAAATTCTAGCATGAAATTAAACTATATGTAGCACTTTCTATGATGGTTAGTTTAATTGAATGATGATGGAATATGGCTAGTATGATGTGTGAAAATCTCCATTAATTGCTTGTAAATTGTATGGTTGAAACATGACAATTGATTAAGATAATGACACTATGAAATTTGAATAGAAAGTATATTGAATGCTTGAGTTATGAGTATGTTAAATTCATGAGTAGAAGTGGCATAAATGAACCAATGAAATTGCTTGTTGTCATCAAAATAAAAATACCCAAAACTTAGTATTTTTGAGTTTTACCTATTCATGTGCTACATGAATCCTTTTGCTAATATGAGTATGGGAAAATCCAAAGATGTATGTGGTGTGAATATAGATTAATAAACAGTAAGTTATCATAGGAAACTTGGGAATAAAAGAGGTTAGAAGACCAATTGATCTTTCAATGTCGAAAATAAAAGTTATAATAGTCTTTATGAACAAATTATTAGTTTGGGTGGAAAAATTATGTTTTTAGTACAAAAAATTATTTTATACTTACTGTTATGAAGATCAGTCAAGGGAGATTAAATCTGGAATTTTTCAGTGGTTTGTATAAAGGCAATATGAACCAAATTGATTTGAACATCGAGTTGTTTTCTAAAACAGTGCGAATATGAAACATATAGATTTTAACTCAGTACTGTGACAACCTGAGCCAGTGGCTCAGGCGGTCTTCGACTGCGTTCGGTTTCCCTGAGCGGCGCGGTTCGAAACCCGGCCTTCACCATCTTTTTTACCCAAACTGTGTATATATGTATATAGGACTGCGAACTGATAGCACATACACCTATTTCGCCCTCTTCTAACCGCTAGCACATGTTGGCCTATTGGCGGGTGCTCTGGGCTCCTTCTCTACCGTGCTAGGTTCGAATCCTCCCTTTAGCACTTTATAAAAATATTTTTTTTTGTGAGATTGTGATGTCCAAAAAATGTGAGAAAAATATGGTAATTTTCATAAAAATACAAGGAATTTTATGGGATTGGTTTGGGTATTATTTGAAGAAATATAATGTAGTTTGTGAACAAATAGTATAATTAAAGCTATGGTTCTAAGACACATACTTATGGAAATTTTCAGTTTGTAAAGATATATTGAAATGGATTTATTAGAAAGTAATTGACAAAGAATTTTGTGGTGTGACATGATGTTATTAATTCTCACTTGAGGATATTGTGTACAATGTGAAGTATGAGTGTTTAATTATAAAGTGCATGAGTCCATTATATGATATTGGAATTTAGAAATCATGTTGATGAAATTGTTGGCCATGAATATGAATTTTTATGAGTTATAAGTATTCACTATGGATTTGTGAACAAAGTGTAATCATGAATAAGAAAGAATATGAAAATGTGACATGGAAAGTTTTTATGAGTTGAAGATCGTGAAATGAAATTTGAAATAGAGTAGCTAAGTCTCCCCGGCATCGAGAAATGAAATAAAATGAGATTAGACCAAGGTTGGTCGTGATGAAATGAATGAATAAGTCCGGTTGATGGAGAGGCTAACTCTAGTGATTATTTTGTTCATGATTTTTAATAAAACTAAGGACTAGTGCATAGTGAAGACGTGATGAAAGTAAGAGAAAAACACTGAGTATGAGGGCCCTGGGTAGCGGCGAGAGCGTATCCCAGGAATTCCCATGACGAGTCTGGGTGAGGATACTGTTCCAGAGTACCGTCCCAGTGGCGACGCTCGTGGGATGTTTGAAGACTACGGGTGGTGTCATGTTTATGGTGAGAGCGTATCCCAGGAATTCCCATGATGCGTCTGGGTGAGGATACTACTCCAGAGTGCCTAAACATGAGTTCGTAGGTCAGATAACATCTAGGATACTTACCGTAATTACAGTAGTAGATTAGATCATAACGGGGGATTGAACCCTATAAAGATGAAGAACGAATAAGGGCTTGCCCTCGGACCTATGTAGTATGGGATGCATAGAATCCGAACAAGTGTGCATTAGTGTCATGTAACATAATTTACTGCATTAAGGACTAAGTGCACAATCACAACACGACATCAATAGGGTAGTCCCTTTAGTTTAAAAATGTGACAAGTTTGTGGTTGCTAAATATGAAATGTTAAGTTATACTATTTCCGGCATAGAGAGGATGGCCGTATATAATGATCGTCGGTTGAATAAACTGACGTACCCACAGTCTGACATGCAGGTGAATGTTATACTAAAGATTAAAGAGGATTTGGATGCTTAAAGATTATATCAAGCTGTTGTACTTGTATTTAATTGTTGTATTTTACTTCCGCTGTGCAAAAGAAAGATGTAATTATGATGTAATCTCTGATGTATGATGAAAAGTTTTAATTTCCCTGTAAAAGTGTACTAAGAAAGTGAAAAGATCCTGTAGAACATCTCGAATTCAGTGTAATTGGGATTCGGGGCGTTACAGAGTGGTATCAGAGCCACGCTTTCTACACTTTCACACTTGTACAAATTTATAGGGAACGACACCCTAGATGTGGACATTTGAGTGTGTGTTTGAATCTAGAGATTTAAATGTAAGTGACTTACATTTGTGTTGCTCTAAGATTTATGCCTTCTCCTCTCTATTTCTAAGATGGCGGATCACTTCGACCCTGCTGGAGGCGACGACTGGCACATCATTGAGGAAGAGTACCATCCTGGACAGGCAGATTCCGAGGACGAGTACTACCCTGGACAAGCTGATTCTGATGACGAGTACCCTGAATCCCGAGAGATCACCCCACCTCCGGATTCATCTGATGATTCTTCTTCCGACGAAGAGGAAGTACCAGTTCCCAGTGGTCTTGTGACTTCTCTTCAGAGGCAAGTGGAAACCCTGAAGGAGAGAGTTGGATTGTTGGAGGCTCAGCTGGAGAAGCGGAAGGCTGACTATTCTGTTCTTAGCCATCGGATTTGGGAACTTGAGAAGAAAAAGAACCTAACTGATGTGCTGAAGGATGAGGTTGATGAACTGCGGGAAGAACTTCGAGCAGCGAAGAGGACCCGTAGGAGTTAGAGTGTTGTAGCTTCTGTTTCTTTCCGTTCTGATGTCAAAAAATGTTTTTAAATTCGAATGTATAAACTTTTGGAATTCAATGAAATGGAAGTTGGTTTAAATTCTTGTTATATACTTCGAATTTGACTGATCTTTTGCATCATAATATGTCGAGAAGAGGAGCAAGGAATGGGGAAGGTTTGGATCTGGAGACTGAACTTGCTAGGGTCTACCAGACGTTGAATGCAGTGGCTCAGAACCAAGGTAGGGGGCCGGCAAATCCAGTGCCCGAGGCGATAAAGCTGGTGGAATCGTTCAAGAGAATGAAACCACCCGTATTCGAGGGAAAGTCAGACCCATATACGGCTGACAACTGGATACGGCACGTGGAGACAATCTTTGAGGTATTGGAGACCCCTGAGGGTAGCAAGGTCAAGTTGGCAACCTTGCAGCTGGAGAAGGATGCAGCGGTTTGGTGGCAATCCGTGAAGAGGACCATGGGAGGTCTGTTGTTTGGTTGGGAGGAATTTCTGGAGGAGTTCCGCAGTCATTATTTCCCCTCTGACGTCCAGGAGAAGAAGGCGATGGAGTTCCTGTCGCTTCAGCAAGGCAGTATGTCGGTGAGAGCCTATGAGACCAAGTTCACTCAGCTCTCCAGGTATGCTCCAGAACTGGTGGCGGATGGGGCCAAGAAGGCTCGCAAGTTCGAGCATGGTCTGAGGCCTAGTTTGAGATCTCGTATGATACCCCTTGGTATCAGGAGATTCGATAAGCTGGTCAAGAGGGCGGCAGCGACGGAGGCGGATATGGAGCAGTTCCACGTGGCCCAGAACAGGAGGAACAACTGGCAGCCCGGGAAGAGGCCTGCACATTCGGGGAGTTTCAGGGGGCAACCATCTGCGCAGAGGTTCAAACCGACAGGGGCGAACGCTGTGAGTGTGGCTGGGAGGCCTGGAAACAATGTGGTGAGACCTTCTGCGGTGACTTGCTACAACTGTGGTGAAACGGGACACTACAAATCTCACTGTCCCAAACTACAGGGTGGAAACAGCAACGCACCAACGCAGCAGGCTGGGAAGAGGCCGTACCAATCAGGGCGAGTATTTGCCTTGACGGAAGCTGATGCTGAGGAGGCAGATCAGGTCATCTCTGGTACGAGGGCTGGTGTTTAGAGTCTTTGTCATTTCTTTTCCCTTTGTTTAGTGAGGCTGTTATGTAATGATGTATATTATGTAACAGGCGAACTCTATCTTAATGGAATGAAAGCTGTCGTATTGTTTGATACTGGATCCTCTCATACTTTTGTGTCTCCAAAGTTTGCTAAAGTGTTGGGAGTTGAACCGAAGATTTTCCCAGGCAAGATCTTATCAGTAGCTACTCCGTCAGGGGAAACTTTAACCACTGATCGGTATTATGCTGATTGCGAGATTGTGATTGGGGATAGAATCTTTGGCATTGATCTGATCGAACTGACTATCTTGGGAGTCGATGTTATCATTGGCATTGATTGGATGTCGGTGTACAGTGCAAGCATCGAGTGTAAGGCCAAGACGGTGACAGTGAAGGCTCCAGGTGGACCTGAAGTCGTGTTCCAAGGGAAGCGAAAATGTTCTAAGCTGGTGGCTACTATCCGCAAGGAAGAGACTCCTGTGGAAGTGCAAGGGATTCCTGTGGTTCGGGACTATCCGACTGTGTTCTTGGAAGATTTTCCTGGGTTACCTCCGCATCGTGATGTAGAGTTCAGCATCACTGTTCAACCGGGAAGTGCACCCATTTCTAAGGCACCTTATAGGATGGCTCCAGTGGAACAGGATGAGGTGAAACGGCAGATTGAGGAACTGTTGGGAAAAGGCTTTATTCAACCTAGTGCGTCACCTTGGGGAGCACCAGTGCTTTTGGTAAAGAAGAAGGATGGATCGATGAGAATATGCATCGATTACCGGGAGCTGAATAAGGTCACTGTTCAGAATAAGTATCCGATTCCTCGAATTGATGACTTGTTCGATCGTCTGCAAGGAACAGCTGTATTCTCCAAAATAGATCTTCGATCAGGTTACCACCAAGTTCGAGTGAAAGCTGAAGATGTGCATAAGACTGCATTTAGAACTCGGGATGGGCATTACGAATTCTTAGTTATGCCATTCGGGGTGACGAATGCACCTGCAATCTTCATGGACTTGATGAACAGAGTTCTGAGGCCGTTTATTGATTCTTTCGTCGTGGTGTTTATCGACGATATTCTCGTGTACTCCAAGTCAGAGGAGGAGCACACTGAGCATCTGGCAGCGGTGTTGCAGAAGCTGGAAGAGCAGCAGTTGTATGCCAAGTTATCCAAGTGTGATTTCTGGAAATCTGAAGTGACATTCCTAGGTCACATCCTTTCTAAGGAGGGAGTGGCAACTGACCCTCAGAAGATAGAGGCAGTGAGAGATTGGGCGAGGCCTACTACAGTGAAGGAAGTCAGAAGTTTCCTTGGGATGACTGGATATTATCGGAGATTCATTCAAGGTTATGCTCAGATAGCTGTACCGCTTACAGGGCTGACCAAGAAGAATGTGAGCTTCAAGTGGACCGAGCAATGTGAGGCGAGCTTTCAGGAGTTGAAAGATAGGCTGACTACTGCACCTATTTTGGCTTTGCCTAGAGCTGGTGTTGAGTATGACGTTTATAGCGATGCTTCACATCGGGGGCTTGGTTGTGTCTTAATGCAAGAAGGAAGAGTAATCGCTTATGGGTCTAGGCAACTACGACCACATGAGAAAAATTATCCGACTCATGATCTGGAGTTGGCTGCGATTATTTTTGCTTTGAAGCAATGGAGGCACTACGTGTACGGTGAGAAGTTGAATATGTACACGGATCATAAGAGCTTGAAGTATATATATCAGCAGAGGGATCTCAATTTGAGACAGCGGAGATGGTTGGAAGTGCTCGAGGATATGCGACCTGAGATCAAGTATCATCCCGGAAAGGCTAATGTTGTGGCTGATGCACTTAGCCGCAAGAACAGTTTGGCCTGTTTGATTACGACTCAGAGGCATCTGATTGAGGAGCTGGACCGAGCTGGTATTGAGGTGGTCTTGCAAGGATTGGGAGCATCATTGGCTCAGTTGAGGCTTCAGCCTACTTTGAATGCCAGGATCATTGCAAGTCAGGAGGTTGATGCTGATATCTTGGAGATGAAGGAGCAGGTTGGTGCTGGCAGGTTGTCCGGATTTCAAATCAGGGATGGAGTGCTGTGGTTCGGAGATAGGTTGTGCGTTCCAAATCAGGCGGACCTGAAAGAGAGTATTCTTCAGGAGGCGCATGCTACTCTTCTGTCTGTACATCCTGGGAGTACTAAGATGTACAAGGACATCAAGCAGCATTTCTGGTGGTCAGGTTTGAAGCGGGATGTGGCTGAATTTGTCGCGAAGTGTGAGGTTTGTCAGCAAGTTAAAGCCGAAAATCAGAGACCCGGAGGTCTATTACAGCCGTTACCTATTCCGGAATGGAAGTGGGATAACATCAGTATGGATTTCATTACGGGATTGCCTAAGAGTCCTAAAGGCAATGATGCGATTTGGGTTATAGTCGATCGACTTACCAAGTCCGCTCACTTTTTGGCGATGAAACTCACTGCTTCGATGGACAAGTTGGCTGAGATGTATGTTGGTGAGATTGTCCGACTTCATGGCGTTCCTTCGACTATTGTGTCTGATCGAGATGCGCGGTTTACTTCGCATTTCTGGAGGAGTCTTCAGGCAGCTTTGGGTACCAAGACAGATTTCAGCACTGCTTTTCATCCGCAAACCGATGGGCAGACCGAGAGAGTCAATCGTATTCTGGAGGATATGCTGCGGTGTTGTATACTAGACTTTGGAGGTAGTTGGGAAAGGCATTTACCCTTGGTGGAGTTTGCCTACAACAACAGTTTTCAGGCCAGTATTGGGATGGCGCCGTACGAAGCTCTGTATGGCAGGAAGTGCAGGACTCCTGTTTGTTGGTATGAAGTGGGGGAGCGTCAGTTGTTTGGTCCTGAGCTTGTACAGCTGACTTCTGAGAAGATTGATCTGATCAGGAAAAGGTTGGTGGAAGCTCAGAGCAGGCAGAAAAGCTATGCAGACAACCGGAGAAGGGACCTTGAGTTTGAGGTTGGTGACTTCGTCTTCCTGAAGGTATCACCCAGCAAAGGTGTGGTTCGTTTTGGCAAAGGCGGGAAGTTAGCCCCGAGGTTTATAGGCCCGTATAAGATATTGAAAAGGATCGGGAAAACTGCTTACCGGCTTGAATTACCGGAAGAGTTGTCTCAGGTGCACAATGTCTTTCATGTGTCTATGCTGAGAGGTTATATTCCGGACCCGAGTCATCATTTGCCTGAAGTGCCGGAAGGTTTGCAGTTAGACCTGAATTACATCGAGTCTCCTATTGAGATTGTTGACCGTAAGGAGAAAGTCTTGAGGAATAAGACGATACCGATGGTCAAGGTAGTCTGGAGAAACCACTTGGTTGAAGAGGCTACATGGGAATCTGAGGAGAGGATGTTGAAGGACTATCCTGAGCTTTTTGCTTGATTGTATTTTTGTATCTTTGTTTCTTGTTGAGTGTGTTGTATTTTGTTTGTTCTCACGCTCTTGATTGTAGTTCCGGGGACGGAACTATTCTAAGGAGGGAGTGCTGTAATACCCTGATTTTTCAGTTAATGAAAAATTATTTATTTTGCACGTGTTGTGCACGTGCAATATTTTGTTTGAATTATTTTATCATAATGTGTATAATTATTTAATATATTTTTCTCAAATTATTTTAGTACAAAAGCCTTTTCTTTAAAAGCCCAAAAGTATTTTATTCTATTTTTTTTTTATAAACTAGTTTTGGCCCACAAAGAAAGCCCATGAATTAAGTTATTTTAATTAAACTTGTCATGTAGAAGACTTTTTTTAACAAATATATTTTTATACAATTTTAGAATGTACAAATTTGGCCTAGTTGCATGCACGTGCACTACACGTACACGTGCATTGCACACTTCATGCTTGGGGCCGGGTAGCATTCTTTTGGAGGGAAATTTGGATTTTTGGGTGTGGAGAACATGGGGGTAGTTTCAAGGAGGTGGGTAGTTTTTCTAACTCCTACTTTGATCTAAGCCCTTCATTTTACAACCACCAAGACAATCTTGGCCCTCCATTTCACTCATCTTTGAGTATAAATACCCCCTTCTCATGGCTAATTTTTCATATGCAAAGTATAATTTCTAAAGCTATAGTATTATAATTGTGTGAGTTATAAAAGATAAGAGAGTGTGTGAGTTCTTTTGGTTGCTTGGAGTGGCCGGCATCAAGGACTTGGGAAGCATTCGGCTAGGACTTGGAAGCTTGGAGTGGTGCACTCTTTTGGCTAGGAGGAGGTGTTCTCATCTACTAGGACTTGTTGCCTTTTTGTGTTTCTCTCCATTAAGGTGGGTAAAATATTTCATATTTCTAATGTAGGATCCATGCTAATTTTATTGTCAACACTATACATGGAAAATACTAATAAGAGTCCACTCTAATTAAAAAGTTAGTACATGAATGGATTGGAATGATGTGATTAATTTGTGTGTGAAATTCTAGCATGAAATTAAACTATATGTAGCACTTTCTATGATGGTTAGTTTAATTGAATGATGATGGAATATGGCTAGTATGATGTGTGAAAATCTCCATTAATTGCTTGTAAATTGTATGGTTGAAACATGACAATTGATTAAGATAATGACACTATGAAATTTGAATAGAAAGTATATTGAATGCTTGAGTTATGAGTATGTTAAATTCATGAGTAGAAGTGGCATAAATGAACCAATGAAATTGCTTGTTGTCATCAAAATAAAAATACCCAAAACTTAGTATTTTTGAGTTTTACCTATTCATGTGCTACATGAATCCTTTTGCTAATATGAGTATGGGAAAATCCAAAGATGTATGTGGTGTGAATATAGATTAATAAACAGTAAGTTATCATAGGAAACTTGGGAATAAAAGAGGTTAGAAGACCAATTGATCTTTCAATGTCGAAAATAAAAGTTATAATAGTCTTTATGAACAAATTATTAGTTTGGGTGGAAAAATTATGTTTTTAGTACAAAAAATTATTTTATACTTACTGTTATGAAGATCAGTCAAGGGAGATTAAATCTGGAATTTTTCAGTGGTTTGTATAAAGGCAATATGAACCAAATTGATTTGAACATCGAGTTGTTTTCTAAAACAGTGCGAATATGAAACATATAGATTTTAACTCAGTACTGTGACAACCTGAGCCAGTGGCTCAGGCGGTCTTCGACTGCGTTCGGTTTCCCTGAGCGGCGCGGTTCGAAACCCGGCCTTCACCATCTTTTTTACCCAAACTGTGTATATATGTATATAGGACTGCGAACTGATAGCACATACACCTATTTCGCCCTCTTCTAACCGCTAGCACATGTTGGCCTATTGGCGGGTGCTCTGGGCTCCTTCTCTACCGTGCTGGGTTCGAATCCTCCCTTTAGCACTTTATAAAAATATTTTTTTTTGTGAGATTGTGATGTCCAAAAAATGTGAGAAAAATATGGTAATTTTCATAAAAATACAAGGAATTTTATGGGATTGGTTTGGGTATTATTTGAAGAAATATAATGTAGTTTGTGAACAAATAGTATAATTAAAGCTATGGTTCTAAGACACATACTTATGGAAATTTTTAGTTTGTAAAGATATATTGAAATGGATTTATTAGAAAGTAATTGACAAAGAATTTTGTGGTGTGACATGATGTTATTAATTCTCACTTGAGGATATTGTGTACAATGTGAAGTATGAGTGTTTAATTATAAAGTGCATGAGTCCATTATATGATATTGGAATTTAGAAATCATGTTGATGAAATTGTTGGCCATGAATATGAATTTTTATGAGTTATAAGTATTCACTATGGATTTGTGAACAAAGTGTAATCATGAATAAGAAAGAATATGAAAATGTGACATGGAAAGTTTTTATGAGTTGAAGATTGTGAAATGAAATTTGAAATAGAGTAGCTAAGTCTCCCCGGCATCGAGAAATGAAATAAAATGAGATTAGACCAAGGTTGGTCGTGATGAAATGAATGAATAAGTCCGGTTGATGGAGAGGCTAACTCTAGTGATTATTTTGTTCATGATTTTTAATAAAACTAAGGACTAGTGCATAGTGAAGACGTGATGAAAGTAAGAGAAAAACACTGAGTATGAGGGCCCTGGGTAGCGGCGAGAGCGTATCCCAGGAATTCCCATGACGAGTCTGGGTGAGGATACTGTTCCAGAGTACCATCCCAGTGGCGATGCTCGTGGGATGTTTGAAGACTACGGGTGGTGTCATGTTTATGGTGAGAGCGTATCCCAGGAATTCCCATGATGCGTCTGGGTGAGGATACTACTCCAGAGTGCCTAAACATGAGTTCGTAGGTCAGATAACATCTAGGATACTTACCGTAATTACAGTAGTAGATTAGATCATAACGGGGGATTGAACCCTATAAAGATGAAGAACGAATAAGGGCTTGCCCTCGGACCTATGTAGTATGGGATGCATAGAATCCGAACAAGTGTGCATTAGTGTCATGTAACATAATTAACTGCATTAAGGACTAAGTGCACAATTACAACACGACATCAATAGGGTAGTCCCTTTAGTATAAAATGTGACAAGTTTGTGGTTGCTAAATATGAAATGTTAAGTTATACTATTTCCGGCATAGAGAGGATGGCCGTGTATAATGATCGTCGGTTGAATAAACTGACGTACCCACAGTCTGACATGCAAGTAAATGTTATGCTAAAGATTAAAGAGGATTTGGATGCTTAAAGATTATATCAAGCTGTTGTACTTGTATTTAATTGTTGTATTTTACTTCCGCTGTGCAAAAGAAAGATGTAATTATGATGTAATCTCTGATGTATGATGAAAAGTTTTAATTTCCCTGTAAAAGTGTACTAAGAAAGTGAAAAGATCCTGTAGAACATCTCGAATTCAGTGTAATTGGGATTCGGGGCGTTACAGAAAATACACTCAAAAATACACAAAATGAAAAACAGGGGTTACACGGGCGCTTCTCGCTCTGTCGCAACCGACCTGCGTCGGGTCATCCAAAACAGACAGGCCAGTCGAACTAGGGGAGGGGCCACTTCTAACTCGGCCCCGAACCATCCCAGGCATCCGTCCCAAGAGCGGGAGTCGGCACTCAGTCGCACCAACCGGTGGCCGCCACCCCAACGCAACCCGGCCGGATGGGCTCCGGTCACCCACCGTGAGTTTCAAGACTTCCAAAAAGAGATCCTGGAGGCCATCCTAGGGACCCCTGTCAACGAGACGCTCCACCACTCTTACGCGCGGTCGGATACCGGAGCCAGCGCGTCCCGCGGCCTGACAGTCCCGCCAGAGTTTGACGAGGACATCCTAAGATGCCTCTAGGAAATGGAGAATCGCCTCGACCACTTCGGTGACAGCGGCACGAGGCCGGCTCGGGGTCATAGGCCGACCCGACCTCCTTTCTCCACTGCAATCCTACAAGCGGAAATACCCGAAATTTTCGACATTCCCAATTCGAGACCTATGACGGCGAGGGTGATCCTGCTGATCACATGGAGGGTTTCAAGACTCTCATGATGATTCACAGTGCTTCGGATCCCCTCCTATGCCGTGCCTTCCCTGCCACCCTCCAGGGTCCGGCTCAGGAATGGTTCTCTAAGCTCGTCCCCGGTTCGATCTACTCGTTTGACCAGCTGGAGGCCAATTTCCTGGCCCACTTCGTGACTAGCAGGAAAGCTAAGAAGACGAGAACGTCCTTACTGGACCTCTGACAGAAGGAAGGGGAGTCACTCCGGCAGTTCGTCCGGAGGTTCACCACGGAGGCGAGGTCAGTCTCCTCCCTCGACGCTGGGGTCGCCTCGGCGGTGTTCCGGCACAACGTCCGATATGGCTAGCTGAAGGCATCCTTAGAGAAGAAGCCTCCCCTCGATTTTCCTGACCTGCTCAACCGGATCGAAAAGTACATCCGGGCTGAGGAGGCCCTAAATCCAGAGGATGCCAAAGAGGTCCCAGGGAAGGAGAAGCGCAAGGCCGACGAAGCAGAGCCAGTAAAGAAGGTCCCAAAGGACGGGACCATCATGAAGAGGGTCCCTCCGGTCTCGTGCTTCGAGAGGTACACACCACTGACACAGAACGTGTCGGCTATCCTCTTAGCAATCGAGGACAGGGACCTCATCCAGATGCCCCCTCGACCGACCAACAATAAGAAAAGGGATCAGCGGTTCTACTGCTGCTTCCACCGGGACAACGAGCATGACACCGACTACTGCCGGGCCCTGAAGGACGAAATCGAGGCCCTCATCCAAAGATGGTTCCTCCGGGAATTCACACGGGAAGATGCCTGGGACCGAAGACACACAAGGAACCGTAAGCCTTCTCTTCCTCCTCACGCCCCCAAACCGCGTCCCGAGCGGGACCCCGAGCCTGAAGAGACCGGAGGTCAAGCCATCCTACATTGCGTCAATTGGGGGCCCATGGGAGGAGAGTCCAGCACTTCCCGCAAGGCATTCCTCCGAGAGGTAAACACCGTCCGGGGTCTCCCTTCTCCCCAGGTTCAGCAGCTCCCTGTCTCCTTCTCAAGGAAAGACCTGGAGTGGGTCTGGCTCCCGCACTGCGATGTGCTCATCATCAACCTCATTATGGCGAACTACGAGTTCCGTCGGATCCTCGTGGACAACGGGATCTCGGTGAACATCTTCTTCCTGGAAGCATTTGAGGACCTCAAGCTCCCCCGAGATAAGCTGAAGCCAGTCGGGTACACCCTGCACGGGTTCTCCGGTGTCCCAGTGCCAATTGAGGGGATCGTGACCTTAGATGTCACCGCCGGTACAACCCCTCACAGACGGATCGAGTCAATGGACTTTATGGTTGTGAACGTCAAGGCAGCTTACAATGCCATCCTCGGCCGACCGGGGCTCTGCTCCCTCCAGGTTGTTCCCTCGGCCTACCACCTAAAGCAGAAGTTCCCCACCAAATCAAGAGTCGTGGTGGTCTGAGGGAACCAAGAAGCGCACGATCATGCTATATGACAGCGGTCGGTGGCGGTGTGTTCCTCCTGGACGCCGTCGAACTGCAAGTTAGCCTCCTCATCCTTCGAAGGTCTCGACTGCACCGTTCTGATCGAAGTACTCCTAAAGCCGACTATCGACTACCCCGAGACCCTCTGCATAGAAGACGGAGCTCAGCCTGACGATTGGACCACTCCCATCAGCAAGTTTCTAATCAAAGGAGAGTTCTCCGAAGACCGAGCTGAGGCAAGGAGGATTAGGGTCCATTCAGAGAGGTTCGCCATGATTGGCAAGATCCTCTTCAAACGGTCGTATACCACGATGGATTGAAGGCCCTACCGCTGCTTGACCCCCGACTAAGCAAAGTACGCTCTCAAAGAGCTCCATGAAGGAATCGGCAGGTGCCATATGGGAAGTCGATCGCTTGTGCGAAAGGCGCTAAATCACGGGTGCTACTGGCCTACAATGCTGTAAGATGCCCTGGCCCTGGTGAAAAGGTGTAACCCTTGTCAAAGGTTCTCCTCAGTGAAAAGGGCTCCGCAAGCAAACCTCCGCTCCCTGGCCAGTCCAACCCTCTTTGCTATATGGGGGATGGATCTGGTGGGCCCATTTTCGAAGGCAACGGGCCAAAGAAAGTTTCTGATAGTAGCAATCGACTACTTCACAAAGTGGATCGAGGCCGAGGCCCTGGCCACGGTCACCGAGCAGCAGACCCAACAATTTTTCTGGAAACACATCATCTGCCGATTCGGGATTCCACACATACTCATCACAGATAATGAGACTCAGTTCGCAGTTAAAAATTTCTGAAAGATATGCGAGGATCTTGGGATCCAGCTGGCAGTGTCTAACCCCGGCCAAAAGAGAAAACTGGCCCCAAACTGGGAAGGCCCGTACAAAGTTTCTGAGGTTGTACGCCCGGGCACGTACCGCCTCATCGATCCGGAGGGCAAGGCTGTCAAGAGACCCTGGAACACCGAGCACCTCATCAAATTCCTCGAAGGGGAGGAGTAGCCTCTACAAATACCCCCATGTAAATTATAAAAATGTAATCGGCACGTCGTGCCTTGTTTTGTAAAGTCAAATATATTGTAATTATGCCAGCTTTCTTAAAACAAGCTTCGGCTTTGTGCTAGCTTTCTTAAAATCAAGTTTCGGACTCGGCATTCGGACGGAACCACGAGCCACAAAAAACTTCCCTTATAAGCTTGGGGCTCAGCGTTCGGAAGAAACCGCGAGCCACAAAAGCTTCTCTTACAAGCTAGCGGCTCGGCGCTCGGATGGCACCGCGAGCCACAAAAGGTCACCTCTAAGGTATGGGGGCTCAGCATCGACTTCGAGCATGGCTTGGGCTTGCTCAAGCCCTGCAGCCTATGCGCTCGGCGATGACCTCCAGCTATGTCCGTACTATCTACCTTAGAACAGGTATGGGAGCTCGGCGTCAGCCTTGAGCAAGGCCTTAGCTTTGTTCAAGCCATGCGACCTTTACGCTCGGTGACGACCTTCAGCTTCGCTCATAACTATCTTCTCTAAGGTATGGGGGCTTGGCATTGACCTCGAGCATGGCCCAGGTTTTTCCAAGCCCTGCAGCCTATGCGCTCAGCGATGACCTCCAGCTACACCCGTACTGTCTACCCAGGAGCAGGTATGGGAGCTTGGCATCGACCTCGAGTAAGGCCTTAGCTTTGTTCAATCCGTGCGACCTTTACGCTCGATGATGACCTTCAGCTACGCTCATAACTATCTTCTCTAAGGTATAGGGGCTCAACATCGACCTCAAGCATGGCATGGGTTTTTTCAAGCCCTGCAGCCAATGCGCTCGGCGATGACCTCCAGCTACATTCGTACTATCTACCTGAGAACAAGTATGAGAGCTTGGAGTCGACCTCGAGCAAGGCCTTGGCTTTTTTCAAGCCATGCGACCTTTATGCTCGACCTTCAGCTACGCTCATAACTATCTTCTCTAAGGTATGGGGGCTCGGCATCAACCTCGAGCATGGCCTGGGCCTTTTCAAACCCTGCAGCCTATGCGCTCGGCAATGACCTCCAGCTGCACCCGTACTATCTACCGAGGAGTGCGCATAAGGGCTCGGTGTCGACCTCGAGTAAGGCCATGGCTTTTTCAAACCATGCGACCTTTACGCTCAACGACGACCTTCAACCACGCCCATCCCAAAAATTTTCATTAAAGATTTAGGATGCTCGCCTTCGGCAAACGCCCTGAGCCCGGACCGTGAATTGACCCACCTCTCACCTGCGAACAACTCGAGGTTTACGACTTTCAGAGCCAAAACCCTGAATTGTTCGAGGGCGGCAGGGGAGCCACCGACCCAGAACTCTCGCCGAGCCCCCGGACTGATTGGTTGACCCACCTCCCAACCGCGAACAACTCGGGGTTTATGGCCCTCAGAGCCAAAATCCCGAATTGTTCGAGCGTGGTAGGGGAGCCACCAACTCGGGACTCTCTGCCAAAAATTCCACTTATGTGCGCCCGCCTTCAGTAGGCACCCGAATCTCACTTCCAGGGTTGACCTGCCTCTCACCCGCTGATAGGTCGGGGTAAACGACCCTCGGAGCTGAAACCCCAAATTGTCAGCGGGTGGCAGATGAGTCACCGCCAATTGCTAGTGAAAAAAAGATGAGGGGATGGAGATTATATAGCCCCCTGAGCGGCACATTGATTACGTCGGGAAGTCCAAACGACGGAAGGTGAAGCGTCGCCATTAATTTTTATCGGAAGACGAAACGTCTCTTATTGAATGCTACCTGCAAGGTGTGGAGGTTCGGCTTCCGAGCATGGCTTCAACCTCGGCGGCGACCTCAAACGAAGCCCCATTCGTCAAAGGTACCAAGCTACGACCCTGCCGGTCTCACTTAACAAATTGTCAAAGAAAAGAAATCAAAATTTTATTACTCATGGAGCACCAGAAACAGCCACTCAATACAATGAAAAGTTTACAAATCGCTCATCGCTCGGCTTAAAACTCAAACTCGGTGCTTCCCACGGGATCCTTCGCGCACTCGACCGGTCCAGCCAGCGAGGGCACCCCGGCAACGGAGCTTTGCGCGTCGGCAGGCTGGGCCGTCTCCAAGAAAAAAGTCGGAGAAGGTCCTAACACAGAATTGCTTGCCTCCTCGACCAGACCTGCGCCTAGCATGAGCTTCAGCCTACGGATCTCTAACTCTTTCTCTACAATAGCCTTATGAAGAAAAGACTCCGAAGCCGGTTGCCCACTCGAGGCATCCAAGATCGACTAGTTCGTCTCAACTGCCCACCAGTCCCGGTCAGCTATGGCCTTCTTCAGGCGAGCAACCACCAAGCTGAGCT
This sequence comes from Hemerocallis citrina, assembly GCA_017893485.1. Classification (NCBI taxonomy): domain Eukaryota; kingdom Viridiplantae; phylum Streptophyta; class Magnoliopsida; order Asparagales; family Asphodelaceae; genus Hemerocallis; species Hemerocallis citrina. The sequence continues at coordinate 96,296,420 of CM030366.1, forward strand.
CTCTAGACTTGTTCATAAAGTAATTCACTGCGGCCTCTCGATCCCGAGCCTGCTTACGTTGGCGAGTCAGAACACTCTCCATGGCCCCCAGCCCAGCTCGTACCCAGTAGACCTCAGCAGAACCAAGGTCAGCGCTGAGGACCTCATGCGTCTATAAAAAAGATGGGAAAAATAACATGTTACAAAAAAGGTGAAAAAGCACAAGTCATAGAGCATCGGCCAAAAAATTCTTCGTTTATAAATTCAAAAATTTTCTTGTTACAAAAAAGCTATGGTCAGTCCGCGTTTGGCAATTACAAAAAAAAGAAGGAAATTCCTAGACTACTGTTTAGGAGAGGGACGACACCTCTTCGTCAGCCTGGTCACCTCTGGCCTCCAATCGAGGGTCCCCCTGCTCCTCGTCCTCCCCGCCGCGGGGCGTCAGCGGAAGCTTGGGGAACTACTACCCGTAGTGGAGATGGCCGATCCGAAGGTCCGGATAGATCTGTAGGATGTGCTCCCTGGCCTTGTTATAGGCCTCATCCTGCGAGGAGATCAGGGTGTCCGCCATGGTGATCGCCATCTCCTCGCTCTCCTTCTTGGAATTCACCTTGAAGTGCACCAGCTCGTTCGCATGATGCTCTGTGATCGAGACTAGCTGGGCTGGGCTTGGGCGACGGCAAGGGCAGACTCTGCCGCCGTCAGCTCATCCTTTAGCTGGGTGGCTTACCGAAGGTAGTGTTCGGCGTTCTTCTTCTCGACGACGATCTCCTTTCGAGGCACTTGTGAAAGTGCTGCGCATGCTGCATCGCCTGGCCGAGGAGGATCAAGTTAGAAGAATTCTTCGCAAGATAAACCAAAAATGCAAACGGGAGACTTACCGCAAGGTGGGCCTGTGCGAATCACATGTAAGACGTATCGGCCGTCTCCACCACCAGGTTCATGTGATCCCGTTCTGTGGCGAGGTGCTCCACCACCTCCACCGCAACTGGGCCTTCAAAGAGCGTATCCCCCGCCTTGACCACCCAGTCGGGGACATACGGCCTCATGCCCTGCCGACCCACCATCTCCTCAGCGTTCGATCGAAGTGGCGGGAGAGGCCCCTTCGCGACCTCGGCAACCTTTTTGCTACCGGAGCTCGCCCCCGGATCTTTTGTCGACCTCAATGAATGGTGGTGGTGCTTCTTTGCCCTCTTCGGGGCCGACTCCTCGGGCCTTGGGGTCGTGGCCTGGCTGGTCCCCACCCCCGAGGCGGCCTTCTTTGCCAAATCGGCCCTCCTTTTGGCAGCCAGGGCTACTACGGCATTTCAATTGTCGAGCTCCTTGGCAGACATATCTACAAAAGGGAAAAGTAAAAATGTTAACACGAAGGCAGAAAGAAAAATGAAATGGGAACAAAAACATACTAGGGTTGGCTGGGCTCAGTCCGGCTCTGGCAAGATGCAGCTCCGTGACGCGAGGCCAACCGATGCTGTGCCCTTCCACGACCTTATCAACCTTCGTCCACTCCTTATTGGTCAAGTCTTTGCGCTTCGGGGGCTTATGGTTCGACCTTCCAAAATTCCAAACCGTTGGGATTTTCCAAGGTTTCTCGCTCCGGACTATGAAGTACTTCTCCTTCCACCCCTTTATGGAGTCTGGATGTCCGTGCATCACTCTCTTATAAGGACGCGACGATAGGTAGAAAATCCCCTCCTAGTTCCTGAGTGAGCTCATCCCTAGGATGGTGCGGAAGTAAGTGAGCCTTGGCTTAATCCCATTCTCCTGACACTTCAAGATAAAACACACTAAGTCTTTTCAAGAGTTGGGACCGTACTGCATGGGGCTCAGCTCCCCCCAACTTAGCACCCTCTTGATGAACGGGTGCAGCAGAAGTCTCAAACCCGAGACGAACGCGCCCTCAGGGAACATACAGAAACTCGACTCTAACGTGGTAGTCGGGCGGATGCCTGGGTTCGTCACAAGCAGCTTAAACTCTCGCAGAATAAAGTAGGCCACCCTGAAGATGGGCAAGTAGTCCCTATACAAGGTGCACTTCACACTCTTCATCTTGATCATGGACCGACCCTCGTCCCGCAGCAGTGAAGTGTACGCAAGAAGATCCTCCACATCATCAGGGTACATCCTGATCGACCCTGGATTTTTGCTGGAAAGATGGGGGTACTTGAACCCAGAGCCACACTCATATTTGTCCTTCTCGGCCGGACTGTCGGGCCGTATCCACTTCCTTTTCCTCCTTCGGGGGCGGGGCTTCCTATCAGGGGAAGGGGTCGCCAGGGGGGGCAACGGTGGGAGGTCTGTCTCCTCCTCCTCTACCTCTTCCGCGGTCCCTCCGACTTCGCCATGTTCGCTACCACCTTCAGTCCCTTGTTCCGACCCCTCCTGACCATCGTCCTCCTCAATCTGCTCCTCTTCCCCCGGGCCTCCTTCCCCGGGCTCATTATCTTCATCAACAAACTCCTCCCCAGCATCTCCCTCCTCATGCTCACTCTGCTCAACAGGGTCCCCTTCCAGTCCGCAAACTCGTAAAGGAGCCACGTTATAAACTACAACAGCCTCGTCTCCCGATCCTCCAACCGATAGAACCTCCTCCTTCACTTGAAAGTCATCCGACGACCAAGATATCGAAGATGAGTGAACTTCCTCCTCGGCGCAACTTGAAGTGCCTGCCTCTGAGCCAGACTGAGAGCGTGACATCTTAAAATAAAAATACTAACCTGTTTTACCGGAGAACGTAAAGATCAACAAAAAGTGGTCGCCGACGGCATGCAAGGAAATTTCTGTTGTGAAGAGGATGAAAGCAAAGTGAAGAAGTGGGGTGAAGGGAGAGGGATTTATATGCGGAGATGACACTCCTCGAATTCCGCAAAGAGATCTGGCCATTTGATCTTCATCATCAAGATCTAACGGCCACTAAGATCTTGATGACATCAGTCTAGAGCACAAAAATATCTTCTTACTCTCGGTTCTGTAGACCAACGCGGCGGCTCGTTGCCCAGGGTCAACTTCTAGGGTACTTTGCCTTTGTTCGATGCAAGTTTCTCTCAACAACTTGGGGTTCGACGCTTGGATGTCACTGCGAGCCCCAAAAAGTTTCTCTCAACGGCTTGGGACTCGGCGCTCGGATGTCACTGCGAGCCCCAAAAAGTTTCTCTCAACAGCTTGGGACTCGGCGCTCGGATGTAACCGCGAGCCCCAAAAAGTTTCTCTCAACAGCTTGGGGGTCGACGCTCGGATGTCACCGTGAGCCCCACAAGTTTCTCTCAATGGCTTAGGGGTCGATGCAAGGATGTCACCGCGAGTCCCACAAAGTTTCTCTCAACAGCTTAGGACTCGATGCTCGGATGACACCGCGAACCCCAAAAAGTTTCTCTCAACGGCTTGGAACTCGACGCTCAGATGTCACCGCGAGCCCCAAAAAGCTTCTCTTAACGGCTTAGGGGTCGACGCTCGGATGTCACCGCGAGCCCAAAAAATTTCTCTCAACGGCTTGGGGGTCGACACTCGGATGTCACCGCGAGCCCCAAAAAGTTTCTCTCAACGACTTGGGGGTCGACACTCGGATGTCACCACGAGCCCCAAAAGTTTCTCTCAACAGCTTGGGGGTCGACGCTCAGATGTCACCGCGAGCCCCAAAAAGTTTCCCTCAACAGCTTGGGAGTCGACGCTTGGATGTCACCGCGAGTCCCAAAAAGTTTCTCTCAACGGCTTAGGGGCTGACGCTTGGATGTCACCGCGAGCCCCAAAAAGTTCCTCTTAAACAGCTTAAGGGCTCGACGTTCGGATGGAACCGCGCGTCACAAATTATCCCCCAACCAGTGAGGGGGCTCGTCCACCGATCCTCGACGCTCGGCAAAGCGACCTCCTACTCCCAAAGATCTCGACGTCCCCTTGCTTTTCCAACAAGAGAGGGGGCTCGTCCACCGACCATCGACGCTTGGCAAAGCGACCTCCTACTCCCAAAGATCTCGACATCCCCTTGCTTTTCCAACAAGCGAGGGGGCTCGTCCACTGACCCTCGATGCTCGGCAAAGCGACATCCTACTCGATGTCCCCTTGCTTTCCCAACAAGCGAGGGGGCTCATCCACCGACCCTCATCGCTCGGCAAAGAAACCTCCTACTCCCAAAGATCTCGACGTTCCCTTGCTTTTCCAACAAGCGAGGGGACTTGTCCACTGACCCTCGATGCTCAGCAAACCGAGTTCCTACTCCTGAGGGCCTCAACGTCCCCTTGCTTTTCCAACCGGTGAGGGAGCTCGCCTCCCGATCCTCGACGCTCGACAAACCGAGCTCCTACTCCTAAAGGCCTCAACGCCCCCTTGCTTTTCCAACCAGTGAGGGGGCTCGCCTCCCGACCCTCGACGCTCGGCAAACCGAGCTCCTACTCCTAAGGCCTCGATGTCCCCTTGCTTTTCCAACAAGTCAGGGGGCTCGCCTACCGACCCTAGATGCTCGGTAAGGCGAGCTCCTACTCTTCATCACTCAACATCCCTCATGACTCCAGGAGGGGATCCCCTGCATCCTATCCCGCTAATCTCTTTCGGAAGACACGAACCCCATTCTTCGCCGTACACACCACTCCGCTCTTTCTACAAAGGCAAAAAACCATTCCTACACAGCTGGGTTATCCAGCCCTCCAGGAGTGGGAGGCCCCTGATATGGATCAGATGACGTGCCCCCATGGGCCACATGATCCCCTCAAGAACTGCTCACCCGGATCATCAGGTCTGCCAGGTCTGTCCTAAGCCCCGTGGGCTTCTCCACATCAGGCCCACGGGCAAGCGGGTTCAGACCAGGCCCAAACGGATCCAGACCGGTTTGGCATGCCTATAAATACCAGGCCCTCTCCCCCTTCACAAGGTAATCAATCTTTCCCCTCTAAAAAACCTGGTTACTGTTACTCCTCAGTGACTAACTAGACCATCGGAGGGCCTGCCACCGGGATCAACCCACCTACTCCCGAACCGAGTATCCGGCATCCACCTCACTCCTGCCTACTCCTGAGCCGTTCCTTCAGCCGAGGGTCGGACATATAGCCTTTGCCGAAGCTTCCACTTTATAAATTGAGAGAACTCACACCTGATACAGCCACCTCAAAAAACAAGCCACCTCAAAAAACAAACCGCATGCGAATCTAAACTTCTTAGTTTTATAAACCAACTAATAAGTTTAAGAAAACAATATAGTTCGTCATTTATTACAATTATTTTTAGTTGGGCTTCAATGTGGAGACATTTCAACTAAATGACAGAAATTTGATAACAAACAGTTCACATACGAAGATGTGCTTGCATGATGTTCATATCCATTGGCAACTGATCATTATCAACTTGCATGAAAGTTTGTATGATGCCATTGTTGACATTTGAGTGTGAGAGAGAATAACATATAACAAGAGGAAAATCGATGCAATATCATTGAGTGTGAAACATTTGGAAGATTTTAATTCATACTTGCACTTCTTGTAAATCTCTTAATATATATGGACTGTACTTTAGAATTATTAGAGAATATATTTGACACACATTTCATATTTATTTGAACCCACTACATTTTTTATTTTTATTTTTTTTTTAAGTATTCGGGCATTTTTAAATATCGGGATAGACCGTACTGACATTTATGAAAATGCCACCAGAAACCCCGGCGTATTCCTCGCCGGGATAGATTAGAGGTCTATCCCTGCGTTTTCAAGAAACTTTAGTATAGACCACATCTATCTTGGCATTTTTCCACACGCCAAATTATATCACATAATATCATTTGTTAAAATGCGTGTGGAAAAACTCATTTGTTAAGATTTCTATTTTTTAACTCATTTGTTAAGATTTCACTTATTTCACTCTCATTTAGATTATATTGAAAAGTGCTCAAGTAACTGTTTTTCCATGTTTATAACTTATGCTATATATGTTCAAATGATATTATGTGATATGAGTAAAAATAGAACCAACTCAGGACCATTCAAATCAGGCACGAATCATAAAAATCTCAGGGGTAAAACGGTAAATTCACCAAAACGGGTCCATAAATGGGAATTGGGTCTCTTTCAAGCCCAACAGCCCAAAACGGGTTTGTCTAACTGGGTTGTCCTACTATCCCATTAAGAATGGGTCCAGATTATTTAAACTCATAATTATCCTTAAGAGACGGTTCAAAAACCATATATCTTATCCTAGGGAGAGTTTAAACTCAATCCCTTCAACCACTCTTATCTCGTCATGAAGAAGGGATAACTGATTCAATCCAAAAATACCGAGAAGTAGAAATAAATCATTACCTTGAAACTGACCAAAGTGACTATAAATACCCCCTACCTTCACCAAAAGTAGGTAATCAATATTTTCTCCACAAAAAGCTCTCTCCTAGTCTTCTTGATTTCTGACTTGAGTGTTGGAGGGTCTGTCACCAGGATCAACCCCGGTGTTTCAGACTTTCTGCAGGTCAGCAAAGGCGATCTTCACCACACGAATCAAATCCAACGGCACAAACGAGTCAGATCGAGAAGTCAACCACGGTCAAATGTAGTTAACATCGTTGAAAGTCAAAAGTTCAGTTCTTGATTGTTCCTCATTCTGTAAATTATAATTTGTTACGAATATACCAAACTTATATCTTGTCAAGTTTTATAATTTATGAAATTTTATTTACATATATAATGTTATTTTGAATATGACCAAATGATGACAAAACTGGCTTTACACTTAGTCATTTGTGATTTTAAGTTAAAAGTGAAGTACCATGTGAAGACAACGAATTATACTCCATCAAAATTGAGCTTATAGCTCAAAATCAGTGAGACTATTTATTTTATTAAATATCTTGTTACTAGTCAAACAATGGGTGGGATCTAAACTTGAATTTTCTCAAGTATCGGACTATTGGTTTCTTTTATTAGTTAAAAGTGATACATGGTCATATCTTGCAATACATAAGTCGAAATTCGGTTCTGCAAGTTAGATTAGCTCATATATGATGTTTTCTAACTTTGAGCAAAGTTTCGTATTTTTTTGAAGTAATTTGTTAAGATTTCACTTGTTTCACTATCATTTTGTTTATATTGTAAATTTTGGTTTACTTCAACAAAAAAAAAAGAACTTATATTACTAATCGGTGTCGGGAATGAAATTCGGTGTCAAGATTTTGTTTCCTGACAAAATCTCTAAGTTTTTGCATCTCTGCCCTCAACAGAGACACCTCCTCGCTGTTGGAGCCCACGAAAGTAGATGCACGAGGACCGAAAACTTGATAGGGAGGGTGTGGCTCCTAAACCCGATCCACGCGCACGACCATGGTGCTCTCTACCCCTCACTTCATTCATAACTTTACGCTGAAGTGTCAATGGTTCGGAGGAACAGTGGAAGACCTCGCTTCTTTCAGTTGTTTGGCCTTTTTCTGCAAAAAGACCGAAGAAAGAATTAAGATGAAGTTATTTATTTGAAAGCAAATAAATATCAAACAAGCACACATGATCTAACAATTTACAACTGTATAGGCTGACCCATCATCCACAAAGCTCCCATCATTTTTTCATATTTGTAGCGTCAAAAAAATCTATCTCGCCAACAGGGGCACCATCCAGTGACTCTTTATATAGATTTGTAAAATGCAGTGATTAAAAGAAAATGTGATATTTTATTGTGCTCAAGACATTAACAACCCAATGACTAAAAAATTAAAAACCAGAAAGAAGACTTTAATGACTTACCAGTTCCTCTTGAAGTACAACAAAGCTGCTTTGCGAACTTAATGAAAATTTTAACACCAATGCAGTACTTCTTGGATAATTGAGGCGTATTAATTCGACTTTTATCGATTTGAATAATAACACTCAATCTGAAATTTACATAAATTTAAAAGTTATTATATGGACAAATTACTACTACTACTACCACTACAACTATGAGAACTTAACAAATTACTACTACTACTACTACTAATATTAATATGGATAGGGAAAACATCCCGAGAACTTAACAAATTAACATCAAGTTTCAACTTTCAACTACAATAAATTCATCAGTCAAGAACATATAGTTAGAATCCTGTATATTTATACTCTAACAAATAAAAATCATAAGAAGTATGGACACTTCTATTTCAGGGACACACATCTAACATCACACTGCCAAGTTCAATCTAGCATTTAGTTTAAAATTATCACATAGTATAGGTCATAAAAATTCACAAGAAGTATGGACAATTCTATTTCAAACACACTCATCTAACATCACACTACCAAGTTCAATCTAGCATTTAATTTAAATTTATCACATCATATTCATATAGGCGGGTTCATCGTTACACTCCTTGGTACCAAATCTAAGCTAGGTGGAGATACGTGGAGTCATTTGATATATCTATAATTTGCACCAATTTCTCACTAAACCCCCGTAAATCATCTCAACCCAACAAACTGAAATCCCTCAACACTTCCGAAAATACGATCAATCCACATTCCAATTCCACCTCCAGCCTAGCTAAACAATTTCAACTTATATTTTAGTAGACAAATTTATTGAAAAGGGATTACCCGCTGTGGCATCGAGCTTGGAAATCGAGGAGGAAGGGACGGCGACGACAATGGCGAGAGAGGGACTGAGAGGAGGAAGTCAACTGCGTCGGGGACGGTGATGAGAGACGGAGTGGAGGAGGGAACAACATCAGGCACGATGATGGGGTGTGTTGGCAACGGGGTCGTTGGCATTGGGGAGTGACGGCAATGACGTGGAGGAGGAAACAACAATGGGGGTCTTTCCAATTTTGGGTTTTAGAGAGAGAGAGAGAGAGAGAGAGAGAGAGAGAGAGAGAGAGATGTGAGAATGAGAGAGACAGTGAAAATAAAATTTATGGATTTAGGGGAAGGGGGGGTCTATCTCGGTGATTTCGAGAGAAAATGCCGGAAAATACCTCATTTATCCTAGAGGTTTTGAAACCACCGGGAAAAAATGTTGGCATATCCCTGGCGGTTTTAAGGAGTCTATCCCAGAGTTTCTTTCAAACGCCGGGATAATACCGCTAGGGAAAAGAAATTTTCTTGTAGTGACCTAGCTTAAGATGGGCTTCCTCCGCGCATAAAACAGAAAAATAGAGAGCGATCACCTACAAGTAGACCATCTACAATCTCTCTAATTAGAGTATGTCATATTCATAGTAACATAAGTGATCGTGAGGCACCTAGTGGTGGAAATATAAGTAGTAGCAACTTATTTATCAGTAAAAGATTTTACTACTTAATTTTCTAAGTGGGTATGATCTATTTTCACATTGAACAATCTCTAATATTATAATGAAAGAGTTGTGGTTGACATTTATAGACAAACTAACTCGTGCATCGTGTAGGAAAACCAACTTAAGTGAATCACACTTGAGTATACAAATACTTTCAGTTTACAAGAATGCCCCAACTCGAAAGAGTCGAAACATATTGACAGCCCATCCTCGCGGTCCCCAATTCCTTCCTCCCCCAATTTTCAAAATCCAATCAAACCCTATAATCAAATCAAGAACGAAAATGAATGTGATCAACATTCTCACCCGCATCCACTCCATCTGCCAAAAGTACGACAATACAATGTTGGGAAGTACTGCAACGAGGCCTCCAACCTTACCGGCGACGATGGCTTCGCCCGCCTTTGCGCCTCCTTCGATGCCGACATCAACTCTACCCTCAAGGTAACCACAACAGATCTCACCTTTACCACCTCTTGCTTTAAGATTAGGGATCACTAATGTGATTTGGTAATCTTTGTTTAGAAAGTGGAGGCGGCAGCAGGGGAGAAGAACCAGGCGGCGGTGGTGGCAATAAATGCGAAGATCAGGCAGATGAGGCGAGGCTGATGGAGGAGGTGCCGAAGTTGCGGAGATTGGCGCTTAAAGGGTAGTATTTTGAACTTGATTGGGTTTGGTTTGTTGCAATGTTGTGTGAGATTAGCGAGCTCTGCAATTTTTGATCAAAAATGTTTTGATTAGGGTTGGGTAATTCAGGGATTGGTTTATGTTGGATGCGAACTTGATGAATAGTAGTTATGATATTTAAAAAAATGATTAGTCGGGTCTTTTTATCGGTGTAAAGCGGATAAAGTAAGTGCTTTACTAGAAATATGAATCTTTTGAATGATTGATAATGAGGGGTGTTGGGAATGGTCGACATGCGTTTGATTGTGCTATCGTTCTCTTTCACACGGTTGCACCTATGGACACAAATTATATAGGAGATATTTACTTTTCCTTTTATTGTTTGACTTTACTTACGAGAAACACTTATTACTTTTGGGAATCACGAGAGAAGTCTTATAAAACATAGTTCTCTTTTCATTTCATTGAAGAGAGAGTGAAAGACTGGTAAAGAAGAAAATATGGGGATTTCTCTCTCTAAGTTTAAACCCTTCCCATTCTGTCGCTTTGCTGCCATTGGAGATTTCGAAGCTTCTAACTGCAGCCCATAGTAAGTCCTCTTTGTTCTCCAATTTCTGCTCCCAATATACAAAAAATGTTGTGTACAAGGATGTATTGGTGAAATGTCATGGAACTAAAATTAAATGGTGTTGGTATTTAAATGTACATGATTTTTTCAATTTTACACCTTAAAATATATACAAACTATTGTTCATAATTGTCCCCCCCCAAAAAATTGAATTGGATCATCAATAGACATTGTATGTTATCTCTCTTTGTTAACTGCACTTTATATTTATACTTATTCTATTATATGCAGGAAAGCTTATCTGTAAGGAGAAAGCCAAAAAATCAAATTTTGTTTTGTAATTTATTGGTTGTTGTTCCTTCTACTTTAGTTGTTAATTGAGAAAAGAGAATATGGGTTTATTTATTGCTTTTTGCTCCACTTAAATCATTCGTTTTGGCCATGCAAGTCTGTGTATTACACAACGTCAGAAATAGGAATTTTGAGATTTATGATGGAAGTTTCCTGGGCACCTATCATGGCTGTTTTCTGTGTGACACTTGACCAAATTGATGACAAAGATGCCACATCCCAGTGTCTCCGATGCTTCCGACATGATGTGTATGTCACTTCAGTAATGTGCATTCAGACACAGGACGAGATGCTTTTGGTTAAGTTTACATTTCTTCACTTTGCTGCAAATATAAAGCAAAAGAATGTTGATGTTGTGAAGGTAAGAGTGAGAGCAATTTGTTGTTCTCTTCTTGATTGTCAATTAGCCAATCCTTTTTAAAACGAATGTTATACAAGTTCTATGTCATCGTATAAGTGATCACCTTAAAATTATATTCATATTCTTTTCTTATGCTTTACTATATCTTTTCTTATGGACAATTCATTTAGTTTGATGACTATACTTTTTGTAGGTGTGCATCACACGTGCATTCTCAAGTATCATGTTGTCAAAACGCCATGGTCAATTTGAGAATCTAAAGTTCCATAAGGGTTTTTCCCGATATCTTTTCGTTTATTATTTAATCATGTTTTTAAATTACTCCATTATAAGATTCATTAGGATTTGAAGGAAATTTGAGAGTGTGTGGTAGATAAGAATACTGATCTGAGAACATAAAATGAGTGGAATAGGTAAGAGCATCATAAACAAACAATAGTGAGAAACTTCAAATCAGAGTACTAGACGAAGGGAATTCAATTTACCAAAGTGATTTAAAATATTTATGACAAGGAATGGGAATAGGGCGTAAAGCACAGAGTACTAGACTAAGGGAATTCAATTTACTTCAATTCAAAGTGATTTAAAATATTTATGACAAGGAATTGGAATAGGAGGTAAAGCATAAATATGTTCATTCATGACTTTAAGCAAAGTAGAACGAATAGTTGTTTGTTGCCTTGATTATATAGACTTTGTAGAGTTCATGATAGCTTATTTCTGTAGCTTATTAACTTTCAAATGATTTATATTGTACATTGTTCTTGTTATATAAAGTAATATAAATCCTTCAACCCTCACTATAGTTCTTGAACTTTTTATATTAATTGTCTCATTCAAAAATATCCTCTTTCCATCCAAGATGTCTTCTTATTTGAATTTGACATATGTGATCTTATTTGCTATTCCAGATATTGTGAACCATGTCAGACGTTACAGAGATCCCTAATTGAAGGGTTATATATGTTAGGTTTTGTGAGAAATTAACAAGTGGAAAATTAGGATTTATCTCTAGATTTAAGTTTTTTGAGATATTCACCCTAGGTATCAAAATTGGAATACCTAGACTGCTATCACAAGCTAATATTTATTCCTAAATACTGGTTTGGGTATCGGGTTATAAGCCCACAAACTTGTGTTCCAATATCCAATTAATTGTACGTTCATTACACGTGTTACATATATGCACGTGCTATATTTATATAGAGAGAATATACTAATATATCCAACAATATATGTAGGTGACTATACGAAGCAGAAATTTTTAGCTTCGAAGGTGTTGTTTTATATGGAAAGCTTTGTGCACAAGCTATTGTACATGTTAGTATAATTATTTCCTCCTGATTGTTAATTTTGAATATGGATTTGTTATAGTGTCATGGAATAGAACTATTCTATATGGTTCCCATAATGTGATCCATTTGATAAATTCTTTACTTTTTAGCAAGTTTATACTTTGTTTATAATCATTTTAGGGGCATTGTAGTTTTACATTAGTGTCACAATATTATTAATGAATCTTTTAGTATTAATAAGTCAAAATTTTCACTCTACCACATAGTTGACTACTTAAATTATGCAAATAACGCAGACCACTAATTATAGGTTTCATATTTGTTCGTATTTTGTAGGTGTGCATCGCACGTGCATTATACTAATATAATTAAAGCAAATAAAATTTATCAAAATTAAACAGATACAATTTCCAATTGTCTTCTTTGTGAAGGAATATATTTTAGTTATTTGTTCATAATATAAAGTTAAGTTAGTGGTTAAAGCAAATTAAGATCTCAACTTAATTTAAATCTTAAAGCAAAAATATAAACCTACTGTAAAGGGTACTCAATTTCTTTTCCAATACTGTTGGTGAGACTTTTATATTAAGGACCACATATACATTAGGGTTAGATTTTGAATTTTTTCCCAAAATGACCCTTTTTTGAAAGTTTTTTCCAAACTGCCCTGCTTTTTTTTTAATTCCCTAAACGCCCCCACTCGCTTTTAGAAAAAGCGAGTCTCCCCTCGCTTTTTCAAAAAGCGAGTCTTAGGTTGCAAATTTTCAACCTCCCAAGACTCGTTTTTTGAAAAAGCGGTGAGAATTATTCCACACTCGCTTTTTTAGTGTGGACCTTTTTTGCCCAGCAACACTCGCTTTTTCAAAAAGCGAGGGGATTTATCCCAAACTCGCTTTTTGAAAAAGAGAGTGTCGATTTGGGGATTAATCCCCCCACGCCCGATATCAGATCTCATATTCACTTTATTTCTCTATCTTCCTCCTCCTCTTCTAACCCCGAAACCCTAACCTATCTCTCATCTCAGATTCGTCAAAGTACCACCGAAATTTGTAGATTAACCCATAAAATTGCTTTGGAAACCTTAAACCCATCTTCCGATAGAGGTTAAAATTTTGGAATTTTGGTATACTTGAAAAGGAAAGCAACTTCAACTATTTGACCCAAATATCTACGGCAAATTTCTTTTCGAATATTCTTGTGAAGGTATGATGTTTATTGCCCTATTATTTTGTTAATTTCCATAGGTTTTGTTTATGGGTAGAAAATAACTCGTATTTTGGTATAAATTAACGTAGGTATGGATTTGGAGATTCCTATTTGGTTATACTTTGGTGGTGAAATAATTCGTGATCCAAAGATTGGTTGTTGTTATAGTGTGTTGGATCTGGAAATAGTTTGGGTACCTCGTACCATCACATTTGAAGAAGTAGTTGAGAAAATATATGAAGTTACTAATTGGGATAGGAATCAATGGAATATGAAAATTTTAGCTCGATACGCAGCAGGAAGAGGAGATGGTCAATATTTTATGACAGTGCCCGTATCTACTGATAATGCTATGAAGTCAATGATTGCTAGGACATTTGATCCCAATTGTTCTTGGTCTGCATTAGAGTTGTATATTCAGCAAATTCAAATTTTGAATGCTTAGCCACATAATATTCCTAGTTCAAGCTTCGTAAGAGTGATACCTACACAGCAGATGAGGTCTAACCCCGCTCAATCTTCATAACCAAATCCACTGTCTTCACAAGAAAATACCTTCACAAATACAACAAACCCGCACTAGTAGAAAATGCTACAGTCGCAATAGAAATTTTCCTTGTAGAAGAGTACAATTCCATGGTTAGTGTACATTTGCAAGGGATATTTCTTCATTCCCTTGTAATTGTGCTGTTGCGAAATCTCTCCTGGTTAATGTACACATTCACAACGGAATTTTAAATATCCCTTACGAATATTAGCCACAATAGAATATCTGCAATGGAAGTTGTACCTTGCTATCTCCATATACAAGAGAATATTTACAACAAATTCGTCTCTTGCAAGTGTGTTTTAAAAGGGATTTTTTCCGTTGCTGATGAACTATTGCTACAGAGATTTGTAAGATACCGATTCCCTTGCAATTGCTACCTCGCGAATGCAATTGCACACATTTTTTCTTCATTACTGATTATATTTGAATGGCTTAACCAAATTTACAAATTAAAACAATGTATTTTGACAATGAAGAACATATAATTATTTCACATATTGATTCACACAATTATATAAAGAAAACACAATAATGCAAAATAAGTTTGAATATTATATAATTCAGAACCTTCTCATTACAAAATTTTTTGTTTGTTTCATAGTGCCAAAACAACAATACATTTTAAAAGAAAAGATAAGTTGTGAAACTCTAAGAAGCAAAATAAAATGTTTTCAAAATAACTTTTAACCCGCTACTGCTTCCATGTATCCCCAGCTTCACTTTTCACGTAAGGTCTTCTGCATGTTCCTCATTACCTACTGTCTCATAGTCATCGCCACTACATATAGACTACATGAAAAAGAAACAATACAAAATTAGAACTCGTTATTCAATATATATAGATAATATATTATCTAATTGAGGCAATTAAATATATGGCTACCTCTTGTCGTATTTGACTATTGGATGAGTCGAAAGTAGTATTTTCTAACCTTTGTTTCAAGGCTTCCATCTTATCAGGATGCAGCTCAAAAAAGAGTCGTCTATATCACCTCACTGCAAGATATAGGTGATATTTAACCAAATAAATAGATATAAGATGAGAGACACTCAACACTGTTATTTAGCCCAATAAATAGAGATCTAAATCGTTTATAAACTGACAAATAGATATTAGTTTGGCTGGCGTATCCAAATGAAGTTTATCCAACTTCATTTGGATAAACTTCTTTATACAGACAATGAGGTATTTTCACTTCAAAATGGATAGTTAGCTGTACCAAAAAGTCCATAGCGTCACATAAAAGTACCATCTACAACACAAAAACTCTTTGCAAACAAAATTTCCCGAGTTTGACAAATATTAACACTCCATCAGGTGACCATTGATTGTACGATTTTTTACTATTTTGCAAAATGTTCATTGTGTGATACCTGTCATTTATAGGTATCACCAACAAAAACTGAAGAAGGATACCTGTCATTTAAGGGCAAACAGATAGCAAAGCATAATTTAAAGTAAAATGTAAAGATTACAGAAATATTTAGCTATTAAAGTGTAACTATATTAACTTACCAGTTGAAGGAAAGCAAAGCCAATGAAGTAGTCAGAAGGGGCATGACAAGATAAATAGAGAACGCATGTGCCTGCTTATATTCCGCATCTGAAGATGCACCAATTTGCATAATGTTGTGTATCAAAATCTGTAATGAAGATACAGAGATTATTTTCAGCAAGAAGCTTGTAAATCTAATTCACAGGAAAAGCATGAGTTAGTTCTCACTGCAGCCGAAATAACAACAGTCTGCCCAACTTCAAGGCCATTCAGGCCAGCATGAATGTTAATAGAGTTTGTATAAAATACCGCCAGCAAGCACATATATAGCTTGTATATCCAACCTGCTCATGGAAAGCAAAATGTAAGCAATCAAATATAGCACTATTGAGCTATTGACACATATCAAATAATACTGCTCTGCTGTCCAGTGTTGTATGCTTTAGCAAGAGCCAAGAAGTACAACGATCACTGTTTCCAGAAATAAATTAGTGTGGAATGTTGGCAAGTTTTTCTACGCACCCCTACGTAGCTAACTGAGGTTTGGCTCCCGCATTTTCATTCGTCGATAATCAGACAATACCAACCAGATACCACCTTTTATTATAGTTGACACCTCTACAATCAAAACCAAAAAATCAAATGGCAAGTATAGAACAAACTTCCTCTCATGGCATCTTTCTAAGAATGCTTGAGATAATTGCTGAATTCAAGCTTTATAACACATACTGAAGTATCCAGTACCAAATGATGAATGCTACAACTCGTCCCATTGTTCGAACTTCGGTAAAATAAACCATCAGATTATCACCTTCAATCCATATAGTTGACAATAACAATGATTGCATTATCTCCCAAACACCATCCAGGCTGCTGGTATTTCAGCCTACTCAGAAGAAGCAGCAGATACAGGAGTTTACACTACTAGCACTACATCCCTTTCTATATAGATCAAGAAGTAAACCCGACCAGTGCACCAGCGAAACCACTCCCTAAACCATATAAAGGCAGTTTAAACTGACACCAACTCTGCCAACCATCAATGTTCAAGAACTCCAACCGGCTCAATCATACCAAATACAAATTGCCAAACAAAAAGAACAGTCCACATTATTACTTGCAATTTTAAGAAAACCAAAATAATTGAAATAATAATACGACAAGTTATAATCAGTATATACTACAACCCAATTGTCAAATTTTACTCTCCCAGCACCCAAAAGAAGAAGAAGAAAAAAACCAGCAACTAAAATTGCTAGATCACAACTACAAACATATTAACTGAATGATTCATTAATTAGAAAAATGGCCAAAAACTTCTGAAGGAACTGTAATAAGGTTTCCTCAGAAAACCATGACCAAAATTCCTGAAATATTAGTTTCAAAAAAGCAAACAAATAAAAATTTCATTTGAAGGTATTACACTAATACCAAAAACAGCAGCACTGAGCTTTCTGTACAGAAATTATCATGTTTGGTACCTTATCAACAACGTTGATGATGCCGGGCGCTGGCGACGGGGCGTGGCGGCCGGGCGCTGGCGACGGGCGTGGCTGGCGACAGGGCGCTGGCGACGGAGCGCTGGCGACGGGGCTCGCAACGGGGCGTGGCGACTGGCGACGGGGCGCTTGCCGCGCTGGCGACTGGCGTCAGTGGCGTGGCTGGCGATGGGGAACGCGGAGTTGGGGATGGGGACAGGGAATTGGGGACGGGGGAGAAGAGGAATAGTCGATTTGGGATTTTGGATCTGTAGAATACGGGATTTAGCTGATTAGGGTTTAAGTTTACTCATATAAGTATATAACTTTTAAATTAAGCGGATATCCATATCCGAATCCCTTTTTTTAGGAATATCCGTATCTGTATCCGAATCCGAATTTTTTTGGATTTGGATATCCGAATCCGTATCCGTATCCGTCCGGATACGAATTTTTCATATCCGTATCCGCCAAAAAATCGGATTCGGATGCGGATCGAATCGGATATATCCTTATCCGAAAGCACCCCTACCTGTAGCCCATGTACATGTCAAAAAGAAAAAAGGAAATATCCAATTAAGCATCAGATAAACATGGATTAGGACTATCTAATTTTGTGGAACAATGGTAAAAGCTCTAACCTCTAGCATAAGGCTATAAGATACCGCAGTGATTGAAGCGGAAGTGGTCGAAGTTGAAGTAGAGGAGGTGGTCAAAGTTGAAGAGGAGTGCAGATGAGCGATTTGTGAGTTCGAACTTCGAAAGAGGAGGTTCGAAAGCGATGAGCGATGAGCGATGAGCGATCTACAGAACTTTGAAAGCGATGAGCGATTTGCGATTTAATGGAGTGGAGATTGGAGAGAAAGGAAATTTCGGTTAGGGTTTGGATCGGGAAGAGACAGAGAAAGGGGAGATTAAGAGTTGAGGCGGCTGAGTAAAAGAGAAAGGGAGAGAGAGAAAGAAAGAGAAAAGAGAGAGTTGGGCTGGGTTTGGATGGGCCGAAATTCTTAATAAAAAAACCAAAAAAACGTATCTGTAACGTATCGCTCGCGTATCCGTTGTGTTTTTTTTGTTTTTTTAATTTTAATTCCCCGGATATATGATGGTTGGGGTCGTAAGACCCTATCCGATTCATCAAAAAAAAAAAAAAAAAATTAATTCCCTGGATACGTACCAGACACGTATCTGACGCGTATCCTATGCGTATCGCGTCCGATACGTCCAGGTTACTTGGTACGTGATCCCGAAAGAGTATCCGTGGTTTATAGGGGTTTATGTTTTGGGGGGAAGGTCATGGGTTTTTGTTATTTTTTTTCGCTTTTTGATTTTGGAAGGGGAAAGAAGATTGTGTTAATTGATTTTTTTTCTTTTTACCCGCTCAGTATTTGAGAAGTGAGGGTAATTTTTTAACATCAAATTGTTGGGTGGCAAAATTATCTATGTAATGCACGTGTTTATATCTAATTTATTTTTAAAAATAAATATTTTATTACTACTTTGGTAATGGAGTATTGTTTGTTGCAATTGTTCCCTTGTAATTGTCAACACTTGCAACGGTTGAATAAAATCTCTTGCGGATGTCAAAATATTTGCAATGAATGGGTTTGTTGTGAGTAATTTGTTGTTGATAGTAACAACTACAAGGAATTTTTGGTGCTTGCAAATAATCCATTATTATTGCAAGGTTTTCTACTAGTGCCGTATTCTACAAATGTTGAGTTGCCATGTCAACCTAGTCCGGTTCCTGACTATGTTCCAAATGACAGTGTATTTGAACTCTTTCAAAATGCAGTCATTAACAACAGCTTATTAGACGATGATGAAGAAGAGGAAGAAACAGACGATGAAGTTGATGATAGTGTTGAAAATGATGATGGAGACGAAGATGATGATGTAGCAAATGTAAATCCTACGAACAACAGTTCTAATGAAGTCAGAGCTACTTATAGCTACGCCAATGTTGATGCTCATGTTACCGAGGAGATGGCTCAAGATTTTAGAGTACACCCAGTTCCACAAGAGTCGTCTGGTTCATCCAATGTAGACAAATTGTACGTTGGACAGGAGTTTATAAGTAAGGAGTCGATTCAACAGGCTGTGAAGTTGTATTCTATCAAAAAACATCGTGAATTCGTCACATTGAAATCTACACCGTCACTGTACACTGTTAAATGCAAAAGGGCACCTAGAAAACGTACCATTGAAGAGATCATGCAAGGTCCCCCAGGAGTAAGTGATGGTGGCTGCCCTTGGAGATTACGAGCAATGGTTCCAAAAGGCGGGACGAATTTTGTGGTGAAGAAGTTAGTTGGGCCTCACACTTGTATGAATCCCATGTTGAATCAGGATCACCGTAAAATTGATTGTAACCTTGTTTGTAATCTGATTGTTGATGTGGTGAAGAAGGATACCGGTTTAACACCGCGGTCAATTATTGAGATAGTGAAAATACAATATAATTATCAGATTTCGTATAAGAAAGCTTGGATAGCAAAACAAAAAGCGATTGAGAGGTTGTATGGTACCTTCGAAGAAGCATACACGAAGTTGCCTTTTCTACTGACAGCAATTCAAGCAGCAAATACAGGAACCGTTGTTCACTGGGATAAATATGAGTCAAGTCCTAGCGAGGAAATATTCAAGGGAGTATTTTGGGCATTTGGTCATTCGATTGAAGGTTTCAAGTCTTGCAGACCTGTTATTAGTGTTGACAGAACTCACTTGTACGGTAAGTACAAGGGTTGTTTGCTAATTGCTGTTTCCCCAGATGCGAATGATTGCTTATTTCCTTTCGCATTTGTATTGGTTGATGGAGAGAGTATAAATACGTGGACATGGTTCATGAGTTGCATCCGGTATTATGTCACCGAGCGCACTGAGTTGTGTGTTATCTCGGATCGTCATGCTGGTATAATGTCTGCTATGGATTTACAAAATGGTGCTTGCAACAAACCTAATGCACATCATCGTTATTGTATGCGTCATTTTGCTACAAATTTCTTTAGTAAATTTGGTAGCAAGGCATTGCGGAAAAAGGCCAAAATTATAGCGTGTCAAAGCCAACCCAAAAAGTTCATGGTCAAACTTACTGAACTTGAAACCGTCAATGTCGAGGCAGCTAATTGGTTGAAAGAGAAGCCAGTTGAGAAATGGGCACTTTATGCAGATGAAGGTCGAAGATACGGCATAATGACTACGAACCTGTCAGAAGTCTTCAATTCAGTCTTGAAAGGCGTCCGTAGTTTGCCAGTAACTGCGATTGTTGAGACGATCTTCTTACGTCTGAACTCTTATTTTAGACATCTCATCGCTTTCTCAGAAAGCGAGTCTTTAGCCTGTAGGTTTTTATCAGCAGGCCCAAGACTCGCTTTCTGAGAAAGCGAGTTTGGTACAAAATAACTCTGTGTTTCAGAAAGCGAGTCTTGAGTCCAGTGTTATCTAGAGATCAATCCTTCTCTGGTTTTCGACTAACCCACACAGTCGCTTTTCGAGAAAGCGTGGAGGTATTGACTAGGCTCGCTTTCTCAGAAAGCGAGTCTTGAGTCTGCTTGTAAAAAAGTATACAAACTCAAGGCTCGCTTTCTGAAAAATGGAAAGCACAATACTCGCTTTTTGAAAAAGCGAGCTGTTTACACCCTCTTGAGTCTGTATGCAGAAAACAGTATGCAGAAAACACCAATATTTGATCTCTTGGTGGGACATAAATCCTACACATTTCTTGGGCATCAGCTTCAACCCATTATTCACATCAATTCAACTTCAATAACCTTTCAAGCGTACCCATTTCAACACCATTCCACATTAACCCAACTCTCACATCTATTTCACTTTCACCAACATCTCAAAAACAATTCCAACCGAACATCACATTCACACAACCATAAAATTTCACAAAACCATAAAATTAAAACATCAAACTTACACACCCCATACCAAAATTTCGTACTTCATATATTCCATATTTCAAAACTTGAGTACATGATTGATACACATAATAAATCCCATGAACACATTAAAATTACAAACAATAAATCACATTTACAAAATATCAAGACACTTCACGGGTCAGGGGTGAAGAATGTGGGAAGTCGCCGTTGCCTCTTACCTCGTGGTGATGGAGTTTTCTGTGTCACATCGGACATTATTATCGGTAACTCTTCCTCTTGTTGTTCTGCCCCCTCTACTTGAATCTTAGCTTCTTGAACTTCATCCTTTTGTTCTTCCTCATTTCTAGGCCGACATGGTGGTTTGCGGGCGACTTTCTTCACACGAGGAGCACGTGCACTAGTTCGATGAGCGGGAGTGTTTAGAATAGCATCCAAGGTCACCCCCTCTCCAACAACATCAGCTTGTGCACGACAGGACGTCAGCATCTCGCGTGCGAAGTCCTTAACCGCATCAGCGACGTTGCTACTCAACACAGCAGCACATTTTTTGCCCATACTCCAAGTCTGGGTCAGCTACAAAACATAATAAGTTAAAATATTAATTGCAGTAAATGTATATGTTAATCAAAATACCATAATAACTTTGATGAATTTAGAAGTACTTAAAAACTTACAATCGTACGAATAGCCGATGCCTTCGGTTGAAACATAGGCAAGTGCATTGAATGTAGATCTACTGGTTCGGCTGCCGGTCGACGTATCGGTACCACCACACCTGCAGGAGTCTGTCCTGTCAGAGAGATGTATCGCCTTGTCATCCTCCCATACCAGCCTATATAGTTCTCGTGCACGGTTCGATCAAATGGATGAATGTTCTCAATGATTTCCTCGAACCTGTATAGATTCCATCTCTCCACATATGTCGAGAAGCTGGCAGCCCAATTATGTCCTGATTGACGACCCATTCCAGTGATTGCATGCATGTCCGCATTAAATGGTTCGGCAACAGGAATCGTCTGCTGTAGACCAAACTGTCGAAGCACTCTGTTGACATAATAGAACTCAACTGTGCTAAAGTTGATTAAAGGTGCTTTCGTCAGCCACAGATCACGCCTATACAGGGAAATAGGCAGCAGTTGAGCTAGGCACACCTCCGTGTAGGGCATCCACACTACGCAATTATCTGCCAACCTGTCCAACTCATCACGGAAGTAAGTCAGGCACCTGTTGGGGTTGGCAGTCCAAGTAAGGTTACCGGACCAGTACACACCAAGAGGAGGTAGCATGTGCTGGTCCTCGGGGAGATGGATCCAGTGGGGTGATTGCTTTCGCAATACAGGACAACCCACGTGGATATGCTCCCAACTCCACACTTGAAGCAGTATTATCGGTCCATTCATCTGCACGGAACCGAGACTACACAGGCACAAACTCCTGTAGAGGGATGCTAAGGTGGCACTACCCCAACTGTACTGACTGACTCGTCCTAGATCTGCAATCAGCGGGTGGTACATCAAGGGGACAGAGTGTCCGCTGGAATTAGGGAACAACACCCCTCCAAACAGTATCAGAATGTAGGCCCTGTAGTAGCAATGGACCTCCTCATCAGTCGAATCATCTCTTAATCGGTTCTTAAAATTTTCCTTTAACCACTTCAACCGAATCTGTTTTCCATTCACTGCTCCGGTCTCCACTTCGACACCGAGATATTGTTCCACTAAATATGTCGGGTGGAAGTCCATTGATCCTGTCACTGCCTGCCCATCTACCGGAAGGCTGGTGAGTACTGAAACGTCCTGCAACGACACAGTCATCTTCCCAACTGTAAGGTGGAAGCAGTGTGTTTCTGTCACGCCCCGCTTTCCAGAATACGGGAACACAGGCACGTAACCGAGGCCCAGCGAATGATGCAGATACATCATTCATAAGCTGTAAATTTAACTCAACAACAAGATAACAATTTCAACCACGATAACATATAAAATCACAACAGGATAACAAAGTACATGAATATTACATGAACCAACAACTGGAAAGAAACATAGTTACTGGTCAAACACGCCCGGTTACAACAAGATTACATGAATAAACATGAATTAAAATAACATGAAACTAAACAAGACTAGAATCTCTGCTCGGCAACACCTTCGGGTAGTTCTCCATCGGGACCTGCAAGTATATTATTACAAGGAAAGAAACAAGTGGTACCCGTTAATGCAAGTCACGGGCCGCAAGTGGTACAAGCAACGGGACAAATATAGAATAAAACAAAAGCAGGAAAGAACAGAGAATCAAGAATCATATGACAGAGCAAATACGACATGCAACAGAATCAAGAACAAGACTTCATGGAACAAATAACGTGCATGTGAACAATTAAATAATCCATAGTAACATGTAACATGTAAACGAGTAAGCAAGTAAACGTGTCAACATGAACTAGTAACATGTAAACAAGTAAACAAGTCATCATAACCATGTAACGGATCATGCAACTGTACGTGTCAATGTTATGTCTTTTATTAACCTAACTAGGTAGCACTTCATGCATCCCATACTACATGGTTGCTACTCGCAAGCAAGTGAACGTTTAGACCGTGGTGGATTCTATAGGTCACGTACTCGGGAAAGTTGTATCTTGTTCGAGATACGTGCATGTGGACATAGTGTAACGTAGCGTGAAACATGTCAAGTAACCTGTATTTAGCAAACTTGTAACTTGTAACTTACAAATTGCAGCAAGGAACCACGAGCCCCCGACCGAGTACGCTCTTCTATATTGTCCACTACTAAATCTTTTCCCTTTATACCCCGGCTTGTTATCTTTTTAATTACAATCAAACATGAACAAAAACTACATGTAAGAACAAGGACGGGTAACATGACAAGAGTAACATGACAAGATCAAGGTATCAAGACTTATACGAGGCAGGAAACATATTTCAAGACTTATAAAATATATAATGCAACTAATGACATGCATAACACATAATCAAGAATAAGATATATTATAACAACATGCAACCTAGTAACAACAATTCATGCACAATATCATGTATAATAGTATATAAGTGAATCGTGTTCATGCAAGGGACATGGCAACAAAGTATTCGTGATCTTGTACGAATACGGGATACGGATTATGTATGGAAACAGTTATCAATTCGACTTATGAATGCGAATTGGAGTAAAAAATAATATACTTGCGGTATTTTTACAAAGGCTTGTACTAGACCAATAAAATTGTACAAGAGACACTTGCCTGTTAGTTGACGACGAGAAATTTAAAGATAGAATAACGGGATCAGTATCCCGGACAGTCGAACACGTGTGAGATGTTTGGCAGCCACGCCAAGTTAGCAACTCCTAGAATAGCAAACTCCAAATAGCAAGCAGCAACAAAGTGATCTGACTCCTTCAATAGCTCCAAGTCAGTAGACAGCAATTCCACAAGGCAACTTCAAATAACAACAACCCACACACCAACAGGAACACAAATCAACAAACTAAACTTCACAACATGAATAGTACTGTACTGTGTTCACCAATAAAAATCCACACAGTAATTCAATACCTCAAATCTTTTTCTTCTTCTTCACTTCGGAACAGAGAAAGAGAGAGACAGAACAAGAGAGAGATGGCGGGAGACAGCGGCGCGCGACGAAGACGAGTGGGAGGAGGGAACAGCGAAGGGAGGGAGGCGACACTGGCGTGAGGAGGGCGCGGCTCGACTGGTGGACGAACGGGGAAGACGACGGCGGTGCGGGATGGAAGCTCGAGGTGAGGTCGAGGAGGCGACGAGTTTGATTGGTGGTGCTGACTTCGACGGAGGTGGAGCACGGCTGGGCTCGAGCGGAAGGCGACGGGGCTGGCAACGGCTTGCGGAGGACGAAGCGAGAGGTCGGCACAGGGGAGGGCGATGGACGGTGGAGGCGCGTCGATGGACGGAGACGATGCGGGAGGGGAATGGCGACAGCGGGAGTGGTCGTGGCTGTCGATGGCGATGACTGGGCGGATGTAGTGGCGAGGAGAACTGGGGATGGAGAAGTCGAAGCTGGAGGTTGGGGGGGCTTCGATGGAGTCGACGACGAAGAGCTCGGCGGCTTGAGCGAAGGAAGATGGAGATGGGCGCGAGTGGAGGCAGAGCTTCGACTGGGGCAGGGGATGGCGACGGAGCTCACGGCTGTGGTTCGAGCGGGAGGAAGAGAACGGGAGAGTTGGGGGATGAGTTCTGTTGGGTCTCTGTTTTGGGTTTGTTTGTTTTGATTGGTTTGTAGAGAACAGTGAGGGAGGGAGAAGAGAAGAACGGGGAGAGGTATTATAATAGAAAATGATTAGTGGGGGTAGAAGTGGGGTAGTTACAAGGGGATATGGGGGAACGTGTCTACAAAGTGGGGAGTGTGCAGGCAAAGTGGGGGAAGAAGTTGGAGTACGGGACAAAAGTGGTGTGAAAGAATAAATATTGTATGGGGATAGGTGTGTAGGCAAATCTGTACAGATATGGGTATTGGGTTCGGGCTTAGTTCTTGGGCTTAAAAATAAAATAATGTAATAATATTGGTTGGATTGGGCTTCAAAATAATGGGCTCAAAATAAAATAATATCAATATAGCTTGGGTTGGGCTTTAAAATAGTTTCATACATTTAAATAAAATACTTAGGATGTTGGGCTAAAATTTCTGGGCTCAAATTAATTTAATAAAATCAAAACACGAAATTGGGCTTTAGAATAAATAATTGGGTTTCAGAATAATACATAATAAAGTCAAAATACAACTTGGGCTTATATTAATAATTAATAAAACCAAAATACAACTTGGGATTATAATAAAGAATTGAGTTCTAAAAATAGTTTAAACAATAAAATCAATTATGGGAAAATAGTTATAAAATACTGAGAATTTAAATACGAAAAAAAATACTTTAAAAATACGTATTAATGAAAACAGGGGTTACAGTTTCAGGGCGCCATCTCTCAAGGAGTGCTGTAAGCAGTGGCCGATCGCACTTGATGGAGCTCATCAGTGCAATACCGTACAGTCCGCAATCCCTTAAGATCTGGTGAATTTGTGGGTGCATAGGTAGTGGATGACCCCCACGGAATGTACACTCCTTCGAATCGCCTTCCCACACATCTCTCGAACAATGCTGCGACTGAAGAGTAAGAAGAGTGGGGTCGAGGGGACCTGGACCTCCAAGGGGAATAGTAGATGAAGAAGGGGTCGGAGAAGAAGTACCTGCCACATTTGGGTTACTTGGGACCTGTAAAACAACAACAACATTTACATCAGCAGAGAAATATAACATTTAATTGTATGATAATGAAACAAATCGAATTTAGAAAATTATAAGCTTACATTAGTACGTGTGGTATCACCACGATGACCACCACGTCCACCGCGAGGAGGTGGGCCGAAAGATGTACGTGGTCCATCGCCACGATTAGGTCTACTACTAGTACCTACCTTCACATTTTCCATCGTCCGTGCCATTTTTTTAAAAATAGAGTATCCTATAACTAAAAGCAATCGTTATTAACATTACCAAAATATATAACCAACAAATATAGAACACATACGAACATACAATTATTAATAACTATATCCAAATTTTACCCACAAATTCTACTCCACTTTTTAAAACTAATACAACTCCACCTCCACCGACACTATCCCAATTTGACACCCAAATTACCCCGAAATATTATCCCGATTTTTCCACAATATCAACACTATCATATTGTACCTCCAATAATATAAACCAATTTCTATCTAAATAATTCTAAATATATATACAACATTAAAAAATATAGAGTTTGAGAAATATACCACAATCTTTAGGCAAGATGCGAACCACGACAATCACCCCCAAATCATTCACCCCCCAATTCGAAGAACGCCATGGAAATCACCACCAAAATCGAAAGAACCAAGAAAAACGAAGTGGCCAATTGAACGGGGATGAGATAATGAAGATTTTCAGAGTGTTTCGACAACTAATTTGATGGGTTAAGGGCTTAAATCGAGGCTTATCGATAATGGGTTAGGGTTTCGCGAGCGAAGAGGAGAAGGAAATGAGAGAAAGTGAGATCTGTTTGCGAGGGGGGGTTTAAGTCCCAAACGACACTCGTTTTTTGAAAAAGCGAGTGTGGGATAATTCCCTCCGCTTTTTCAAAAAGCGAGTCTTGGGAGGTTGAAAATTTGCAACCTAAGACTTCGCTTTTTGAAAAAGCGAGGGGATTTATCCCAGACTCACTTTTTCAAAAAGCGAGTGGGGCGTTTACGGAATAAAAAAAAGCAGGGCAGTTTGGGAAAAACTTTCAAAAATAGGGTCATTTTGGGAAAAAATTCTTAGAATTTAGGGTCATAAAATTATTTTAAAAAATTATAAAAAAGATTCTTACATGGAAAAAAAACAAAAAAAAAGAGACAGATACTTGGTTAAAGTAGGGTTTTCTATTTTTTTCGTAAGGTATGTTTTAAATAAGTTCGTCAAATATATATTTAAACGAGGGAGCAAAGTTAAGAGCATCCACAGTCGTTTGCTATTTTTGCCAAATTCCCATTTTATGAGAAACGAAGGTCTGCAGTCGTTTGCTATTTTGTCATATTTTGGCAAATTCGCTACAGTCGATTCTCAAATTTGAGAAACGAAATGAAGATTCTCAAATTATAGACTGTCCCATTTCTTTTTTAATCTCATCGAACGAAACAAGTTGTTTCGTCCCGAATTTTTTATATTTTTTTTATATTTTTAAAAATATCAGACGTAACATGTAGTTCCGTCTCAATTAAAAAAAAAGGCACGGGATGGGACATGTCCCATCCGATCACAAACGGGACAACATGTCCCGTTTGTCGGCAAGATGTCACTTTCAAGGTTAATTAACCCATTAATCAGGCTATAATCACTAATTAATTAAGTGTTAGTATTATTTTAGTATTATTTTAATAACTAATTAATTAAGTAATGATTAATTAATAATTAACTATTTTAAAATTTTGGAGAGACGGAACAACATGTTCCGTCCCCATGCAAAAAAAAAAAAAAAAATTGGAGGGACGCGACAACATGTTTCGTCTGGTTATTTTTTGAGAAATTTTTAACAAACGACTACTGCAGACTTTCCTCCTATTTTCTATTTCTATCTTTGCTATTTTTTCATATATAAGAAACACCACTGTGGATGCTCTAACGGATATAAGATGCCACGGTTACCTCAAAATTTATGGGTGTAGCTGCAAAGTGCCGAATTTGATTGATGAGATCACAGTAAACATATATTTCAAGAAATGAATTTATGCACTAACTTTTTAGCAATTTGGGAAAGATCCTGAACTCTATAATTTTCTTAAATAATGATGTTATCTTAGCTAATTTGACTATAAAGCTAATGTGAGACGTCCAGTATGAGTAATTGTAGTTTTGTTCCTTTCTTTTGATTAGCAAAAAGAAAATTGAACGGTGTGCATCTCAAATAGTTTTGTCTTGTAAACAAAACCAAAAAAAAAACAAAAAAACAAAAAAAATGAAGCACCAGCAAAAGAAAAATGGAAAAAACAGAACAAAAGGAAACTAAGCAAAAGGAACGAAGGCTTCAAATTATTTTGATTAATAATCAAGAATATCTATTTCGACGAGTTCGGGCAACAAACAAGAACCTATTCCCCGGCGTTTTTTTTTTCATTTGCAACGCCGGGGATATACCCCACGGCGTTTCTAAAAACACTGCCGCAAACGCCGTCCATTCCCCCCACCCGGGTTGATTTATGAAAACCCCGGCGCTTCCAAACACTGGGCAATGTTTAGGAAACCATGGCGTTTTTTAGTTTTTAACCCGGCGCTTTACACGCCGGGGTTATGATTTCAAATTATTTTTTTTGGGCATTTTATAAATCCCCGGCATTTTAGAAACGCCGGGGTACCTTCAATCTCCGGCGTTTGGCAACGCCGGGAAAGGTTTTCGATTTTTCCCCCCCATTTCAAAATATTTAAATACACAAAAAAACACATACACAATTCATAATAATGATCAATACGATATATTTCATAATTAAGCAGTTCACCGAAGTCATTATGTAACAAAAGTCAAATTAACAATAGTTTGACAACATACATACGAAATTTGTTTCATTGATCTTTAATCTCATACATATATAAAGTCTGATTTTCATTGTTCTTAGAATACAAATTTGCACGATTAAACAAAACATAAAATACCACAAAAGAAGAAAGAAAAGAAACGAAAACATTAATAGTCAAATCCTGCACGCCTGAGAGTCAAATCCTCAATGTACACCACCATCTCAAATTAATAGTCAAATTTGCAATGAATTTTCCAACAAATTTCATCTGCATATACTTATGTTTTATTTTAAAGAAGGGTGAAGAAGCTAGACAAGTTTCTCTGGATGAACATTGTATACGACGGAAACATGAGTTGAAACAGAGCCATAGTTTTCGGTTCATAGTTGAGTTGAAACATGAGTTGAAACAAGGCATGCTCCAGTCATGCCAACCAATAATCTAAACAAATATCAGAGCAAACAGCTCAAAGTTCAGAAGTATTTATAAAAGATTAAAAAGAATAAAAGTAATCTAATCAGACTCCTTTAATTGCCTACAGACTCAGTTCCCAATCTACTAGGAGCATGGACCTTTTTTTTTTCTTTTTCTTTTTCCATACAAGGCATATTGCAGGTCGAAGCATCTGACTTGAGATTAGCAAATAATCAAGATAGTGTGAGGGATTCCTACTCCATTTGTGTTCAATCAACAAAAATATTGTGGCTTAATATAGAGAGAAGAAATTCAGCTGTCTATCTATTGTTCACAAAAATAATCTATTAAGCAACATCCTCAAAACTGATCAAGATAACTACTACACAATCGATAAATCCTACTACATAATCCCTTAAAGGCACTATAAAAAGACTTACTTTAATCAATGAAAACTATATATGAACTTAACTATTTTATTGATCATCTTAGTAAATAAATAGCTTTCATAGTCATCCATGAAAAGAAAAAAGAGAGGTTTTAAACAACAAAAACCAAAGAAACTATAGGCTACAATGGCTAAACTAAAAGGGAAGAAAGAAAAAATGGTTTCCTAACATTTTGTTGAAAACCTTTCATAACCATATAATTTAGTGAGTTAGAATTAGGATACTCAAACGAGCTGAGCATAGCTCATGCCCTAAAAGTCTCCCGTGCTTAGTGGGAAGTCGCAGGTTCATGATGTGGCAGTAAAGGGTGAAAACCAACAATAAATTGAAGGCAGTCTAGATATTTAAGTGCATTTAGTGTCAACCTCCTCCCTGCTTACAAGGCTACAGTCACACAAAAAGTTATAATATTTCCTTCATCAGCACATCCCAAAATTAGTATTTTTGGCATTGAAATAAGAGTTTAAAGACATGTTTGGAGAAATTAGTGTACATAAATGGGAAAGAAGAAGGGAAACTATCCACAAACAAAAATAAGGGAATAAATAGTTAATATTTCCTTAATCAGTATATCCCAAAATTTGTCATTCAAGTTGATCTAGGAAGGGTTTAATTCATTCTATAAAGTATACCTACTCCAACCGAAAACTATGAACAAGACCCCATCTTCTGAACCCACACTTTGTTGCAGCATTGTGACTCTATATTTTGAGTGTCTTTTGAGTGTCTGAATTATGCTAAGGCATTGTAACTCTATATTTAATTTGTAGTAACTATTGTACAGATTCAAGTTTATTGTACAGTTTTTTCTGTGATGCAAAATCAACAGGTTCGAGGGATTTTTTGTGAATGTTGGAGTGAAAATGAAGGGTACACTTCAGTTGAGACTCAAATGAACAACAGGTCACCAACTGAAATCCCCAATTATTGAAACATCAAGTTCCAATAAATGTTGCACATGTCCCAAAATAAACTCATACATTACTAAATGTTGCACATGTCCTAAATGTTGCACAGCCATAGAATCTAGTTTACAGAAAAAAGATTAAAAAAGATAAATGAAACAGGTTCCATTTCAATTTTCAAGATACTTGGAGGTATCTTACCAATAGTTTACAGGGTAAACAACTCTCAAATCAACAAAAACTAAAAACTTCTTGGAAATTAAGAGAATATACTAAGTTAAATAAGTGAAGCTAATAAGATTTTAATACTTACAAGATGAGACAATCCCACCTACTGGGTACGTCTAGCTAATTCGTTGTTGGGGGGATCACGTTCACCGACTCCCTCTTCATTCATCTGACTTTCTCCTGTAGGGTCTCTATCGCCTTGCTGTACAAGGCAATATATATATACATATGGACATACACCTAAAAAAATATTCATCCACGCACATACACAACCAGTAAGAAGACAAACAAATTATCAAAAATATTTAAGCGACAACTCTATATAAATTCTAATCTATCTCGGTATGACATCGGGGTCTTCTACATTTGTTTTCCGTGCAACTTTTTCCTGAAGTTTTGAGAGTTGCGTCTCAAGAAATTGTATTTTCTCATCTCTAGGATCAGGCTATGTAGATGACGAAGTACGGGATCGAGAGGGTGTGGGTCCTAATCCCTTTCCACACACTCGACCATGGCGATCTAGGCCCATTTTTTCGACCAAGGCTTGGTGCTGAAGTTGCACTATATCAATTGGTGCTGTGGGGGAGACATCGGCAACTGCGGATGAGAGTTCGGCGTATCTCGTTCTAGCAGTGGTCTGTAAAAAACATATTCTAAAAACATGTGATATATTATTTATTTTTAAGGCAGATTAAAAATCAAATAAGCCCATTTAAGATATTTAACGATTACCGAAATCACCGCTGCCTTTGAAGATGCAAACACGCCTTGTGAGTTCATGTGGGTGGCATCGAAGAAGTCGAAATCCTCGTACCGGTCCCCACCTCCTTGCTCCACGTCATATGTATTAGAGAACGAAGGAAAATATCAAAACATCGATAAAGTATTTTATGAAAAATGATATAAAAAATGCGACGCTTACCATTATTGCACGACGCCTTGCAAAGCTCGTACCACCGGATGTGCGTAACACGTCCTGTTCCTGTCGGCTGGCACGACCTCTTTCAGCCTTTTTCTGCACAACTTGTAATTATTACTAACACAATTCGAATGGCTAATCAATAATAAATGAACATAAGTTAATATTTGCGATTACCTTCCCCTCCAGTGTACTCCAAAAATGACAAAGGTATTCCCAATCTAAACGGACGACACCTTTCGGGACAACTCTTATATTCTTAGTGATTGTCCGGTTCTCGTCGTAGTATGCCGCCTTCAATTCACACTTATAATCTCTCCACTTCTTGGACATAGATTTCTTTACCCAAATGGCATCAAGAACTGCCGGGTAATCAAATTTGTACTGGATATGAACAAGAGTTAAGGCTATAGATTAGAAGTCTTCAAAACATTATTTTACCATATGAAATAGCAAAAACATTAACACAGCAGCATACAAAATATGAGCAAATAAGTAGATGCTCCCTAAATTCTACCATATAATTTTGTCAGATCAATTTACAGTAAAGAAATCTTCAGAAAAGATAGATCAAGTTGTAACTAATTAAAGATCTTTGATATCTTTAATAAAAGGATACTGAATACACATAATGAGACTTTGATTCTCTAGAGTTAGGTTCTCAAGATTTCCATCACTTCGATGCTAAGTTGGTGTAATTTTGTACAGATAAGTGTGTGTGTGTGTGTGTTAATATTCTCTTTGGACCACTTGGCATTAAATTTGTCCAAGTGTCCATCTTTCTAACAGATGGAATCAGCTGTGTAGGTTTATTATGTAACCTGTATTACCATTTCAATATCATAAATAATTAAAACCACATCTGCAAGCCTGTTTATAGTTCAAGTTTGATTCATATCTCCGTATTTTACAGATTTATTATTCTATAGCTCTAGTGATCTTGTTAGTGATCCTTGCAAAGATGTGTATCTCATTCATACATATCTATGAATTATACCAGTGTTAAAGAATTGATTTAGTTTTATATCATCATTGTTCAATCAGTTTTATATAATTGAGCCAGAAATCACTAGATTAAATGCATGAGCAATTACCTTAAGAATTTCAAGGGCTCTAGCTCGTGTTGCAGCCGGAATCTTTATCCATCGATCATAAGAAAGAAGAAGATACTCCGGATTCCTAGCAATTACGTCTATGAACGATGCGAAAGTTATGGCATGTTTACCTACGGGCTGATTATCCTCGTTCACCTCCACGATGATTTTTTGTCCCTCCAGTTGCCTCCAAACGTTGGCCTTCTTCGTCGCTCCCTGAGTTTTTTTGGGGGGCTGGGTGCTCCCCTCACCCATCTCATATTGACTACCCCCCTCGTTGAGAGGCTCCTAACTAGGCTCCCTAGTTCTTCGTGGCATAATTCAGACCTGTTTACAAAATTATACAGATTAAACTTCATGATAAAGCAAAGACATTAAATAAACTTCATCTAGTTAAATACTAATACAATACACCAACCATATGATAAAGCAAAGACATTACGCCATTCCAACATCTAGATCAACAATTGAGGACAAAATGAAACACAAAATTTTCAACAATGATTTTCAACTCATGCATTATTGGACACATATGTATATGCTAAATACTTTAGCTAGTATCAAAAAAACAATAAGCATCAACAACAATATTCACATTGCCTTCTGTTCTTTCTGTTTCTCAATAAGCATCAAGAACTACCGTAATAGTTTCTCAATATATTTACGATAAACTATAGTCAAAAACAATATTCACATTGCCTCCTATTCTTTCTGTTTTTTGAATTCTCAAATTTGCTATTAGGGTATGAAATTCTCATTAGGATCTGAAATTCTCAAAATTGCTAATAGGATCTGAAATGAAATTACTAGTATGTATAAGTTGAGATTAAAACCATCTCTGATGTCAACCAACAAACAAACAACCCACCTACGAATTAGTTTTTAGATCATTTACAATTACTTCAATACATATATAGAAAGTATAGAACTCAAAATAACACAAATCAAATCAAAATAACACACAATAACACAAACAACCCACCTACATGATCTCTTGCTATAAACCAGATCTTCACTATTTCAAATTAGCTATCAGCTAATCATTATTGTAGCTAAATCAAACTATTTGTTCTTCAGTCCATATCATTATTGTAGCTAAATCAAACTAATGAGCAAACCCATACCTAGGGTTTCAGAAGGAGAGAGGTGGTAGAGGATGGCGATCAAGCAACGAGTGCGAGAGGGCGGCGACGTAAGCGAGGGCGAACAGTGGAGACAGAAGCGAGAGCGAGTGGCGGTAGCGAGTGCGAGAGCGACCGGCAACGGTGGCAGGTGGGAGAGCGAACGATGACGACGGCGGAAGCGAGAGCGAATGGTGACGGTGGCGGGAGCGAGAGCGAAAGTTGTATAGAGCTTAAAAATTAAAATCAGGAGAGAAATTGGGGGTTTCAGAGAGAAATAGGGTTTGGCGAAGAGGGGGATTCAGGAAATAGGGTTTCAGAGTTGAAATCGACACGGATTTAGAGCAAAATCGAAGAGCGAAATCGAAGAGCAAAATCGAAATAGGGTTTCGGGGCGAAAAAATTGGGCGCGAAACCTGAAAGAGAGAGAGGGGGAAGTGGCTATAATCGAGGGGTGTGGGGTTTATCAGATAGGATATATCCCTGGCGTTTTAAAGTGCCAGGGTTTGATAATAGCCTGGCGTTGATTAACAAATGTCGGGGTTTCTTTGGACCCCGCTGGCGATTTTATAAAAGAGCCAGGGAATGTCCCGACGAAATATTTAAACGTCGGGGTTGTTTTGCCGGGTATTCCAATATCGCGCACACTTGTAAATTTTCCCTGAAAATTAAAGAATACTCCTTCTTTCCATAATATAAGTCATTCTAGTTTTTGTTTTTTTGTCTCATAATATAAATCGCTTTAGGTTATCTAAAGAGATATCTTAACAATCTACAATAACAACAACAACAACAAAGCCTTTTTCCTAACTAGTTGGGGTCGGCTATATGAATCATGGTTTTCCATTCTACTCGGTTTAGTGCAATATCTTCTGTAAGGTTACGAGTTATCATATCTTTTTTCATCGTTTTCATGCAAGTTAGTTTAGGTCTTCCTCTACCCCTAACTCTACCCTCAATACTTATCAAATCACTCTTTCTAACGGGGGCACTAGTAGGTCTACGTGTGACATGTCCAAACCACCTGAGCCAATTCTCTCTTAACTTATCTTGGATTGTAGCTACCTTTAGCATGTCTCGTATACACTCGTTTCTAATTCTATCCTTCCTTGTTTTACCACACATCCATCTTAGCATCCTCATCTCCGCTACACTCATTTTTTGGACGTGTTGTTTCTTTGTTGTCCATTACTCTGCTCCAAACATCATTGTCGGTCTAACTGTCGTCCTACAAAATTTTTTCTTCAACTTCAAAGGTATACGTTTGTCACACAAAACACCACTGGCACTTCTCCACTTAAGCCACCCTGCTTGGATCCTATGCGTATCATCTTCACAAATCTCCCCATCTCTTTGTATAATCGAGCCTAAATATCGG
Organism: Hemerocallis citrina; assembly: GCA_017893485.1. NCBI lineage: Eukaryota > Viridiplantae > Streptophyta > Magnoliopsida > Asparagales > Asphodelaceae > Hemerocallis > Hemerocallis citrina. Next base: position 96,332,043 of record CM030366.1, read on the forward strand.
AAACGGTCTCTCTTAGGTATCTCCTGACCATCAAGCTTCACTACTTCCTCAGTTGTGTTCCGAATATCACTAAAATTACACTCCATATACTATGTTTTAGTTATGCTTATTTAAAAGCCTCTAGCTTCCAAAGTTTCTTTCCACAATTCTAATTTAGCATTGACTCCTCCTCTAGTCTCGTCAACTAAGACAATGTCATCGGAAAAAATCATACACCAAGGCACCTCATCTTGTATTCCTCGCATCAATTCATCCATAACCAAAGTAAAAGGTAGGGGCTTAAAGCCGAACCTTGGTGTAAACCTACTGTAATAGGAAATCGCTGGTCTCTTCTGTGGTTGTTCTAATTGTGGTTGTTGCCCCTTTATACATATCCTTAATTACCTAAATATACCTAACAGTTACTCTTTTATTATTTAGCACCCACCATACTATGTCTCTAGGGACTTTATCATATGTTTTTTCTATATCTATAAAAACCATATGTAGATCTTTCTTATTCTCTCTATATTTTTCCATAAGTCTCCTCAGTACATAAATTGCTTCCATTGTTGACCTCCCCGGCATAAACCCAAACTAATTCTTAGACACTGTAGTTTCTAGTCTCAGTCTATGTTCGATCACTCTCTCCCAAATTTTCATCGTATGACTCATTAATTTAATTTCTCGGTAGTTTGAGCAATTTTGTATATCTCTTTTATTTTTATATATAGGTACTAAAATACTCTTTCTCTATTCATCATGCATCTTCTTAGTCCTCAAAATCATAGGCATATTCCCAAGAGCATGGGCATAGCTATGTTTGGGTCGGCTCGGGCCAAGGTCCCATCCAAATTTTTAAAACATATCTATATACATATATGCACATATAAACTTGTTGGTCTTAAGAGTTCAACTACACAGTTTCCATTAACTCCAAAAAGTAGTAGTTAACACATCGTAAACCTTTCATTTTCTTTAAGATAGGAGCTACTCAGAATTTCAAAAGGTAAAGTAGGTAGTAAATATAACACATAGTGGGTCTAGGTTGGTTCTAGTACTAATTATATATAAGAGTAATGCTACACCCACTACCTTCTCCACTACTTGGTGGCACACTACTATTGGAGGTTTCTACAACATACTCTACACCTACTCTACAATAACCTCCACGTGGTTTTGGTAGTTGGTGTAGCATTAAACATTCCAGCCGACTATATGACGAGAAGTCTAAGAAATTGACCAATATAAGCTTGCAAGTTTACTCACCTAAGACTATAACCACAGCTCCACCACAAGGCTTTGCCTCATCTAAAAAGGCTTGCTTAATAGGTACCTTTGGGATCCTCAGCTTTTTTTTTTAAAAATCACTCATTCCCTTGATTTATCCGATGTGGGAATAAGTCTCTCATTTATACACTTTATGCAAGTAACAACAACAACAACAAAGCCTTTATACTGAAAACCTGTCATGCCCCACTTCCCGGAATATAATAAGATACGGGGTCGTGACTGAGGCCTAACGAATGATGCAAACACACCATTCATAAGCTGTAATAATCAACTTAACAATATGAAAATAAACACAACCATGCAGGCAAATTTTAATCGCATAACATGAATAACTTAAATAGATCATGAAGTAGTCCACAAAATAACCAACATCCAGAAAGAAATAAACTTCGAGACAACATGCCCGGAATACAAAGTACGAAGTAATAGTAACAGAAACTGAGAACATAAAATAAAACAAAGTAAAGCAGGTTGGAATCATCTTTTTTTTAGAATACTTGGTTGCTAATTCCTTCTAGCAAATCTTCTCCGTACCTGTAAGCTCATCAACTAGAGGTGGGAAAAAAATTGTCCGTTAGAGAAAGTTACAGACAGCAAGTAGTAACAAGTAGCGAATAATTAAACAGGACACAACAAGGAACAAGCAATAGAAACAAGAAATCATATGATCAAGTATGGGACAAGTAACAAGTGTAATATGTAACGAATAATAGGAAAAACATGTAAATAGGGATCATGTAACTTGTAAACAGAAATCATGCATGTGCTCAGTGTTAATCGTAAGTCTATCAATATTTTACCATTCTTATCTAATGCACGCAATCCTGCATCCCATACTATAGGTTCGGGTTCATACAATAAGGTGAACATGTAGACTCTAATGGTAAATTCTATAGATCATGTACTCGGGTCTTCTTATGACTATAATTAGTGATCGGTGAACATGAACGGTAACTTGATCGGTAAACTTGATCGGTAACTTGATCAGTAAACATGTAACACGGAAAACACGAGCTCCCTTCCGAGTACACTCTCCTATATTTTTCACTACTAGATCTTTCCATTTATTACCCCGGCTTGTTATGCTTTTACTATAAGTATACATGAATCGTAAACATGATCAGTAAACGTGAATGGTAACATGGGCGGTAAACATGGACATGCAATCAATAGGAACGGTATCAGAATAGGATCAAGGAGGTATCAAGGCTATGCAATGCATGGTATAATTAATTCTATCCATTAGAAGCTAAATCAATCATGTTTATACTTATCAACACAAATCACACATTCTAGATAGCACGACATTGCTATACAAAAATCAAATTTCCCGTTGCTACATGAAAGTAAATCAGGTTCCGTCAGGGGTTCTAGAAACTAGACTCCCTGCCGGTTCTAACGGATATTCACACGACATATTATAATTACAGTAGATAGGTATATAATTTTATTCTTTACTCGTTTCATGTTCAGGCAACATGTTAGGGTCAAATTCTTATATATAAAAGCCGGTGACCCCTAATCAGGTCTAGTAACAACCTAGTTAATGTCAAGTTTTAATTCTACTCTTAACATTTTATTTTAATTAACAATTCATGTCGATATACTTGTAAACGACAATCTGAAAATTTAAACCTAGCAGTACTAAAAATATGCTAACTTGCAGTTTAAAAATCAGAATTTAGATATGTAAAAAGTTATGGGAAATAGATTCAAAGGGCTACAAATGTTGTTTACAAAGTTATACCTAATTATAACAACAACTGGGTCAAAACTCAAAACAACATGGAATAAACAGCAGGTTAGCGAGTTGACTATTATTAACTAGCAACAAACGATATACACATGCATATAACTTTATGGCAATAATTAACATTTAATTATACTCAACATTAGGGTGGAATTCCACTATTAACAAGACAAACCATTATTTTCTTGACATTAAATTCCCGAATCAAGTTATACCCTCATATCCAATCGAAAAACATTCAAATTATCATTCAAACTTGACGTTATATTAGTTCTAATACTAATGTTATACACTTTATGCAAGTCATATAATATTATACTACAAACACAACTAAATACTACCAAGCCCATTTAATATAGTAGGCCCATCCTAGAAGCAGAACCCAACTCCGAACATTTGTATAGCCCAATAATTAATAATTCATAAACCCACCTAGGGGAAATGTTGTGTGGCCTTTTTTTATTTCTTTTCTGTATGTCCTCTCGCAATTGAGTTTATTTTTGCTTACTCCTTTGAAAATTGGATGAATACTTTTTTGGGATTGATTTTGTTTTAAACTAATATAACGTTATATATTTTGTGATATTTGACATTAAAAATTTTGTATAGATATTATGTACTTCTGCCCCCACCCGGTATAAGTTCCTCGCTACGTCCCTGCTCAAGAGGAGGTCTAGCTTATAAGAACTGCGTCATATAAGAATTTCAATAACCAATAATTTATTTAACTTTTACACTAACCTAAGGTGTTTTTATATACTATTAAAAAAAAATCTTTTTCAAATTATGAAGCAAAATATATAAAGAAAGTGAGAGAAGGTAAAATATCCCAAAATTGTAACTAAAATTTGAATATATCTGGTGACTTTTTCACCCAAAAGCTCAATTCGATGAATTGATACCCTCTATTAGAATATAAATATAAATCTCACAACCCTCCACCATACAACCCAAAGTTTTGCCCACACAACCGGCGACGTTTGACATGCAAGTTGTGAATGTATTCATAAATTCCTAACCTTTTTCAATACAACTACCGAGTTTTCAAGTAGGAGCTAGTAGGAACATTTCAAAGGACTTTTTAGTTTTAGTGTTTGTGATTATAGCAACATCTCCACTGTACTTACTATGTTATGTACCTTATATCCATGTCATTCCAACATTTGAATTTATGATCCGTAGGTAAAAATCTGTTAATTACAAGGTATAACACGTCTCCGTCACCCATCTGTTTCGGTTTCAGTAATGGTTAACAACTCATATATACTTTAGTTTTGATCGTACCTACTAGCTTGGTCTACTACTGTGGTTTAGTTCCTGTCAAATCTTTACCAATTAAGGTCTAGATTCAACTATACTAATTGAAACTAATCAAAACATAAAAGAAAATCATTAAAAAATATGTTGAAAGAAAATTGTAGGTATTTATTTTATACATCTTATTGAAATTAAATTTCCTTTGACAACAAAAGATACATAAATTTATATTTTCACTAACATGAATTCAATATCTGTTTCTGTTGAGAATCAAAAAATGTGTTCAATTAAGTTGGAAGTCTTTGGTGTCCAACTGCTAAAGTAACATTTCTTTCATGTAATATTATTTACAATACAAGACCTAGGGCATGAGAAATTAATTAGAAAGAAAAAAAGAGTTACTAGAATATCATTTTATCTATTTCTTAAAGGTAATAAAAAATAGCTATAACCAATTATTATTGTTTTGGTGATGAAAGGGTCATTTAATGATCATACCTGACCGTCATCATACCAAGCATGCTATGGAGTCACTGTGGGAAGCTTGAGGGTATTAAAATTGTACTAAACATGCCATGGATACAGCCTACAAACATAAATTTAGGAACAAAAAGAAATCATATAATTAATTATAAGCATTTCAACTCTAACAAAGAATTGTAGAATCTATCTAGGAATTTTCTCGTATATCAACAAATATAATGACGCCAAAATTTAGCTTTAATCATCGTTTTTCTGTATTTAATTGTTTTGAAAGTCATTACTTGAAGGAAAAGATGTAAGTTTCATCATCAACAATATATACTAAACTGCACAAAAAAGATCCAAATATTGCTCAAGTGTTGAAGTGTTTACTTTATAGCTGATCCGAGAATAACCATCATGATTGAGAAATCCAATATTGATAATAACCAATTATGTACCTCTATCTTATTGAAGCAGATCATAACACCACTTTTAGTACCACAATTCTTCCTTCTCAATTCATACCACACATTAGGATCAAATTCCTACAATGATAATCAGAGATATTACCCTAAAACAACCAAACCCATTACAAGAAAGATTATAAATTTCTTAAGAAACAGCAAAATCTCCGTTTGGAATCACCTAATTCTCTCATTCTCAAACATAAAAAACCTACAGGATCTAACCCAATACAGCCCCTAACCCATCTAATTCCTTGACAATTAAAAGGAATTCAAGAAACGCAAATGCTACCCCCTCGGTCTTTTATAAAAATCACATATTTTTTCTCTCTAAGGTTCGCATCTTTATCACAGAGAAAGAAGCCCAATTTGCAACAAAAAAAACGGTAATCTCACCAGGGGTGCGGGGGCACGATGACGTCGAGGGGGCACAGCGACGGGAGGCAGGGGACGACGACGACGGAGGGGGCACGACTATAGCGATGTGTGGTGGTCGGCGAATTTGGGGGAGGCTAGGATTTGTGATTAAGAGAGAGAGAGAGAGAGAGATGGGGGCCGGTGATGGCGACGGGGAAGAGCGACGGTGGAGGGGGAGGGGGAGGGGACAGCGACGACGATGGGGGAGGGGGCGGCGACGAAGGGTTAGGTTAGTGAGTGAGCAGGAGAGAGGAAAAAACTGAATATTGGGAAATTGAAAAAGAGTGGGGATACGGGATTGAGATTAAATTTCGGTAAATATGCCGGCATTCTGTAGAAAAAACGCCGTGGTAGCACATCCTACCACGACGTTTTATAAAAACGCCGGTTTAGGAGGGAAATTATTTTTCCCTTTTTTTCCCTGGGGTTCTGCTCCGGTGTTTCTACCAAAACACCGGGATAGAAATGCCGGGGTAGCATGATTTTGTTGTAGTGTGGTAATAACAATTGTTGTAGTGTGGTAACAACAAAATCAGACTTCATTAAAAGTAGGACATATTAGCCACACACAAAAAAGATGGAGGGCCATAGTGTTCACTTAATTAATGGTTTATTAAGATTAAATAGACTTGGACACCAAATGAGTAGTTGCATTCCTACTTTTATTTTTATGTTTTGGTTTGTTAGATATTATAGTCCCATATTGGGTATTGGGTTAATTTTGTATTTGGTTCACTCCTATATATAAGAGACATTGTACTCTTTATTTCTCAATTCAATATTCAGTGTTGTTTTCATCTCTCTGATTTATCTTAACATGGTATCATAGCCAGTTATACAAAATTTCTCTCTCTTGAATTTCTCCATCAAACCCTAAAATTCCAACATCAAAAAAAAAAAAAAAAAAATCATGTTCATCGTCCTCTTCCTCAACCGAAGCTCCTCATCTGCAACCGAAGCTCCAGCTCCGCAGCTCCTCTTCGCCGACCCCCTACTTCCGGCGACCTTCTCCCCGTCGCCACTCCCTTTGGCGCCCCTCTCCTAGCGCCACCCCGCCACCCCCCCGGGTCCTCCTTCTCCACCTCTCCCACATCCCGCCCCCCCCCCCCCCAAACCACCATCACCCCGTCCTCCTCGACCTCCTCCAACCTTCACCTCCCCCCATCCCCCCTCCAAATCTCTGAAACCCTAATTTTTTTCTTTTCCTTCTACTACCCATAATCCGAAACGCATTTTCTTTTTACCCGAAAGCCATATCCTATATCTCCTAACCCTAAACCCACAAACCCATTTTTTTTCCTGTTAATTAAAAATAAATTCAATTTTTTAAAAAAAAAATCAAAAAATAAAAATCAAAAAATTTTTTTTTTTTACAGGTACTACTACTACCACTGGATGGAATCTCAGTCTCTTCCACATATTTTCACCTCCACCGACTTTCCCGCTGCAACCGCCTCTCGTTCATCCTCCAGATTCAAACAACAGCAGCACCACCTTCATTCTTCCTACAGCCTCCTACATTCTCCCAACATCATTCCTCACCCTACCCCACCTCTACTTCTGCCACCAGTAGCACCGCTCTACTCCCTACCCCGATCCATACACCAGCAGCATCTCTCTCCACAATGTGCTCTTAGTCACAGCAGCGCTAGTCTTATTTTTCCTTGCAGTGCTTTTTCCCTCACATCCTCGGCCATGCCCGTCACTCTAGCTTTGCCATTTCCTGCTGGTTGGGCTAATCTTCAGCAACACCTCACTCAGCTGGAACTACAACTCATGGGTCAGTCTATCAATACTGGCTCCTCTGCTCCTGCACTTTCTGCCACTCTCGGTATGAATTCGTTCTGGATTTTAGATTCTGGTGCATCACATCATCTCACTAGTAATCAGATACTATTCACCACCTGCACAACACTTCTCTCTCACTCTCATCTCTACACACAGCTGATGGCTCACAACTTCTTATTACACACTCAGGGATGATTAGCTCTCCCACTATCACATTACCATATTTTCTTTTTGTTCCTCATTTATCAATAAACCTTATTTCTGTTAGTGCATTATGCGATAGTGGTCTTATCGTTACTTTTGACTCTTTAGGTTGTTCTATTAGTGATTCCTCCACCGATGAGGAGTTTGGGCGTGCTAGTCATCAGGATCGTCTATATTATCTAGATTTTCTTCGTGCACATCACTCTCCATCTAGTTTTGCCGGTATTGTTTCCTCTGATGCTGATCTGTGGCACAGACATTTAGGTCATATTAGCGCATACGACTCCAGACTATAGCTCGCAGTGGTGCTCTTGGTTCTCTCACTTTTAAACATTTATCTGATTGTCAGGATTGTCATTTAGCCAAACACATTGCCCACCCTTTAGTCATAAAAGAACTTCTGAAACCACTCATCCTTTTCAACTTGTTCATTTTGACATATGGGAACCCTCACTCGTACCTTCGTGGAAAGGCTATCTCTATTATGTTGCCTTCTTCGATGACTGCACTAGACATACATGAGTTTTTCTTATGCGTCAGCAATTTGAGATACCTGATATTTACCGGTTCTTTACAACTATGATTCACACTCAGTTCGGTGTGCGCATTAAGAATTTTCGATCGGACGGTGCACGTGAGTACACTTCCACCACTATGAGATTGATCCTTCAGTCTTACGGCACCCTTTTTCAGCAATCATGCCCGCACATACATGAGCAGAATGGTGTAGCTGAACGCAAGCATTGTCACATCCTTGAGACAGCTCGTGCTCTTTTACTCTCTTCTTCCGCTCCTCGTTCTTTCTGGACTGAAGATATCATGACCTCTATTAGTCTCGTCAACATTACTCCATCGTCTGCCCTAGCGGTAAAATGCCTTATGCGGCTCTTTATCACCCACCTCCCGACTAGAGTATGCTCTGTACCTTTGGGTGCACCTATTACGTCCTTCTCCCTCCTACTGAGCGCACGAAGATCTCCGCTTGTGCTGCTAAGTGCGTTCACCTAGGTCTCAGTCCCAAACACAAAGGTTATCGTTGTTTTGATCCATCAGCGGGTCGTGTCCGCATTTCTCGACATGTATCCTTTGTGGAAGGCTCCCCTTAATACCTGACTCTCCCCGAGGATACTAGATTTCTCGATTCTCCAGTTGTTGCTAGCCCCCCGACTTCATCTTTCCGCATTCCTTTTGATCCACTCCTCTTGCTCCATTCACATCTCCTGCAGTTCTTACACCTGTTGTTCCCCCTACCGAAACACCACCTGCATCCCCACAGCAGCCAACACCCACCCGACCTACTTCACCACATAGACATGCACCTACTCCACCTCCTCACCCCCACACCCTGTCAGTCCACCACCTCTTCGTCAGTCTACCCGTTCTACTTCTGGTATTCCTCCGGCATGTTATACACCTGATGCCACTGGTCCTTCTGACTAGTTTGGTTTTGCCATTCTAGCTTCCTACTCTCTACAGTTTAGTGCATAACTCACTGCTATACACTCTACACGTGCGCTCAGAAACTATCAAGACACAATTCAATATCCTGAATGGAGGAAAGCTATTGCAAAGAAATTCAGTGCATTTGATCAGACTGACACTTGGGATGTTGTTCCTCTGCCAGAGGGCATTCAGCCTATTAGCTGCAAGTGGATCTTCAAGGTCAAATATTAACCTGATGGATCTATTGAGCAGCACAATGCTCATTTAGTAGCCCGAGGATTTACTCAGGAGCATGACATTGATTATGATGAGACCTTTGTTCCCGTTGCATAGATGACTACTGTTCGCACTCTTCTTACTGTTGCAGCCATCCGCCAATGGCCGTTATACCAGACCGACGTGAAGAACGATTTTCTTCATGGTACCTTAGCTGAGGTTGTTTATATGGTTCCTCCTCCTGGCCTCCCTACTCCTCCTTGTCATGTTTGCCGGTTACGTCGGGCTATATATAGTTTGAAGCAGGCCCCTCGAGCCTGGTTTAAGTGTTTTCGCTTTGTCATCACCAAGGCTGGTTTTAGTCAGAGTTCTCAGGACCATTCTATGTTTATGCGGTCATTACCGCAGGGGAGGGAACTTCTACTACTCTATGTTGACGATATGATCATTACTTGGGATGACTCTGCGGGCATTACATCTGCCTAGAAATACCTTCATCAGTAGTTCCATATGAAAGAGCTTGGCAGACTACGTTATTTTCTGGGCCTAGAGATTGCTCATGGATCTCGGAGGATACTCATCTCTCAACAGAAATACACATCAGATATTATCTCCACTGCATGCCTTTCTGACAGTCGATCAGCCGATACACCCTTAGAGCTTCATGTGAAGCTTCATCCCACTGATGGTGAGCTCCTTCCTGATCCCACTAGATACAGACAGATTGTCGGACAGCTTGTCTACTTATGCATGACCAGACCCGATATTGCTCATGCAGTTAGTGTTGTCAGTCAGTTTGTTTCTGCTCCTACATCAGTTTACTATGGTGCTCTTCTTCGGATTCTCAGATATCTTTGGGGCACTATTACTCGCTCATTATTCATGCCTACTACATCCAAACTAAAGCTGAGTGCATATTCTGATTCAGATGGGGCAGGTGATCCCACTACCAGATGGTCTACCACCGGTTTCTGTCTATTTCTTGGTGATTCGCTGTTCTCATGGCGAAATAAGAAACAGGCAGTTGTTGCATGTTCTTTGACTGAAGCTGAGTACAGAGCAATGGCAGCTACTACTAGAGAGATTGTTTATGTTCGTTGGCTTTTATCAGATATGGGTGTCACTCTTTCAGGACCTACTCCTCTTCATTGTGATAACCGGAGTGCACTACACATTGCAAGCAACCCGGTCTTTCATGAGCGAACGAAGCATATAGAGATTGATTGTCATTATGTTCGTGAACACTTTGAAGCATGGATCATTTCTCTTCATTCTTTTACCTTGTCACAACAGACGGCAGACTTATTCACCAAATCTCATACTATTCAGAGATTTCGATATTTAGTAGGCAAACTCACATTGTTTGACCCACCATGAGTTTGAGTGGAGGTGTTAGATATTATAGTCTCATATTGGGTATTGGGTTAATTTTGTATTTGGTTCACTCATATAAGAGACATTGTACTCTTTATTTCTCAATTCAATATTCAGTATTGTTTTCATCTCTCTGATTTATCTTAACAGGGTTCATCAATCATCACATATGAACTAGATGTTTATACAATTATCCCGGGATCTAGCTAGGTAGATGTTCCTTTAATTTGCCTTTTAATTGGACATTGCCAATATATAGACTTAGACTTAGATGGATCAAACTATAATTTTTTTCCTTCCATATATAAAAATACTTATAATAAAGATAACAAAGCCTATAAATAAAAAAGAAGAAGTAGAAGAAGAAAATAAAGATTCTTTTTCTTGTTAATTCAACAATAATTTTTACTCAGAATCGAATGGTTTTAAGTTGTATTTCGGTATGGCCACAATTTTGTTTGCAATTTCTAAACATTATTGTTTTCGATTTCTATTTGGAGATCTCTATTTGTTGTTATACGATCAGTCATTAATGGATGAAATAGACGGAGGGTTTCCACTAAAATAAAAAAAAAATAAGAATCACCTCAAGCAAGCTATCATTCATGTTTTTTTTTCCTTGCAGTAAAAGATGGAATAAGGCCATCCATTTTCATTAATAAAAAAGTAATGAAACCAAATTCAGAAATTTAGGAGAGATCGTCACCTAATAGACTTATGGGAGCACCCTAGAAGAGCAGAAAATAAATGGGTAGATTGTCACCTAATAGACTTATGGGGAATCCCCAACAACCCTATGGGTAATGGGTAGGTTCTCTCAAGAGCTCACTATCACAGTATCACTTCATGAAAAGTTGATCCTGCACAACTCGGACATAACCCTATGTATTAAAATCAGTGATTAATACTTTGAATGAATTAGTCAATGGTTAAAGAAAGTGTGAAGGTTTTTCAGTCAAGGGAGTGTGAAGGTTTTCCAGTCAAGAAAAGTGTGAAGGTTTTCTTGAAAGCAACAAGGACTCACATTAATTTATGCATGTCTTTTGCTATTCTTCATTTATTCTTTTTGTATATATATGGGTGTAGCTTTGCATAATAAGACTCAACAAAACCACTTTCATTAGCTTGCTTGCTCTTCCATTATTCTCAAAATTTGTCCTCCAATTTAATATGGTATCAGAGCCACATATCAATTCTCATGTCTAAAGAAGATCAAACATTACCAGAAACCTTCAACAACAACAACAACTCAAGCATGGACTCGTCAAATCCATGCTACCTTCATTCTTCAGATCATCCCGGTCTCGTACTCATCCCGATAAAATTAAATGGTGTCAACTATCAATCATGGAGTAAATCCATGATCCATGCTCTCACAGCCAAGAACAAAATTGATTTCATTAATGGTTCTATTGAACCTCCCTCTGAAGCAGAACAACCAATTGAATTCGGTCGTTGGAATCAATGCAACAGTGTGATTCTATCATGGATCACTCATACTGTTGAACCCGATTTAGCAAAAAAGGTTGTTCATGCCAACACAGCCCACCAAGTTTGGGAGGACCTAAAAGATCAATTTTCTCTAAAGTGCACCACCAATTTATCAGATTCAAAAATCCTTGGCATCTCTTTCATCAAGCAACATGACTGTCTCGGCATATTATACGAAGCTTAAAGGCTTATGGAATGAATTGGAATCATATAGGATCATACCTATTTGTAACCAAGCCACGACACACATGGAGCAAAGGGCAGAGGATCGAATGATGCAATTCCTCATGGGTCTTAATAACACTTTTGGCATTGTTCGTGCAACATTCTCATGATGTCACCGCTACCGAATGTTCGCCAAGCCTATTCTCTCGTTATTCAAGAGAGGCTCAAAGACAAATGACATTCGAAGCTACGAAAAACTTCTCCATTGTAGCAGCATTTCAAAGACGCCAAGGGAATCAGAACAACAAATCTAAAGCCAAGCATTGTGATTGTTGCAACAGGGATGGCCACACGATTGATACTTGTTACAAATTTAAGTTCCATTGCAAATATTGCGATAAAAATGGACATACCGAAGATCGTGCGCACAACTTTCACTCCTCATGGTAACGACTTTCATTCCTCTGTCAATGCAACGGAGGCCTTACAAAGCACACATAACCCTTTACATGGATTCTCGGCATATCAACTTCAACATCTAGTTCGTGCAATATCTATGATGAAATCAAATAACTCTAACGAAAATAGTAATACTTTGGCAAATGCAGCAATTACGTTTTTGTTTTCTAATGTCTCAATCAATTCAGTTTTCACTAAACCTTGGATATTAGATAGTGGAGCGACAGATCACATCACTTCCAATTCTACCTTGTTGTCCAAAATAAAATCATCCTCCTCACCATTTGTTAACTTACTCAATGGTTCATCAGCCCCTATTACTTCCACTGGAGATATTTTTTTTAGTTCTGATATCAGTCTCAGTAGTGTTTTATGTGTTCCTTCATTTTGTTTAAATTTGATGTCTGTTAGTAAAATTACCACAGCTTTAATTGTTGTGATGTTTTCTTTCCTAACTTTTGTGTCTTACAAGACTTGGCTTTGGGGAGGATGATTGGTTCGAGCAAACAACGAGGTGGTCTCCAATACAACAAATACCGATTTCCCACCAGATCTCTCAACCTCCAAATATGTGGCACATGCGTCTTGGACACCCATCTCCAGTTCGTCTTAAATTATCTTCTTCTTTAGTATCTTCAAAAATAATGTCCTTTGATGATAATTGTATTGTTTGTTCTATGGCCAAACAAACTCGATTACCTTTTACATCGAGTTCTATCACAACAAAGTATCCTTTTGGTTTATTACATTGTGATATTTGGGATCCTCATAAAATTCAAACACATTCTGAAGCAAGTTTTTGTCTTACAATTGTTGATGATTTTATCAGGTGCACATAGGTTTATCTTATGCAATATAATTCAGAAACTCAAAAATTCCTTTAATCCTTCATCACCTTTATAAAAACTCAGTTTCATGTATCTGTTAAAGCTATTTGTGTTGATAATTGTTTGGAATTTTTTCAATGAAAGAGTATTTTTTCAATCTCATGGCATTGAATACCAGCGAATTTGCGTTTACACTCCGCAACAAAATGGGGTTGTTGAATGCAAGTATCCCATATCATCACTGTTGCTCGTGCTCTTCTTTTCAATCTCATATGCCTCTAATTTTTGGGGAGAATGTGTTTTAACTGCAGTTTATCTTATCAATCGCCTCCCCTCACCATTACTATCCAACAAGTCACGTTTTGAAATACTTCACCCTCATCCTCTGTCACTTGATCACTTGAGAGTTTTTGGTTGCTTATGTCATGCTACAAATGTTCAGCCTACTCATAAATTTGATTCTCGAGCAAACAATGTATTTTTGTGGGTTATCCAACTGGTCAAAAAGGGTACAAAGTCTATGATCCGGAAACACAAAAATTCTTTGTTAGTCGCGACGTCCACTTTCGCGAAACCACATTCCCATTTTCTTTACCTACAACTCCCAAGCCTCATGATTCCTTTCACCCTCAGCTCTTTCCAATGGGAATTTTTAGACAACTTACCTAAACATACAGCAATTACCAACAAACCTATCTTGGACGCCACACCACCTGCTACCAACCGTTGTGACCCCCTTAAACAAAATCATAATGCGGCACCCGATTCTTTGCACCCTGACCATAATGTCGAACCAGACAATGACCTATCTATTCCCGATACCTCCTTACATGGCCCTCCAGAACCATCAAACACCCATCTGTGTCACTCCACATGAACCAAACAACCTCCACCATGGCATAAAGACTACATCAGTCAGCTCAAGTCCATCATTCTAGCCCTTCGACAAGTTCAACAAAAGGTACTTGTTACCCTTTCTCTAACTTTCTTTCATATTTTCATTTCTTGCCAGCCCATTGTGCTTTCTCAGTTAACATCACAGGTCACAAAGAACCCCAATCTTATTGGCACGCCCCGCTTCCCAAAATACGGGAATACGGGCGCATGACTAAGGCCCAGCGAATGATGCGAACACACCGTTCATGAGCTGTACAAGTAACTCAACAACAAGATAACCAAATAAACCACACAGGCATGTAAAATCACAATATGATAATAAAAGTTCATGACATAATCCATAACATAACCAAACACTGGGAAATACAAATAATTACGGGTCAAACAAGCCCAGATTACAATAAAGAGTTGCATGAAATAAAACACAACTAAAGATAACATGATAAACAATAAGGCTAAAATACTTGATCAGCGACACCTTCTAGTAACTCTCCATTCGCACCTGTAAGTACATTATTACAAAAAGAAAAGAAAAAGGAAATAAGAAGACGCTCGTTAATACAAGTCATGGGCCGCAAGCGGTACAAGCTAAGGCAAACAGGTACCAAAACAAATCGAAAGAAAAACAGGAAAAGAGAAAGGTATCGAAAGTCATGAAATAGGGGAAAAGCAATATGTAAACATGATATGAACAAGGCATTATGGAACAAGTGACATGTAAAACAAGTAATGAAGTACACAAATATCAAGTCAACATGTAATATGTATTTGGGTCATGCAAGTGTACGTGTTAATCTTATGTCTAATGTTTGATTCTATCTAGGTAGCACTTCATGCATCCATCTTTTTACTACATGGTTGCTACATACAATCAGTTACGTTTAGGCCTAGTGGTGGATTCTATAGGGCGGTGTACTCAGGTAAAACATGTCAATTATATCTTGTTCGAGATACGTGCAAACTTGTAACGTGGAACATATAGAGTGTAAACTTATAGCATGAAACATGTAAACTTGTAATCATGTAATAGATTCTAGAGGTGGCCCCCATAGATTCTAGAGGTGGTCCTGGTCAACCCCTGACGTGGCACTTAGTTCTGCGTGTCACTTAATTCCATATAACTTGTAATCATGGGAAACACGTGCCCCCTTCCGAGTACACTTACCTATATTGTCCACTACTATGGTTTTTCCCTTAAACCCCGGCTTGTTACTTTTATTAATTTTAATCAACAATAACAGATATCATATTTAACTACTATCTCGGGCAAGAAAATCATGCACATAATCATGTAAAATCCTAAGAGTACATATGTGTGTATCAATCGTGTCCATGTAATGCATATGGCAACAAGGTATTCGTGATCATGTACGAATATGGGATCAAAGGGTTATGTATATCAACGGGTTTCAATTTGACTTATGAATGCGAATTAGAGTCAAAGAATATATATACTTGCAGTATTTTGCAAATAAGCTTATACTAGAACAAACGAATTTATAGAAGAGATACTTGCCTGATTTGACGATTCCGATGTGAACGAGAGAATAACGGGATCAGAATCCCGGGCAGCGATGCACATGCAAGATACGTGGCAACAAGTTCAAAAGAGCAACAAAGTAATCCAATCATTCTCCAAAACAGTAAACACCCCAAACTCCTTTCTCGATCGGATCTCTCATACAAACACCAAACACCAATCAACACACACCTAAACAGCAATCAAGTGATCCCCAACTTCACAAAACACTACACAGCAAGCCAATCCCTTATATTCTCCAAAATAGCGAAATACAATAAACACCCACTTCACAAATAGTAACTCATTGGATCTAATCCCAAACTCCAGACACAAACACCAACACACCAATAAAATCAATCTCCATTCTCTTCTTCACAGCAGCAACACCCACACACCACACACCCAAACAGCAACAGGCTTCCCCAAACACAATATACAATACCCACCCGTTCTTCACTTCCACTTCGACACAGAGAGAGGGAAGAGGTGGCGTGAGAGTGGGCGGCTAACACGACGGCAGGCACATGCAGTAGCGCTGGCGAAGACAGCGCGAGGGAGGCGGCGGCGACCAGGGGCAGCGACCCGGTCGTGCTGTCGCTCAGGTTGATGTTGCTGCTGCTGTCGACTGGCTGAGCGACGAGGAGGGGAACTAGGGGGAACGCCGGCAGTGGCGAGCGGGGGTTCTGGTGTGGCCGGAGGTGCAAGGTGGGGTCAGGAGGAGAGTCGATAATGGCTGGCGAGCGGAGGGGTTTTGGGTTGCTGGCGGCGCAGGGGGAGCCTGCGGAGCTCAAGCGAAGAGGAGGAAGACGATGGTGGCTGAGGACTTCGACACAGGGGGGAGGAGCTTCGAGGTCGGGGCTCAGGCGGAGGGCGGTGTCGAGGTGATGGGTTTGAGAGGCAAACGGGGAAGGGAGAGGGAGGAAGACGTGTGGTGATTTTGGGTTTCGATTATTTCGAATCAAAAGGGGGGAGAGAAGAGAGACAGCAGTGGGAGAGTTATAAAATGGTTTAAATGTATAATAATAAAGAGAGGAGTTAGTGGGAGGAGGGGTTTACGGGAATCAACAGGCTGATTTTTAGGGGTATTAAATTGGGGGTTACGTGATTTAGGAGAGATTCTTGGGATTGATTGTTGGAGTAGAATTGATCTGGTCAACACACAATTAGGAGGGGAATTGGGTTAATGAGTTTGGGTTTAAAACAATAGGAGATGAGCTAAGTTTTGGGCTTCAAATTAAATAGTTAATAACAATGTAGATCAAATCAATGGGCTTTGATTTAAATAATTAGATAATATAATATAGATCAAAACTGGGCTTTAACAAAAAATAATAATAATAACACTAATAATGAAAACACGAAAATTAATGATAATGGTAGTAGCAATAATAATACTACCAATAATAATAATAATAGTAATAACAATAATACTCACAATAATAATAATAATAATAGCAAAATAATAAAATGATGGCAACAAGGTTATATAAAAATATAGGAATTTGAGTTTAACAATTTATTAAAGTAATTCCAAATATTTTTGATTTGGCCAAAATATAAATAGTCGATCAATTATAAAATAGAAAGTAAAGTAAAATATACCCTTATTCGAAATAACCATAATTCCTGATTAGAAAATATTTTAATAGAAATTTAAAAATGAATTTAACACAACTAAATTCATAAATAATCCGAAATACAGAAAATTATTCAGAAATTATATACTTACGGGATCCGGGGTTACACTTATTCCCAAGTTGTTCTTGATCCACATTGGCACGAGGCTATGAAAACAGAATTAGAACCATTAGAGACGAACAACACATGGAGTATGGTGCCTCTTCCCCTAGGACATAAACCTATTGGTTGCAAATGGGTTAATAAGATCAAGTATCGGTCTGATGGTTCTATTGAACGTTACAAAGCTTGTCTTGTTGCCAATGGCTACACTCAAGTTGCAGGCATAGACTACCATGAGACGTTATCTTCCACTGTCAAGCTCACTACTCTTCGATGCCTTCTTACTGTTGCTGCTGCCCATAATTGGTTTATTCACCAACATGATGTTCAAAATGTCTTTCTCCATGGGAATTTACATGAAGTTGTCTATATGGAACCTCCGCCTGGTCTTCACCGACATGGGGAGAATCGTATATGTCGACTCAACAAGTCTCTTTATGGTCTCAAACATGCCTCAAACAATTGGTTTTCTACCTTCTCAGACACTATTCAAAAATATTGTGATTAAAATGGACATACCGAAGATCGATGCAAATTCAAGAATGACACTTGGACTTCCAACAATCCAAGAGGCCAAAGAAGTCGTAATAGGCCTCATGGTAACGACTTTCACTCCTCTGCCAATGCAACAGAGGCCTCACAAATCGCACACGACCCTTTACATGGATTCTCGGTAGATCAACTTCAACATCTAGTTTGTGCAATATCTATGATGAAATCAAATAGATCTAACGGTAATAGCAATACCTTGGCAAATGCAGCAGGTTCGTCTTTGTTTTCTAATGTCTCAATTAATTCAGTTTTCACTAAACCTTGGATATTAGACAGTGGAGGAACAGATCACATCACTTCCACTTTCACCTTGTTGTCCACAATAAAATCATCCTCCACACCATTTGTTAACATACCCACTCGTTCATCAGCCCCTATTACTTCCACAGGAGATATTTTTTTAGTTCTGATATCAGTCACAGTTGTGTTTTATGTATTCCTTCATTTCGTTTAAATTTGATGTTTGTTAGTAAAATTACGACAGCCTTAATTGTTGTGATGTTTTCTTTCCTAACTTTTGTGTCTTACAAGACTTGGCTTTGGGGAGGATGATTGGTTTGCGCAAACAACGAGGTGGTCTTTATTACATGTCTCCAATACAAAAAATACCGATTTCCCACCAGATTTCTCAACCTCCGAATATGTGGCACATGCGTCTCGGACACCCATCTCCAGATCGTCTTAAATTAGCTTCTTCTTTAGTATCTTCAAAAATAATGTCATTTGATAATAATTGTATTGTTTGTCCTATAGCCAAACAAACTCGATTACCTTTCACATCAAGTCTATCACAACAAAGTCTCCTTTTGGTTTATTACATTGTGATATTTAGGGTCCTCATAAAATTCAAACAAATTCTGAAGCACGTTTTTTCTTACAACTGTTGATGATTTTAGCAAGTGCACATAGGTTTATCTTATGCAATATAAATCAAAAACTCAAAAACTCCTTCACTCCTTCATCACCTTTGTAAAAACTCAGTTTCATGCATCTGTTAAAGCTATTCGTGTTGATAATGGTTTGGATTTTTTTCAATGAAAGAGTATTTTCAATCTCATGACATTGAATACCAGCGAACTTGCGTTTACACTCCGCAACAAAATGTGGTTGTTGAACGCAAGCATCCCATATCATCACTGTTGTTCATGCTCTTCTTTTCAATCTCATATGCCCCTAATTTTTTTGGGGAGAATGTGTTTTAACTGCAGTTTATCTTATCAATCGCCTCCCCTCACCATTACTATCCAACAAGTTACCTTTTGAAATATTTCACCATCATCCTTCGTCACTTGATCACTTGAGAGTTTTTGGTTGCTTATGTCATGCCACAAATGTTCAGCCTATTCATAAATTTGATTCTCGAGCTAAACAATGTATTTTTATGGGTTATCCAACTGGTCAGAAAGGGTACAAAGTCTATGATACAGAAACACAAAAATTCATTGTTAGCCGCGACGTCCACTATCGTGAAACCACATTCCCATTTTCCATACATACAACTCCCAAGCCTCATGATTCCTTTCACCCTTAGCTCTTTCCACTGGAAATTTTAGACAACTTACCTGAACATACAAAGTCTCCAACAAACCTACCTCGGATGCCACACTACCTGCTACCAACCATTGTGACGCCCTTGAACCAAATCATATTGCGGCACCCAATTCTCTGCACCCTGACCATAATGTCGAACCAAACGATGACCTATCTATTCCCGATACCTCCTTACATGACCCTCCAGAACGATCAAACACCCCTCTACGTCACTCCACATGAACCAAACAACCTCCACCATGGCATAAAGACTACATCATGTTTGCTCAAGTCCATCATCCTAGCCTACTCATTACCCGCTCTCAAACTTTCTTTCATATTCTCGTTTCTCGCCCGCCCATTGTTTTTTTTAGCTAACATCACAGGTCACAAAGAACCCCAATCTTATTCCCAAGCTTTTCTTGATCCACATTGGCACGGGGCTATGAAAACTGAATTAGAACTATTAGAGACTAACAACACATGGAGTATGGTTGTAACACCCCGTAAAATTGAGTAATGACAATTTTGTCCTCGTGTGTTCCACATATGTATTTTGTAGGGTTGGCAAACGGGTCTGGCGGACCGGGTCGGGTCGAACCCACCCGGGCTTGCACCCAACATGGGTGGGTTCAGGCCGAGTTGTTGGGTTAAACGGGCCGGGCCGGACCGGGTCGAAGGCGTCAATTCGCGACCCACCCAACCCGGGTCGGGTCGCGGGTTGGCCCGGCTAGAATTAAGTTTTTTTTTACTTTAAAAAAGTAATGTAATTTTAATAATAAACATAAAAATTGTAATAATAATAATAAGGTTGAATGAGTGAAATTGCCAAAAAGTTTTTTATATATTATTAATATGATTTCAACTTATACAAGTTTCACAATTTGTAATAAGAAATAAAAATTTTCTACAAATTTATTTTATACAATAACAATTTTTTTTATATAGAATTTCAATTTACTTCAATTTTCCTAATTTTAAATAACAAGCAAAGATTTAATACATTTTTTTATCTGTTTACAATTGTCTTCAATTTGATGGCCTTCAATTTGTTGTTATTGACTTGTTGTTGTTGGTCTTGAACTCTTCATTTTGGTTGCTATTGTTCTTCTTCTTCTTCTTCTTCTTCTTCTTCTTCTTCTTCTTCCGGGGAGTTGCTCCCACTTGTAGACATATCGAATGCTTTTCCTTGGGTCCTATCTTCAGCCTTCAGTTAGTCTTCTGTGCAGACGAGCATCTCTGACGATTGGGATTTCAAGCGATTTCTGTAATCAGTAGAACCCTGCCACTTGTAGAAAATGTACTTTCAGAAGCAACTGTCGAGATACGAAGAGTTAGTAGATCTTTAGCCATACATTTAAGAATACTATAAGTGTGTTCATAGTCTTTCCACCATTGTAAAATATCTAGTGAAGAACTAAAAGACTCAGAATCTTGTTGGTTATACCTAATTCATTTGGTTGATTAGTCTTAGGTTTTTTTGATTGAATTTGTGCAAGTAAATTAAATGTTCTATCATCAAATTTACTCTTACCCTTACCTTTAGAAGTAGCAAAAGAAGAACTAACTAAAAAAGTTGTACTACTAGAAGCAAAACATCTATCATAATAATCATACAAGTTATTTAATGTCGATTCAAGTTTAACTAAAAAAGAAACGCAATCAATTTCATTATCATCATCCCCAAGTAAATTAAAAAATATTTGAATTAAACTCTTCGTACCTTCTAATTTGATACGAGGATCCATCACAGTAGCAACATAATACTACATAGGAGGAGGTTTAAAATACTTCAAAAATTTTGTGTATGCAGGTTTTTCAATATCACCAACAAAATCATCATCGATCATTTCTTTAAAAGTTTGCATCATAGTAACTATTTTAATAAAAATGCTACTAGAAGTAGATTCATAAGATTTTGAAATTTTGAAAGTTGCGGTTTTAAAAGGTTCTAAAAATTTCAACAAAGATTCGGCATAAAACCAATCGACGGAAATTATTTCAAAATTTGACATATTTTTTGCAATACAAAAATAATTTATACATGCTTTATATTCAGTAACAACATGTAGCTAATCAAAAGTAGAGTTCCATCGGTGTCTAACAACTTTTGGAAATTTTCTAAAAGATACATTTTTAAGCCTACACCAAGCTTTCTATTCTTGAAATATGGTGCCACTTACTGCAATAAAATGTACACAATTTCTAATTTTAAATATATATGGTTCGGCTATTTTTAATGCATCTTGAACACATAAAAATATATGACATGCACTTCTAACATAAAAAATATTTTCAGATGGAGAGTTTAATGCGGTTTTTAATATACTAATTGATGCATTGTTGTTAGATGCATTATCAAAACTTATACACATAATTTTATCATGAATATGAAAAACATCATAAATTTCTAAAATACGGTTTGCAATTTCATTGCCACTATGGGGATAGGGCAACGCAGCAAGTGATATGATTCTTTTTTGAAGAATCCAATCACTGTCAATCCAATGACAGGTTATTTCCATCATTGGAATATTGTTGCAACCCATCCAACAATTGGAAGTTAAACTAACTCTACAAGTTAAACTACATAAAATTGCAATCAAAGCTTCTCTCATTTCATTGTACATTTTAAAACAATCCGATTTGCAAGTATTCCTAGGGATTCTTCTAAAATGAGGGTTTAAGGCGATTTGATTAAAATTTTCCAAGTCCCTACTCTCAGGATAGGAAAATGGTAACTCTTCCTTGATTACTAATCGGGCCATTTCCCGACGAACAAGTTCGGGATCATAAGGGTGGCTATCAACTAGACCGGTCCTAGGGTGGATTTTTTGTTGGCCGGGTAGGTCAACAAGAAGTTCTTTATGCACATTTTGGATGTGTCGCCTAATTGTACCTGTACCCTCACCCCACTTCCATTTGTATGACTTCGAACATGTTTTATACACTTTTAAACCTACACCCGACATATTTTCGTCTAGAATATAATCATAGAATCTGTGCCAATCATTACTTTCCTCTCTAGTTTTCCTACTAGTAGCTGGTTGTATTGTTTCGGTGGCTTGTTGTTGTGGTTCTTCTTCTAATTCTATGTCTCCTACAAACTCATCGTGTGTACCCCATTGTTAGGGAGAAGGATTAGGGTAGTCTTCGGCGGGGTCATTTTGTGGGACAATTGGAGACTTACGGGAAGTGCCGGTGGAATCTTGTCCACTTTGGCTACGGCCGCTACCACGTGATCTAGACATGTTGATATGTAGTAGTGTATGTAAAAAAATTAAAAACAATGTAGGCGCGATAAGTTACAAAAAAAAATCTAGAAAACAAGAGGGTTGTGAGAGAGAAGATCAAAAAACTAACAAACAAATATGATACAAAAAACTATAACTAAAAAAAATAAAAATAGAAGAAGAGGGATATGAAATTTTGATATCGTTCACCGTGGATACTCGTATATAAAAAAATCCGTAAAAATAAGAATAGAAGTAAAAGTACAAGTCCGGAATTGAAAACTTGAAGAGAGCTTGGAGGAGAGTTGAAGACTTGAAGACGTAGTTGAATTTTAAGTTCGATACGATCGGAATTTGTCGTTTGATCGTGTATATGTCTTGCTACCTTGTTTGTTCAATTGTTCACAAATTGAAATGAATTGAGTAATAATAGTAGAGAGAGTAAGAGAGTAAGGTGTGAATTTTTAATTTGGGATTTAGGGGTATTTATAGAGAAAAAATAAAAAAAACCAAAAAAACCAAAAAAAACACAAAAAACAGCTACAATAGCCGTTGAAGCAGCTCTCGGGTGTGATGAGCGACCCATTGGACCTGCGGGTCGAACGGTCGACCCGCGTGGGTCGAACATTTGACCCGTACGGGTCGAACGGTTTGCAACCTGTGGGTCGACCCGCAGGTTCGCGAGCGGGTCGGGTTCAAATAGGCGGGTTATCGGGCCGGCTTGAACGGGTTAAATTCGCGTATTTTATGACTCGGGTCAACCCGTTTCTGTTAACGGGTTTGACCCGAACCCCAACCGGCATTTCGCGGGCCGGGTTAAATAGGCGGGTCGCCGGTCGACCCGACCCCTTTGCCATCCCTAGTATTTTGTACCGTTACGAGTAATATTTGTAACGGAATTTTATATAAATATCATACGTATCTTATATTTTGATTATTTATATGTTTTCCTTTTTCTCAAAACTCAATTTTATCCTATTTTTAGCCAACTCAAATATTTATTTTAATCTTTGTGTTTTACATACATTGCACGTGCTTTCAATACACGTGTCGATTACGTATATTTTCCGTTGCGTAAAATATCCGTATCATTATCAAAATAAATATTTTTCGCATATTATATTTCGATTCATTATAAATATTTTCCCATTAATCAAATCTATTTCTTATTTGAATATTAATTTTTGTGTGCATCGCACATAAAAATTTTATGCACATTTTTGTTACTAAACTTTTCTTGAGTCATGAACAATTTTTATTCTCATCTCTTTATCAAATTTTGTGATTTATTTTAAATTAAACCCATAGGCCTAAAATCTATTTTAAAATCCCATTAGAAGCTAATTGCAAAATAGAAGCCCATGATAAAATTATATATTTAATACACTTTTAAAATTGTCACCACACTTGTCATGTAACAAACATATACAATTGGACTATAAATAAATAATTAAATGAATGACAAGTGTGTGCATGTTAGGTTCACGTGCACGTGTTGTGCACCCAAGAGTTGGCTAATTCATGAAGGAAGGAGAAGGGGTTTGTGAAGTGGTTTTGTGAGTGGGTGATTAATTTGGGAGAGTGGGTGATTAATTTGTGTGAGTGGGTATTCATTTGGGTAGTGGGAGTCTCTTCATTCACCCAAATACCTTATAAATACTACCTCTTACTTCATGAACATTGCACAAAAAATCAAAAGAAACAAAAGAAAGCAAAGAAAGAGAGAAAAGAGAGAAGGACTTTTGGTGTTAGCAAATTGCTTGTAACCCCCATTCCCGTAAATACGTATTTCCCGAATATTTTCCGTATTTCGATTATTACTTGTTAAAATTGTTTTGAATCTTCAGTTAAAATCTTTTCTAAACGAAAATTTTGTTATTTCGAATAATGATGTATTTTAACTTCACTTTCCCTTTTATAATTGACCGAATATATATATATGTACATATATATGTATATATATATGTACATATATATGTATATCTATATATAGATATATATACATATATATGTTCGGCTTATTTAATATAAAGTTGATAAGCCAAATTCTTATTTTGTTGTACAATGTTATTGATGCAGTTTGTTTTTGGGGTGTGGCTGCAACAGGTGTGAGTTCTCTCAATTTGTACAGTGGAAGTCGCGGTACTGGCTATACACTTGATCCTCGGCGGGGAATGGCTCGGGAGCAGAAGGAGTGAGGTGGAAGACGGATGCTCGGCTCGGATCTGGGGGCTCAGCTCGGTCTCGTGTACCTGCACTCTGCCTTGAAACATCGGGAGAGATCCTAGTGACAGACCCTCCGACGATCTAGTTAGCTACTCGAAAGTAACAAAAGCTAGGGTTTTTAGAGGGGAAAGATTGATTACCTTTGAATGAATGAGGGGGCCTGATATTTATAGGTAGAGCAAATGGGTCTGAGATCCTCTAGGCCGGGTTTGGACCCGTTTGGTTGTGGTCCTGACGTGGCGGAAGCCCATGAGGCCCTGGGTTGATCTGATGATCAGGGGAGAGCGGGTTTTGAGGGGATCTGGTGGCCCATAAGGGGCCACGTCATCTGACCCATATCAGGACCCCCCCACTCCTGGAGGGCTGGATAACCCAGCCGTGTAGGGGTGGTTTTGCCTCTGTAGGAAGAGTGTAGTGGTGTGTATGGCTAAGAATGGGGTCTGTATCTTCCTGGAGAGGCCAGTGGGGAAGGATGAAGGGGATCCCCTTTTGGAGTCATGAGGGGCGTTGAGATCTGAAGAGTAGGAGCTCGCTTACCGAGCGTCGAGGGTTGGGAGACGAGCCCCCTCACTTGTTGGAAAAGCTAGGGGACGTCGAGATCTGAAGAGTAGAAGCTCGCTTAGCCGAGCAGCGAGGGTTGGGAGACGAGCCCCCTTACTTGTTGGAAAAATAAGGGAACGTCGAGATCTGAAGAGTAGAAGCTCGCTTAACCGAGCGTCGAGGGTCGGGAGACGAGCCCCTCACTTGTTGGAAAAGCTAGGGAACGTCGAGATCTGAAGAGTAGAAGCTCGCTTAGCCGAGCATCGAGGGTCGAGAGATGAGCTCCCTTACTTGTTGGAAAAGCTAGGGGACGTCGAGATCCGTAGAGGGGAAGCTTGCTTAGCCGAGCGTCGAGGGCTGGGAGACGAGCCCTCTCACTTATTGGAAAAGCTAAGGGATGTCGAGATCTGAAGAGCAGAAGCTCGCTTAGCCGAGCGTCAAGGGTCGGGAGATGAGCCCCCCTCACTTGTTGGAAAAGCTAGGGGATGTCGAGATCCGTAGAGTGGGAGCTCGCTTAGCTGAGCATCGAGGGTCGGGAGATGAGCCCCCTGTCCGTCGTCGAGAAGCTTTTTGTGGCTCGCGGTGACATCCGAGCACCGAGCCTCAAGCTTGTAGAAGAAGCTTTTGTGGCTCGCGGTGACATCCGAGCGGCGAGCCTCAAGCTTGTAGGAGAAGCTTTTGTGGCTTGCGGTGTCATCCGAGGACCGAGCCTCAAGCTTGTAGGAGAAGATTTTGTGGCTCGCGGTGACATCCGAGCGCCGAGCCTCAAGCTTGCAGGAGAAGCTTTTGTGGCTCGCGGTGTCATCCGAGCGTCGAGCCCCCAAAACTTGTTGTTAAAGCTTTGGTGGCTCACGGTGACATCCGAGCGCTGAGCCTCAAACTTGTAGAAGAAGCTTTTGTGACTCGCGGTGCTATCCGAGTGCCGAGCCCCAAAAACTTATTAGAAAAGCTTTGATGGTTTGGTTGTGACATCCGAGCGCCAAGCCTCAAGTTTGTAGGAGAAACTTTTGTGGCTCGCGGTTCCGAGCGCCAGCCTCAAGCTTGTAGGAGAAGCTTTTGTGGCTCGCGGTAACATCCGAGCGCCGAGCCTCAAGTTTGTAGGAGAAGCTTTTGTGGCTCGCGGTGTCATCCGAGCGCCGAGCCTCAAGCTTGTAAGAAAAGTTTTTGTGGCTCTCGATGACATTCGAGCGCCGAGCCTCAAGTTTGTAGGAGAAGCTTTTGTGGCTTGCGGTGTCATCTGAGCGTCGAGTGCCCAAAACTTGTTGGAAAAGCTTTGGTGGTTTGGGGTGACATCCGTGTGCCGAGCCTCAAGTTTTTAGGAGAAGCATTTTTGGCTCGCGGTGTCATCCAAGCGCCGAGCCTCAAGCTTGTAAGAGAAGCTTTTGTGGCTCGCGGGTCATCCGAGTGCCGAACCCCCAAAACTTGTTGGAAAAGCTTCGGTGGTTTGGGGGTGACATCCAAACGCCGGGCCTCAAGTTTGTAGGAGAAGCTTTTGTGGCTCGCGGTGCTATCCGAACGCCGAGCCTCAAGCTTGTGGGAGAAGCTTTTGTGGCTCGCGGTGACATCCGAGCATCGAGCCTCAAGCTTGGAGGAGAAGCTTTTGTGGCTCGCAATGTCATCCGAGCGCCGAGTCCCCAAAACTTGTTGGAAAAGCTTTGGTGGCTCGCGGTGACATCCGAGAGCCGAGCCTCAAGCTTGTAGGAGAAGCTTTTGTGGCTCGCGGTGTCAACCGACCGCTGAGCCTCAAGCTTGTAGCAGAAGCTTTTGTGGCTCGCGGTGACATCCGAGTACCGAGCCTCAAGCTTGTAGGAGAAGCTTTTGTGGCTCGCGGTGTCATCCGTGCCTCGAGCCCCCAAAACTTGTTGGAAAGCTTTGGTGGCTCGCGGTGACATCCGAGCGCTGAGCCTCAAACTTGTAGAAGAAGCTTTTGTGGCTCGCGGTGCTATCCGAGCGCCGAGCCCCCAAAACATGTTGGAAAAGCTTTGGTAGTTTGGTGGTGACATCCAAGCGCTGAGCCTCAAGTTTGTAGGAGAAGCTTTTGTGACTCGCGGTGTCATCCGAGCACCGAGCCTCAAGCATGTAGGAGAAGTTTTTGTGACTCGCGGTGACATCCGAGCACCGAGCCCCCAAAACCTGTTGGAAAAGCTTTGGTGGTTTGGTGGTGACATCCGAGTGCCGAGTCTCAAGTTTGTATGAAAAGCAGTTGTGGCTCGCGGTGCTATCCGAGCGCCGACCCTCAAGCTTGTTGGAGAAGCTTTTGTGGTTCGCGGTGACATCCGAGCGCCAAGCCTCAAGCTTGAAGGCGAAGCTTTTGTGGCTCGTAGTGTCATCCGAGCGTCGAGCCCCAGACTTGTTGGAAAAGCCTGGGGTAGTACTCCAGTAGTTGGCCACGCATTTCGAGTTGTTGTGCCGGCTGATAGGGCTAACGATAAAGAGGTAATTTTGTGCTCTAGGCTGACGTCATAGGCATGAGAATCGAAGCGCTTTAGATCTTGGTGGCCGTTGGATCTTGATGATTACGATCCAACGGTTAGATCTTTTCGCAAAAATCGAGGAGTCCCTTCCTCTATTATAAATCTCCCACCCACCTTTCATCTCTCCACTTTGCGCTCAATCACTAAGACAACAGGAATTTCTCTCATAGTCGTCGACGACCGTTTTTCGGTGATATTCCCATTTCTCGGTATACCAGGTTAGTATTTTTATTTCATAATGTCGCGCTCTCAGTCCGGATTCGAGGCAAGCTCTTCAGGTCATTCTGAGGAGGAAGTCCAGTCAGCGTCGACATCTTGGTCTATTGGTGACCTTGAAGTGAAGGAGGAGGTTCAGTCGGACTTAGGATCGGGGGGCGAGGGTGTCATTGTTTATGACGTGCCCCCTTTACGAGTCCATAGGCCGGGAGAGGAGCTTGTAGAGGAGGGTGAGCACGAGGAAGGATACCCTGAGGGGGAGGGGTTCGCTGAGAAGGAGGAGCATGTAGAGGAGGGGAGCACAAGGAAGGAGACCCTGAGAGGGAGGAGTTTGGTGTGGAGGACGACTAGGAGGGGCCCGAATGGGGAACCGAGGGAGGCAATGATCAGGAAGAGGGGGAAGGAGGAACCACGGGAGAGGTAGCTGGGGAAGAAACAGATCTTCCACCTCTGCCCCCGTTATCGACCCCATCTCCGGAGAAGAAGTTTCGTCCTCGTAGGAGGAAAAGGAAATGGATTTGTCCTGATAGTCCGGGCTCGCCAGACAAATACGGACCCGAGCCCAGGTTCAAGTTTTCCCCCGTGTCTAATAGAAACCCAGGGTCAATCAGGATGTACTCTGACGACGTGGAAGGGCTTCTCACGTTTACCTCATTGCTGCAGGACTCGGGCCGGTCCATGATCAAGATGGACAGCGTCCAGTGCGATTTGAGGGCAGACTACTTATGTATCTTAAGGGCGGCCTACTTCATTTCGAAGGAATTCAAACTTCTGGTGCCGAACCCGGGAATTCGTCCGACCGCAGCACTGGAGTCGAGCTTCTGCATGTTTCCCGAGGATGCCTTTGTCTCGGGATTGAGGCTGCCATTGCACCCGTTCATTCAAAGGGTGTTGAAGTGGGGGGAGCTTGAGTCCAATGCAGTATGGCCCCAACTCGTGGAAACACCTGGTTTGCTTCATTCTGAAGTGCCAGGAAAAGGGGATCAAGCCGAGGCTCACGTACTTCCATGCCATCCAAGGGATGAGCTCGCTCGGAGACACGGAGGGAATTTTTTAACTCTTGTCGCGTCCTCACAAGAAGGTGATGCACGGCCATCCAGACTCTATTAAAGGATGAAAGGGGAAGTACTTTATTGTCCGAAGTGAGAAACCTTGGAAGATTCCAACTGTTTGGAATTTTAGTGATCCGAACCACAAGCCCCCAAAGCGTAGTGAGTTGACGGATAAAGAGTGGGCGACAGTAGAGAAGATTGTGGAAGGCATAGCATAGGGTGGCCACGTGTCACGGAGTTGCACCTGGCCCGAGCCGGACTGAGCCCAGCCGACCCTAATATGTTTTTGTTTTGAATTTGTTTATCTTCCTACCTTCATGTTAACATTTTTTTCTTTTTTCTTTTGTAAAGATGTCCACCAAGGAGCTCGAAAACCGACAGGCCTTGCTGGCCATAGCCAACCAAGAGAAGAAGACCGTCTCGGAAGCGGGGCCCAATAAAGGGCCGGCCTCAGGGCCTGTGGAGCCATCCCCAAAGAGGACAAAGAAGCACTACCACTCGTCGAGGTTGATGAAGGAACCGGGGGCGAGCTCCGGTAGTAGGAAAGTGGCCGAGGTCTTGGAGAAGGGGCTCCTGCCACTTCGCCCCGGATTGGGGGGTCAAGGCAGGGGATCCCTGACCGAGGACCCGATGGCGCTGGAGGTGGTGGAGCATCTCGCCACGGAGCGAGATCGGATGACTCTGGCAACAGAGACGTCTGCGACGGCCTACATGAGGTGGGCTCTGGCGCAAATTTCAGTAAGTATTTGGTATTTGCTTTATGCATAGAATTTAGAAATTTTTCTAACTTGATCTTCCTCGGCCAGGCATTGCTCCATGGGTAGCACTTCCACAAGTGCCTGGAGAAGGAGGTGCTTATCAAGAGGAGGAATGCTGAAAAGTATTTTTATGAGGAGGCTAAACTGAAGGACGAGCTGACGGAGGCCCAGTCAGCCCAGGCGGTCTTCCAAGCTCAGATGGCCTCGCTGCAGGACCATCACACGAACGAGATGGCACATTTTCGGGCTAAGGCCAAGGCAGAGGCTGAGGAGATGCAGAACGCCTTGGCGGACGCTCTGATCTAGGCTCATGACAAAGCCTACACCCAGGCCAAGGAGCACATCCTGCAGCTCTACCCGGATGCTCGGGTTGACCACCTCCACTTCGGGTGGCGCTCCGTGCATCCACCGACGCCCGGCAGTGAGGACGAGGAGGAGATGGGGGACCCTCACCAGGAGGAGGCCGGGGGCGATCAGGGTGACGAGAGGTGTCGTCCCCCTTCTAAAAAGTAGATTAGGAATTTTTACTTTCTTTTGACTTGTATTTTTGCCTTGCGCGGACTGGCCACCGCTTTTTGTAACCCGAATTTTTGAATTTATAAAAGAAAAGATTTTTTTGCATCTTTTGTGACTTGTAGTTTTTTGCAAGCTTCTTTAGTGACCCATTGCTTTTCCCTTCTTCTTGATAGACGCACGAGGCCCTCGGCGCCAACCTGCGTTTTGCAGAAGTCTTCTAGCTCCGAAATGAGCTGGCGTCCAAGGAGAGTGTGCTGCCTCGCCATTGTAAGCAGGCTCGTGATCGAGAAGCCACGGTAAACTATTTTATCAACAAGTTTAAGGAGCTCAGCCTGGAAGCTGCTCGCCTGAAGAAGGCCATAGCAGACCGGGACTGGGGGAGAGTCGAGACGAACTGGTCAATCTCGGATGCCTCCACTGGGCGACCAGCTTCGGAATCCTTTCTTCGCGAGGCCGTCGTAAAGGAGTTGGAAATTCGGAGGTTGAAGCTCATGCTAGGCACTGGTCCGTTCGAGGGAGGAAGCCATTCCGTATTGGGTCATTCTCTGACCTTTTATCCTGAAACGGCAAGGCCTGCCGACGTGTAGAGTTCTTTTTCTGGGACGTCCTGACTGGCCACGCAGGTGGAGCATGCGGAGGGTCCCGTAGGGAGCACTGAGTTCGAGTTTTAAGCCGAGTGATTTGTAATATCTTCATTGTATCGTGTGACTGTTCGCGGCGCTCCATGAGTACTAAAACTTTGATTTCTTTGATAATTTATCAACTGAGACTGGCTGGAGCGTAGCTCAAGGTCATCGCCGAGTGTGGCCTTGCTTGAGGTCAATGTCGAGGCAGAGAGATCTGTTGGGTTATGGCTTCCCTCGGGAGCCGAACCGTTACTCCTCGCAGGTAGCATTTAATAAGGGACGTTTCGCCTTCCGATAGAAATTAATGGAGACATTTCATCTTCCACCATTTGGACTCCCCGATGTCATAAATGCACCTCTCCGGGGGGCTATATAACCCTCACCACTTATCAGTTGTTCACCAGGAATTGCCGGTGACTTACTTGCCACTCGCCGACAATTTGGGGTTTCGACTCTAAGGGCCGTTAACCCCGAGTTATCAGTGGGTGAGAGGTGGGTCGATCCTGGGGACAAGATTCAGGGTGCTTGCCGAAGGCGGGCACCCCAAGAATGAAATTCTTGGCCAAGAGTCCCGGATCTGTAGCTCCCCTGCCACCCACTGACAATTCGGAGTTTCGGCTCCGATAGCCGTTTACCCCGAGTTGCCAGGGGGTGAGAGGTGTGTCGATTCAAGGTTCAGGACTCGGAGCATTTGCCGAAGGCGAGCACCCTAAATCTTAATAGAAACTTTTGGGTAGGGAGGAGAGCCGGAATCCCAGAAGGCCGAGCCCCCATACCTGTTCTTGGATAGATAGTATGAGTGTAGCTGGAGGTCATCGCCGAGCGTAAGGGTCACAGGGTTTGAAAAAGCCCAGGCCTTGCTCGAGGTCAATGCCGAGCCCCCACACCTTAGGAGACGATGTTATGAGTGTAGCTGGAGGTCATCGCCGAGCGTAAAGGTCGCAAGGCTTGAAAAAGCCAAGGCCTTGCTTGAGGTCGATGCCGAGTCCCCATACCTGTTCCCGGATAGATAGTATGAGTGTAGCTGGAGGTCATCGCCGAGCATAAGGGTCGCAGGGTTTGAAAAAGCCCAGGCCTTGCTCGAGATCGATGCTGAGCCCCCATACCTTAGGAGACGCTATTATTAGTGTAGCTGGAGGTCATCGCCGAGCGTAAAGGTCGCAGGGCTAGAAAAAGCCAAGGCCTTGCTCGAGGTCGATGCCGAGCCTCCATACCTGTTCTCGGATAGATAGTATGAGTGTAGCTAGATGTCATCGCCGAGCATAAGGGTCGCAGGCTTGAAAATACCCAGGCCTTGCTCGAGGTCAATGCCGATAGGGGTGGGCATCGGTCGGTATCCGACCTAATATGAACCATCCACCACTGATCCAAAGAAGATCGGTTTTTTAATTTTCTCATCCGCAACCAATCCGAACCTTAATTGGATTGGTTTCCATCCAAGCCAATTAAGCTCGGTTTGGATTGGATTGGATGGTCGGTTTGGCGTGCTACTTTTCATCTTCAACATCATTCATAATTTTGTTGAAATTTAAAAGATCAATTTCAGTCAAACTTAAGAAACAACCTGCTATTTGTTATTCAGAAATAAATTTAAAATGAAGATTCATAAAACCACAAGTTGTTAATGAATTTTGCACTAACTGTTAGAGATGATGACGTTTAAATGAGTGAGATAAACTGCTTTTTCACTTGCATACTTCTGTAATCTTAGTTTATTATCATAAAAGGAACATCAATAACCATAGCTAATTGAATTTCACGTACAATAAAAAAAATTTAGAAAACAATTTCTGCTTGCCTTGATTAAAGTAACTACTAAATGTTACCTCAACTTTATGATTCTATTAAGTTAGGTCACACTGTAAGTCAAGCATTTGTCAACAACATAACACATAGGATTATGGAGAATCAAAATATAGGTAGAACAACTGCTCGGTTTGTATTAAAGAAATTAAAGAAGACTGTTTGTATCTCCAAGAAAATGAGAAATGACTATTTGTATATTCAAGAAATTAAAGGAGAACTATAATTTTTTATAGACTTATGCATAGAGGTACGATCGGTTCGGTTTCATCGGTTATTTGAAAGCCTCATCCAACAACCGAACCGGTCCAATTGGTTATTGAAGATCAAGAACCGAGCCAATCCAAACCCCCAATTGGTTCGGTTAAAAACCGGTCGGTTCGGATTAGATTTGTTCGGATTGGTCGGTTCGGATAATAGTTGTCCACCCCTAAATACTAAGCCCCCATACCTTAGGAGAAGCTGTTATGAGTGTAGTTGGAGGTCATCACCGAACGTAAAGGTCGCGGGACTTGAAAAGGCCAAGGCCTTGCTCGAGGTCGATGCCGAGCCCCCATACCTGTTCTCGGATAGATAATATGAGTGTAGCTGGAGGTCATCGCCAAGCATAAGGGTCGCAGGGCTTGAAGAAGCCAAGGCCTTGCTCGAGGTCGATGCCGAGCCCCAATACCTTAAGAGAAGTTTTTGTAGCTCGCTGTGTCATCCGAGCGCCGAGCCTTAAGATTGTAGGAGAAGCTTTTGTGGCTCGCGGTGTCATCCGAGCGCCAAGCCTCAAGCTTGTAGGAGAAGCTTTCATGGCTCGCGGTGACATCCGAGAACCGAGCCTCAAGCTCATAGGAGATGCTTTTGTTGCTCGTGGTGCCATCCGAGCGCCGAGCCTCAAGCTTGTAGGAGAATTTTTGGTGGCTCGCGGTGACATCCTAGCGCCGAGCCCCAAATTTGTTTTAAGAAAGCTGGCATGAGGCCGAGAGGGGTAAATAATTACATCATATTGACTTTACAAAACAAGGCACGGCGTGCTGATTACATCTTATAATTTACATGAGGGTATCTACAAGGGCTAATCCTCCCCTTCGAGGAATTTGATAAGGTGCTCCACGTTCTAGGGTCTCTTCACAGCCTTGCCCTCCGGGTCAGTAAGGCGGTATGTGCCGGGATGTACAACTTCAGAAACTTTGTATGGACCTTCCCAGTTTAGAGCCAACTTCCTTTTTTGGCCGGGGTTAGATATTGCCAGCTTTCGAGGACGAGGTCCCCTAGCTTGATATTGGTGGGACGTACCCTTTTGTTGTAGAACTTCTCGATCCTTTGCTGGTATGTGTTCCTTCTGATGCCAGATTTAACCCTGACCTCGTCTATGAGGTCCAGATTGGCGCGCAGTTGCGCTGTGTTGCTTTCTTCATCAAAGGCCATGATTCGGGACGAAGGGAGCCTGATCTCGAGGGAAATTACTGCCTCCGTGCCGTAAGTAGGATTAAATGGCGACTCCCCGTGGGGATTCTCTTTGTCATTCGATTGGCCTAGAGAACGCTCGGTTACTCGTCGACCCATAATCCCCTGGAAGAATTATCAAGCCATTTCTTCAGACAGTTAAGGATCTGGCGGTTCGCGTTCTCGGCCTGACCGTTCGACTGCGGGTGGCACACCGAGGAGAAGCGTTGCTGGATTCTGAGATCCTCGCAGAACTTTCTAAAATTCTTACCCGCAAACTGGGTCCCATTATCCGTGATGAGTATGTGCAGAATTTCGAACCGACAGATGATGTGTTTCCAGAAGAATTACTGGGTTTGCTGCTCGGTGATCGTGGCCAGGGGCTCGGCCTCGATCCACTTTGTGAAGTAGTCAATCGCTACTATCAGGAACATCCTTTGGCCCGTTGCTTTCGGAAAGGGGCCTACCAGGTCCATCCCCCACATAGAAAAGGGGGTCGGACTGGCTAGGAAGCTAAGGTTTTCTTGTGGAACCCTTCTCACCAAGGACAATCTTTGACAAGGACCACACTTTTTGACCAGGGCCAGGGCATCTTGCAACATCGTGGGCCAGTAATACCCGTGATTCAGAGCCTTTCGGGCAAGTGATCGGCTTCCCATGTGGCACCCACCAATCCCTTCGTGGAGCTCCTTGAGAGCATACTTGGCTTCGATAGGGGTTAAGCAGCGGAGGTAGGGTCTTCCATCCGTCGTCGTGTACGAGCGTTTGAAGAGGGTTTTGTTGATCATGGAGAACCTTTCCGAGCGGACCCTGATCCGCCTTGCCTCGGATCGGTCTTGGGGGAGCTCTCCTTCGATCAGAAACTTTCGGATGGGAGTGGTCCAATCGTCAGGCTGAGCTCCGTCGTTTATACAGAGGGTCTCGGGGAGGTCGATACTCGGCTTCAGGAGTACTTCGATCAGAACAGTGTGGTCGAGACCTTCAAAGGATGAGGAGGCTAACTTCGACAGGGCATCGGCCTGGGCATTCTGCTCTCTTGGGATCCTCACGACTGCGGAACCGTCAAAGGATGTCAAGAGCTGCTGGACCACGGCCAAATACCGGATCATCCGATCGTCACGGGCCTCGTACTCTCCGGTGATCTGATTGACCACGAGCTGAGAGTCGCTGAAGGCCCTGATGTAACACCCCGAGCCCGACTCAGCTGCGTACGTGGCTACACGTACGCACAATAAGCAAACAAATAAAATCCTAACAACTGCCTACTACAGGCGGCCATCAAAAGGGTGGTTAACGGTTGGGTAGCCCTATCATTTGGCTAACTCTATATAACTCACACTCCTTTCCCACATTTTTTCGATATGGGATAAATCCCCAAGAACACCCACGTCACCATCTCCATGTGCATGCATGCACACTCTCATTTTTCAACATTTAATGTCTATGCCCCAGAGTAGATCCTATAGGACACTTTCATCAATCCCTTTTCAATCAAGCCCATAGGATCCTCCTATAGGTCAACATCCAACAACTCATCTCTTCTTTCTTTATTATATATATATATATACCCGCTTAAGTACGGGGTGTTACACACACCCCTCCTTAAGAACTCAGCGTCCTCGCTGAGCCCGGGACCCGCAAGCTGATACAGGATCACCTTTCTAGCCGTTGTGGAGAGGACTACTTTGATTCTGCTAGTTGTACAGCCCAACCCGGGACTCTGGTCACCCACCAGTGTACATCTGCTAGCTCCATTTCAGGCGCTCATCTGGCACACACTCGGCATCGAAAGTCGGCTCTAATACCATTTGTAATGCTCCGAGCCCGGCTCAGCTGCGTACGCGGTTACACGTGCACACACAAAAGAACGGACACAAAACTCTAGCCACGTCCACCACAGGCACCATCAAAAGGTGGGTATGCCCTATAGGTAATCCTTTATCATATGGCTCCTAATACACATTCACACACACACACTTTAATCCACGATGTGGGACTAAACCCCATTTCCAAAGCCACGTCACCCCTTCCTTTGAAAGGATGTAATACCCCGCAAATTAGCATATAGCTATTTTTGCATACTAATCTGTGCACAGTCAAGATTTGCACACGATTACATATTTTCTAATAAATATCAGTTTTAAATTGAAAGATTTCAGACATATGAGCTGCTCTGAACCCGATAAGGTAGACTCTGGATATCTTCTCGATTAAACTGTGGATTTGTCCTAATTATTTTGACCAGACAATTATCGGGAGAAAATTATAATTTCTATAAAACATATATTTTTATAGATTTTTAAATTATATATATTGGTTATTTTCAATTGAGCTAGTACTTGAATTGAATGTGGGTTGTATTTGTGCACTAGGGTTAGAATTGGGGTATGGTGACCTAGGGTTCCTTGACCTAACCTAGGGTTAGGAACCCTAGCATCATGTGATCATGGCTTGAATCTTGATGAAGATCCAATGGTGGAGACAATTCACCATGTGATATGTGTGTGTTTGACTTCAAGCGATGAGAAGTTTCCAAGGAAGTTTCCAAGAAACTTCCAAGACTTCTAGAAGGTTTTGTGTGTTGGCACTCATCTCACCATCCATCTTCACTAACTCCTACATTACCCTATCCTCCACCCTCCATTACCATTTTCGGCCTCACCCAAACCCTAGCTCCCCTTCACTCCATAAATACCCACCTCCACTCACTCTCTCATTCTTTCATCTCATCTTCTTGTTCTTTGTTCTTCAAAAAAAAAGAGGGGAGAAAGGTGAAGTTTTAAGAATAGAGAGTTGAAGTGGAAAAGGAGAGGTGTAGTAGGGGTTGGGAAAGTTCTATAAAGCAAAGGAGCAATGAAGGAAGCAAGCAAAGCTACAAGGAGGAGTTCTCTTGTAACTACATGCGGGCGATACTCTAACTCTAAAATTTAGTTTTTTTAGTATATGCGAATTTTGGCATGTAGTAGTAGTTGCGAAAAGAATTCTTGTTGCTTTAAATGGAAATAAAGCATGCTAAGAAAAAGATGGTTGTATGCTAAGAACAATTTTCTTGAGCTTTTGTTAAGGAACATGTTTGTAAGGGTGAGTTTGAGAATTTCTTTCTCTCAAACGATTTGGAATTTTGAGCTCAAATTTGGGAGATTTGTTATTCTATGTATGTAGAGCATCCATGATTTTTTTCATAATATTTGGAGTCCGTTTGATAACCCAAACAACAGCCCAATTTTTGGAAAGTAGTAGTCAAGGGAACTGCTGTTGTGAAACTTGTGGTGTCTTTCCGATTTTGTAAATCAAAATTGGCTGGGTATTTTGAGCTGAATTTTTTTTGTACACTCTTGTATGTTTCTAAAACTGTAGTTTTAAATTTCAGAATTTTCCTAGGTCATTTGATACCTCAAAGAAATTGTAGATTGCGACTGGTTTGCTTAACAGAACAGAGCTGACTGTTTTTTTTAATGAAGTTCACCTGACCATAACTCCTTGTGTATATATGAGATTACTGTGAAATTTTGGGAGTACCTTATGGTATGAGTCTAGTTGATGATTCTCAAATTTTAAAATTTTTAGAGGTCGTTTGATGAAGTTTCAAAATTATCTAGTAAGGGGTAGTAAATACCCTGCATAAAGTAGAAGCTAAAATTTGTGCTAGGTTTAAGGAGTCATAACTTATTACTCATTGTGTGAGATGAATCTGAATCCAAATTTTGGACACAATGGAATAGTATATGTGTGGATTAAGGTTCTCAAATTTCATGAGCATTGGAATTAAGGTTGATTTATTATTGAATTTCAAAGTGGACTGGGTTCAGCTGAGTACAAATCGACTAGTATGTGAAAATGGAAAATTCTAGAATTATTTGTTAAGAATTTGGGAAATTGACCAACTAGAGATTTGTAGTAGGGGGTCATAGATTTCTAACCCAACTGGAATTTTGTGATTCCAGTTTGTAGGTTAAGAGTTATGATTTTTCAAAGACTTTGGCAGATCCAGTCTAGTCGATGCCCTGTTTAATGAAAAAATCAAAATTTCCCCCATTTGTACACCCGATGGATTTTTGGGTTTTTAAGGACTTTAGTGATGGAATCTGGGGATGTGTTCAACTAAGAAGTTGCAGTAGACACTCCCACTTTTCCATAGAACCCGGAATCGAGTAAATCCGAGGAGCGAGCAAATTTTTATGATATCGGAAAGGTGCAACGAGTGCATTAAAGGACATACGGCTGAGAGTATATTGGGTTTATATGGTGTCAAGATGATTGAATTTGAGAAAATGGTTAACTGGAGAGTTGTATACTAGAATCTTATCTTTCGAAAATGGGAGATGTCAAGCAATTCCGACTTGTGTGCTGAAATTTATGGACGTTGCAAGTTTAGTAACCTGTTGTTTAGGTTGACTTCAAGCTTAAGTTGACTCGGGGACTTGAGTTCCTTAAAGAATTTGAGGGAGTCGTCCACTAGGGAATTGCAGTGGATCTCCCTACCCTTCTAGAAATTCTGATTGTGTTGGATTCCGAGGAGCGTAGCTTGAGTTACATCTACTGCTATTTCTTGAACTTTTTCATCGGATAATTGATGAGGAACCCTCTGCATACCGCAGAGTGGTGATCATGAGCTATCATGTTTTTAAAGATATTTTAGCATTTCATCTGGAACTTAGATAAGTTCCTATGCTTAGTACTCATGATGGACATGAGTGAGTTGGGATATAGCTCTGGTCGGTTTGTGTTTGGTGTCTCGATGCCTGAGTCCGTCAATGGTCAGGAATTGATGATTTTGTGTGTGCTTACCTTCATTCAATTATGTTGCATCCTTTGGGCGCCGTTAGACTACTCGCTGAGGGTCACTGGGCGGAATTATTTGGTTGATGACCTGCGAAGGTATTGGAATCAACGGATGTGATTCCCGTGATGATTGTTGTTTTGATAGACCAGACAGGCTCGACATTGTTGATTGACACCGAGTGTGATTTGGGTAACAACTTGTTTTCAGTAAATTGCATTGATTAGGTTTCCTTTATTGTTTCG
Source organism: Hemerocallis citrina (assembly GCA_017893485.1). Classification (NCBI taxonomy): domain Eukaryota; kingdom Viridiplantae; phylum Streptophyta; class Magnoliopsida; order Asparagales; family Asphodelaceae; genus Hemerocallis; species Hemerocallis citrina. The sequence continues at coordinate 96,371,776 of CM030366.1, forward strand.
CTTGAAGACCAAATCGGTGTTAGGGGTGATTCCCTATAATCCGGCTCGTTCTAAGAGTTAGCACTAGGTGGTGATAACTATGGGGTGTCTCTTCCTGTCATTAGGGATACGTGCTGTTGTGCATATCTTACAGTGTTGATTCCTGAAGTACCATGGTAAGAACGGGATGTCAATTTCCTGCAGATAAGGGGTTTTAGACCTTCGAGGCCGTCATGTTCTATGTTGTGGACACGAATGGATCATAATAGATCTTCTGCGCAATGGATATGCTACTGTATATCTGTAAGTTCGTCAGGGTGGTCCGATGTAGCAATGGTTGATGGCAACGGCATAGCGTCCCGAATTATTTCTTTTATTTATACCTCCTCAACCATGTCATACTATTAGGAACAGGAGGTGGACCGAATAGCGAGGGTTCAAATCCCTGAAATGGAGAAACGGCTTGATCTGGGGCACATGTAGTATGGGATGCATGTGTGTCCAGAGTCTTGCTAACATTAGATTAAGTGCATATGTTCTGTACTCTGTGTTTTGTATTAGACTTCAAGTCATGGCATAAACGAATACTAGGAAATCAGGATACACGTTTATTTTCCATTCAAGATGAATTGTGAGTGTGATAGTTGGAGAATCGCTGTTTTCTAATGAGCATTGCGTCAGTAGAATTACTGACGTGCCCACTTAATTAGGTGCTGGATACCAGGTCGAGAGGGCAGGAGAGCCAGACCAGTAGGGCATCCAAGTAAGGTGGCAGTGTACATGCCTACCAATCGAGCGGGTGCAGAAATATCAGAGTCACGCAGAAGAAGGCTCAAGCTGAGGGGCAAGTCCCAGTGAGGCAGATAGACCACTCAGTGGAGTTTCGGCAGTGACCAATGGATTGCCAATCTGGAAGACAGCTGATAGCTTCACAAGAAGAGTTTGAATATTCTTGTAATCAGTTGTAATAAGTTATGTAATATGTATTCCTTGGTCAAAGACAAATTGATATTTGTAATTATTGATGTAATAACTCTGATGGCAATAAAAGCATTTAAATTTCCGTATTATTTACTGTGTTGAGATGCATTTGAAGGAAAAGATCTTGGTGATGTCACGGATATCCCGTAATGGGGATCCGGGGTGCTACACCTGATCTGTCTGGTGCCTACTTGGTGTGCTAAGGTGAGCCCCGCGATCATAGCTTCATATTCTACCTCGTTGTTAGAGGCTGGAAAGTTGAGGCAGAGGAAATATTGGAGAAGAAAGTTGTCGGGTCCTCGCAAAATGATGCTCGTGCCACTTTCCGCTTCGCAGGAAGAGCCGTCGATGTAAACTTCCCATGTCTGGTCGGCCTCCCTACTTTCAGGTTGCTCGGAGATGGTGCATTCCGTGATAAATTCGGCGAGGTCCTGTCCCTTGATTGTTGTCCTTGGTTGATAGTCGATGTCGTATTGACTGAGCTCAGTCGACCACTTGACCAGGCGGCCGGAGCTCTCAGGCTTGTGAAGGATGGCCTTCAGAGGCTGGTCCGTGAGGACCTGAATTGAGTGTGCCTGGAAATAAGGGCGGAGCTTCCGTGCGGCCATAACCAGGGCGTATACCACCTTCTCCATTTTTGCATATCTGGTCTTGGCCGAGAGCAGGACTTTGCTCACATAGTACAACAGCTTTTGGACCTCGTCTTCTTCTCGAACGAGAACAGCACTTAGTATGCTCTCCGAGGCCAAAAGGTAAAGCCAGAGAGGCTCGTCCGGCTCAGGTTTGCTAAGGAGTGGAGGATTGCCAAGGTACTCTTTTAATTGGGCGAACGCCTCCTGCTGCTGGGTGCCCCATTCGAAGCCTCTAGTTCCGCATAGAGCCTTGCAGAACGGGAGTGAATTCTCTCCGAATTCGGAGAGGAAACGGCCGATGGCCGCCAGTCTTCCTGTGAGCCGTGGGACTTCCTTGATGTTTCTCGGAGGGTCCATGTCTATTATGGCCCGGATTTTCTCTGGGATCACCTCGATGCTACGCTGGCTGACAACAAACCCGAGAAATTTGCCCGAGGAGACGCCGAATGCACACTTGGCTGGATTGAGCCTCATATTGTGGGTCCAAAGGATGCCAAAGGCTTCTTCCAGGTCGGCGATGTGGTCCTGTCCTTGTTGGCTTTTGACGAGCATGTCTTCGACATACACTTCCATGTTGCGACCGATCTGGTCCTTGAAGACTCGGTTGACGAGCCTCTGATAGGTAGCACCGGTGTTCTTCAGCCCGAAGGGCATAACCCGATAGCAATAGACAAGGTTGTAAACGGCGTCAGGCGGTGGCGGTTCGGCCAAGGACCGCCTACCGCCTAGGACGCCTAGGCGGCACCTAGGCGTTTTGTTTTTGTTTTTTAAATATTAATATATTAACCCTTTAAAAGTTACATATCTCTATTTTTGCTTGTAGCCTAAATCTTTTTGTGAAGTTGAAATTTGGTGCTTGTAGTTTAAATCATTTTTTGAACTCTTTAATCTTTATCCTAATATGATTGAATGATTCTTAATCTTGACAATGCAGGTTGCAGGGATGAAACAAACCATTTATTGGAGTTATTGCGATCAGGGACAACTAATCTTCCTGAAGAAAATGGCCAAGTCATGGGATTAACGCATCACAATTCACAAGTGATGCTAGGCCAGAATGATTTTAGAAGTTCAACAACAATTATGGTGTAAACTTTAGATTCGTAATGACATAAACAATAATCAGTCATATAAAATTTCAAATATAAAGTGAACTAGTAACACCTTAATGTAAAGATGAAGAGGCTTTTTACTGTTGAAGATGAAGAGGCTTTTTTAAAATTCGACCGCCTAGGTGCCGCCTGGTCTGCCTCGACCGCCTAGGCGCCACCTGGTCCGCCTCGGCCGCCTAGGCGCCGCCAGATCGACACCTTGTACGCCTAACTGTCATCTCAACGCCTAGCGTACCACCTATTGCATATGCGGTTCGTTCTCCCCTTTTTGAGTGCCTAGGCACCGCCTAGGCATCCGAGGCGGACGCCATTTAGAACACTGGCAATAGAGACCTTGGTCGGTGACGAAGGATGTCTTGGCTATATCGGAGGGGAACATTTGGATCTGATTGTAGCCCGAGAAGGCATCTATAAAGGACAGGAGCTCGTGACCCCACGTTGCGTCGATAGAGCATCAATGCTGGGGAGAGGGAACAGATCTTTGGAGCATGCCTTGTGGAGGTCTGTAAAGTCTATGCAGAACCTCTAACTTCCGCTGGCCTTTCTCACCATCATGACGTTCGCCAGCCACTCGGGGTAGCTGACCTCTTGGATGAACCAGGCAGAGAACAGTTTGTCTACCTCCACTTTCACAACTTGCTGTCTCTCCGGAGAGAACTTGCATCGCTTCTGGATGATCGGCTTCGAGTCGGGGATCACGCTTAGTCTGTGCATGATCAGGACTTCGGAGATCCCAGGCATGTCAGATGGCTTCCAAGCGAAGAGGTCGACATTGCGGCAAATGCAGCCGATTAAGTCGGACTTTAGGTCGGGTGCGAGGGAGCAGCTACCTGGAACCACTTTGACCCATCTTCCGTCTTGAACGAGACTTCTTCTAGTTCATCAGCAGGTTTGGGCTCTGGTTGGCTCCTTTCGGGTTGCAGCTTGACGGCATCCCGGGGAAACACTCCACCCCCGACCACTGTCATATAGCATGATTGTGCTGCCTCTTGATTCCCCGAACGACCTCGACACCTGACTCGGTGGGGAACTTAAATTTCAGGTGGTAGGCCGAGGGAACAGCCTGGAGGGAGCAGAGCCTTGGTCGACCGAGGATGGCATTGTAAGCTGCTTTGACGTTCACAACCATGAAGTCCATCGACTTGGTCCATCGGTAGGGGGTCGTACCAGCGGTGACATCCAAGGTCACGATCCCCCCTATCGGTACCGGGACGCCGGAGAACCAGTGCAGGGTGTATCAGGCTGGTTTCAGCTTATCCCGGGGGAGCTTGAGGTTCTCAAATGCTTCCAGGAAGAGGATGTTCACCGAGCACCCGTTGTCCGTGAGGATCCGACAGACTTTGTAGTTCGCCATGACGAGGTTGACGACGAGCGCATCGCAGTGCGGGAGCCGGACCCCCTCCAGGTCTTCCCCTGAGAAGGAGACAAGGAGCTATTGGACCTGGGGGGAAGGGAGGTCTCGAACGGCATTTACCTCTCAGACGAACGCCTTGCGGGAAGTACTAGAATCCCCTCCCATAGGCCCCCCATGGACGTAGTGTAGAATGGCTTGGCTTCCGATCTCTTCAGGCTTCGAGTCCCGCTCGGGACGCTGTTTGGGGGGGCGAGGAGGAGGAAAGGGCCTTCGGTTCCTCGTATCCCTTTGGTCCCGGGCATCTTCCCGGGTGAATTCTCGGAGTTACCCCCGTTGGATGAGGGCCTCAATTTCGTCCTTAAGGGCCCAGTAGTAGTCGGTGTCGAGCCCGTTGTCTCGGTGGAAACGGCAGTAGAACCGCTGGTCCTTTTTCTTGTTGCTGGTTAGTCGAGGGGGCATCTGGATAAGGTCCCTGTCTTCGATCGCTAAGAGGATAGCCGACACATTTTGTGTTAGTGGCGTGTATCTCTCGAAACGCGGGATCGGAGGGACCCTCTTCATGCCGGTCCCGTATTTCGAAACCTTCTTGGCCGGCTCTGCCTCATCAGCCTTGCGCTTTCCTTTCCCCGGGACCTCTTTGGCGTCCTCGAAATTTAGAGCCTCCTCCGTCCGAATGTACTTCTCGACCCGATTGAGCAGGTTAGGGAAATCGAGGGGAGGCTTCTTGGCCAAGGACGCCTTCAGCTGGCTGTGTCGGACGTTGTGTCGGAATGCTGCCGAGGCGACCCAGCGTCGAGGGAGGAGACTGACCTCGCCTCTGCGGTGAACCTCTGCACGAACTGACGGAATGACTCCCCTTTCTTCTGTCAGAGGTCCAGTAGGGGCGCGCTTGTCTTCTCAGCCTTCCTGCTAGTCATGAAGTGGGCAAGAAAGTTGGCCTCCAACTGATCAAACGAGTAGATCGAGCCAGGGACGAGCTTAGAGAACCACTCCCGAGCCAGACCCTGGAGGGTGACGGGGAAGGCACGACACAGGAGGGGATCTGAAGCACTGTGAATCATCATGAAGGTCTTAAACCCCTCCATGTGATCAGCAGGATCACCCTCGCCATCATAGGTCTCGAACTGGGGAGGCTAAAAATTCCTGGGTATTTTTGCCTATAGGATTGCAGCGGAGAAAGAAGGTTGGGTCGGCCTATGACCCTGAGCAGGCCTCGGGATGCCCTCGCCAAAGTGGTCGAGGTGGTTCTCCATTTCCTGTAGGCATCGTAGGACGCCCTAGTCACGTTCTGGCGACGGGTTAGGCCGCGAGACTCGCTGGCTCCAGCATCCGACCGCAAGTGAGAGTGGTGGAGTGTCTCGTTGATGGGGGTCCCTAAGATGGCTTCCAGGATCTCGGCCCGAAAGTTTTGGAACTCACGGCATATGACTAGAGCTTGTCTGGCCGGGTCGCGTTGCGGTGGCGGCATTCGGTCTGCGCGACTGTGCTCCGGCTCCCGCTCTCGGGATGGGTGCCTGGGATGGTTCGAGGCCGAGTTGGAAGCGGCCCCTCCCCTAGTTCAGCTGGCTTGCCGGTTCTGGATGACCGGACGTAAGTCGGTTGCGACCGAGCGAGAAGCTCCCGGTCCAGGTTCGCCGTTGACCCTCGGATGGTTGGATCCGTGAGTGTTGGTAGGGATGTCCTAGGGAGGAGCATCCGGACGACGTAAAGAGGTGACAGCTCTTCTGGCCTTGGGTGCCTGTGAGCTCGGACTGAGTGGATGACATTCCTAGTCGGGGTCGGACTGAGGTGAGTACCGAAGTTTCCCAAAGACGGCACCAACCTGATGCAGTTTGTTTTTGGGGTGTGGCTGCAACTGGTGTGAGTTTTCTCAATTTGTACAGTGGAAGTCGCGGTACTGGATATACGCTTGACCCTCGGCTGGGAACGGCTCGGGAGTAGCAGGAGTGAGGTGGAAGACGGATGCTCAGCTCGGATCTGGGGGCTCGGCTCGGTCTCGTGTACCTGCACTCTGCCTTGAAACACCGGGAGAGATCCCGGTGATAGGCCCTCCGACGAGCTAGTTAGCTATTGGAAAGTAACAAGAGCTAGGGTTTTTAGAGGGGAAAGATTGATTACCTTTGAATGAAGGAGAGGGCCTGGTATTTATAGGCAGAGCAAACGGGTCTGAAATCTTGCTAGGCCGGGTTTTGACCCGTTTGCTCGTGGGCCTGACGTGGCGGAAGCCCATGAGGCCCTGGGTTGACCTGATGGTCAGGGGAGAGCGGGTTTTGAGGGGATCTGGTGGCCCATGAGGGGCCACGTCATCTGACCCATATCAGTTATTATCACTATTATTACTAATATTAATGCTATTGTTTTCATTATTTTATTATTATTATTGTTGTTGTTGTTGTTATTGTTATTACTATTATTATTATTATCGGCATTATTATTATTACTGTTATTATTATTATTGTTACTATTATTTTATTATTATTATTATTTTTTTATTAATACGTGTTGTTATTGTATTATTATTATTATCAGTATTGTTATTTTTTTTATTATTCTCATTAAATTTTGTAAGGCCCAAATATTTTAATATAATCTTGTATTAGTATTTAGTAACATGAAGCCCATCATCTAAAGCCTAATTTTTCATACAATTGATTGAATTATTTATTCATATATAACCGAGCCCAAAATTTAGCCCATCTCCTTTTGAATTCTAACCCAAACCATATTCACCTCTTATTGGATCCTAGCCTACTCTAAACCCAAACCCGCATCCTATTGGATCCTAATGATACTCAATACCAATTAACCCAATCTTCTCTAATCTGTTATTGACCAGGTCAATAACACACCTCCCCGTATCCCCTCATTCCTCTCTCACGATCCCCCACTCCCTCTCTCTCTCTCTTCCTTAAACAGTTACTCAAATCCCAAAAAAAAACAACTCTTGATCTCCCCCACTATCTCAATTAATCCCTAACATCTTTATTAATCCCCGTTACTAATCAACTCCAATTAAATAAAATTCCCAAAACTCCTTCTCTCTTCCCTCTGTTTCCCAAACCCGAACAGAGCCTCCCCTACCCCCTTCGTCTTCCTCATCCAACTTCCGAGCCTTCGTCATCTCGGCGACTCCCTCCGCCGCTACTCCTCCTCGTCAACAAACCTCACCGCCATCGAGAACTCATCACCCTCCTCATCGCCCCTCATCACCGGTGCCTCACCTCCATCATTTTCTTCTTCCTCTAGGTTCTCGTCAAACCCATCGGCATCCACAGTCCTCCGCTCTCCTTCGTCGACCGGTTCTGCCTTGCCTATCGACCACCGTCCTTGCTCCTCATCGCCTTCGTCACCATCGTCATCATCATCATCCCCATTGCCATCTTTCCCGTCAACGTCTTCATCTTCGCTATATCTATCTCGTCCTCGCCGTTGATCCCATCGCCCATATCCTCGTTGTCGTCACGTCTTCGTCCTCCGTGCACCCTTGTAACCACCGCAGAACCCTCTAGCCCCGTTCATCCCCCGTCGACGTCTTCCCTATTTTCAAGCAAAAATAGAGTTTGCTCTCACCGTCGAAGCCTCATCATTGTCGTCGCTTCCCGACCGCAGCGCCACCGTCGTCAGTGCCACCGCCTCGTCGTGGTGTCGTCGCCATCATCCTGAGCACCGCTAGCCACCGCCAGTCTCCCGCTCTCTCACACTCTCTCTCTCTCTGTTGAAGGAAGGAGAAGGAACACCATTGGCCAATTTGGTGTTTGGTGTTTTGCGTGTAGCGGATCTCATCTCGTCGTTTGCTATTTGCTTAGATCCGGTGTGGAGTGGTTTGCTGATTGGTCACTTTCGGTGTTTGGTGTTGTGTTTGTAGGGATCTGAGTGGTTGTTGTTTGGCTTGGATCCGGTGTGCTGCTTTGCTTTGATTTGCTGTTTTGTCACTTTTGCTGTTGGTATTTTGCACGTGTTCTTTTGGAACGTTGCCCAAGATTTCTATCCCGTTATTCTAAATTATTCGAATTAACCATGTAATAGGCAAGTCCACTTGAACTCGTTTAATTTTTCTAGTTCAAGATCGTTGATCTCCGCAAGTAGTTCTCCTTTGATTATCGTAATATTGCTTTGTGTACCTTCCGTTGGGGATATCGAGGGTTTACACGAGCTAACCCGAAGTATCATTGACTTTGTGTGAATATCCATTGATTCAAACCTAAACTTGCATGCACACAGGACATGAACAAATTGACTAGAACTTGCATATGAGAAATATATAATGATATGAATACATGTTGATTGATTGAGATTTCGTGAATTGAATCGTGACATAATAATCTTGCCTTGTATACAGTAGAATTTCATCTCAACTTGTTGTACCTTAATGTTAATGCATTGCGTGATACAAGAACATGTTGATTATTCACTTTGATAAATATATATGATGATCTTTGTTATGTCTTACTGCCTATTCTGTTTTGTACTGAGATTTCGACCCTGTTACAATAAAAGTCAACCAAAACTTTGTAAAAAGAAATTGTAGCCTAATGAATTTAGTTTCCAGAACACTTGACAGATCTAAATTTCGATCTGTGAGCTGTGAGATATCGCAGTTTTAGTCACTGCTGGTCTGTATTTTTCAGATTGCAATTTAGTGAAACACCAACACAACTTTCAGTTGAAACACCATGATACATGAAACTCTCCAGAAATTTAGTAAACATACTTAGGATTCATTTTATAATTTTTGTAGATTTTTATATTGATTTTACACATAGTTTTCACCCATAAAATTTTGACTGTAAGCTGCTGCCAGAACCGTTAACCTGTAAAGATTAGAGTAATCAGCCTAGTTATGATCAGAATTAATTGAAACTTACTGAATATGAATTGTAGCCCCAGATGTCTAGTTTATTGTCCCTTCGACGAAATTGAATTCCGAGTTATAGTTTGTGTCACGCCCCGCTTCCCAAAATACGGAAATACGAGTGCATGACGAAGCCCAGCGAATGATCTTAACATCATTCATAAGCTGTAGGATCGACTCAGCATCACAACAAGTATATAACAAGAGAGATATATAACCAAGCATGCATGAATAATTATTTAAGCAACAGAAACAATTTAAATAAATGATAATATTCAAATAGTTCCCATGTCTGGATCAAGTGTAAACTCGGAAACAAGTCTTATACGGCAGGAGAAATAAATACCTTAAGAAAAACAATTATTTAAACAGGTCCTTGCTCCAAGCAAAACCTGAAATGTCTGATCGCCAAATTCCAGCAGGTAGCTTGTCCCAAGTCTGCTTAATAAATATAAAAGGGAAAACAGGGAAAACAAGAGAGAATGCCCTTAGTGCAAGCTAGGGCCACAAATAGTAAAAACAAGTACAAGTATGGGGAACAGGAACTGGAATCAAGAATGTAACAAGGATACAACAAGTAGTGGGGACAACTAGGAATTAGCTAGCAAGGGAGGACTACTTAGTAAACAGGCTAGTTAACAACTGCTAATGGTAAAACATATGTCAGGTGAACCTGAAGGGGTAACTAACATCAAGTATCATGTTTCATGTGTCAGGTTTCACGTATCAAGTTTCATATTTCAAGTTACAGGTGTCATGTTCAAGTTTCATGTATCAGATATCAGGTAACCAGGTAATCAGGTAACAGGATAGTCAGGTAACAGGTAATCATGTATCAGGTATTAAGTTCAAGTTTTGTGTGATTACTATCTAGGTAGCACGACATGCATCCATACTTTTACTACATGGTTGCTACAGTCAAACCAATTTTGTTTAGACCTAGTAATGGAGTCTATAGGGCGGTGTACTCAGGTTTCAGGTATCAGGTATCAGGCAGGCACGGTTCATGAATACGAAATTAAATAACAGATTCACGAAACGAGTTCGTGAATACTAACAGGTTCAAGGACCACACAGTGGTTCCATGAATACAACAGGTTCATGAGTCAAGTAACTGACTCCATGAATACATCACGTGCCACAGGTTCATGAGCCAAGTAACTGACTCCATGAATACATCACATGCAACAGGTTCATGAACCGAGTACTGGGAAACACGGGCCCCCTTCTGAGTACACTTACCTATATTGTCCACTCTATAGTCTTTCCCTTAACCCCGGCTTGTTACATTTGTTCAGGCAGAATTGAATATTTGAGTTTATACAGGTAGAACAGGGTTAAAATAATGAAAATTAATTCTAAGAAAAATTGGGTATGTCCTATAGGGTGTCCAGCAACTACATATAAAATTTGGGGTCAAACGCTCGCTGTTTACACAGCTAAATTAATTTGCGAAATAAATGTACACAGCAGTTTTGCAAAACTGCGTCTACTGACACAGCTGCAGTATAACTGCCATAACTCCTAGACTGTAACTCCAAATTCGATCATTTCGGAGTCTATCGATATCTACACATCCGGATCTACAATTTCTATTCAGGGCTCGGGCCCAGATTCAAATGATAAAAGGGTCGAAACCGCAAAAGAATATTCAGACAGCAACACTCAGGATTTATTTACTAATGTAGGTTTCATGGAAATATGTAATTTGGTGTCTAAGTTGTTAAGTAGCATAAATACATAATCATGGAGATCAAAACAGCAACTAATAAATATTTTTCAAGTCATAATAGTCGCAAATTCGTCAAAATACTAACTTTATATGCGTCTACAAATTTTAGGGGTCCTTAATTCATATGTCCATGTGATTCATGTGTTCAAGGGGATAAAAGAGTCCAATTGATTGTTATTTAATACGAGGAAGTTTTGTGACTCTTAGAATTGTGGGTTTGAAGTTTCAAAATTGATTTACAATGATATTTCAAAGGGGAGTCACAATCTAACTATTTGTAGTATTTCAAGGAGGCTTGTACTAGAACAAAAAGCTGTACAAGGTTACTTGCCTTTAGGGGAGAAGACGATGAATCTGACGGATGACGAGAACGGGTCCCGACGACACGGCGACGAGCAAACGATCATGATAATCACGATCGGCACGGATCTCGATGATGATCAAAGTCAAGATGAAGATCCAGCGAATCCAACGGTCGAGATCGGAAATAAAACATATGAGAATTAGAAGAGAACCAAAATATATCATGATTGACAATTGATGAATAAGAACAAAAATAGATCAATGTTTACTCACCAAGCAAAGGACGAACAAGACGATCCAAGGCCGAGATCAAGTTGATCAACCAATCGACGGCCGAGGTCGAAGATCAAGATCAAGATCAAAATGATGATCACGATCGCGGTGATCCAAATCGATCCGACGATCGAGATTAAGATCTTGATGATGATGATGATGGTGATGATCAAGGCAAATCCAACGGTGACGATCGATGGATCAAGAGGCGATCACGATCGCGATGACAAAGATGTAGATCGGACGGCAGAGATCTGATCTGGTGGTGATAATGAAGATCTGATGACGGTGATGAAGATCATGAAGATCCGACGGCCAGAAATCAAGAGATCAAGATCTGATCGAATGGACGGCCCACAATCACTCTGATCCAAACTCATATACACAGCAATTGCACCATCGATTCCGGCATGGCTCCGACAGCCAGGTGAACCCGACGGTGGCGCTGGCGGCACGGCAAACAGAGGCGCGTCGGGGCTGCATCGTGGTGAGGGGACGGGAGGTTGCTGCTGCAGGGAGAAGTGTAGGGTGTGCGGGCGGAAGCGTCGATGCTGCAGGTCGGGGGATGAGGGGATCTCTGTGGCGGGGCGCACGCAGGTTGTGGTCGCGACCGGCTGTTGTTGACGACTCCGGGAGAGGGTCGCCGCGCTGCGCTGGTGCTGTCGTGATAGGAGGGGTCGCGACTGTGGGCATGGCGCGCCGAGGTGGCTTCGGGAGGGAGACGGGAGGTCGGGAGGTGCAGATGACGAATGGGGGAGTGGGTTTGAGAAGATAGGCGGCTCGTGTGTGTAGGGGAGATGAACAGTCGGGTGATGGAGATATGGGAGAAGAAGTATAGCGGCGGGGTAGGGTTTATAATAGGAGAATGGAAAAAAAAAAGGACAGGTTATATATGGGATAGAGGAAACGGGTAGGGTAGGGTAGTTGTTATAGGGTATTGGTTAATATCCAATAGGAATATTTAGGGTTTTAAAATAGGGTTGTGGATTATCCAATAAGGGAAAATTAAATAATATAATACCAATTTAATTAACACTCAAATTAATAATAATAATAATAATAATAATAATAACAAAATAATAATAATAATAAAATAGAGCGGCTTTCAAAATAAATGGCATATATAATTTGCAAGATACATTTTGTTCTAGTCGAGTTTAAAATAATACTGAATTTATAACTAATCAAAATATGAAAAATATTCACAAAATACGTATTTAGGGAAACAGGGATTACAAATCCTACCCACCTTACACAAAAATTTCGTCCTCGAAATTTGCTTAGGCGGTGCATAGGATAGGATAAAAGCAAGTTAAGGTAGGGTAACAAAACAAGGGGCCCAAAGAAAAGTCAACTTGGTGGTAACACCAAAATAAGAAGGGAGTGGATAACAACGAGTTCAACTGGACGGCATGAAAGAGAATGAAAGTATCTAAAGGATCCAAATAACACAAGATAATAAATACGATGAAGGAGTAGGCAGAACTGAAACCAAGGAGATGGAAGACAGGAAAGAATTGAATCCAATAATGAATGAGCACATGATGGCAGGATGGAATGCAAGAAGGAAATAACCGGTATCAAAAACGAAGAAGAACACTGAACACCACAAGACTTGCAAGATAACAAGGCAAGGAGGTGCACGAATAGAAAGAGTTGGAATCGAAGAAGGGGGCGACAAGGGAAAGATGCACCACGCAATGAGTCAATAATGAGAACAAAAGCAAGAGATAGGGGACAACAAATGGTGCAAGGAATGGAACAAAACAAAATACAAGGAAGGAGAAGAACCAACATGATCCTGGGTCCTGTGGGTCATGGGCCCACCACGCTTCTGCTGCGCTACTCTGATGGTGACACTCCAAGCTCCAGACATGTTGTAGACCACGTGACACCAAGCGACGATCCGAGCAGGAAGAAAGGATGAGACACCAGAATCAAAGAGAGTATGGGTTCCCAAATAGAGATAGGCGATAATGCAAAATGGATATAAGGCTTGAGCTTCAATTCAAATAATCAAAATATATAGTATATATATCAAAACTAATGACTTTAATAGGAATAATTATAACAACAAATGCAATAGTAATTAAAATCGTCATAATCATACAGGCAATAAAAATATCAATAATACTGATAATAATGATAATACATTCATGACAGAATATATTTCAACACATTCATGAAAATAATGCAATAATAATAATATTGATAGCAGTGAAAATAATATCAACAATGATAATAATAATAATGATAATAGCAATGATAGTAATAATATCAATAAAGTAACAGTATTAATAATAAAAATAATAACAGTAATGAAGGTGATAAAAACAACAATAATAACATCAATTGAAACGACAATGATAATAATAATACCAATAATAACAAAAACATTCCTTTACCATCATTCTATTTATATAAGTAACGAGTCTTGAAATATCAATTAGCAATAGGTAGAAAATCTTGCTTCCTTAACATCAAGTTGCATATTTGCCTTCATGACATCAGGTTTCAAATTGCCATCCAAATATTCGGCTGCACATTTTGCCTCGCCGATATCCAGTTGCAATTTGCCTCCATTGACATCGAGTTGCATATATGCCATCTCGACATTAGGTTGCACCAAAGTGGTGAAATGTATATACAATTGAGCATGCTCAGGCTCAAAACAAATTAATAATAATAATGATAGGAACGTTAAAAATAATAATATCAATAACAACAATAATAACAAATATCGATACTAATAACAATAAGAATAACAATGATAACGGTAATAATAACAGAAATCGCAAAAGAATGACAATAAAAATAATAATAATGATAGCAATAATATTAAAATATCAACAACACTAGTAAAAATAATAATGTAAGACAAAATATAGTTTGTGCCCAACATTTTTGTGGAAGTAATTTAATATTAACGATAATAATAAAATAATGAAAACAACAATAAGAATATCAATAGTAGTAACAATAATAACAATACTAGTAATGATAATGAAAATAATAACAATAATAATAATGGTAGTAATAATAGCATTATACAACAAAATAAGAATTTGTCTTATCAAATAATAATTCAGTAGAAATATATAGTCGATTGAAAATGAAAAGTGAGTTAAAATACATCATCGTTCGAAATAACAAAATCCTTGTTTAGAAACATCTTTATAGAAGATCAAAAATAAATATAATAATTAATAATCAAAATATAGAAGGTATTCGGAAAAAATTAATTATAAGGAGAAAAATAAGTAGGAGAAGAATGAAGCTATACCCAATAAAGAGTTAAAGAGGAGGATGACTAGAAGGGACGAAAGAAAATTAAGGAATTGAATACGAAGGAAGAGGGACGAGGGCAAAATCGGAATTGAAGAGATTATGGCAGAGCATGATACTCAGAGTGAGTCAACAGTTGAAGAAGAATGCAAGGCACGAAGAGCAATAAACGTCACACGAACTGGAATAAGAGGGGATCAACGAGGCAAGCAGAAAATAAAAGATCGCTTGCATCAGAATCAAAAGAATAGGGGTACGGAAGAATAAATTTGTACCCAATAAGGAATTTACAAATCAGGACGAATGCAAGAGATGGAAAGAAGCAATGAATCAAAAAATTGAATATGAAGGGATCAAAATGGATGAGATAAGACTTGTATCCAGATCGAGTTGACTATTAAATTATTCATGTGGTTGCATGGCCTGTTTAATGTTGAGTTAATCCCGACTGAGTCAAGTCTGTCTAATGTATCAGTCAAACTAACACATTAGCCAAACCTGAGCTCTGATACCACTAAAAACCTTGTCACGCCCCGCTTCCCAAAATACGGAAATACGAGTGCATGACGAAGCCCAGCGAATGATCTTAACATCATTCATAAGCTGTAGGATCGACTCAGCATCACAACAAGTATATAACAAGAGAGATATATAACCAAGCATGCATGAATAATTATTTAAGCAACAGAAACAATTTAAATAAATGATAATATTCAAATAGTTCCCATGTCTGGATCAAGTGTAAACTCGGAAACAAGTCTTATACGGCAGGAGAAATAAATACCTTAAGAAAAACAATTATTTAAACAGGTCCTTGCTCCAAGCAAAACCTGAAATGTCTGATCGCCAAATTCCAGCAGGTAGCTTGTCCCAAGTCTGCTTAATAAATATAAAAGGGAAAACAGGGAAAACAAGAGAGAATGCCCTTAGTGCAAGCTAGGGCCACAAATAGTAAAAACAAGTACAAGTATGGGGAACAGGAACTGGAATCAAGAATGTAACAAGGATACAACAAGTAGTGGGGACAACTAGGAATTAGCTAGCAAGGGAGGACTACTTAGTAAACAGGCTAGTTAACAACTGCTAATGGTAAAACATATGTCAGGTGAACCTGAAGGGGTAACTAACATCAAGTATCATGTTTCATGTGTCAGGTTTCACGTATCAAGTTTCATATTTCAAGTTACAGGTGTCATGTTCAAGTTTCATGTATCAGATATCAGGTAACCAGGTAATCAGGTAACAGGATAGTCAGGTAACAGGTAATCATGTATCAGGTATTAAGTTCAAGTCTTGTGTGATTACTATCTAGGTAGCACGACATGCATCCATACTTTTACTACATGGTTGCTACAGTCAAATCAATTTCGTTTAGACCTAGTAATGGAGTCTATAGGGCGGTGTACTCAGGTTTCAGGTATCAGGTATCAGGCAGGCACGGTTCATGAATACGAAATTAAATAACAGGTTCACGAAACGAGTTCGTGAATACTAACAGGTTCAAGGACCACACAGTGGTTCCATGAATACAACAGGTTCATGAGTCAAGTAACTGACTCCATGAATACATCACGTGCCATAGGTTCATGAGCCAAGTAACTGACTCCATGAATACATCACATGCAACAGGTTCATGAACCGAGTACTGAGAAATACGGGCCCCCTTCTGAGTACACTTACCTATATTGTCCACTCTATAGTCTTTCCCTTAACCCCGGCTTATTACATTTGTTCAGGCAGAATTGAATATTTGAGTTTATACAGGTAGAACAGGGTTAAAATAATGAAAATTAATTCTAAGAAAAATTGGGTATGTCCTATAGGGTGGCCAGCAACTACATATAAAATTTGGGGTCAAACGCTCGCTGTTTACACAGCTAAATTAATTTGCGAAATAAATGTACACAGCAGTTTTGCAAAACTGCGTCTACTGACACAGCTGCAGTATAACTGCCATAACTCCTAGACCGTAACTCCAAATTCGATCATTTTGGAGTCTATCGATATCTACACATCCGGATCTACAATTTCTATTCAGGGCTCGGGCCCAGATTCAAATGATAAAAGGGTCAAAACCGCAAAATAATATTCAGACAGCAACACTCAGGATTTATTTACTAATGTAGGTTTCATGGAAATATGTAATTTGGTGTCTAAGTTGTTAAGTAGCATAAATACATAATCATGGAGATCAAAACAGCAACTAATAAATATTTTTCAAGTCATAATAGTCGCAAATTCGTCAAAATACTAACTTTATATGCGTCTACAAATTTTAGGGGTCCTTAATTCATATGTCCATGTGATTCATGTGTTCAAGGGGATAAAAGAGTCCAATTGATTGTTATTTAATACGAGGAAGTTTTGTGACTCTTAGAATTGTGGGTTTGAAGTTTCAAAATTGATTTACAATGATATTTCAAAGGGGAGTCACAATCTAACTATTTGTAGTATTTCAAGGAGGCTTGTACTAGAACAAAAAGATGTACAAGGTTACTTGCCTTTAGGGGAGAAGACGATGAATCTGACGGATGACGAGAACGGGTCCCGACGACACGGCGACGAGCAAACGATCATGATAATCACGATCGGCACGGATCTCGATGATGATCAAAGTCAAGATGAAGATCCAGCGAATCCAACGGTCGAGATCGGAAATAAAACATATGAGAATTAGAAGAGAACCAAAATATATCATGATTGACAATTGATGAATAAGAACAAAAATAGATCAATGTTTACTCACCAAGCAAAGGACGAACAAGACGATCCAAGGCCGAGATCAAGTTGATCAACCAATCGACGGCCGAGGTCGAAGATCAAGATCAAGATCAAAATGATGATCACGATCGCGGTGATCCAAATCGATCCGACGATCGAGATTAAGATCTTGATGATGATGATGATGGTGATGATCAAGGCAAATCCAACGGTGACGATCGATGGATCAAGAGGCGATCACGATCGCGATGACAAAGATGTAGATCGGACGGCAGAGATCTGATCTGGTGGTGATAATGAAGATCTGATGACGGTGATGAAGATCATGAAGATCCGACGGCCAGAAATCAAGAGATCAAGATCTGATCGAATGGACGGCCCACAATCACTCTGATCCAAACTCATATACACAGCAATTGCACCATCGATTCCGGCATGGCTCCGACAGCCAGGTGAACCCGACGGTGGCGCTGGCGGCACGGCGAACAGTGGCGCGTCGGGGCTGCATCGTGGTGAGGGGACGGGAGGTTGCTGCCGCAGGGAGAAGTGTAGGGTGTGCGGGCGGAAGCGTCGACGCTGCAGGTCGGGGGATGAGGGGATCTCTGTGGCGGGGCGCACGCAGGTTGTGGTCGCGACCGGCTGTTGTTGACGACTCCGGGAGAGGGTCGCCGCGCTGCGCTGGTGCTGTCGTGATAGGAGGGGTCGCGACTGTGGGCATGGCGCGCCGAGGTGGCTTCGGGAGGGAGACGGGAGGTCGGGAGGTGCAGATGACGAATGGGGGAGTGGGTTTGAGAAGATAGGCGGCTCGTGTGTGTAGGGGAGATGAACAGTCGGGTGATGGAGATATGGGAGAAGAAGTATAGCGGCGGGGTAGGGTTTATAATAGGAGAATGGAAAAAAAAAGGACAGGTTATATATGGGATAGAGGAAACGGGTAGGGTAGGGTAGTTGTTATAGGGTATTGGTTAATATCCAATAGGAATATTTAGGGTTTTAAAATAGGGTTGTGGATTATCCAATAAGGGAAAATTAAATAATATAATACCAATTTAATTAACACTCAAATTAATAATAATAATAATAATAATAATAATAACAAAATAATAATAATAATAAAATAGAGCGACTTTCAAAATAAATGGCATATATAATTTGCAAGATACATTTTGTTCTAGTCGAGTTTAAAATAATACTGAATTTATAACTAATCAAAATACGAAAAATATTCACAAAATACGTATTTAGGGAAACAGGGATTACAGTTTGTGAGTTACTGCTATTTTAGTACTACTGTGTCTGCTCTTTTCAGATTCACAATTACATGTATATTATCATGCATTGTATCATTTTCTTGCATTCTTATTGTTGCCTTGATACTCGTATACACACTTTCATGATCATGAATGAAATAATAAAAATATTAAACAAGCCGGGGTTAATAAAGGTTGACTTAGTAGTGAATAATCTTAGAAAATGTACTTGGTAGGGCCCTCTTGTGTACTTGTACTATTGACATGGAAGGTGGAAGAATACTTGTGAACTTGTTATCTTGTTATCTTGTTATCATATTATCTTATTACACTGAGTACACGCTCTGTAGATTCCACCACGAAGTCTAAAACGAACACTGTTTTGCGTGCACCGAACCTATGGTATGAGACACAGTATTACGTGCACTAGATAGAAAAAATAAAATGCTAATAAACCTAAGTTGACACTTGTACACTTGACCATTGTTTATTGACATTGTTATTGCTTTTGGACTTTGATCTTGCTTCATATTTCTTGATGTACCATGTTCCCTTACTCTTTGCTTTTCACTACTTGCTGTATGTACTTGCTTGAAGGACATTATCTTTTCCACTCTAGTTGATCCAACTACAGGTGCACAAGGAGAATTGCTAGAAGGCATTGGTGAGTAGTTCTTCTAGGATTGGAGCAGGAGCTTGCTTCGCAATAAATTATTTCTTCCATGTTATTTTTATATCGCATTGTTATTTTTTTTGTTGAACTTTGTATCTCGGGCGTTGTTAACCCGTAATTGTTGTTTATTTTTTCAGTTGTTGGTTATTATGTTAGACTACTGCATGTTTAATCTCAGTTATTGTTTATGTGATTATATTTATCTGTGTGGTTGTGATTATTTCTTTTCATGTTGTTGAGTTAAGACTGGTACAACTTATGCATGATGTTAATATCATTCGCTGGGCCTTCGTCACGGACTCGTATTCTCGTATTTTGGGAAACGGGGCGTGACATTGCTAGTAGGAGAATGCTTGCTTTGGTTGGAGCTTGGAGCTTGGAACAACTTCCTAGTAATTTCAATTTCAATTTTTGCATTAGGTGATTTCTTTTGCTTTCTAGATATTGTAGTATGCAGGTTTAATTGTTCCATGATTGAAAAATGTAGCATGTGTTCTTTAAATTTCTAATTTGATATGTTGCATATTGTATTGATAACTAGAAGTGAGATACGAAAATAAATGCATGCTAGTTAAAGATTTATTATAAAATTGTCATGATTAACAAATTAAAATTTTAGATTGGGTTTTTATAGTGGTATTGGGTGCATACTAGTATACCATGTTTAGATTAAATGAATTGGGTATAAATTTGTACACAAAATTGTTAATTTATGCAAAAAAAGTTGCGGTTTTAAGCTTTAGTTGTACTTCGGAAAATCATGTCTAATAAACTAGATGGAATCTAGACCTAAAATTTTTATAGGAACATCTTGTATATGTCAGAAACATCTCTTTAAAATTTTATAATTTTTTTATGTCGTTTACTATTTTAATAAAATCCAAACTTAGGACTGGTTGGCAGTTGACTAGTTGCTGAAAATTTGTACACATTTTAGATTTTGATCATTTCAACATCCTGAATGAAGTAATTTGAGAAAAGTCAAAACTAAAAACTTGAAGTACACTCGTTATCCTTTCAGTAAAGTCTAAGAAATCAAATTTTCACAAAGAACTGAATTTATAATGAATTTTACAAGACTGAACAAGTGACAGTATTTCAATATTTCGACCCAACTGTAGATTTTGAAGATTCAGGGTTATAGATACAATATTTTGGAGAAACTTATAATCAAGAAATTGTAGTAGACTTGTATAACTTTATATTAATCTAAAGAACACAAAGTTTCGTGAAGTATATAATTTTTAATGATTTTTACAAGTAGCAAGAACTGCAGTTTTCTGGTTTTGAACTTACTCTTTTGCAAATGAATTTAGACGAAGTAATTGAGGATGATTCTAGGTGATTTTAACTACAAAGATATAGTAGACTCTATTATGAAACTAATAAATCTATCTTTTGAATAGAATTAAGATTTATAATTGAAATATAGATGAATATGAAAAGGGTTTACTTAATCGAAGAAACTTATAACTTATTAAAGTGAATTATTGGTTGTGTGATCAACCAAGAAGTGTTACTTCATGATTGATAACTATGAATGAATGAAAGGATTTGAATGAAATATGAATACATGAAATTGAGAATATGAGTTATAAGGGTATGAGTATCCCAAGTTGTTGAACATGAAAAGATGTTGATTCTAGAGGCTTAGTGAGACCTAGGTACCGGCAAAAGTAATGAAAATGATTATTGATTTTGAGAAAGGACTAGTATGGGCTATCGTTCTCGGTATTTTTTTAAGTCCAGTAAGGGGGTAAGCTATCTCTAGGTGGAAATTATTATTCATGTTTTAAAACTTAAGAATAGGTACTAGGAGAAGTTGTAATAAAACTTGAGCAAACATAAGTGGATTGCCTCTATATAGTATGACGGTGGACTCTAGGACTATAGACTCAGTTTGACGGTGGACTCCGAGATTGTGGTTGCTTGCGATGGAGACGAGCCTGAATTAAATCCAGAACTATGATTAGTTTGATGGTGGGCTCCAGGACCATGAATAGTCGGAAGGATGGGAGGTCGTTCTCCAGTGTATATGCGTATACCGGGGCTAGAGGGGCACTTGCAGGATGTTCGCACGACGAGAATTTTCGTATAGCTTGACGGTGGACTCCAGTGCTGGAATCTGTACTCGTGGGATATCTAAAACATGATTTTTTTACCGAGTAGTTTTTCATGGCGAGGGATTAAACCTTTTATTGTAGAGTACGTAGGTGCTTGCCCTCAAACCTATGTAGAATGTGATGCATAGAATCCGAACAAGTATGCATTAGTGTCATTGTAGTATAACATCTGCATTAGGCATTAAGTCCTATCATACACTGACATGTTTAGGATAGTCACTCTTTACACTTTAATATGCATTCAAGTTTGTGGTTGCTAAAGTAAGAGAATCGTTATATTACGGCATAGTAAGGATCGCTGTTTTATAACATTGCGTCGGTTGTAAGCAACCGACGTGCCCACAGATTTTTCAGTGCAGGACTTGGATTGGCAAGGACTTAAAGACGATTAATGCTAAAGATCATTTTCAAAGTTGTTGATGTTAGAGTTGTAAATATTCCATGTTGTGTTTTTATTTAACTTCCGCTGTATAATTCTAAAACAAACAATGTGTATCATGAAAAGTTTTAACTTCCTTGTACGAATTGAAGTAAGAGATCATGTTGTACTACGAATTACATGTAAATGGAATTCGGGGTGTTACAATGGTGCCTCTTCCCCCTGGAAAAAAACCTATTGGTTGCAAATGGGTTTACAAGATCAAGTATCGATATGATGGTTCTATTGAACGTTACAAAGCTCGTCTTGTTGCCAAGGGCTACACTCAAGTTGCAGGCATAGACTACCATGAGTCGTTTTCTCCACTGTCAAGCTCACTACTCTTCGATGCCTTCTTACTGTTGTTGTTGCCCGTAATTAGTTTATTCATCAACTTGATGTTCAAAATGTCTTTCTCTATGGGGATTTACATGAACTTGTCAATATGGAACCTCCACCTGGTATTCACCGATAGGGGGAGAATCGTATATGTCGAATCAACAAGTCTCTTTATGGTCTCAAACATGCCTCAAGAAATGAGTTTTCTACCTTCTTAGACACTATTCAGAAAGCTGGTTATTCACAATCCAAAGCTAACTACTCTCTTTTCACTAAAGCTTAAGATACGTCTTTCAATGCAGTTTTCATTTATGTTGATGACATACTTCTCACTGGAAATAATCTTCGAGAAATGGAACGACTTAAAAAATTCCTTCTTAAACACTTCCGCATGAAAGATCTTACGATTTTTCACGATCCAAGCAAGGAATTTTCATGTCTCAAAGAAAATATGCTTTGGATGTCTTAGAAGATTCAAGATTCATAGGGGCACGACCCAATGGAACAAAATTTGAAACTCAATCCCACAGATGGTTCAGCATTAAGCGACCCGACCAAATACAGAAGATTGGTTGGAAGATTAATTTATCTTATGGTGACAATGCCAGACATAGTCTACGTTGTTCGCACTTTAAGTCAGTTCTTGCAGGAGCGTAAAAAGCCACACTGGGATGCCACTCTTCGGGTTCTCAGATATATTAAGGGTACGCCTGGACCAAGTTTGTTTGTTCCGTTCTGCAAACAACCTTGATCTCTAAATGTACTGTGATTCTAGT
This sequence comes from Hemerocallis citrina, assembly GCA_017893485.1. NCBI lineage: Eukaryota > Viridiplantae > Streptophyta > Magnoliopsida > Asparagales > Asphodelaceae > Hemerocallis > Hemerocallis citrina. The sequence goes on from CM030366.1 coordinate 96,394,579, forward strand.
TGGGCAGGTTGCAACTTCACAAGAAGAACAGTTACGGGGTATTGTATTTTTCCTAGGGATTCTCTCATTTCGTGGAAGTCTAAGAAGCAAGCAAATGTATCTAGAACGTCCGCAAAAGCTGAATATAGAGCTATGGCAAACACTTGTCTGGAGTTAACATGGTTACACTACATTTTAGAAGACTTGAGAGTTCCACAAACATCTGCTACACCTCTATTTTGTGATAATCAAGCGGCACTACATATTGCAGCTAACCCTGTATTTCATGAACGCACAAAGCACATTGAGATAGATTGTCACATTGTCCGAGAAAAGCTGCAAGCATGATTGATTAGTCCTTCGTACATGCTTACTCGCTCGCAGTTGGCTGACGTATTCACAAAGCTTTAGGAAAAGACCAATTCTTCACGTTGCATAGCACGTTGGAACTTCACGATGTTCACTCACCAACTTGATGGGAGGTATTAAAATCAATGATTAATACTTTAAATGAATTGGTCAACGATCAAGAGAAGTGTAAAGATTTTCCAGTCAAGGGAAGTGCGAAGGTTTTCTTGAAAGCAACAAAGGCTCACATTAATTTATGCATGTCTTTTGCTATACTTCATTCATTCCTTTTGTATATATATAGTTGTAGCTTTGCATAATAAGAATGCACTTTTATTAGCTTGCTTGCTCTTCCATTATTCTCAAACTTTGTCCTCCAATTTAATACTATGACTGCAGATTATGAAAGGATCCTTCAGTATTGACACCATGACACCTCCAATTCGATTAGAAAATGAATTCCCAATTACTTTACAAAACAAAATAATAATTATATTCCCAATTTTGTTGACATTACCTCCAGTTTTCCTGCTGCTTGCATTAAGACTAAATCAACTAGTATCATGCATGTGCGATGCACGTGGAGGAAGAATGAAAAGGATAAAAAAAAAAACCACCAACACGTGCACTGCACGGATTTGCACACATACACAAAAAAATAAAATATTGTTTATTTGTTTGGAACCCATCTCTCCCATTATAATAGTTATATATAGATTATAGATGTTCAATTTTCATATATTACAGAACCACTCATTTCATCAATCATTGCTAGCGATACGTGGTGATCTTCATTACCATTTACCAACCACTACATAAACCATATAATGGTACTCAACAAAACTAGGACCCCCATAATAATGTTGTACATTTATTTGTCCAACACATTACATCATTCAGTAGAAAATTCTCTATCAACGAGAAGAAATTCTCCTTACAACCTGCTCTTCTGTACAGGGCCCATTTCCTTGGTCTTAGCCCTCAGCAAATGCTTCTGTATCTTCCCAGTTGCCGTCTTCGGCAACGGTCCAAATACGACTGATTTTGGCACCCAATAAGCTGGCATCTTAGCTCGAGAAAACTTTATTATATCCTCAGCTAACTCGGCTTCCTTTGACTTGTCAACACTCTTCTTCAAAGTTATAAACGCACATGGTGACTCTCCCCACCGCTCATCTGCACGGGCCACCACCGAAACCTCCATCACCGATGGATGCAAGTACAAAATACTCTCAACTTCCAAACTACTAATATTTTCCCCTCCTGATATTATAATATCCTTTGCTCGGTCCTTCACCTCTATATAACCATCCGGATGCTTCACACCTATATCGCCTGAATGGTACCAACCATGAGCAAAAGCCTCTTCATTCGCCTTTGGATTTTTCAAGTACCCTTTCATAACCAGATTTCCTCTCATGACTATCTCTCCAAGTGATTTTCCATCAGAAGGTATGGGGGACAATGTCTTTAAGTCGATGACGTCTAGACCTTCAAGACCAATGTATCGGACGCCCTGGCGGGCATGGAGGCGTGCCTGGGTCTCGGGGGGGAGCGAGTCCCACTCGGGCTTCCACGTGCAAACAGTCGATGGACCATAGGTCTCGGAGAGACCGTATGTGTGAGTCACACGGAATCCGAGACGAGACATTGCAGTGAGGACAGAGGGTGGTGGGGCTGCGCCAGCTGTCATCACATTAACAGTTCGGGGGAGGGGGAGGATGGCTTCGTTCTGTGGGGCATGGATGATGGAATTGAGCACAATGGGGGCTGCACAGAAGTGCGTGACTCCTTGTTGGGCGATGGCAGAATAGATGTTCTTGGCTGTCACCTAGAGAGCAGGATTGAAGGGTTAAAATAAGGATGACTTCTATCTCAGGAAGTAAAAGAAAATGCTTATAATTCTAAAAAGGAATATGCACAAAATTGTTGAGAATAGTTCAACTATAACTGAACACATGACCCGAGTACTAGAAGACAAAAAGATTCACATCAAAGTAAAAAGAATATGACTTTCTCATTTATAAAGCATGACGAAAACCAGTAAAACGCTTATAATGCATGACATAGAATTCCTCATGGTCCAGAAAATGTGAACTCTAGATCAGACAATGTTGAGATAATGACAGAGAATTCCTTGATGGTCCGCAAATGGAGACTATAATCAGTCATCCTTAATACCATCACATATTTGAGGTACTATTGCTGCTTATTTACTCTTGGCCTCAACGTGGAGGAATTGCCATGCATCATTAGACCTAGATATTATCTAATCTTATTTGACAAAACCATCAACACAACATCATAGAGTATCATCGAATTCTTCCATATAAAACTACAGTAACTGCAGCATGCTTCTGCAAACAAGAAGCAAGTTCAAGGACTAACCTACCTTTGGTAATGCCACAAAAGAGAAATAACCTGTGCTCCCTAAGTCTTGTCATTGTTACTTCCACTAATGATGTTGCTTATTGAAAGGTCATATTCTTGAGAATCTTCACCATGTATAGCTTTTCCTACACCGTATAAGCTAAATCCTATTGATCACGTAGTATAGCACAGTATGAGTACAACGTAGTTTATTAGTGACGACACTTCGTCTCTACATTTTCTCACTCATCTCCGTCGTGTTCTATGAATTTGATTTTCTTTCGAATACATCGTAGGAATTTATCTGTGTTAATTATAAGTCATTTTTTGACATAGTGCAAATTATTTTTCCCAACAAAATATCCCATTCATAACAGAAAAGTAAAATAAAATTACATAACCCTAAACAATTAAAAGAAAAAATCATTACGACCACTACTGATCTACCTATTACTAGACTTTGGTTATATGGTTCAACAAGATACAAACAATTATACATTTGGTTATGTGGAGCATGATACAATGTGTACAAACAATATCATCCAAACGAAAAGGTTCACTAATTTCAGTTCAAAAAAATATCCGAAACTGAGAAGGTGATTGGCTATTTTTGATCTCGCTTTAGAGAGCACAGAAACATTTTTTTAACTCTAAAAGCACTGTTATGCTTAAATTAAGGGTTATAACAATGAGTAAACAGTGTTAAGCGGAAACACTATTTGAAAACTAAATATCCCCTCTTTTCTCCACCAGACCTGAAGAGGTGTTTTTAGCTATTTGGGATTTTTTTATTTGTTTCACCCTTAAATAAAACATTTAACACCCTTTTTTCTTCACAGCAGCTTTTCTAACAACACGACCACTTTTCTGTACTTGAAAGGTATCGAACTAAGACGGTTAATTCGGGCAATGGCAGGTCTTTCACGGTAGAGTTCGAATCGGAGGCAATGTCTAGATAGATAGCATCTTGTCTTTTTCAAGAAAGAAGGCTAGGCTACAGCAAGTCTGGGTGTTCTTGGTAGACTTCATGTAACCGTTCCCGTAAATACGTATTTCCTGAATATTTTCTGTATTTTGATTATTTATCAACTTATTTTGTGCTAAATTGGTTTCGGATCTTTTACTAAGTGTTTTATAATCGACAATTATATTTACTTTGAATAACGGTGTATATCTATTTATAATTGATTGACTATTTATATGCTATATTACTACTGTCTGGATTTTTTTGTTAATCTCAAATCCTACTTTGATACATATTATCATTATTATTGTTGTTACTATTATTATTATTGTTACTATTATTATTATTGTTATTACTATTAATATTATTATCACAGTTATAATTATTATTGTTACTATTATTTTATTATTATTGTTATTATTATTTTTATTATTGAGATGTGTTATTATTAGTGTTATTATTATTATTATTTGTTAAAGCTCAGTTTTGATCTATATTATATTATCTAATTATTTAAATTGAAGTCCATCATCTAAAGTCCAATTGTTTAATTATTTATCATAAGCTCAATCCTATAACTAATTTATTAAATTGTTTTGAGCCCATAGACCAAGCCCAGATCCAAACCCAGTACTCATATATATTTATATAGACTCAATCCTATATGATTGTATTCAAACCCCTATATTTTCTAATCCACCTGCTCACTTTCTCTCACGTTCTCAACTCTTTCCCCCTCTATTCTCTAACTTCCCCATTATCTCCTGATAATCTGAAACTAACTCCATGATCTCCCCCACTATCTCAACTACCCCCATTATAATATTTATTATATTTATTAAAAACCCTTCCCCCTCCTCTCTCTCCCCGTTACTTTCTCTCTCTCCCTCTCCCCTGTTTTTGAAACCAAAACAGAGCATCCCACCCAACAGAGAACCCCACTTTGCAACCCCTCGCTTCTTCCCATCCTCATCGTCTTCATCCTCCAACCATCTCCTCGTCTTCCATAGCTGTGGCCTCCCTCACCCCCTGTTCGTCTTCAACGTCGAACCTCGTCAGCACACCTCACTGCCACTGAGAACCCATCACCCACCAGTGTTGCCACTGCAGTCGTCACCCCATCGAGGCTTCGCCATTGCCGAGCTCGCTTAGCCCATGTCCTCTCGCGGCCCCTCGTCGCCGCTTCTTCTTTCTCTCCTCACACCGCTGTTGCTCTGCCCCCGTCTCTGCCCTCCCGCAAGCACCGACGATCGCCATTGCCGAGCTCCAAAGCTCCACGGCCTCCGCTCAACTCCCCGTCTCCGCCGTCCACCGCTAGCCCTGTCGTCTTCACCCCCTTTCCTCGTCGACTCCCTCACAGCCAAGTCGAGCCGCCTCGTCTTCAACCTCCTCGAGTTCCCCTGCCTTCCTCGTCGCGCCGCCCGACAACCGCCATCCCCATCATCTTCATCCTCCATCTTCAGTCGAGCCTTTGCCATCCAGTCACCTCCGTTCCCTACTCCTCGACTCTGTCGTAGTTGCTTCTCAACCGCGACGACTGTAGCACCGCCATTGCCGTCGACTTTGTCTACTTGAGCACCTCGCCTTCCTCCGCCATTCCCTGCAACCACCTCCTGCACCCTGCATTCTCCGTCGAGCCACCCTCGACTCCGCCACAGCGCGAGCGACACCCGAAGCCGCCGCTACCCAACTCCGCCAGTCGCCTGCCTTGCCGCTGTGCACACCCCCAGTCGTCGCCCTCTGTTTTCATCAGTATCAGGTGCCAATTCGAATGCAGTCATTGATCGCATCTTGATCTTGATCCTTTAATCTCGGTCGTTGATCTCACTATCAGACTTTGATCAATCGCTAGCAATCCAATCAGATCATCTTCATCATCATCATCGAACTATTGATCTTGGCCGTCGGATTTGCATTGATCATCATCTTGATCCTTTGATCTCAGCCGTCCGATCATCCGATCTTGATCCCCATCAAGATCCGTGCCCGATCGTGATCATCGTGATCGTTGCTCGTTGTCGTGTCGCCGAGATTCCGATCCCGTTATTCTTCGCACTTTCGGATCTAATCGTCATCTAAAGGCAAGTCCACTTGAACTCGTTTGATTTTTCTAATTCAAGATTATTGATCTGCTCTGCAAGTAGTTCTCTTTCGATTATCGTAATATTGCTGTGTACCTTCCGTTGGGGATTTCGAAGGTTTACACGAGCTAACCCGAAGTATCCTTGACTTCGTGCCAACAACCATTGATTCAAACCCAAACTAGCATGCACACACGACATGAACAAATTGACTAGAAACTTGTGTATAGAAATGTATAGTGATTGAACACATGTTGATTGATTGAGATCTCGTAAATTGAATCGTGACATGATAACTTGGCTTTGTACATTGTAAAAATTCATCTTGACTTGTTGTATATAATGAAAATGCATTTCATGATACAAGAACATGTAGATGATTCACTTTGATGAATATATATGATGACTTTTTATTACTTCTTGCTGTCTGTTCTGTTTTGCACTGAGGTTTCGACCCTGTTACAATAAGAATCAACCAAAACTATATTAAAAAATTGTAGCCTAATGAATCTGATTTCCAGAATACTTTACGCATCTAGATTCCGATCTATGAGCTGTGAGATATTGAAGTTTTAGTCACTACTGGTCTGTATTTCCAGAATTTCAAATTAGAGAAACATCGACACAACTTTCAGTTGAAACACCATGATAATGGTAGTGTAATGATATGGAACTCTCCAGAAACTTAGTAGACATGCTTAGGATTCATTTCCTAAATTTTGTAGATTTTTATATTGATTTTACATCTTATTTTCACCCATAAAATTTTGACTATAAGCTGCTGCCAGAACCCTTAAACTGCAAAGATCTGGTAATTGACCTAGTTATGGTCAAAATCAATTGAAACTTACTGAATATGAATTGTAGCCCCAGATGTCTAGTTTACTGCCATTTTGACGGAATCGAATTCCGAGTTATAGTTTGTGAGTTATTGTTGTTTTTAGTACTGCTGTGTCTGCTCTTTTCAGATTCACAATTACTTGTATTTTATCATGCATCGCATCATTTTGTTGCATCTTATCATCTCCTTGACACTCTTATACACATTGCATGATCATGAATGATTTAATAAAATATTAACAAGCCGGGATAATAAGGGTTGACTTAGTAGTGGATAATCTCAGAAAATGTACTCGGTAAGAGTATCTGCAGTCGTTTGCTAAATATGCATAATATGCATATTTTCTTGGAAATATTGCTGTAGTCGTTTGCTAAATATGCATATTTTGCATATTTAGCTACAGTAGATTGCTATAAATCAGAGCAGATTTGAGAATTATGCATAATTTAAAGGACGAAACTTTATGTTACGTCGCTCGAAAAAATATTATTTTTTAATCGTCAGACGAAACATTGAGTTGCGTCACTCCATTAAAAAATAATTATTACAAAATAGAAAAAAGCTGGAAAATAAAAAAACCCTCGAACGCAACATGATGTTGCGTCCCTCCATCTCCGCAATCCTCGGACGCAACTTCATGTTGTGTCCATTGGGTTTTAAAAAAATAAATAAATAAATAAACTTTGATAATATACAGTGGGTTGAGAATTCACATATATATATACTAAACTTTGATCATGTGGTAGTTATACAATGTTAATTGTACCCCTAATTGCCGGACGCAACTTCATGTTGCGTCTGGCAATTTATTTTTTTCTCCTCCGACGCAATGTGAACTTGCGTCGCTCAATTAAAAATATATTTTTCCCTCCGATGCAACTTCGAGATCCGTCTGATCTGGATTTTCATTATTTTAAATTAAATTGGTAAAAAATAGCTTTCGACGACTATAGCAAACTTGCCAAATGTTATATGCATTTATCCATTTATGCATAATTTACACAATGACGACTGTAGATGCTCTAAGGCCTTATCGTTATATTGTATTGTCATGAAAGGATGAGTATCGATTGTGAATTATTGATTGTCAATTGTTAATTGTAAATTATTGTTATCGATGCCGAGTACACGCTCTGTAGATCCCACCACGAAGTCTATAACGAATACTGTTTTGCATGCACCGAATCTGTGGTATGGGACGCAGTAGTACGTGCATTAGTTAGGCTAAATACTAATACACTAGATTGACACTTGCATCATTGAATCATGACTATTGACATTGACATTATTTATCGATTATTGTTATTGAAAATTGTATTGTTAAATCTAGACTTTCATCAGTCCTTGTTATTGCTTTTGAATTTTGATCTTGCTTCATATTCCTTGATGTACCATATTTCATTACTCTCTGTTTTTTACTACTTGTTGTCCGTAATTGCTCTAAGGACTTTTTTTTCTACTCTAGTTGATCCAACCACAGGTGCACAAGGAGAATTGCCAGAAGGCATTAGTGAGCAGTTCATCAGTCCTTGTTATTGCTTTTGAATTTTGATCTTGCTTCATATTCCTTAATGTACCATATTTCATTACTCTCTGTTTTTTACTACTTGTTGTCCGTAATTGCTCTAAGGACTTTTTTTTCTACTCTAGTTGATCCAACCACAGGTGCACAAGGAGAATTGCCAGAAGGCATTGGTGAGCAGTTCTTCTAAGATTGGAGCAGGAGCTTGCATCGTAATAAATTATTTCTTCCATGTTATTTTTATATTGCATTGTTACCTTTGTTGAACTTTGTATATCGGGCTTTGTTGACCCGTATTTGTTGTTTATTTTCAGTTGTTGGTTATTATGTTAGACTACTGCATGTTTTATCTCAGTATCTGTTTATGTGATTATGTCTTTCTGCGTGGTTGTGATTATTTCTTTTCATGTTGTTGAGTTAAGACTGGTTCAGCTTATGGATGATGTTAAAACCATTCGCTGGGCCTTCGTCACATACTCGTATTCCCGTATTTTGGAAAACGGGGCGTGACACTTCACATCCTAACCCCACTTTACTTTGATAGTTGTGGGGCACTGTGTACCAATCAAACACTTAGAAACAAGCCGTAAAATGAATTATGAGTCCTTGACCAAGTGATATAAGATAAAAAAAGGTACCTGCCGAAGGCATATGCTTGTTCCACAGAGAGCTGCTAGTGTCCACGTGAAACACCAACCATTGCAGTGAAACATCGGTAAAGTCCACAAATAGGTAGCGCCTTCATTAATGCCCCATATAATTGGATTACTTAGAGACATAAGATAAGCACCTCTATGATGAAGCACCACTCCCTTGGGGCTTGATGTAGTCCCGGAGGTATAACCTAAAGCGATGCTCTGCCACTCATCCTTGGGGGGTCTCCAGGCAAAGTCGGGGTCGCCAGTTTCCAAGAACTTCTCGTACTCAATAGCACCTTTATTTAGAGCAATCCTTAAAGATTGGGGATCACAACTTTCATCGCCTATGACAATTAGAAGTGGAGGCTTGAATGCATCTTTCTTCTTGGATGCTGTTATTTTCAGCGATTCCTCTACTAGGGAGAATAACTCTTGGTCTACCATAACAACCTCAGCCGAGGAATGGTCAAAGAGAAATGCAATAGTTGAAGCGTTTAGCCGGATGTTGACACAGTTCACTACTGCTCCAGCCATAGGAACTCCAAAATGGGCTTCATACTGTGCCGGGATGTTTGGTGCAATGACTGCTACCTGAGAGAAAAGTAGATAAACCCCAATTAAACCTAAAAGATATTAATTCACTGAAAAGTAAACAAGCCCAGCTTCTTCTGAAGAATGGAAATCAAAATTGTAAATTTGAAATTTTGTTCAGTTTTTGTTATTTCTATCTTAGAAGCTTTTAGAAAGTAATGGAGGCTACCACACTAAAAATAAAAATAGTAGCGTGAATAAATTTTATGGAGAAGTAAACAGAGTGCTAATTGTCACCAGCAACTAAGTTATAGTTATATTGGTTAAGTTAGTAGGTTTTTCTTAATTTATAGCCTGCCTGAACATAATTAAAACTAATTTTAAAATAACGTAAATGTATTTACGTTTAAATTTCTTCCTATAAATGTGGATAACTCGGATGAACTCCCAGAATCTTTCTAATTGCACGAATACCCTGTGTGCATAATTTGTACAAAACACACATAATGCTAACTTGTGTTGTCTGTCTAGGAAAGAAATTACTCAGGAGATCCATGCATGGTAACTTGCCCCTGCCTAAAGTATATTTACAAAGAAAAGGTGGGATTCACATGTGGTCACACAAAGTTTAATCAACAATAGAATATAACGTACTCAAAGGTTATGCACTATTAAATCAGCTAACTAAAGATTATAAAAAGCAAGGAATCTTTTGCGAAGAAAAAATGTTAATGAATGTGCCAAATGGTAACGAGAACATGTGGCGACTCTGTATTTAGATCCTCGGTCTTACTACATATAATTTCTCAAAATAATAAACAGACCATGGTTTGGAAGGTTAGATGCTTCCACACCAAGGATGATAGAACTGATTCAGCATTAATCTTCCTATACCAAATAACTGCTTAGTGCTTATCATATAAAATCTGCACAAACATTTGGTCAAAATGTAATTAGAGGATTTGATCAGAGCAATAAATCTCCTTTATACAGAAAAGATACTGAAAGGAAACATCAAACAAACAGATTAAATCATCCTGCATAACAAAACTTGGTGGATCCACAGAAAAGAGGAAGGGGTTTCTTTAACTTTGGAGAAGAATGATCAAAACCGTTATCTCTTTGAGATACCTTCCTCACTAAGAGTACAAGATCATTTGTTTAGATTTACTCTCTAAAAACAAAGGAAGACTAGAAGTAACACTGCTGTCTAAAAGACCTCTCACATCCATTACGTTAGGAAATATCATCTAATCACATGCCTACTCTAAATCTTATTAAAGTATCAAAAAACCTGAACCAATTTCCAGCCAGATCATGACATTAATTTATGTCATGTGGCAGCAACATCGAGAATTTAGTCAGAATGAGTTAGGCTTAGATTTCTTGAACTCATAAAACCAATCTGTGTCTTGATTCACTTCATAGCCAAGTTACTTTCAGCTGTCATAAGACCAAGTACTGGTAATGGAATGAAATACTCTCACCCAAATATGAGTGCAACATGATGTACACACGTCCACCTTACGTCCCCCTTACGTCCCTCCACTTTCTAAATGATTATTAAATCAAACGTTTTGGCCTTTGGACATTAATCAACAAGAAGTTCACTTATACTATCTAAAACAGAAATGACTATTCAAAAGAATAAGAACTAAATGACCATAGCTATAATCAATGAAAAGGAGAAGAGATCAATGAATACTCAAAGCAGGTGGGAACTATTCACATGACCAGACAAACAGAATAGAAACGGCTAACAAAGACATAAGAGAAACTAAAAAGGTATATACTGTAACCAACTTCAAGAGGAGTCTTGTTGCTAATAAGTAACAGATGAGCAGTTCCATCTGACACATCACATAGCATGCAATAGGTTTCTAACACATCAAATCAATACACTTTTAACAAGAATAGAATGCTTATCATTACCTGTTATAAATGAGGGGAGAACTGACTGAGATGATTTGGGCATGTGCACTAAGAACCTATTACAATGCCAATTATGATGAATGCAAAATGATAAGGCTGCAGTTAATTGCACAGAAAGGACTAACGGTAGAGCTAACCCTAACCACAATTAAAGATACACTACTTGCAGATTAGATAAAGATGATGACCCTTAAGGCCTTAACAGAATTATATGGAAAGATTGGATTCACGTGCCTGACCCCAATGAATTGGGAAGAATGGTTTCTGATAATCTTTGCCATAAGATAATGATCTGTTGACCACTTGTTCACATTTTATTCCTTCTTTTAAACGGTTTGATCGTGTCAATCAAGCATAAACTATTAAACAAGGATGTCGTAGTCTTCAAAATGACTGGAAAAGATAAAAGTTAAATCTTACTCAATATAACATCCATAGATGCAATAGATCATGACAGGTACACATACAAGAAAATCACCAGTCCCTATAATTTGTAATAGATTAGATTAATATAGACAAATGTGTCCCCAAGTAGCTAACAATTTTCATATAGATTATTTAAACAAGAACAACAACTTCAAAGCTTTTATAACACAAATAGTCGTATGAATAAACTAAAAACTATTAAAAACAGCATTGTTAAATAATTTTGAGAGTCAATAAAAGCTTTTTCTTATCTCTTTTTCTTATTATGAATGTGTACCAATATAGTCATTACTTAGTTTCCAATGTAGGTTTCTACAAGATGAATGAAGCAACCAACAAAAGATTAGCTCTGAATTCAATTGATTTGGACTCTGATAGCTAATTAACTTGGATTCGAATCATTTGATTTGATGACAAAGCAAGGCTTTAATAAAATCCCAAACAGCTACACTGAACGGTTAGAACGACTGCCATGTCGGTCTTTGGCAACCCCAAATGATTCTTGTCCAGGAAAACTCGGTATCGGCCCATACTGAAAGTTAACAAGGAAATAAAACTAAAAAATCCTGTACAAAGAAGCTGAAGCCTTAGCCCATAGATCTAACTTTTAGGCACTATCACTAACGATTAGGTACAAGACAAACAAGAGAGAGTGCATGAAAGAGACTGATGTGGGTAAAGTCCAGATCAATCTGAGCCATCTGATACCCCCAACCCCTACAAATCAGGCTTGTAGCCCATATGGGCCTTCTGTTGTTCCAGGCACACAAAAGAGGCTCAACCCGGCCAATTAGGATTAGGGTTCCCTCTCTCTGCCTATAAATACAAGACCCCCCTCCCCTTTCTTGAGGTAATGTCATTTTTTTCACTGAAACCCTAACTCCATTTTTTCCCGTCACTAACTAGATTGTTGGAGGGCCCGTCGCCGGAATCTTTCCCGGTGTTTCTAGGCATTTTGCAGGTGTTTGAGGCGGCCAGCTACCAGCAGCACTATCTCTCCTGCTCCCCACTGAATTCCCATCTCATATTCAAATCTGTGTCTAATATCTGTCTCAGATCTGTCACTCCATCTATAAATAACAAAAACTCACATTTGTTGCTCCCACCATAAAATCAGCAGCATCAGATTGACGTCAACTGTGAAAAAAGACAGACTGATTCGACTCCAGACTCGGATCTCACGCCGAAGCCGTCCCCCTTCATGGCACCCAAAGCCAAGAGCGCCCACAGCAGAATGTCATCCCGACCCTCCCCATCCATCTCGCAGTCACGTGAACACGCAGGGGTCTTGAATGCAGTGAGCCGAGGGTCCGTCAGGACCTGGTCTGAGCGCTTCACGCTCGGTCGCCGATGACCTTCGCTACGTCATAAATAATTGTCCCCCTCCAACCAAGCTCCGACCCACAACATTCACCCATCGCAGGGTCGAGAGCAAAGGCGCACCCACTCCCCGAGAAATTGGCCAACCCCGAACAGGTCCCGGTCACGAGAGCCGAGTTTCGGGATTTCAGTAGCAAGGTCCTCCAGGCTCTTCGTGGCCCCGAAACCAAGCATCAAAACAACAACCCTCGCCAGGAAGAAGCTCAGGGAGCAAGTCTCACGGCTCGACTCAGCCAGCGAGACAAAATGAGGCCGTCCTTTAGCGCCTCCAAAAAATGGAGAATCATCTCGCTCGGATCGGCGAAGGCAGGTTACAACCCAACCGGAGGTATCAGCCTACCCGACCTCCGTTCTCTGCTAGAATCCCCGATGCTGAGATTCCAAAGAATTTCAGACCACCTCAGTTCGAGACGTACAATGGAGAGTCTGATCCTGCTGATCACATGGAAGGGTTCAAAATCGTCATGATAATTCACAATGCCTTGGATCCTTTCCTCTGTCGCGCATTCCCAGTCACTGCGTGTTACGGCACGGGAATGGTTCTCAAAGCTTGCCCTCAACTCAATTTTCTCATTCAACCAACTTCCTAGCTCACTTCGTGACCAGTCGCAAGGTCGAAAAGACGAGCACACCCCTTATGAACCTCAAACAGAAGGAAGAAGAGTCACTTCAGGACTTCGTGCGGAGGTTCACCGCCGAGGCTAGGACAGTCTCTTCTCTCAACGTTAGCGTTGCGTCCACAGCCTTCGAACACAAGATTCGCCACAGCCTGTTGAAGCCACCCATTGATTTTTCCGACCTTCTCAACAGGGTCGAAAAGTATATCCGAGCCGAGGAGGCTCTGCACCCTGAAGGTCTGAAAGAAACACCAAGGGGACGAAAAAGGTCGATGACTCCGAGTCTACGAAGAAAGCTCAGAGAGATGCATTCGGTCAAAAATTACCAAATCCTGTCCCCCACTTCAAGATGTTCACTCCGCGACTCAGAGTGTGTCAGTCATCCTCATGAAAATTGAGGATAAGGGGATCGTCCGCCATCCTTCCCGATCCAACAACAAGAAGAGATACCAGAGATTCTATTGTCGGTTCCATCGGGACCACGGACATGAGACTGATAATTGTCGGGCCCTTAAAGACGAGATTGAGGCCCTCATCTAAAGGGGGTACCTAAGGGAGTCCACCCGAACTAACCTGAGGGGCCTGAGGGCTTCGCCTCCTCGAACAGCCAACAGGCGTCCAGAGGTGGAACCCGAGCCCAAAGAAACCGATGGGTCGGTGGTTATTGATTGTGTCCACGGCGAACCCATGGGGGAAGAGTCGAACACCTCCTATAAGGCCTTCGTACGGGAGGTTTAACTCAGTCCATAACTATCCACCCCCCAGGGATCAAGGACTGGCGGACTCATTCTCCAGCGAAAATCTGGAAGGCGGCTGACTGCCTCATTGCGACGCCCTAGTAGTCAGCCTCGGCATGGTTAATCATGAGGTCCGCCGTATCCTAGTTGACAACGGAAGCTCGGTCAATATCTTGTTCCTGACCGCATTCGAAAAGCTCAAACTCTCTCGCAAGAGACTGAAACCGGTCGGGTACATGTTCCACAGATTCTCGGGTGTTCCTGTCCAAATTGAGGGAATCGTCACGCTTGATGAAACAGCAGAAATGGCCCCGACCATCCAGATAGAGGCAATGGATTTCATGGTGGTCGACATCAAGCCCGCCTATAATGTCATCCTCGATAGACCCGGCCTCTACTCCCTCCAGGCGGTGCCCTCCGCCTATCACATGAAGATGAAATTCCCTGCCAACCACGGGGTCAGCATTGTCCGAGGCAATCAGGAACCGCTTATTCTTGTATATGGCCGTAGTGGGGGGCGGAGTCTTCCCTCTTGACGCAGTAGAACTTCCATCTGACAGGAGACAGTTGCGCTCAGAACCCGTCGACAAGTTGGAGGAGGTCCCCTCATTCGGGGAGGACAAATCTAAATGGTTCTGAGTAAGTCAATCTCTTGCTCCAGACATGAAGATGGCTATTATTGGCTGCATCTGTCGGAATACTGACCTCTTTGCATGGACGCCCTCAGATATGCCAGGAATTTCTGAGGACTTCATTATGCACAAACTAAGCTTCCACCCGGACTCGAAGCCATTCCAGCATAAGCGCCGTAAGTTCGCTCCAGACAGGCAATCGGCGGTAAAGGAAGAAGTGGACAAGCTCATCTTGGTTCGGTTCATACAGGAGGTTAACTACCTACAGTGTTTGGCAAACATTGTGATGGTGAAGAAACAGAACAGGAAGTGGAGGATCTGTCTAGAATTCACAGACCTCAACAAGGCCTGTCTTAAATATTCGTTCCCCCTCCTGAGCATCGACACCCTAATAGATGCGACCTTGGGTCACGAGCTGCTAAGTTTCATGGACACCTTTTTAGGCTACAACCAGATTAGAATATTCAATCTGGACATCCCCAAGACCACCTTTGTGACTAACCAAGGCCTCTAGTGTTACCGGGTCATACCCTTCGCACTGAAGAACGCTAATGCCACGTAACAAAGGATCGTCAATCGGGTCTTTAAGAAGCAGATAGGACAGAACATGGAGGTGTATGTCGACGATATGCTCGTCAAAAGCCGCAGATGACAAGATCACGTCAGCGATCTCGATAAGGCTTTCGGGGTCCTACGATCCCACAATATGAGACTCAACCCCTCCAAATGCGCCTTCGGCATCACCTAGGAGAAATTTCTCGGATTCGTGGTCAGCGAGCGAAGCATTGAGGCGAACCTTGAAAAAGATTCAGGCCATACTGGACATAGCCTCTCCAAGAAATATCAAAAATTAGTCTGACGGCTCACGGGTCGACTGGCGGCCATCGACCGTTTACTCTCCAAGTCCAGAGAAAAGTCAAGTTCTTTAAAGCCCATCGGGGGCGAAAAGCTTCCAGTGGTAAGATCCTCAACAGCAGGCTTTCGATCAGCTGAAGTCATACCTGGCCAACCCCCCGCTCCTTAGCAAACCAAAGCCGGGCAAGTCCCTCTTTCTCTATCTGGCTGCTTCAGAACACGCGCTCAGCGCCTAGTCAAGGAGGAAGACGGGGTCCAGAAACACATTTATTATGTCAGGATACACCAGGATGAACTCCGATACACAACGCTGAACTCCGATACACCAGGATGGAAAATGTCGCCTATGCATTGGTGATGGCCGCTTGGAAACTTCGACCAAACTTTCAAGCTCACTCCATCCAAGTCCTTACAGATCAGCCTTCAAGATAGTCCTCAACAAACCGGAATACTCCGGCCGCTTGATCAAGTGGTCAATCGAGTTGAGCCAGCATAACATCAGCTACCAATCTCGGACAGCCATCAAAGGGCAGGCCCTCACAGAATTCATCACAGAATGTACCATTCCCGAAACATCTGAAATCCAAGAGGATGACCAGTTTGGGAGATCTATGTCAACGGAACAGCCTGCGAGGGTGGAAGTGGAGCTGGCATTATACTCAGGGGCCCCGACGACTTCGTCCTTCAGTATTCCCTACGTCTCAATTTTCAGGCATCCAACAACGAGGCAGAATACGAAGCGAAGATCATCAGGCTCATGCTAGCCCACAAGGCAAGCGGAGACGAGTAAGGACCATCAGCGACTCAACTCGTAGTCAACCAGATTTTAGGGGATTATGAGGCCCATGACGCTCGGATGGTCCAATACTTGGCGCGCATCAGACTCCTCTCAGCTGTCTTCGAGGGCACCGCTGTCGAGCATATCCCGCGAGAACAGAACAGCTAAGCCGATTCCTTGTCCAAGCTCGCCTCATCGTTCTTCGAAGGCCTAGATCACACTGTCTTGGTCGAGGTCCTCCTCAAGCCTAGCATTGAGAACCCCGAGGTCCTTTGCCTTAATATGGGCATACAAGCGGAAACATGGATGGATCTCATCTGAAAGTTCTTGACAGAGAGCGAACTCCCATAAGACCCGATCGAAACTAGGAAGATAAGAATCCGATCAGAAAGATTCACATTTATTGACAATGTACTAATCGAGCACTCATACACTAAGGTGAACGGGAGACCATATCTCCGCTGTCCGAGTCCCGATGAAGCCAAATATGTGCTGGAGTTGCATAAGGGAATTGGAGGTTGCCATAGGCAGCAGGTCACTCGCGAGGAAAGTACTCAACCATGGGTACTATTGGCCGACCATATTAAAAGATGCGCACGATCTTGTGAAAAGGTGCGGACCCTGCTAGAGATTCTCTGTGACAATGTTCTAAAAAGCGCTAGGCGGTAGTTGGGCTGCCGATGGGGGCCTAGCGCCTAGACCTTGTAAGCGGGGATTAAGCGGCTAGGCGGTACGTGGTTTTTTTAATTAATTAATTTATTTATTTATCGATCTTTTGGGTTTGTTTTGTTGTTGCCCCTTTTTACTCTTTATTGCTACTCATTCTTACTATTGAAATTTTTTTCCTTGCAATTGTAGGATGGGCTTCACATTGTCGAATCGGTGTATTATTGTATCGGTGAACATGAGGACTCTATCTTCTCCATATCCGATTTAGGGTTTTTTACTTTTTTTATTAGGAGGAGAAAGTGAGAGCGGTGGGTTTTGTTTACTTTTTTTTTTTTAAATTAGTTAAGGCCTAAGCGGGTCTAGTCCGCCTAGACCCGCCTAGACCGATTAAACGCCGCCTAGGTTCGATTTTAGCTGCCTAGAACCCATTTTCGATTTTTATAAATGCCTAGGCCCTAGTCAAGGCGTTGGGGGGGCGCCTAGCGCCTAGGCGCCGCCTAGGCGGCCGCCTAGGCCGCTTTTTAGAACACTGCTCTGTGATCAGGCGCATGCCACAGGCCAAACTCCGGTCACTAGCCAGTCCGACCCACTTCTCCATGTGGGGGATGGATATAGTTGGCCCCTTTCCGAAGGTCACGGGCCAAAGGCACTTCCTCATAGTGGTCATCAACTATTTCACTAAATGGATCGAAGCAGAACCCTTGACCACAATCACTGAGCATCAAGCCCAACAATTCTTTTGGAAGAACATTTTTTGTCGGTTTGGGATCCCGCGCGTGCTTATCACCAATAACGGAACTCAATTCGCCGGCAAAAAATTTCAAAAGTTCTGCGAAGACCTCGGTGTCCAGCAGTGGTTCTCATCAATATCACATCCTCAGTCGAGCGGTCAAGCCCAAAACGCCAACCGCCAAATTCTTGAAGGTCTCAAAAAACAGTTGGACAAATCTCCTAAGGGACTGTGGGTCGACAAATTGCCGAGCGTCCTTTGGTTGTATCAAACAACCAAAAGCATCACAACGGGCGAGTCTCCATTCAACCTGACTTATGGGACAGAGGCTGTTATCCCCTAAAAAATCGGGCTCCCTTCACCTAAGATCATGGGCTTCAACGAGGAACCGAACTCGAGCGACTCAGGGCTAACTTGGACCTAATCGACGAGATCCGTGAAAAATCTGCCATCAGAAAAAATATCTATCAACGGCACATTGAAAGATTTTACAACAAGAAAGTCCATCTGACCGGCATCAAGGAGGGTGGCCTCGTGCTCAGAAAGCTTACCATTTCTGACCCTACCAAGAAAGACCGGACCGTTGGTTGACCCACCTCTCACTCGCGAACAACTCGGGGTTTACGGCTGTCAGATCCAAAACCCCGAATTGTTCGAGGGCGACAGGGAAGCCACCAACCCAGGACTCTCGCCGAGCCCCCGGACCGATTGGTTGACCCACCTCACCCGCGAACAACTCGGAATTTACGGCCCTCAAAGCAAAAACCCCGAATTGTTCGAGGGTGGCAGGGGAGCCACCGACCCGGAACTTTCGGCCAAAAATTCCACTTATGGGCGCCCGCCTTTGGCAGGCACCTGAATCTCACCTCCGGGGCCGACCCACCTCTCACCCGCTGACAGGTCGGGGTAAACGACCCTCGGAGCCATAACCCCGAATTGTCAGAGGGTGACAGATGAGTCAATCCCAATTCCTGATGAAAAGTGTTGAGGGGATGGAGATTATATAGCCCTCTGAGCAGCGCATTTATTACATCGGGAAGTCCAAACAACGGAAGGTGAAACGTCGCCATTAATTTTTTCGGAAGGCAAAACGTCCCTCATTAAGCGTTCTGCAAGAAATTGAGTTTCGGCTCCCGAGCAAGCTACAGACTGGCCGCCCCTTCTGCCTCGGCGGCAATCTCCAGCAAGGCCAGACTCAGCAATGACCTCAAGCTACACTCCTGCCCACTTCACTCAACAAATCATCAAGGTTCAAGAAATCGAAGTTTTATTTCTCAGAGCGCCAGAAACGACCACACAATACAATGAAAAGTTTACAAATCGCTCGTCGCTCGGCTTAAAACTCGAACTCGGTGCTTCCCACGGGATCCTTCGTGCGTTCGGCCGGTCCGGCCAGCAAGGGTACCCCGGCAACGGAGCTTTCCGCATCAGCAGGCTGGGCTGCCTCCAAGAAAAAAGTCGGAGAAGCTCCAAACACGGAATTGCTCGCCTCCTCGACCAGACCAGCGCCAAGCATGAGCTTCAGCCTACGGATCTCCAACTCTTTCTCTCCAACAGCCTCACGAAGAAAAAAGTCCGAAGCCGGTCGCCCATTCGAGGCATCCGAGATCGACCAGTTCGTCTCAACTGCCCACCAATCCCAGTCGGCTATGGCCTTCTTCAGGCGAGCGACCTCCAGGCTGAGCTCTCTAGACTTGTTCATAAAGTAATTCACTGCGGCCTCTCGATCCCGAGCCTGCTTACGTTGGCGAACCAGAACACTCTCCATGGCCCCCAGCCCAGCTCGGACCATGGAGACCTCGGTAGAACCAGGGTCGGCGTCGAGGACCTCATGCGTCTATCAAAAAGACGGAAAAAACAATAGGTCATAAAAGAGAAACGAAAAGGCACAAGTCATAGAGCATCGGCCAAAAAATTCTTAGTTTATAAATTCAAAAATTTTCTTGTTACAAAAAAGTGGTGGCCAGTCCGCGTTCGGCAATTACAAACAGAAAAGAAGAAGAAATTCCTAGACTACTGTTTAGGAGGGGGACGGCACCACTTCGTCTTCCTGGTCGCTCCCGGCCTCCAGTCGAAGGTCCCCCTGCTCCTCGTCCTCCCCGCCGCGGGGCGTCAGCGGAAGCTCGAGGAACTGCCACCCGTAGTGGAGATGGCCGATCCGAAGGTCCGAATAGATCTGCACGATGTGCTCCCTGGCCTTGTTATAGGCCTCGTCCTGCGAGGCGATCAGGGTGTCCGCCATGGTGATCGTCGCCTCCTCGCTCTCCTTCTTGGCCTTCGCCTTGAAGTGCGCCACCTCGTTCGCATGATGGTCCGTGATCGAGACCAGTTGAGCTTGGGCGATTGCAAGGGCAGACTCCGCCGCCGTCAGCTCGTCCTTCAGCTGGGTGGCTTCCCGAAGGTAGCGCTCGGCGTTCTTCTTCTCGACAACGATCTCCTTCTCGAGGCACTTGTGAAAGTGTTGCGCATGCTGCATCGCCTGACCGAGGAGGATCAAGTTAGAAAAATTCTTCACAAGCAAAACCAAAAACGCAAAAGGGAGACTTACCGCGAGGTGGGACTGTGCGAACCGCATGTAAGACGTATCGGCCGTCTCCACCAGGTTCATGCAATCCTGTTCCGTGGCGAGGTGCTCCACCACCTCCACGGCAACCGGGCCCTCGAGGAGTGTATCCCCTGCCTTGACCCCCCCAGTCGGGGGCATACGACCTCATGCCCTGCCGACCCACCATCTGCTCGGCATTCGACCTAAGTGGCGGAAGAGGCCCCTTAGCGACCTCGGCCACCTTTTTGCTGCTGGAGCTCGCCCCAGGATCTCTCGTCGACCTCGACGAATTGGTGGTGGTGCTTCTTCGCCCTCTTCGCGGCCGACTCCTCGAGCCTTAGGGTCGCGGCCTAGCTAGTCTCCGCCCCCGAGGTGGCCTTCTTCGCCAGATCGGCCCTCCTCTTGGCCGCCAGGGCTACTACGGCATTTCGGTTGTCGAGCTCTTTGGTAGACATCTTTACAAAAGGGAAAAGTAAAAATGTTAACGTGAAGGCAGAAAGAAAAACGAAATGAAAACAAAAACATACTAGGGTCGGCTGGGCTCAATCCGGCTCGGGCGAGATGCAACTCCATGACGCGAGGCCACCCAATGCTGTGCCCCTCCACGATCTTATCAACCTTCGCCCACTCTTTTTCGGTCAAGTCTCTTCGCTTCAGCGGCTTGTAGTTCAGCTTTCCAAAATTCCAAACTGTTGGAATTTTCCAAGGTTTCTCGCTTCAGACTATGAGGTACTTCTCCTTCCACCCCTTTATAGAGTTCGGATGTCCGTGCATCACTTTCTTATGAGGCCGTGGTGAGAGAAAAAATTCTCTCCTGGTCCCCGAGCGAGCTCATCCCCAGGATGGCTCGAAAGTATGTGAGCCTCGGCGTGATCCCTTTCTCCTGACACTTCAAAATAAAACACACTAAGTGTTTCCAAGAGTTGGGACCGTAGTGCATGGGGCTCAGCTCCCCCGAGTTTAGCACCCTCTTGATGAACAGATGTAGCGGAAGTCTCAACCCCGAGATGAAAGCGTCCTCAAGGAACATACAGAAGCTCGACTCTAACGCGGTGGTCAAGCGGATTCCTGGGTTCGGCACAAGCAGCTCAAACTCTCGCGGAATAAAGTAGGCTGCCCTCAGGATGGGCAAGTAGTCCTTATGCAAGGCGCACTTGACGCTGTCCATCGTGATCATGAACCGGCCACTCGTCCCGTAGCAGTGAAGTGTACGCCAGAAGATCATCCACGTCGTCAGGGTACATCCTGATCGACCCTGGATTTTTGCCGGAAAGATAAGGGTACTTGAACCCGAAGCCATATTCGTATTTGTCCTTCTCGGCCGGATTGTCGAGCCGTATCCACTTCCGCTTCCTCCTTCGGGGGCGAGACTTCCTATCAGGGGAAGGGGTCGCCAGGGGGGCAAAGGTGGGAGGTCTGTCTCCTCCTCCTCTACCTCTTCCGTGGTCCCTCCGACCTTGCCATGATCGCTACAGCCTTCAGTCCCTTGTTCGGACCCCTCCTGACCATCACCCTCCTCATCCTGCTCCTCTTCCCCCGAGCCTCCTTCCCCAGGCTCATTCTCCTCATCAACAAACTCCTCCCCAGAGTCTCCCTCCTCATGTTTGCTCTGCTCAACAGGCTCCCCTTCGGGTCCCCGAACTCGCAAAGGAGCCATGTTATAAACCACAAAAGCCTCGTCTCCTGACCCTCCTACTGATAGAACCTGCTCCTTCACTTGAGGGTCATCCGACGACCAAGATATCGAAGACGAATGAACTTCCTCCTCGGCGCGACCGGAAGTGCCTGCCTCGGAGCCGGACTGAGAGCGTGACATGTTAAAACAAAAATACTAACATGTTTCATCGGAAAACATAAAGATTAACGAAAAGTGGTCACCGGTGGCGTGCAAGGAAATTTCTATTATGAAGAAGATGAAAGCAAAGTGAAGAAGTGGGGTGAGAGGAGGGGGATTTATAAGCGCAGATGGAACTCCTCGAATTCCGCAAAGAGATTTGTCCGTTTGATCTTCATCATCAAGATCTAACGGCCACTAAGATCTTGATGACGTCAGCCTAAAGTGCAAAAATACCTTCTTAACCTCGGCTCTGTCGACCAACGCAGCGGCTCGATGCGCAGGGTCAACCTCTCGGGTACTTCACCTTTGTTCACCCAAGTTTTGCCTACAAAAGTTTCTCTCAACGGCTTGGGGGTCGACGCTCGGGTGTCACCGCGAGCCCCAAAAAGTCTCCTAAACGGCTTGGGGGTCGACGCTCGGGTGTCACCGCGAGCCCCAAAAAGTCCACTCAACAGCTTGGGGGGCAACGCTCGGACGTCACCGCGAGCCCCAAAAAATTTCTCTCAACAGCCTGGAGGTCGACGCTCAGATGGCACCACGAGCCCCAAAAAGTTTCTCTAACGGCTTGGGGGTCGACGCTCGGATGCCACCGCGAGCCCCAAAAAGTTTCTCTCAACGGCTTGGGGGTCGACGCTGGAATGTCACCGCGAGCACCAAAAAGTTTCTCTCAGCGGCTGGAGCCTCGACGCTCGGATGTCACCGCGAGCCCCAAAAAGTTTCTCTCAACGGCTTGAGGGTCGACGCTCGGACGCCACCGCGAGCCCCAAAAAGTTTCTCTCAACGACTTCAAGGTCGACGCTCGGATGTCACCGCGAGCCCTAAAAATTTTCTCCCAAACGGCTTGGGCCTTGACACTCGGATGTCACTGCGAGACCCAAAAAATTTCTCTCAGGGGCTTGGGGGTCGATGCTCGGACGCCACTGCGAGCCCCAAAAAGTTTCTCTCAATGGCTTCAGGATCGACGCTCGGATGTCACCGCGAGCCCCAAAAAGTTTCTCCTAAACGGCTTGGGGGTCGACGTTCGGACGTCACCGCGAGCCCCAAAAAGTTCTCTCAACAACTTGGGGGTTGGCGCTCGGACGTCACCGCGAGCCCCAAAAAGTTTCTCTCAACGGCTTGGAAGTCGACGCTCGGACGTCACCGCGAGCCCCAAAAAGTTTGTCTCAACAGCCTGGGGGTCAACGCTCGGATGGCGCTGCGAGCCCCAAAAAGTTTCTGTCAACGGCTTGGGGGTCGACGCTCGGACGCCACCGCGAGCCCCAAAAAGTTTCTCTCAACAGCTTGGGGTTCGAAGCTCGGATGTCACCGCGAGCACAAAAAAGTTTCTCTCAACGGCTTGGGCCTCGACGCTCGGATGTCACCGCGAGCCCCAAAAAGTTCTCTCAACAGCTTGGGGGTCGGCTCTCGGACGTCACCGCGAGCCCCAAAAAATTTCTCTCAACGACTTCAAGGTCGATGCTCGGATGTCACCACGAGCCCCAAAAAGTTTCTCCTAAACAGCTTGGGCCTCGACGCTCGGATGTCACTGCGAGCCCCAAAAAATTTCTCTCAACGGCTTGGGCCTCAACGCTCGGATGTCTCCGCGAGCCCCAAAAAGTTTCTCTCAACGGCTTGGGGGTCGACGCTCGGACACCACTGCGAACCCCAAAAAGTTTCTCTCAACGGCTTCAGGGTCGATGCTTGAATGTTACCGCAAGCCCCAAAAAAGTTTCTCCTAAACGGCTTGGACCTCGATGCTCGGATGTCAGCGCGAGCCCCAGAAAGTCTCTCTCAAACGGCTTGGGGCTCGACGCTCGGATGTAACCGCGAGCCACAAATTATCCCCCAACCAGTGAGGGACTCATCTCCTGACCCTCGACGCTCGACAAGAAGAGCTCCTACTCCACAGAGCCCGACGTCCCCTTGCTTTTCCAACCAGTAAGGGGGCTCGTCTCCCGACCCTCGACGCTCGGCAAAAAGAGCTCCTACTCCACAGAGCCCGACGTCCCTTTGCTTTTCCAACAAGTGAGGGGGCTCATCTCCCGACCCTCGACGCTCGGCAAAGCGACCTCCTACTTCTAAGATCTCGACGTCCCCTTGCTTTTCCAATAAGCGAGGGGACTCGTCTCCCGACCCTCGATGCTCGGCAAGAAGACCTCCTACTCCACAGATCTCGAAGTTCGCTTGCTTTTCCAACAAGTGAGAGGGCTCGTCTCCTGACCCTCGACGCTCGGTAAAGCAAGCTCCTACTCCTCAGATCTCGACATACCCTTGCTTTTCCAACAAGTGGGGCTTGTCTCCCGACCATCGACGCTCGGCAAACCGAGCTACTACTCTTCTGCACTCGACACCCCTCATGACTCCAAGAGGAGATCCCCTTCATCCTACCCCGCTGACCTCTTCAGGAAGATACGAATTCCGTTCTTCGCTGTACACACCACTCAACTCTTCCTACAGAGGCAAAAAACCACTCCTACACGGCTGAATTATCCAACCCTCAGGAGTAGGGGACTCCTGATATGGGTCAAATGACGTGGCCCCTTCTAAACAACGGGATCTCCTCAAAAAACGTTCACCCCTGATCGTCAGGTCTGCCAGGTCAGCCCTAAGCCCCCATGGACTTCTGCCACGTCAGGCCCACGGGCAATCGGATCCAGACCCGGCCCAAACGGGTCCAAACCCGCTTTGCCCTGCCTATAAATACCAGGCCCTCTCCCACCTCCAAAGGTAATCAATATTCCCTTCTAAAAATCCTAGTTACTGTTACTTTTCAGTGACTAACTAAACCGTCGGAGGGCCTGCCACTGGGATCAACCTCGTTGTTCTTAGGCCGAGTACAGGTACACGAGACTTCCGGATCCGAGCCGAGCCTCCAGATCCGAGCATCTGACCTCCACCTCACTCCCGCCTACTCCCGAGCCATTCCCTCAGGCGAGGGTAGGGCGTAGAGCCAGTACCGAAGCCTCCACTTTATAAATTGAAAGAACTCACCCCTGGTGCAGCCACCCCAAAAAACAAACCGCATCACTAATTTATATTCCAGCTATTCGATGCCCGTACCAAATTTAAAATAAAATAAAATAAAAACTCACTTAATCGTATTAATTAAGGCCCCAAGAACTTGTTAATCCATTTTGGTAACAAGAAGAGCAGATAAAATCCAGTGGCAAAAGAGTAAATACAAAGATTTACCGAGGAGCCGGGACCTATGGAACGGCGAGAGAGAGCAGAAGCGAGACGGCGGCAGCGCTGGTAGGTCTGAGCCCAGGTGTACTTAACAGCGCCGTGAACAACGGAGAGGCGGTCGGGGTGGACGAGGGCGGCGCGTTCGAGGAACCAGAGGGGAGTGAGGGCGGTGTAGTTGGCCGGGTTTTTTGGCAGCTCGTCGATGTCTCTCTCTGCCATTTGTGGTTTTTAGGGGCTTAGATGCAAAAAAGAAGAAAACACAAGAACGGAACTCTCAGATTGGAATGAACCCAGCGAATGAAGTCGGAACTCTCAGATTGGAATTTATAGTTGTGACTTGTGAGCCGTAGGCCCGTAGTAGGATGTTTTGCAGAAATGGCCTTACAGAAATTAGTTTTATAAAAGAACGGAGTGGGTAATGGTAAGATTTTTAGCAATTTGAAATGATTGTTTATCTCCCTTCAAATTATTTGTTGTCTTTTCTTTTCTTCAATTATATGGCAGATTTAATATCGATTTTTAATTATTTTTAAGACATTTCAGCAACTTTATAAACTTAACATTTGCCACATAAATAATGGATTTCCTTTGGGCTTTTCATAATGACATTTAAAAATTTTAATATTAAAAAAATATTTACTTATAGTTTTCATATTCTAAAAATAGCAATTGTAAGTATATTATATATCTCGCTTAAATTTTGCATGATAACGAGTAAAAGTAATTATTTTGCATCTTTATTTTCACATTCTTTGCTAACCTTTTTTTCCCTCTCTTATTAGGTAGATTAGGAGTTTTAAAGAAGTTTTTAAAAAGGAAAGAAGAACAAGAGGAAGTGTGTTGGGTGAGACGGAGAGTAAAAATTAAATTGTTTAAATTTAAATTTTACTGATAAAATAATGAAATGGATAGGTGTTGATGATGGTAAAAATCATAGCAGATCAGAGCAGCACAATTCCTGCACGGATCTCAAAGCATCTAAAGCAGATTAGCCATCACGTGTCTATTCTACAGGTCTGGGCCCTGTCCAAGATATGGGCTTCTTCCAAGTCCATAAAAAGCGACAAACTAGGTCCACTAAGAGAGACACCCAGCCCTAATAAGGATGTCTTATCTCTTAAGGGAGAGAGACATGAAAGAGATAAGGGAGTTA
Organism: Hemerocallis citrina; assembly: GCA_017893485.1. NCBI lineage: Eukaryota > Viridiplantae > Streptophyta > Magnoliopsida > Asparagales > Asphodelaceae > Hemerocallis > Hemerocallis citrina. Next base: position 96,421,309 of record CM030366.1, read on the forward strand.
AATCAATCTAACAGACACAAATTAATCTCTAGAAATGTCTCTCAGACCTATAAATACCCCTCCCCCTCTACAGTCAGAAGGTAACCAACAATTTGTCAGTTTTCACTCTCATACTCTGTCTCTTTCTGGTTCTAACTTGAGCGTTGGAGGGTCTGTCGCCGGGGCTACCCCCGGTGTTTCAGGCTTTTTTCAGGTTCATCGGCCGCATCAGCAACTGTCGAATTCAGATCACGGCGATCAATCAACGATCCAGATTCATTCTCAGGAGCTCTAACCGTCTCTAACGGCCAAGATTATAAGTCAGACTTTTAGTAGTTTCATTCAATTATTAACTCACTATATGTTTGCTCTCACACCGAAATAAGCAGCAACAGGTGTAAATAAAATTAGGAAGGGAAGATGAAATATTTAAAGAGAATGAAGACAGTACTTTTATTATTTCATGAGCTTTTTATTGAGTTTAAACTCAATAAAAATATTTTAGGAACGTTCTATTAGTGGTTCTTGAAATATATTAAATACACAAGTACTAATATAAAAATATAAAAATTACAAATACTATTTTATAAATATTAAATCTGTTGAGTGTCAATACGGAAAAAAAATGTACTTCTTTGTTTTCTTCTCTTGCTATTCAACTTTACTGAGATAAATAAGCTGAGCTAGTGAATGGATGAGGATAGAATTTAGTTAAACCACTAATACAAAAGTAATGGGGCAAAATGAGATGTCGTTCTAGCTCAAATGGGAAGACTGAGTCAAATCATGATCATGCTAAGTATTTTTAAAGTAAATTTCACTAAACCCTAACTTAAATAGGGTTGGTTTCACAAAAATCAAGCAGTTTGACAAGATGATCAACTTCAATCTTTCGAATGTGGATATGTATGACGTATTGGTTAAAAAAAGTTTGCAAATTAATTGTCTTACAAAGAGATGAAGGGAAATCAAGCAAGCCGAAAAAACCTGACATTATGGCACATGAGAAGTTTGATAAGATTTGTTTAAAAGTCTTGAGTTTAATTATATTGTCATTCACGGATGAAATCAATTATAACTTCCTTCAGGAAAAGAGCACGACGAGTTTTTGGGCAAGGCTCAAAATTTACTATTCAGAGTATGTTTAGTGGATTCAATATACTAGAAGAGAAAATAAATTTGTTTCTAAATGAAAAAAGTTACCGCTCTTCATGATCATATTGTGGAATTCAATAAGGTGTTATCCTAGTTGAAGATGACAAAAATATATGTTGTTAGTGAAGAGGATGAAGCTTTCAACTTGGTACTAGTAATTTACACATGCGATGCACGTCTTAATAAATATATATTGTTTAAAGTAAAAATTTCGACGTAGTCTGGCCTTGAACCTGTGACCTCTTTTATATTAGTTATGCACGGACAATGCACGTCTTAATAAAAAAGAGATGGCGCACGGACAACCACCTTGTTATATTAGTGATGCACGTCTTATATTAGTTATGCACGGACAACCACCTTCTTACACGGGATATCTGCCTAGGAGATGCTCTCAATAGTTGTTGTGATCAATGGCTTGACAGATGATGAATTTAGGAAGAAAACTCATAAATCAAGGTCTGCTTCTTCAAGTTTCCGGATAGTGGAGGGAAGTTCAATTAAAAGAGATGGCGCACATAGTTTAGATATATGTTGCCACTTTTGCAGAAGGAAATGACATTACAAGATGGATTGTCGGGAATTTTTGAGTCAGATGGGATTATGGCTCAAATAATAGTCTCTAATGTAAAAAAAAGAAGAAACTATTGGATGGTTAAATTAGTTTAGACCCTAGACTTTAATAAGAGATTTTCCATTTTGGGTCATATAGTATTTTAGATTAATTTACAAATAATCCATTTCGGCTGGTTGGCCAAATTTAATGGTTATAGTCACTACAAGTGTATCAGAGCCCATGGTGAATAATTCTTGGGCTGACTAGGATGTTAAATCGAGCTATCATATCAAGCCAATAATGTCAAAGTTGTGTCAAGTCGATAAAGGGTTGCATGAAGGAATAATCTTGTTGTATCAATAAGGTAATTGATGGAACACATAGGCTTGTCATGTCAATAAGGTCATTGTTAGAACTTGAATTTCATAAAGTAAACCGTTTCTAATAATCTTTGTGAAGAAGATAAGTTACAGGTACTAAAATGTAACACCCTGAATTTCAAAGCAGACTGAATTCTAAGTTCCACAGGATCTTTACACTTCTCTTCGTATAATTTTACAAAGAACTAAAAACTTTTGTTACATCAGAGTAACATTTACATTACATTTATACAGCGGAAGCAATTTTACAATAATTACATGAATAAAATATACAACATTTGAATCAATCTTTAAGCAGCATGCATACTTTAATCTTGCCAAGCACTTTATCATGCATACAAAACTATGGGCACGTCAGTTGCTTACAACCGACAAAATATTATACACGGCCATCCTCACTATGCCGAACAGTATAACGATTTTTAATACTTAAACAAACCACAAACTTGATCACAGACAAAACTACAGAGGGACTATCCTATTGATGTCGTGTTGTGCTGTGCACTTAGTCCTTAATGCAGTTGTTTACATTATATGACACTAATGCGCACTTGTTCAGAGTCTATGCGGCCCATACTACATAGGTCCGAGAGCAAGCCCTTAACTGTTCTTCATCTTGTAGGATTCAATCCCTCGCCATGACTTAATCTACTACGGTAACTACGGCAAGTATCCTAGGTGTTCTATGAGTTACGATTCCACGTCTAGGCGCCCCGAAGTGAACCCCACGCACTGACACATGACTCATCATGCAGGCATCCTGTAACACCTATTTTCGTAAATACGTATTTTCTGAATATTTTTTCGTATTTTGATTTATTATAAATTCAGTATTATTTTAAACTCGATTTATGCCTTCTATTAAAATCTTTTCGAACCGAAAATTGTATTTTTTCGAATAGTAGTATATTCTAACTTTAATGTTTATTTTCTAAATGATCGGCTATTTGTATCTTATCTTATTACTATTTGGATTTTAATAAACTTGTTTATTGCAAATCTCATTTTCATATGTATATCAAAATTATTATTGTTGTTATTAATATTGTTATATTTGATTGTTGAATTGAAAATCTATTTCTATTGTATTTAGTAGTATTTAAGTATTAATTTGATGCACACAAATTGATTTATTCTGTTACTATATTATTATCGATCTATTTATTTATTTATTTTTCTCTAATTGTATATTTTTCCTATTGGATTTTTATTACTCATTTTAAACCCTAAACCCAATAACCCTATAACCCCAAAACCCTACCCTATTTCTTATTCGATCCAATTAACCCATTACCCACAACCCTATTATATAAATACCCTACTAAACCAAACTCTAACCCTACCCTACTGTACAACCCCACACACATAGCCGCTATTCATTTTCTCCCACCTCCAAACCCTTACTCCCGATCTCCCTCCCTCTACCCTGCACCTCTCCATTCTGCTCCCTGTTTTCCCTGCCCCGTGCACCGTGACCCCCTCCTGTCGTGCTCTCTGCGATGCCGCAAGCTGCAGCGCCGCACTCCCTCGTCTCCCGCGCCACCTCCCTAACTCCTCCCTGCCTCCTCTCTCCCAGCGTCGACGCCTCCCCTGTGTGCCCTGCCTTCACCCTGCAGTCCTCCTCTCGGCGACTGCACCGTCGGCAGCACAGTGCAGCCGGTTCTCGGCAGCAACCCCCTCGTGCCCCGCCAGTCCGTGCTCCTCCCAAAGCCAGCCAGTCTACAGTGCGCCCTTGTGCCGCGGCGCTGTCGTCCCCCTTGGCCGCTGTGCCGCCCCACCGTGCCGGCAGCCCTATCCCGTCGCCATGCCACCCGCCATCGGAGCCGAGCCGGTGCACCTTTGATGTGTGCTGTTTGATGGTGGGTTTTGATCATGTTCGATCCTGGCCGTCGATATCCTTGATATCATGATCATCATGATCTCCATCATTTGATTGTGGACCATCTGATCTCATCTTGATCATGGCTTTGAACCTCAAACATCCGTTTGATCTGATCTTGATCTCGGCCATTGATTGTCTCGTTCGTCTTCTACTTGGTGAGTTAAACATTTGATCCACTTTTGTTCTCATTCATTAATTGTCAATCATGGTATATTTACTCTTTTGGCACTCTTCTAATTCTTATATATTTTATGTTCGATCTCGGCCATTGGATTTGCTTGATCTTCAACTTGATCATCATCTTGATCATCGAGATCCGTGCCGATCGTGCTCGTCGCCCGGGATCCATTCCCGTTATTCCTTCGTCGGATTCATCGTCTACACCCTAAGGCAAGTATCTCTTGTACATTTCGTTTTCTAGTACAAGCTCTTCCTTGAAAATACTGCAAATAGTTTGTGAATGTGACTCTTCTTTGTTTATCATTGATAATCTCATGTTTTTCCTTATATATTACATGATCTAAGAGTCACAACCCTTCGTTGATACACTTGTTCACAACTAGTAAAATTTTGATTCACTTCATACTAAAAGTGTTTTACTTGGTTTTTGTTTGTCTTGCCTTGCTGTTTCGACCCCGATAAAACCAAAATCTGAACTTGAATCCTGAATATGAAATGTATCCCTAAGTGTCTAGTTACCAATAACATCCAAAATTTTCAAATTCCGAGTTACGATTTAGGAGATATCACAGTTATACTGCTGCAGTGTCGATAATTGCAGATTCACAAAAACTGCTGCAGTACCTTTGGTTTACTATTATTTTAACTAGGCTACCAGTAAGTAAATGACTTAAAATTTTGCATAATGTTACTGGACACCCTAGAGAACATTTTCTAATTTTCTCAGAATTAATTAATGATGTTTCAACCCTGTTTCATATGTATAAACTCTGTTTTACAAATTCTGGCTGAACACAAATGCTGTATAGTTTACTATTTTGACATCAATTGCTGCAACTTTTATATGTCTTAATCATATGCGTTGGAACCGGGAAGAAGTCTAGTTTCTAGACCTTCTGATGGATCCACAATTGCTATCTTATGTCAACAGAAATCGCAGTTTTGGTGCAGCAACGTCATGCTGTCCAGATTTGAGATTCTCGTTATTCTTGATACTTTGATTTGTTTAACCCTCGAATATGCTTTATAATTATCTTAAACGTGTTCCATGTTCTTGACCATGTTTACTTGACTTTTTTCGCACACTTTCATGCTTGCTTGATGATAATAATGAATAATAAGTCGGGGTTTAAGGGAAAAACCATAGTAGTGGACAATATAGGTAAGTGTACTCGGAAGAGGGTCCGTGTTTCCCTCTTGATACATGGTTCATTAACTAGTTATATTGTATCCGGTTCATGAACTAGTATATTATATGATTCATGAACTAGTATATTATTATCCGATTCATAAACTAGTATATTAATTGATTCATGAACTAGTATATATTTGATTCATGACTTGTCTTATTATGACTTGACACATGAACTAGTTATATGATTACCCGATTCATGAGCATGGCTTGCTTGATACTTGATGCCTGAGTACACCGCTCTATAAAATCCACCACTAGGCCTAAACGAAATTGCATTGACTGTAGCAACCATGTGATAAAAGGATGGCACATGAAGTGCTACTCAGATAGTAATAACTACAAGACTTGATGCATGATACTTGAACATGATACATGCTTACTTGATACTCGATTACATGATACATGAGACTTGATACTTGAACATAATACTTGACACTCGCTACTTGATATTTGTACTTGATAACTTGACGCTTGAGACTTGTTACTTGTTACTCGACACTTGTACGTGATACTTGTTACTTGATGCTTGATACCATTACATGTTCACTTGTCACTTGTTCTACTACTAGTATTTGTTACCCAATCTTGTCACTCGAGTTGTCCTTCTTGCCAGCTAGCTTCTTGAATCCCACTACTTGTTGCATCTCTATTACATTCTTGATTCCAAATCTTGTTCCATATTTCTTGTACTTGTTTTACTATTTACGGCCCTAACTTGCACTAAGGATGTTTATCTTGTTTTCCCTTTTTTTTTCCTTTTTATATTTATATATACAGACTTTGGAGGCGAGTGCCTGCTGGAATTGGTGAGCAGGCTTTCTAGGCTTCGCTTGGAGAAAGGACTTGCTTAAAATATTTTTTTCTTTGAGTTATTTATTTCTTTTGCTACTTATAAACTTGTAACGGGCTTATGTTCCCAAGTTTTATCTTTTGATCCAGAGTTGAAAACTTTTTGGGACATTATTATCGGTTTCAATTGTTTTCTGTTGCTTAATAAATTATTCATGCATGCGTAGTTGTGTACATTTTGTTATATTCTTGTTATGATGCTGAGTCGATCCTACAGCTCATAAATGATGAAAATCATTCACTGGGCTTTGTCACGCGCTCGTATTCCGTGTTTTTGGAAAGCGGGGCGTGACTCATCCTATGGTTAATTCTCCTCCTACCATCACCCGTAGTCTTTAGATCACCCCATAAGCGTCGCCACCGGAACGGTACGCTGGAGTAGTATCCACGCCCTAATCATGACGCATCATGGGACATCCTATGAATACTCTCACGCTACCAATCCAATGGCCCTCATACTCATGTTTTTCTCTTACGTTCATCACATCTTCACTATGTATCTAATTCTTATGTATAATTGAAGGTCAATATTCTAGAATCTAGCATTACTCCTACATCGGTCTTTTCATCATCAATCATTATAAACGGCCCAAACTTGGTCAAAATATCATAATTCTCTTTTCCATATTTTTCATTCTTGTCGATGTAGAGTAATAGCTAGAATTCTAGTCTATGTCCTCTTTTCATATTCATAGAAGTAAGCTTATTTGTTCACAAAAATTGCACATTTCAACAAGTTTTCTTTTTCTCATATTTCCATGCACAACTTGCATATTCAATTTCTCATTCAATTCTACTCAATAATTATAAGTGAAAAATCTTAATTAATCTCTTTTCAATTCTTTCTGTATTCAAAAATTTCATTAGTTTGTTTTAGAATTTCAAAAGAATTAAAATCTAAGGTGAATTCTTCACTCTTAATTTTTACTCTTATTTCTCATTTAAAAGTCCACATATAAAAAACAATATAATTTTATGAAGTCAATGTATTTTCAAAAATTTCTGAATATTTTTCTAAGTTTTTTTATTATATTTTAAAACCCCAAAAAAATCAAGTGTATTAGGAAAAAAAAACAGATTTATCAAAAAAAATTGGCCTTAGCCAGTTTCCAACCCGCACACACAAGCCCAAGGTGAACAGTCACCAAAACCAACCCCTACGCGCTAGCCAAAAAGGACACAGTGGCCAACTGATATAAGGGGAGTTTAATTAAGGTTAAGTCTTACTCTCGGGTTTTGGGAAAATCGGATTTTTTGGAAAAATAAAAGTCTTTGTCGAGACTCGAACCCACACACAAGGACTGCCGCCTGGCTACAGTAAAACGCAACTGGCGCCCCCTCTAACTAGTATGACCATAGTGTCTAACTAAAATAGGAGTAGAATAAAATAGGTTTATTTCGAGTCTCTGTTTATCAAAATTATTTCGTTTTTCAAATGCTCATAACTTTGTTTCTTCTTCACATAAAGCCCTGAAAATTTTCAGAATACTGAGTTTGAGTTTAATTAACAAATCCGTGTTTTAAAAACATTTTTTGATATTAAAATATGTATTTTTTGTATTCTATGCCTACAATTTCAATAATTCAAATTAGCAATTCTCTACCAAATTACAACTTCATTAAAAGAGTATTAATTCCTGTTTTCCCCTTTTTTATCCATAACACTCAAAGACATGGTTGCATTCATTGAACTAGTGTCACAATGGTTCAATAAGCACAAATTTAATAATTTCATCTACTATCCATTCATAAGCATTTTCCTACAACTAACATGGTTCCAATTTCACATTTTCATAGCAATAAGGCAATTTTACTACATTAAACATGATTTATAACTAATAGCATGCAATTCATCAAGCATTTACTCAATCATCTACCAAGTCCTTTTTAGAGCCAACAAATGGTTATCTTATTAGTTCTTTTAGCATTCTCATTTATCAAAAATCCCTAGCATGGTGCCTAAGATTAGAAGTATAGAAAAATACCCACCTATTTGAAGAAAAAACACTACCAAAGCTCTTAGAATCTCCTTGAACACACGAGCAGTCCTTCTCCTCCTAGTTTGAGTCACAACGATTGCCTCCTCCTCCTTGCACTAGTGAACCCGAGCCTACACTTCCCTCCAATGCAATGGCCGGCCTCCAAGGAATGAACACACACACAAACTAGAACACTCTCAATCTTTTTCTAACTCTCTCTCAATCTTTTTACTCTCTTATGTATTTTCTTTCCTTCTTTTCTCTACAAACTTTTTAGTGTATTATATGCATACAGGGGGGGGGGGGGTATTTATAATAATTTTTTGGTGAGATGGAGGGCTAGGATTGTATTAGATGGTTATAGATAAATGGCTAGGATACATTGGGAAGTTGTAGCAACCACCCATGAACACAAACCACCTTTCCACTAATCCACTCTCCCACTCTCCCTTGACTCCATTTCCGGCCTACCCCAAAGAGTGCACAATGCACACTCTAGTGCATGCACGTGCCAAATGTAGCACCCCTAACTACTAGTTGTGCATGATCATTTAATTAATTGTCTAAAAAATGATCTACACTACAAGTCATGTTAAATAAAAGAGAAATAAACTAGTGGGCTTTCAATTAGTGGGCTTAAACTCCATGGGCTAATTAAAAATATTAAAACAATTAGGATGAGTTTAAAATAAACAGTAGGCTTTAGAATTTAATTAGGCTTTTTAAACATAAAAAGAGAGATAGAAAATGTTTGTTCATGCTACAAAATAAATAATTCTATAAAAAAAAATGCACATGAATTAGTACGTGCAACACACGTAAAAAATCATAAACCTTCATTTAATTAAAAATAAGGGATTAGGATATTACAACACTCCCTCCTTAGAATAGTTCCGTCCCCGGAACTACACATACAGAGCGAGAAAATAAAAGGAATACAACAAGAAGAAAAGAAGGAAAAAGAAAGAAAAGAAAGGAAAACACAACTCAAACAGAGAGATCGGGATGGTCTCTCATCATCCTCTCCTAGAATTCCCAAGTAGCCTCTTCAACTAACTGGTTTCTCCAGACTACTTTGACCATCGGTATCATCTTGTTCCTCAAGACTTTCTCCTGACGATCCACAATCTCCACTGGGAGCTCAATGTAACTCAGATCCAACTGCAAACCCTCCACACCTCAGGCAAATGGTGACTTGGATCTGGAATGTACCCTCTCAGCATAGACACATGAAAGACATTGTGCACCTAAGCCAACTCCTCCGGCAACTCCAACTGGTAAGCAGTTTTCCCAATCCGCTTCAATATCTTGTACGGGCCTATGAATCTTAGGGTTAACTTCCTACCTCTGCTGAAGCGAATCACACCCTTACTAGGTGAAACCTTCAGAAAGACAAAGTCACCAACCTGGAACTCAGGGTCCCTTCTCCGGTTGTCTCCATAGCTCTTCTGCCCACTCTGAGCATCCACCAACCTCTTCCTGATCAGATCAATCTTTTCAGAGCTCTGCTGCACAATCTCAGGCCCATATATTTGCCGTTCCCCAACTTCAAACCAGCAAACAGGTGTTCTGCACTTCCTGCCATACAGAGCTTCATACGGTGCCATCCCGATACTAGTCTGAAAACTATTGTTGTAGGCAAACTCCACTAGAGCTAGATGCCTTTTCCAACTGCCTCCAAAATCTAAAACACAACACCGAAGCATATCCTCAAGAATACGGTTGACTCTCTCGATCTGCCCATCGGTCTGAGGATGGAAAGCAGTGTTGAAATCCGTCTTGGTACCCAAAACTATCTGAAGACTCCTTCAGAAATGCGAAGTATACCGCGCATCTCGATCAGACACAATTGTTAACGGAACACCATGAAGCCTAACGATCTTGCCAACATACAGCTCAGCCAACTTGTCCAAAGACGAAGTGAGTTTCATCGCCAAGAAGTGAGCAGACTTGGTTAGTCGATCGACTCTGACCCAAATCGCATCATTGGCCTTTGAACTCTTGGGCAAACCCGTGATGAAATCCATACTGATGTTATCATACTTCCATTCCGGAATAGGTAACGGTTGCGATACACCTCCGGGAATCTGATTCTCGGCTTTGACCTGCTGACAGATCTCACACCTCGCTACAAACTCGGCCACATCCCGCTTCAGACCTGACCACCAGAAATGTTGCTTAATGTCCTTATACATCGTGGTACTCCCAGGATGTACAGAAAAAAGAGTAGCATGTGCCTCCTGAAGAATGCTCTCCCGCAATTCTGCTTGATCCAGAACACATAACATCTCTCCAAACCACAACACTTCATCCCTGATCTGAAACTCCGACAACTTGCCAACACCGACCTGCTCTTTCATCTTCTGAATCTCAGCATCTTCTTTCTGACTTGCAATAATCCTTTCATTCAGCGTTGGTTAAAGCCTCAACTGAGCTAAAGACGATCCCAAGTCTTGCAGAACGACTTCAATACCAGCCCGATCCAACTCCTCTGCAAGATGCCTTTGAGTTGTAATCAAACTAGCTAGAGTCCTTTTGCGGCTAAGTGCATCAGCAACAACATTAGCCTTCCCAGGATGGTACTTAATATCCAGACGAATGTCCTTAAGTACTTCTAGTCATCTTCTTTGCCTCAGATTCAGATCCTTCTGCTGATAGATGTACTTCAAGCTCTTATGGTCTGTGTACATGTTCAGCTTCTCACCATATACGTAATGTCTCCATTGCTTCAAGGCGAAGATAATCACAGCCAACTCAAGATCATGAGTCGGGTAATTCTTCTCATGCGATCTTAGTTGCCTAGACCCATAAGCGATCACCTTCCTCTCTTGCATTAAGACACAACCAAGCCCACGATGTGAAGCATCGCTGTAGACATCATACTCAACACCTGCCATAGGCAAAGCTAAAATAGGAGCAGTAGTCAGCCTCTCTTTCAACTCCTGAAAGCTTGCCTCGCACTGCTCAGTCCACTTGAAGTTCACATTCTTCTTGGTAAGACCAGTGAGCGGCACGGCTATCCAAGCATAGCCCTGAATGAACCTCTGTAGTATCCAGTTAACCCAAGAAAACTCCTGATTTCCTTTACTGTAGTAGGCCTTGCCCAATCCTTCACCGCCTCTATCTTCTGCGGATCAGTTGCCACTCCATCCTTAGAAAGGATGTGACCTAGGAATGCCACCTCAGATTTCCAGAAATCGCACTTGGATAACTTGGCATACAACCCATGCTCCTGAAGCTTCCTCAAAATTACTGCTAGATGCTCCGGGTGCTCCTCCTCCGACTTGGAGTACACAAGAATATCGTTGATAAACACCACGACGAAATAATCAATAAACGGCCTTAGAACTCTGTTCATCATATCCATGAAAATTGCAGTTGCATTCGTCACTCCAAACGACATAACTAAGAATTCGTAATGCCCGTGTCGAGTTCTGAACGCAGTCTTATGCACATCTTCAGTCTTCACTTGAACTTGATGGTATCCTGATCGAATATCTATTTTGGAGAAAACAACTGCTCCTTGTAGACGATCGAACAAGTCATTAATTCTTGGAATCGGATATTTGTTCTGAACAGTGACCTTATTCAGCTCTTAGTAATCGATGCACATCCTCATCGAACCATCCTTCTTCTTTACCAACAGCACCGGTGCTCCCTAAGGTGACGCACTCGGTTAAATAAAGCCTTTCTCCAACAGTTTCTCAATCTAACGTTTGATCTCATCATACTCCACAGATGCCATCCTATACAATGCCTTGGAAGTGGGTACACTCCCTGGCTGAATAGTGATGTTGAACTCCACATTACGCTGCGGGGGTAACTAGCATTGGTATAATTACCCGAAACCCGGACCCGACCCGGACCCGGCCCAGACCCGGCATTAGACCGGAACCGATCCGGCCTATCCGGGTCCGGGTCCGGGTCCTAAAATGGGACCCGTTGTACTTTCGGGTCCGGATCCGGGTCCTCTCAAAAGAGACCCGACCCGGACCCGGATCCGGACCCGGATCCGGACCCGAACCCATTAAAAAAAATCAAAAAATCAACATCAAATTAAATATTCTATCCTCATCCCTCTCCTCCTTCATCCTCAATTCTAAATTTTCCTTTTCCAAACTCAAAACTCATGCTTTTTTCTTCTTTCCTCTATTCTAAACACTTCACTCGCCACTTTCGCTCGCCGCTCATACTCTCGCTCCTACCCGAACGGGCAGGAAAATTTTAATAGGACCCGGACCCGGTCCTCACGGGTCCGAGTCCGGGTCTAATTTTTGGACCCGTAAAGGATCGGGATCGGGTCCGAGTAGTGAAGGACCCGACCCCCCAACCCGATACCAATGCTAGGGGTAACCCAGGCAAATCTTCCAAGAATACAGTCGGGTAATTCCGAACCACTGGAATTTGCTGCACCTCTGCAGGAATCCCTTCCTTCTTGCTGATAGCAGCCACCAAATCTAAACATCTCCTCTTCCCTTGGAAAGTGACTTCAGATCCACCTGGAGTGTAATACCCTGATTTTCATTTAATGTGAAATTGTTGAATTTACGTGTTGTGCACGTGCAATCTTCGATGTATTTTCTTATACAAATTATCTTTTATAACATGAACAAATAAATATAATTCTTTCTCTTTGTTTTCTTATAAAAGCCTATTTTATAAAGCCTAAGATTTATTTCTCTATTTTGAGCTCATCCTAATTATTTAATTTTTTTTAATTGGCCCTTAGATTTGAGCCCACTATTTTGAATCCCACAACTAATTAATCTCTTAAATTGCCCTAACTTGTCATGTAGACACATTTAGTAGGCAATTGATTAATTAAATGTGTACAACTTAATAAGAGGACACTAGAAAGTTTGTGCATGCACTAAGGTGTGCAATGCACACCAATTCTAGGGTAGGCCGGGATTGGATGAGTGGGAGAGGGAGAGTGGATGAGGTGGAGGAGTAGTTATTGAGTTCAAGGAAGTTACTACAACTTCCCAACTCATCTTGATCCTTAATCTTCAACTCCTAGATTAATCCTAGCCCTTCTTTTCACCTTAAAATAAATATAAATCCCCCCCCCCCCCTCTCCCCCCACCTTAGCTAATCTTGCACCTTTTCTTCATAAAAAAACTAAGAGAAAAAGACACATTTTGTAAGCAAAAGATTGAGAGTTAAGTGAGTTTCAAAAGACCGAGTGTGCTTTTGTGTGTGTTCCAATCAAAGGAGGCTGACCAATTCTTTTGGAGACTAAGGGCTTGCAGCAATACCAAGGAGAAGGCAAATTTGCAAACTCAAACTAGGAGAAGAAGGCCTTTTGTTCATTCTAGGAGCTTTTCCCTAGGATCTTTTGTGTGTTTATCTTCAACAAGGTGGGTGTTTCTCTTGCTTCTAAATTAGAAATCATACTAGGAATGAATTGAGCAATTATTAAAGAGCAACTAGTTAAAATTAAATTCATGTTTGCCTAATTAGAGATGAATTGATAATCTAGTAGATGTGTGTTAAAATGGTTGCTAGAATGATTAATTGTGAATGAAAGTATTAGAAAAGTTACCATGTTTGCCATATCATATGTTTAAGAATCATGCTATGTGAATAAATTATGCTTACGAGACAAATGATGAATTGTATGTGAAATTGGTTGTGCAAACTAGAATGAACCCTATTGTAGGAAAGATGGAATTTTTGTGTTCTAAATTAATATAGATGATTAAATAATGGAAGAATGAAGAATTAAAGCACTTTTGTAGAAACTTAGTTATGCTACGTTCATGAAAATGAAATGGTTCTAAATGTCGAAACTATGGACATTAGAAAAGAGATAAAAAAATATGTGTTATATGAGTAATTATTGATTCTAAAATTACTGGGTTACTGTAATTTAATATAGAATAAATTCTGAAAAAGTTGAACTAAAAAAAAAAGAAAAAGAACTAAAACGTTTTGAGAAATTTTGAAAATTTAATTTGAACAAAGACTTGAACAAAAACTATTATTTTCAACTTTAGATCGACTTGGTCCCTTAGACCATCTGGTCGCTGAGTGTTTGGGTGTTCAATGTAGCCGTGGGCGATCCAAGAGGTTGCGTGTTCGAGTCTTAGGCTCTACCCTCTTTTGCTTTCGGTTTGTTTAAATAAACCCGGACCCGACCCTATGATACTTAAAGTATTAAACCCCCTTTATACCGTGTAAGCACTCTGGCTCAGTGGCTGGAGCTTGCAGCTGTTTTCCCTCAGGTTGTGAGTTCGATTCAGGGTTTCGGCCTGAATATATTTTTTGGAATATCGATTTTTTCTGACTTATTCTTGATTTTTAAAAATCTGAAAAAAATATGTTAATTACTCTAAATTCATGTAGAACTTGTGAAAATTGTTGGAGATTATTTTTGACTAAAATCAAGTGGGATTAGAATTAAAATTGTGTTGAAAACTATTGAATTCTACTCTTAGAAAGTTATAATAATGTGTTGTTCCATGAGAAAATTATGATAAATATTTAAGAAGAAATTTTGGATGAAAGGAAATGTAGTTGTAATTTTCTATAGACTATTATTGTCAAATTAAATCTGGTTAAGTATGAAAATATGACTTTTTGATCCATAAAGTAAATAAATGAAATGTATACAATAGTATGAGAATGAGATGAAATTAAATTGAATATGAGACGCATGAATTGCGATTGAACTTTATATATGAGACTTGATTCATGAAAAAGATTGGAAATCATGTTACTTGAAGAAGAGAACTTTTGAGTATGAAAAACTCAATGTTAGAGTTGTGAATTGAAATTGAGAATTATGGTGTAGCTAAGCCTCATACCGGCAATAAAAAAAATGTTGATTAGATATTTGAGATAAAAGAACAGGTTTGGGTCAAATGCGTTGATTAATGGTTAAGACCGGTATAGAAGAAAGAGTTAACCCTAGAAATTGATTTTTATTCATGATTCATACAATTAAGGACCAAACAATAGAGAAGATGTGATGAAAGTAAGAGAAAAATACAAGTATGAGGGCCTCGAGTCTACAGTATGAGAGTGATTCATAGGTTGCCTACTTGATGAGTCAAGTCTCGGCGTGGACACTACTCCGGAATTATCGGGATCGTGGTGACGCTTGTGGGATGTTTGATTGACTACGGGTGGTGCCATGGTCCATGACGGAGGCTGAATTGACCATAGGCTCTGCATGATGCGCCATGTCACGACGTGGGATTCCCCTCCAGGCTGACTGGACATGGGCTCGTAACTCATAGGACATCTAGGATACTTACCGTAGTTACAGTAGTAGATTAAGTCATGGCAAGGGATCGAACCTTACAAGTTGAAGAACGATTAAGGACTTGCCCTCGGACCTATGTAGTATGGAATGCATAGAATCCGAACAAGTGCGCATTAGTGTCATCTAATAATAATAATAAATTGCATTAAGGACTAGGCGCACAATCATAGCACGACATCAACAGGATAGTCCCCATAGCTTTGTTTGTGAACACGTTTGTGGTTTGTTAAGCTTTGAGAATCGTTATATTGTTTCGGCATAGAGAGGATGGCCGTGTATAATAGCTTGTCAGTTGAATGAACTGACGTGCCCACAGTCTTTATGCAGGATAAAGGAATTGACAAAGATTAAAGTATGCAAGCAGCTTAAAGAATGTTTCAAGTGTTGTACATCTATTTATGTAAATATTGTAAATTGCTTCTGCTGTTTAAGTTTAAATATAAATGTAACTCTAATGTAAAGAAAAGTTTAAATTTCCTAATAAAATTGTACGAAGAGAAGTGTAAAGATCCTGTGGAACTTCAAATTTAGTTGTATCTGGAATTCGGGGTGTTACAGAGTGGTATCATGGCCATGCTTCCAAGTAGTACAAATTTATAAGGAACGACACCCTAGAAGTGGACATTAGTGTGTTGAGTAAAGAGATTTAAATGTAAGTCACTTGTGTTGCTCTGTGATTGACAGTTCTTCTTCTCCTTCCTCTTTCTAAAGATGGCTGACCACTTCGACCCAGCTAGAAATGACGACTGGCACATCGTTGAGGAGGATTACTACCCCGGGCAAGCTGTTTCAGACGAAGAAGACCCAGTGGAATATGAAGAAGAGGAATGGACTGAGTCCAGAGATATCACTCCACCTCCGAATTTATCTGATGATTCCTCCGACGAGGAAGAACCAGTTCGAGTAGTCTCATTGTGTCT
Organism: Hemerocallis citrina; assembly: GCA_017893485.1. NCBI lineage: Eukaryota > Viridiplantae > Streptophyta > Magnoliopsida > Asparagales > Asphodelaceae > Hemerocallis > Hemerocallis citrina. Next base: position 96,437,654 of record CM030366.1, read on the forward strand.
CTTCAGAGGCAGGTAGAGGCTCAACGGGAGAGAATCGGGCTACTGGAGACTCAGTTGGCAAAGCGCAAGGATGATATTGCAATTCTCAGTCATCGTGTTTGGGAACTCGAGAAGAGGAAAAACATGTACGATATACTGAAGGAGGAAGCGGAGGAACTATGGGAAGAGCTTCGTGAAGCCAAGAGGAACCGTAGGAACTAGACTATTGTATCTTCTTACTGCTTTCATTTGATGTCAGAAATGTTCTAAATTCGAATGTGTAAAGTTTGAAATTCAATGAAATGAAAAGTTAACTTAAAATTCATGTTTTTCTACTTCGAATTTAATGGATCTTTTACATCAGAATTTGGCTAGAAGAGGAGCTCGAAATGGTGAAGGTCTGGACTTTGAAACGGAATTAGCGAGGGTCTATCAGACACTCAATGCCATTGCCATGAATCAGAACCAAGGGAGGGTGCTTGTGAATCTAGTACCTGAAGCTATCAAACTTATGGAATCATTCAAACGGATGAAACCACCAATTTTCGAAGGGAAGTCAGACCCTGACGCGGCTGACAACTGGATCCGACAGGTAGAGACTATCTTCGAAGTCTTGGATACTCCGGAGGGCAGCAAGGTGAAGTTGGTGGCACTGCAGTTCGAGAAGGATGCGGCTGTGTGGTGGCAGTCGATGAAGCGACCGATGGGAGATGTTGTTCTTGGCTGGGAGGAATTTTTGGAGGAATTCCGCAGTCATTATTTTCCATCAGACGTCCAGGAAAAGAAAGCCATGGAATTTCTGGCACTGCAGCAGAGCGGCATGTCAGTTAGAGAGTATGAGATGAGGTTCAACCAGCTCTCGAGGTATGCTCCCGAATTGGTGATGGACGAGACAAAGAAAGCTCGAAAGTTCGAGCACGGTTTGAGGCCAAGTTTGAGATCCAAGATGATATCCCTTGGTATCCAGAGGTTTGACAAGTTGGTCAAACTAGCTGCAGCTACGGAAGAGGACATGGAGCAGTTCCACGCTGTTCAAAATCGGAGGAACAACTGGAACGTGGGGAAAAGGCCCACAGCTTCTGGCAATTTCAGGGGACAACCACCACCTCAAAGGTTCAAACCGACAGGGGCGAACACTGTTAACGTGGTTGGAAGACCCGAAAATAGTTTTGTGAGACCTCCCATAGTGACTTGTTTCAACTGTGGAGAGACCGGTCATTACAGATCTCACTGCCCAAAGTTGCGAGATGTCGTCCGCAATGGACCAACACAGCAAAGTGGGAAGAAGGCGTACCAGCAAGTAGGGGTGGGCATCGATCGGTATCCGACCTAATATGGAACATCCACCACAGATCCAAAAAAGATCGATTTTTTAATTTTCTCATCTGCAACCAATCCGAACCTTAATTGGATCGGTTTCCATCCAAGCTGATTAAGCTCGGTTTGGATTGGATTGGATGGTCAGTTTGGCGTGTACTTTTCACCTTCAACATCATTCATAATTTTTTTGAAATTTAAAAGATCAACTTCAATCAAACTTAAAAAATAACCTGCTATTTGTTATTCAGAAATGAATTTAAAATGAAGATTCATAAAACCACAAGTTGTTAATAAATTTTGTACTAATTGTTTGAGATTATGACGTTTAAATGGGTGAGATAAACTACTTTTTCACTTGCATACTTCTATAATCTTAGTTTATTATTATAAAAGAAATATTAAATAACCATTGCTAATTGAATTTTAGGTACAATAAAAAAAGATTTAGATTACAATTTCTACTTGACTTGATTAAAGTAACTACTAAATGTTACATCAATTTCATGATTCTATTAAGTTAAGCCACACTATAAATCAAGCATTTCTCAACAACATAACATACATGATTATGGAGAATCAAAACATAGGTAGAACAATTGCTCGGTTTGTATTAAAGAAATTAAAGAAGACTGTTTGTATCTCCAAGAAAATGAGAAATGACTATTTTTATATTCAAGAAATTAAAGGAGAACTATATTTTTTATGGACTTATGCATAGAGGTATGGTCGGTTCGGTTTCATCGGTTATTTGAAAGCCCCATCCAACAACCAAACCGGTCCAGTTGGTTATTGAAGATCAAGAACCGAGCCAATCCAAACCCCCAATTGATTCGGTTAAAAACCGGTTGGTTCGGGTTGGATTGGTTCGGATTGGTCGGTTCGGATAATAGTTGTCCACCCCTACCAGCAAGGGCGAGTATTTGCCTTGACTGAAGCTGACACCGATGAGGTGGATCATGTCATCACTGGTATCAGGGAGGATGTTTAACAGTGTTTTCTGTTGTTTCTTTTTCCCGCTTTAATAGTGAACTGTTATGTAACGAGTGTGTGTTATGTAATAGGAGAACTTTATTTGAATGGAAAGAAGGCTATTGTTTTGTTCGATACTGGGTCCTCTCATACTTTTGTGTCACCTAAGTTTGCTAAAGTTTTGGGAGTCGAACCGAAAGTCTTTCCAGGCAAGGTCTTGGCGGTAGCTACACCATCAGGGGAGACTCTAACCACTGATCGGTACTATGCAGACTGCGAGATCGTAATTGGGAACATGATTTTTGCGATTGATCTGATCGAGCTAACTATCTTGGGAGTTGATGTTATCATTGGCATTGACTGGATGTCGGTGTACAGTGTGAGCATCGAGTGCAAAACCAAGGAAGTAACAGTGAAAGCTCCATATGGACCTGAAGTCACTTTCCAAGGGAAGAAGAAGTGCTCTAGTTTGGTTGCAACCATCTGCAAGCAAGAAGTTCCTGAGAAGTGCAAGGGATTCCTGTGGTTCGGGACTATCCGATTGTGTTCTTGGATGATTTTCCTGGGTTACCTCCACAGCGTGATGTAGAGTTTAGCATCACTGTTCAACCGGGAAGTGCACCCATTTCTAAAGTACCGTATAGGATGGCTCCGGTGCAGCAGGATGAGATCAAATGGCAGATTGAGGAACTATTGGGGAAAGGCTTTATTCAACCTAGTGCGTCACCATGGGGAGCACCAGTACTTTTGGTAAAGAAGGAGAATGGATCGTTGAGGATGTGCATCGATTACCGGGAGCTGAATAAGGTCACTGTTCAGAATAAGTATCCTATTTCACAAATTGATGACTTGTTCGATCGTCTACAAGGAGCTGCTATTTTCTCCAAAGTAGATCTTCGACCACGATATCATCAAGTTCGAGTGAAAGCTGAAGATGTGCACAAGATTGCATTTAGAACTCGATATGGGCATTACGAATTCTTAGTTATGCTATTCAGAGTGATGAATGCACCTGCAATCTTCATGGACATGATGAACAGAGTTCTGAGGCCGTTCATTGATTCTTTCTTCGTGGTATTTATCGACGATATTCTTGTGTACTCCAAGTCGGAGGAGGAGCACACAGAGCATCTGGCAGCAGTGTTGAAGAAGCTGGAAGAGCAGGAGTTGTATGCTAAGTTATTCAAGTGTGATTTCTGGAAATCTGAAGTTGCATTCCTAGATCACATCCTTTCTAAGGAGGGAGTGGCAACTGATCCTCAGGCAGTGAGAGATTGGGCAAGGCCTACTACAGTGAAGGAAGTCAGAAGTTAACTTGGATTGACAGGATACTACAGGAGATTCATTCAGGGTTATGCTCAGTTAGCCATGCCGCTCACTGGTTTGACCAAGAAGAATGCAAACTTCAAGTGGACCGAGCAGTGCGAGGCAAGCTTTCAGGAGTTGAAAGAGAAGCTGGCTACTGCACCCATTTTAGCTTTGCTTAGGGCAGGTGCTGAGTATGATGTCTACAGCAATACTTCACATCGTGGGCTTGGCTGTGTCTTAATCCAAGAAAGGAAAGTGATCGCTTATGGATCTAGGCAACTAAGACCGCATGAGAAGAATTATCCGACTCATTGTCTGGAGTTGGCTGCGATTATCTTCGCCTTAAAGCAATGAACATGTACACAGACCATAAAAGCTTGAAGTACATCTATCAACAGAAAGATCTGAATCTGAGGCAAAGGAGATGGCTGGAGGTGCTTGAGGACATGCGTCCTGAGATCAAGTATCATCCTGGGAAGGCTAATGTTGTTGCTAATGCACTTAGCCGCAAGAGCAATCTAGCCAGTTTGATTACAACTCAGAGGCAGCTTGCAGAATAGTTGGATCGGGCTGGTATTGAAGTTGTCTTGCAAGGATTGAGAGCATCCTTAGCTCAGTTGAGGCTTCAGCCTACGCTGAATGAAAGGGTTATTGCAAGTCAGAAAGAAGATGCCGATATTCTGAAAATGAAGGAGCAGGTTGGTGCTGGCAGGTTGCCCGGATTTTAAATCAGGGATGAAGTGCTGTGGTTGGGAGAGAGGCTGTGTGTTCCGGATCAGTCGGACTTGAAAGAAAATATTCTTCAGGAGGCGCATGTTACTCTTTTGTCAGTACATCCTGGGAGTACTAAGATGTACAAGGACATCAAACAGCATTTCTGGTGGTCAGGTTTGAAGCGGGATGTGGTTGAATTTGTGGCGAAGTGTGAGATTTGTCAACAAGTCAAAGCCGAGAATCAGAAACCCGGAGGTCTATTGCAACCGTTACCTATTCCGGAATGGAAGTGGGATAACATCAGTATGGATTTCATCACGGCCTTGCCCAAGAGTTCTAAGGGCAATGATGCGATTTAGGTCATAGTCGATCGACTAACCAAGTCTGCTCACTTCTTGGCGATGAAACTCACTGCATCGATGGACAAATTAGCTAAGATGTATGTTGGGGAGATCGTCAGGCTTCATGGTGTACCGTTAACTATTATGTCTGATCGAGATGCGCAGTGTACTTCGCATTTCTGGAGGAGTCTTCAGACAGCTATAGGTACAAAGACGGATTTCAGCACTGCTTTTCATCCTCAAACCGATGGGCAAACCGAGAGAGTCAACCGTATTTTTGAGGATATGCTTCGGTATTGTGTACTAGACTTTGGAGGCAGTTGGGAAAGGCATCTAGCTTTGGTAGAGTTTACCTACAACAACAGTTTTCAGACTAGTATTGGGATGGCGCCGTACGAAGCTCTGTATGGCAGAAAATGCAGAACACCTGTTTGTTGGTTTGAAGTGGGGGAGCGGCAGATGTTTGGATCTGAGATTGTGCAGAAAACCTCTGAAAATATTGATCTGATCAGGAAGAGGTTGGTGGATGCTCAGAGTAGGCAGAAGAGCTACGCAGACAACCGGAGAAGGGACCTTGAGTTTGAGGAAGGTGACTTTATCTTTCTGAAGGTATCACCCAGTAAAGGTGTGATCGATTTGGCAAAGGCGGGAAGTTAGCCTCGAGGTTCATAGGCTCGTATAAGATATTGAAAAGGATCGGGAAAACTGCTTACCGGCCAGAGTTACCGGAAGAGTTATCTCAGGTGCACAATGTCTTTTATGTGTCTATGCTGAGAGGTTACATTCCAGATCCCAATCATCATTTACCCGAAGTGCCAAAAGGGTTGCAATTGGATCTGAATTACATTGAGTTCCCAGTTGAGATTATTGATCGTCGAGAGAAAGTCTTAAGGAATAAGACGATACCGATGGTCAAGGTAGTCTAGTGAAACCATTTGGTGGAAGAGGCTACTTGGGAATCTGAGGAGAGGATGTTGAAGGACCATCCTGAGCTTTTGTTTGATTAGTAATTGTATTTTCTTTTGTTGTTGTGCTTGTTTCTCTCACTCTTTGATTGTATTTCCACGGACGGAACTATTCTAAGGAGGGAGTGTTGTAATACCCTGATTTTCATTTAATGTGAAATTGTTGATTTTATGAGTTGTGCACGTGCAATCGTGGATGTATTTTCTTATACAAATTATCTTTTATAACATCAACAAATAAATATAATTCTTTCTCTTTGTTTTCTTATAAAAGCCTATTTTATAAAGCCTAAGATTTATTTCTCTATTTTGAGCCCATCCTAATTATTTAATTTTTTTTTTAATTGGCCCTTAGATTTGAGCCCACTATTTTGAAGCCCATAACTAATTAATCTCTTAAATTGCCCTAACTTGTCATGTAGACACATTTAGTAGGCAGTTGATTAATTAAATGTGTACAACTTAATAATGGGGACACTAGAAAGTTTGTGCATGCACTAAGGTGTGCAATGCACACCAATTCTAGGGTAGACCGGGATTGGATGAGTGGGAGAGGGAGAGTGGATGAGGTGGAGGAGTAGTTATTGAGTTCATGGAAGTTACTACAACTTCCCAACTCATCTTGGTCCTTAATCTTCAACTCCTAGATTAATCCTAGCCATTCTTTTCACCTTAAAATAAGTATAAATACCCCCCCCCCCCCCACCTTAGTTACTCTGGCACCTTTTCTTCATCAAAAGACTAAGAGAAAAAGACACATTTTGTAAGCAAAAGATTGAGAGTTAAGTGAGTTTCAAAAGATCGAGTGTGCTTTTGTGTGTGTTCCAATCAAAGGAGGCCAGCCAATTCTTTTGGAGACTATGGGCTTGCGGCAATACCAAGGAGCAAGGAAGAGAAGGCAAATTTGCAAACTCAAACTAGGAGAAGAAGGCCTTTTGTTCATTCTAGGAGCTTTCCCCTTGGATCTGTTGTGTGTTTATCTTCAACAAGGTGGGTGTTTCTTATGCTTCTAAATTAGAAATCATGCTAGGAATGAATTGAGTAATTATTAAAGAACAACTAGTTGAAATTAAATTCATGTTTGCCTAATTAGAGATGAATTGATAATCTAGTAGATGTGTGTTAAAATGATTGCTAGATTGATTAATTGTGAATGAAAGTATTAGAAAAGTTATCATGTTTGCCATATCATATGTTTAAGAATCATGCTATGTGAAGAAATTATGCTTATGAGACAAATGATGAATTGTATGCGAATTTGGTTGTGCAAACTAGAATGAACCCTAATGTAGGAAAGATGGAATTTTTGTGTTCTAAATTAATGTGGATGATTAAATAATGGAAGAATGAAGAATTAAAGCACTTTTGTAGAAACTTAGTTATGCTACGTTCATGAAAATGAAATGGTTCTAAATGTCGAAATTGTGGACATTAGAAAAGAGATAAAAAATGTGTGTTATATGAGTAATTATTGATTCTAAAATTACTGGGTTACTGTAATTTAATATAGAATAAATTCTGGAAAAGTTGGACTCAAAAAAAAAAGAGGAGAAAAAGAACTAAAACATTTTGAGAAATTTTGAGAATTTAATTTGAAGAGAGACTTGAACAAAAACTGTTATTTTCAACTTTAGATCAACTGGATCCCTTACATCATCTGGTCGTTGAGTGTTTGGGTGTTCACTGTAGCTGTGGGCGATCCAAGAGGTTGCAGGTTCGAGTCCTAGGCTCTACCCTCTTTTGCTTTCGGTTTGTTTAAATAAACCCGGACCCGACCCTATGATACTTAAAGTATTAAACCCCCTTTATACCGCATGAGCACTCTGGCCCAGTGGCTGGAGCTTGCGGCTGTTTTCCCTCAGGCTGTGAGTTCGATTCAGGGTTTCGGCCTGAATATATTTTTTGGGATATCGATTTTTTCTGACTTATTCTTGATTTTTAAAAATCCGAAAAAAACATGTTAATTACTCTAAATTCATGTAGAACTTGTGAAAATTATTGGAGATTATTTTTGACTAAAATCAAGTAAGATTAGAAGTGAAATTGTGTTGAAAACTATTGAATTCTACTCTTAGAAAGTTATAATAATGTGTTGTTCCATGAGAAAATATGATAAGTATTTAAGAAGAAATTTTGGATGAAAGGAAATGTAGTTGTAATTTTCTATAGACTATTATTGTCAAATTAAATCTGGTTAAGTATGAAAATATGACTTTGTGATCCTTAAAGTAAATAAATGAAATGTATACAATAGTATGAGAATGAGATGAAATTAAATTGAATATGAGACGCATGAATTGCAATTGAATTTTATATATGAGACTTGATTAATGAAAAAGATTGGAAATCATGTTACTTTAAAAAGAGAACTTTTGAGTATGAAAAAATCAATGTTAAAGTTGTGAATTGAAATTGAGAATTATGGTGTAGCTAAACCTCATACCGGCAATAAAAGAAATGTTGATATGATATTTGAGATAAAAGATCAGGTTTGGGTCAAATACGTTGATTGATGGTTAAGACCGTTATAGAGGATAGAGTTAACCCTATAAATTGATTTTTACTAATGATTCAAACAATTAAGGACCAAACAATCGAGAAGATGTGATGAAAGTAAGAGAAAAATACAAGTATGAAGGTCTCGAGTCTACGGTGTGAGAGTGATTCATAGGTTGCCTACTTGATGAGTCAAGTCTCGGCGTGGACACTACTCCGGAATTATCGGGATTGTGGCGACGCTTGTGGGATGTTTGATTGACTACGGGTGGTGTCATGGTCCATGACAGAGGCTGAATTGACCATAGGCTCTGCATGATGCGTCATGTCACGACGTGAGATTCCCTCCAGGCTGTCTGGATATGGGCTCGTAACTCATAGGACATCTAGGATACTTACCGTAGTTACAGTAGTAGATTAAGTCATGGCGAGGGATCGAACCCTACAAGTTGAAGAACGATTAAGGACTTGCCCTCGGACCTATGTAGTATGGGATGCATAGAATCCGAATAAGTGCGCATTAGTGTCATCTAATAATAATAATAAATTGCATTAAGGACTAGGCGCACAATCACAGCACGACATCAATAGGATAGTCCCCTTAGCTTTGTTTGTGAACAAGTTTGTGGTTTGTTAAGCTTTGAGAATCGTTATACTGTTTTGTCATAGAGAGGATGGTCGTGTATAATATCTTGTCATTTGAATGAACTGACGTGCCCACAGTCTTTATGCTGGATAAAGGAATTGACAAAGATTAATGTATGTAAGCAGCTTAAAGAATGTTTCAACTGTTGTACATCTATATATGTAAATATTGTAAATTGCTTCCACTGTTTAAGTTTAAATGTAAATGTAACTCTGATGTAAAGAAAAGTTTAAATTTCCTTGTAAAATTGTACGAAGAGAAGTGTAAAGATCCTGTGGAACTTCAAATTCAGTTGTATTTGGAATTCGGGGTGTTACATGGAGCCTTCACTGTTACTACCTTGGTCTTGCACTCGATGTTCACACTGTACACCGACATCCAATCAATGCCAATGATAACATCGACTCCCAAGACATTCAGCTCGATCAGATCAATCCCGAAAATTCTATCTCCAATCACGATCTCGCAGTCCGCATAGTACCGATCAGTGGTTAAAGTCTCTCCTGACGGAGTAGCTACTACTAAGACCTTGCCTCGAAATACCTTCGGTTCAACTCCTAAAACTTTAGCAAATTTAGGTGATATAAAGGTATGAGAGGATCTTGTGTCGAACAAAATAACAGCTTTCTTTCCATTCAAATAAAGTTCTCCTGTTACATCACACACTTGTTACATAACAATTCACTATATAAAGCGGGAAAAAAGAACAGCAGAAAAACACTCCTAAACTTCTTCCCTCATACTAGTGATGACGTGATCCACTTCATCAGCGTCAGCTTCAGTTAAGGCAAATACTCGCCCCTACTGGTACGACTTCTTCCCGGCCGGCTGAGTTGGTCTGTTACGGACGACATCCTGCAGCTTTGGGCACTGGGACTTGTAGTGGCCTGTCTCTCCACTGTTGAAACAAGTCACATGAGGTCTCACCCAAGTATTCCCGGGTCTTCCCGCCACATGAACAGCGTTCGCACCCGTAGGCTGGAACTTTTGAGCCAGCTGCTGTCCCCTGACATTTCCATCAACTGCGGGCCTTTTCCCCACATTCTAGTTGTTCCTCCGATTCTGAACAGCGTGGAACTACTCCATGTCCGCCTCAGTGGCTATAGCTCGTTTGACCAGCTTGTCAAATCTCTTGATACCGAGGGGTATCATCGGGATCTCAGACTTGGCCTCAAACCATGCTCGAATTTCCGAGCCTTCTTCGCCTAGTCCATCACCAATTCGGGGGCATACCTCGAGAGCTGAGTGAATCTTGTCTCATACTCCTTAACTGACATGCCCACCTGCTGCAGTGCTAGAACTCCATGGCCTTCTTCTCTTAGACGTCTGATGGAAAATAATGACTGCAGAATTTCTCCCAGCCAAGAACAATATTTCCCATCGTCCGCTTCACCGACTGCCACTACACAGCTGCATCCTTCTCGAACTACAGTGCAGCCAACTTAACCTTGCTGCCCTCCAGAGTCTCCACGACTTCGAAGATAGTCTCGACCCGTCGGATCCAATTGTCAGCCGCATCAGGGTCTGACTTCCCCTCAAACACGAGTGGTTTCATCCACCTGAATGATTCCACGAGTTTGATTGCTTCGGGTACTGGATTCACAGGCACCCTTCCCTGATTCTGATTCATGGCAGCGACATTGAGTGTCTGATAGACCCTCGCTAACTCTGTTTCCAAGTCCAGACCTTCTCCGCTTCTAGCTCTTCTTCCAGCCATATTCTGATGCAAAAGATCCATTAAATTCGAAGTAGAAAACATGAATTTAAATCAACTCTTCATTTCATTGAATTTCAAACTTTGTACATTCGAATTTAAAATATTTCTGACATCAAATGAAAGCAGAAAGAAGACACAACATTCTAGTTCCTACAGTTCCTCTTGGCTTCTCGAAGCACTTTCCGTAGTTCCGCCACTTCTTCCTTCAGTACATCGTACATGTTTTTCCTCTTCTCGAGTTCCCAAACATGATGACTGAGAGTTGCGATGCTCTCCTTGCACTTCGCACACTGTGCCTGCAGCAGCTTCGCTCTCTCCCTCTGAGTCTCTACCTGTCTCTGCAGAGACACAATGAAACTACTCGGAGCTGGTTCTTCCTCGTCGGAGGAATCATCAGATGAATCTGGAGGTGGAGTGATCTCTCGGGACTCAGGCCATTCTTCTTCAAGTTCTTCAGGATCTTCTTCGTCTGAATCAGCTTTCTCGGGGTAGTAATTCTCCTCAACTATGTGCCAGTCATCATCTCAAGCTGGGTCGAAGTGGTCTGCCATCTTAGTGAAAGGAGAAGAAGAAGCATAAATCGTAGTTCACTCTTCATCGTGGGTGAAGTTGACAGACAACCCCGACTCAATCAAGCACTAAAGGAACAAGTATTTCCTTATCTGGACTCATGAGCCGTGGGCGATTCCCATGAGGTAGGGAGAGGAAGTGCCGAAGAGAGCGAAGGCTGATCCCGTCTTGAGTCCAGAGGAGGTTGAAATGGTTAGAACACTTTTAGATCGTCCAGCTATGAGTTGGAAAGATGTGTACAGGAGTTTCTCTTCCGGGGGGGGGGGGGGGGGGGGAGGGGGTCTCAGTCCGATCAACCTTAGTATTTGATTTTTCTTTGCACTTTACTTTTTCTTTCGTAGTTACTTCTTCTTTTTCCTTTATTTTCTTAAACACTTTATGTCTTGTTTTGTAGGCGTTGCTGGCATTGACTTCGACGCGATTATCTTTAAGAGTGCGGGGTTGAGTGGAAAAGCCCCCGAGTAGAAGAAGAGAAAGAGAACGACCACCAAAGATAAGGTGGTGAAGGTTGCGAAGGGCCCCGTGATCGCCTCCTCGGTAGTGAACTTAGAGTCTCCTCCTGCTGCTTCACCTACCCATATGTGAGGCGATATTCCTTGGGTGTTGCACTTGCACTCGAGGCTCCCCCCCTCACAGTGAGAGTTGAGGTGATTCTTACGGAAGAGCATAAGAAGCCCTTCATTCTGGACTGGCGAGTTATGAAGCATGATGGGTTCCTTGGGGACTCAGCAACTTGCATGCAAGCAGTCCATCACCTTGCGACCCTGAAGGATAAAATGGCGATGGCTGCAGGGTCAGTGGGTGAGTGTCACGTCTCGCTTCCCAAAAGGAATACGAAATACGGATACGCGACACAAGTCCAGCGAATGACTTTCACCATTCATAGGCTATAAGGATCCTTACAACATGTACAAGGATAAACAAGAGATAAACAAGAGAAATAATCAACCACGCATAAATAAATGAATTAACAGAACCAACAGGATTATTGAAAACAAGAATACTTAATCTTCAAATAACCAAGTTTGGAACAGAACACAAATATGGGACAAAATGCCCAATACAAGATAATCCATGTGGCAATTACATTTATTCAAAAAGAAACAACAAGAAACAAATTGTAGCAAAAACTCCAACCAACTAGAATGTTTGGTTACCTACTCCCTCGGACAGCTGGTCACCAAAGTCTGCAAGTTACAAATTGCAGGAAGAGGAAAGAGAAACACAACGCCCATCAATGCAAGTTACGGACCGATTGTAGTGTAGACAACAAGTACAGGAAAAGACAGACAGACAAGTATAGAGTAACAGCGGAAGCAAGTATAAAATTAAGCATTGAAGGAATGTGACAGCAAAATAGGGCAACAGAATCAAATAGCATGGCAAGATGATCGGGTGCAAGTGGCATGTGGCAAGTGTCAAGTAGCATGCAAACAAATAACAAGTAACATGTTTCAAGTAGCATGTTGAAGTGCAAGTGATCATGTATTTCAAGTCTTGTATCTAATCCTATCTAAGTAGCACTTCATGCGTCCCAAATTTTTACCACATGGTTACTATATTCAAACAAGTTGCGTTTAGATTTCATAGTGGATCATAGAGGGCAATGTACTCAGGTACAAGTATCAAGTATCAAGTGTCAAGTTTCAGGTAATCACGTGTCAAGTATCATGTAGGATCTATGGATCCCCTTCCGAGTACAAGTTTCTATATTTTCCACTATTAGATCTTTCCCTTTAATCCCGACTTGGTTTCTTGTTATTATTATTTAAAGCAAGCATGGACGTGTACAACAAGGCAAGAAAACATGGTAAGATAACAAGAGAAAAGTTCAAGTTGGATAAAGGACACGAACAGGTGTCAAAATGACTCATCAAAGGCTATGATAACAAAACTTTCAGTTCTGGACAGCAAGACACTACTGTACCAAATATGAGATTCTCGTTGCCACATACATAAAAATATGGATCCGTCAGAAAATCTAGATACTAGACTCCTGGCTGAATCCAACACATATATATAAATCATATAATAACTACAGAAACAGGGCTCAAAACAGAATTATATACAAAAATCATGTTCAGCCATAAATCACAAGGTTGTACTCATAAGCATGAAAATGACATAAAAAGTTATTGATTAAATCTAAGAAAAATATGGGTTATTCCCTAGTATGTCTTGTATCAGCAAATAAAATTTCATAATATTCCTATTCAGATAGCATAGCCATGTAAATTCGAAAAACAGCAAGATACAACAAGTTTATGAATCTGAAACTTTAGACACATCAGTACTAAAACAGCGATAGATTACAAAGTGTAACTCGAAATCCAAATCCATCAAAAGGGTTGAAAAATAGATACAGCAGGCTACATTTTATATTCACAAAGTTTTAACGAACAGTGTCTAGAATCTGGTTGAAAACCCGGTTATTTACTGAACAATGTGCAGTTTGGAAAATATAGTAGTTTGTTCACAAGTATAGAATAGTTTATAAATGGCATTAAATAAATCTTCAAAAATTTGGGGTTAATCCCAGTTAATTCTAGTCGTAATCAGAAAAATATTAGATCCAAATCTTACCTAGAAATCACATATTAGTTTAAAAATGAATAACTACACAGAAATCACATAAACAGAATCTGGAATTTTCAACACATTTGTAGAAAAAGAGCAATAACTCATACCTCACAAATCAAAACTGAGATATGTCAAAAATTCTGGAAAGTAGACAACGAGATCTACGATTTATATTTACAAATTAATTTTATTTACTGACCTCAAAGGGTCTAAAATACTGAAACAAAAAAGGGCAGCAGCAAAACAGAAACTCTTCTTATGCATTAAATCAAACTAGTATTTAACACGTGCGATGCATGTTTTAATCAATATATAGTTTTTAAAGTAATATAATATAGCACTTGTTAATAAATATATATTTTTAAAAGTAATATAAAGAATATAATGGGAAGGTTTGAGTTGTACGTGTAATGCACGTAAGCTGGTAGATTTAAATAAAGTATATAATGGAAGAGTTGGAGTTGCACGTGTAATGCACGTAAGGTGGTAGATTTACAAATGACATTAAGGCCTTCCATTTAAATGTGCGTTGCACGGGTTGGGATATGGACAAATTACACTAAGGCCTTCTCCCATTATAGTAGTAGAGATAGTTCATATGCAACAAATCCATATTAGAACAAAATATAAAGCATGGTATACTAGATGTCCAAAACAACATGGTATGGGTCTTAAACAAGTCTACCACAAGATACTACAACTAACACATCAAGCATGTAACAAGTGTACAACATATCATGAATCACGAACAACATACATACATGCATCAAGAATCAAATTAGATCTAAATTAATTTCATGTCGTGTGTGTAACAAATATGATGACTACGGATGGATCAACAAATAGAGTCAAGATCTAATAAGAGTTTTTCATGATAATGAATCTAGAAACAAAAGTGGCACCACAGGCGGTATTTGGTACTTGTATATATAACAAAAATAATACAAGTTACTTGCCTTATATAGTCGACGAATCTGACTAGAGAATGAGAATAACGGGAATAGGTTCCTGGGCACGTACACAATATGAACGAACGGATCTCGAACAAGATGAATAACACGAACACGAACCCAACACTTGAGAGAACAACCGCAAGTACACAAAGAGACAACAAAAGCCGAGGCACGCTGCAATGGGAGATCGACAATGGCCAAGGGGCGACAGCGGAACATCGGTGATGTCGGGAAGAGGAGGCCGAGGGGGGCGCATCGCTCGGGGTTGCTGGCATTGACACTGGCTGGTGCTGGTGTTGGCACTGGCTATTACTGCTGTTTGGCTTCGGAAAAGGAGAAGTGGAGAAGAAAGGGCTGGTGTGCGGCTCTCGGGAAGAGGGCGACACAGCGGGGGCACGTCGATCGAAGGGGTAGGCCGGCGGCTGGTGGGAGATCGGGGTGCAGGGTAGGTCGGGAAAGAGAGGAGAGGTGAGAGAGATAGATTAGGGTTAGGGTTTAAGGGATAGTAATTAGAGATAGGAGTAACAAATTTTGTTGGGGGGAATTAATAAAGATTTTTGGCAAGTAGGGATTTGGAGAATCAAGAGAAGATGGGGGAAGATATGATATGCTTGTTTACAGAAAGAGAGCGTGAAGAAATATCTGGGAAAGACTGGGTCAAAGAAGAGGGTATTGGGTAGTCGGTTAGGATCCAATAGGACGGGTAGAAGGGTTCCAATAAGGTAGATTGGGTAGAAAACCAGATCCAATAAGGCAAAATCAAATAAGTAAGCAATTAAGCCATGAAATGTAATAGATCAGAAACAATAAATCATCCAGAGATAGAATAATTGGAAGACAAATGAATCACAAAAGGTCAAATCACAACTGACAAACAATGGATGAATATATAAAGGGAAAGAAGAACAAATACACGGTTTAGGAAAGAGAAAGAGTACAAACATATAGGATACACTGGAAGAAAGAAATACATTATAAAATACAGAAAATGGGATACAGGAGTTACATTGAATCTGCCTTGGAGATTGCTAGGGCTAACATGGCAGTATGTTTTTATGATATTCTTTCTGCACTTGACTTTTTATGAAGCAATAAAGTTGTTTTCCAATTTGTAACTTCGAATCTTTTTCTTTTTGTAGATCACTTACCACTTTAGCCACTTGTTGAAACAAGTGGCGAAGTAGGACAAGGAGCTGAAGGCGGCGAGTGACCAGGATTGAGTAGAGTGTGCGAAGACCGCCAAGGAGTTAGAAGAGGCGAAGAGCCTAGAGGAGACCCAAGCGACGCAGATCGAATTGCTGAAGTCGACCTTGGCAAATGCGAATGATCAGGTGGCTCGAGAGAAGGAGCGGGCAGATCGAGAGAGGGAGCAGGCAACCTGGGAGAGGGAGAGTGCTGCAAAGGAAAGAGAAGATGCGGTGAAGGCAGTGAAGGGTGAAGCAGAGGGGTACCTGGCCCTGAACATGGAGAAGGCGTATGGCAGGGCCCTTTGGTACATTAGAGCACGTGTTCCTGGCTTAGACCGTTTAGGGTACTCATTGTATGATGTCGTTCCAGACGAGGAGGAGGAGGAGGAGGAGGAGGAGGAGGAGGAAGAGGATGAGGAGGAGCAGGACGTCGTAGCGAACCCTTGTCCGCGATGATTGTGACCTCGGGGGCTATTGAGGGTCACGAGCCTCTCGTGGATCAGTCGAACGAGGTGGATCTTGACTCCTCCATTAAATAGTTGGTTTTATTATTTATTATTTATTTTTTTTGTCTTTGTATGGATGCCTAATAGCGAGCTGGTCATCGCTTGATGTATCTTTACATTGCAATAAAATCTTTTGTATTTTTGCATCTTGTGTTGAATTTGAGCTCTTAAGCCTTTGCGTATCCTGTAAGTCTAGTTGCCTCCGTTAGAGTGATCGATCTGTCTTTCTGATTAGCAGGTTGTTGTGTATTATGCACGTGACTCTCGCGACCGCGAGCTTTTCCATCTCCGTACCAAGCTTCAGGTGAGAGAGCTGGGACTTGCTTGTTCATGAGAGAGGCTTTCTAAAGCAGAGGCAGAACCTGGCCACTTGAGAATAGTGTTGTCCATAAAAGAAACAGAAGTGAGACACAATGACGAGATCTACGAGAGGTACCTCCTGTTGGTGTGGAAGATCACTCTTCGGGAGAGGAAACTACTAGAACATCTTTGAGGCTCAAAGTCCTTCATCGCTCTTTACTTGCCGCTACCACTGAAAGAGACAAACTGAAGAACGTGGTGCTTGAAATTCCTTTGTCGCTCTTTACTTGCTGCTACCACTGAAAGAGACGAATTAAAGAATGTGGTGCTTGAAGGGAACTTAGAAGAGACTCATCTAAGAAGAATAATTCTTGAGTTTTCGGCAGGGACTTGACCAAGTGGTTCGGCATATGCAAGCGTTCCTTGTTTGAAACATAGAGTCAAGGATGACTCCTTGAAAGAAAGGCTCGTTGAACAAGAGGTGGAGATCCATCAGTTGAAACAACTTCTTGAAGGAGGCAATGTTACGAGCACTTCTTGCTCTCGTGAAGAGCGTGCCCAAGGGAGACATTTCATGAACTGGCTTTACGTTTGCATGGGGTCCCACAGAATTCGGGTGATGCTTAGAGCGGGGTTTCCGGTTCATCTAGCGGGGCGTCGATCAGAGGGGCTGCACGAACGATAGGCCTAGAGGGTACGACCCGATCTGTAGGTTTGGATATCCCCTTAGATGGTTCAAGGAAACAGAATAGTGCTCAGGTGTCTACTGGGAGCTGTAAACTGCGTTTGTCTTTCAAAAGGAGCCTACCATTACCAAGAAAGAGTAAAAATGGCGCTGAATAAGTTTTGTAGAGGCTTGTTTCTCGGTAATGCTTCTAATTGCTGAATGGGATTTTGTAATCTGGTAGAGACTTGTTTTTCAATAAAACTTGTAATCAGATTCTTCTTGTGAAATAATATTCCACTAAGTGTTTGAGCAATGTCTCTGTGAATTGTGTCTTTTTGAACTTGTGTTTTTTAAGGAGCACTCGAACGGTGAGCCCAAGTTCACATACTTGCTCTGGGGCAAGTGTCTAAAGCGGCTCTATGAACTGGGAGTGGACTCTGAATAATAGTGACGATGAGTTTTGTGAGCACTCAAATGGTGAGCCGAACTCCGCGTGCTTGCTCACGAGCATGTAGCTAGAGAGGCCATATGAACCATGAATGGACTCCACACTTATCCGGGGTTGTTTCAGGAGCACTCGAATGGCGAGCCAAACTCCTTACACTTGCTCGGTGGCAAGTGGGTGAAGCAACTCTATGAATCGTGAGTGGACTCTAAACAATAGTGACGACGAGTTTTGGGATCACTCGAATGGAGAACCGAACCCCACACACTTGCTCGGGAGCATGTGGCTAGAGTGGTTCTGTGAACCATGAATGAACTCCTCATTTGTCTGGGGTCATGTTAGGAGTACTCGATCGACGAACCAAACTCCACACACTTGCTTGGGGGAAAGTGGCTAAAGTAGCCCCATGAACCGTGAGTGGACTCTGAACGAAGTGACAACGGGTTTTGGGAGCACTCGAATGGCGAGCTAAACCTTGCACTTGCTCGGATGCAAGTGGTTAGAGCAGCTCTAAGAACCATGAATGGACTCCACACCTGTCCAAGGTAAGGCACTCGTACGACGAGATATACCCTACACACTTTTTTGGGGGTAAGTGTGCCCGTGTGATTTTATGAATCCTGAATGGATCCCGCAATTTTCCATTGGAGTGCTTGGCGAATTGATGGTGTTTTCTTGGGCATGTACTATGTGCCTAACTTATTGATTCCTTAGGTTGAACTATTTAAGGAATTGTTGAACTATACAAGGAATTTTGCAAAAGAAAAGACTAATTTTATTGAAAAATTCAAACTTAAGCGGCTGCTTCAATGCAAACCATTATTACATGTTGTGACCGTTATAATCATCGACCTTTATTACATGTTTGATGCTAACTACTAAGCAAGGACATTAAGTGCTCTCTTTATACTTCATGAGGTGCTGGACATTCCAAGTTTTGGATATCCTCTTCCCCCCCAAGTCTTCAAGCCGGTAGGCCCCTGGGCGGACTACTTGTGAGACTTTGTATGGTCCTTCCTAGTTAGGGGCGAGCTTCCCCTTCTTTCGGGGGTTCGATATCTCGAGCTTTCGAAAGACAAGATCTCCTTCTTAGGCCGGGCAAACTCTATTGTTGTAAAATCCCTCTACCCTATGCTTCTAGATGTTTCTTCGGAGAGTAGACTTTTCTCTGGCTTCTTCGAGGAAGTCAAGATTGACTTGAATGTCATTCGAGTTTTTCTTTTCATTGAACAAAAGGAGGCCAAGAGAAGGTATTCCCACTTCTAGAGGAATGAGAGCTTATGTGTCGAAAGTTAGGTTGAACGGTGATTCTCCCGTAGGGATTCTTTTTGTGGTTCTATAGGACCAGAGCAAAGTAGGGAGTTCATCCACCCATTATCCATTTGGGGTTCACCAAGCTTCTTCTTGAGGCCATCCAAGATTTGACGATTGGCTTTTCTGGCTTGACCATTGGTATGGGGATGTTATATTGAAGAGAAAAGCTACTCAATACTTATATCGGTGCAAAATTTGCTGAATCCATTACCAGCGAATTGAGTTCCATTATTAGTAACCATAATGCTGTCGATCCCGAACCGACAAACCACATTTTTCTAGAAGAACTGTTGGACTTTATGCTCAGTGATTGTTGCAAGTGGTTCCACCTTTATCCACTTTGTAAAGTATTCAATAGCGACCATTAAGAAGGTCCGCTGGCCAGTTGCAGAAGGGAAGGGCCTTAGCAGATCCATTCCCCACATTGCGAATGGGATGGGGCATGACATGGAACTGAGGTTGGCTTGGGGGATTCTCTTGATGGAAGACTATTTCTAACTGGGGATGCATTGACGGACATAGACTTGAGCATCACTGAGGAGAGTGGGCTAGTAGTCACCATGATTGAATACTTTCCATGCAAGAAATCTTGTGCCAAGATAGCTACCGCCTATTCCTTCATGAACTTCTTTCAAGTCATAGTTGTCCTCTTCGGGAGAGAGGCACCGAAGGTTTGGTCGACCATCAACCTGAGTATAGGAGTGCTTATAGAGGACCCCTTCTACGAGTACGTACCTTTGAGCCCTTACCAAATCTTTCTCGATTCTTTGGTATCTACAGGGAGGATCCCTTTATCGAGGAAATTGACTAAGGGTTTCATCCAACATTCTCGGGTGCTATAGGGGCTATAGGCATGAGCCCCCAGTGTCTCTTCTTCAATGCTTGGTTTGATTAGGACTTCAATCAGCACAGTGTGGTCGAGTCCGTCAAATGATGAGAAGGCGAGCTTGGAGAGGGCATCTGCTTGTCGGTTTTCTTATCGCGGAATGTGAGTGACTTCGGCTTTTTTGCAGGTAGACAAGATATTTTTTACATACGACAAGTTTATGACCATACAGTCAATTCTTGCCTCGTATTCTCCTCGGATCTGGTTCACGACTAATTGGAAGTCACTGAATACTCTTACTCTTTGGGCTTCTGCCTTATCTAGAAGGAGGCCAGCGATCAGGGCTTCATACTTGACATCGTTGTTAGAAGCTAGGAAACTGAGGCACAATGAGTATTGGAGGATGAAATCCTCAGGACCGATCAAGATTTCCTCGGCTCCGCTCCCTTCGAGGCAAGAAGACCCATCCACATAGACAATCTGAAGTAGGGGGTTGTCTCCTTTCTCGGGAGGAACATGGATTGTGCTATCCACGGTGAATTTGGCCAAAGCTTTGGCCTTAATTGTGGTTCTTGGGCAATAGGTGATATGATGTTGGCTTAACTCAATAGAACACTTCATGAGTCTTCTGGAGCTTTCATGCTGGTAGAGGACTTGCTTGGTTGGTTGATCGATGAGGACCCATATGGAGTGTGCTTGAAAGTAGGGCCTGAGCTTTTGGCGGCTGTCACTAGAGCATAGGCCATCTTCGAGTATCTGAGCTCAGCATCATGGAACACCTTGCTTACATAGTCGAGGATGGCTTTGATCTTCTCAGGATTGACGTCAATTCCCCTCTGACTCACCATAAACCCCAAGAACTTCCCTGAGGAGACCCGAAGGCACACTTCGAAGGGTTCAGCCTCATGTTGTTGATCCGAAGTACATTGAACGCTGCTTGGAGATCGGCTACATGGTCTTCCTTTCTGAGGCTCTTTACAAGCATATCATCCACGTATACTTCCATGTTTCGGCCTATCTATTCTTTAAAAACTTGGTTCACCAGGCATCGATATGTAGCTCGGGTATTCTTCAGCCCTTACGCCATAACTCGATAGTAATAAAGCTCTTGATTGGTGATGAAGGGCGTCTTCAGGATGTCTAGCAGTAACATTCGGATCTGATTACATCCCAAAAAAGCTTCCATAAATCTCAATAACTTATGGCCTGGGGTGGCATCTATCAAGGCATCTATGCTTGGCAGGGGAAGAATTCTTTGGACATGCTTTGTTGAAGTCGGTGAAGTCTATGCAGATTCTCCACTTGACATTGGTCTTCTTGATCATTACAATGTTTGCTAGCCACTCGGGGTAACTAACTTCCTAGATGAATCGGGCTGCTAAGAGCTTCTCAACTGCTTCCTTAATGGTTTGTTGTCTTTCGAGTGCAAATTTGCAGCGCTTCTGCTGGACAGGCTTGGCTTTCGGATTCACAGTTAAGCGGTGCATAATTAGGTCTTTGGCAATGCCCGACATATCTTTAGCTATCTTAGCGAAATGGTCCTGATTCTCCCAGATGCAGGCAATCAGTTGGTCCTTGACATGGCGGGGGATTGCCTTGCTCCGCTAGAAACACTTAGCTTTATCCTCTTCGGAGAAAGAGATTTCTGCTTGTTCTTCTGCAGGTTCGGAGATGGCTTGTCCCATATCAAGGGGGATTTCCAGGGCATCGAAGGAAAGGACCAAGTCCCCCATTGTAGCAGTGTAGCACGCCCGAGAAGTTTATTGATTTCCCTTGGCTTCCCTTACTCCTTCAGCCATGTGGAACTTCATCTCCAGGTGGTAGGCAGAGGGACCGCTTAGAGGGCAGCTAACCCCGGGTGACCGAATGGAGCGCTGTAGGTGGACTTCACATCGACCACCATGAAGTCTAGTGCTTTTGTGAGAGTAACCGGAGCCTTCTCTAAGCTTACATCATGTGTAACAATTCCTTCGATCATCACAGGGGCCCCAGAGAATCCATTGAGGGTGTACCCGACAGGCTTGAAGCGATCCCGCCTGAGCTTAAGGCCTTCGAACACATTCAGGAAGAGAATGTTGACTGAGAAGCCGTTATTGACCAGAACTCGGTGCAGTTCATGGTTTGCCATACACATGCTGATCATGTGTGCATCATGGTGGGGTGTTCAGACACCTTCCAAGTCTCGATCCAAGAATGTGATGCTAGCTCTTATGCTTTCTGGGCTTTTTGGGGCTCATCCTCGTTGGTGCCCTTCTGTTTGTTCCTAGACGAAGGCATTTTCTACTCTTGGGGGCGGATCGCCTCTTCGACTCAGATGTAGTTCTCAACCCTTTGAAGGAGGTCGGAGAAGTCTCAAGGAGGTCTTTTAAGGAAGGAAGCCTTGAGGTCATCATGTTTCACATTATATCTGAACGCGGCAGTGGCCACCGCGGAGTCGAGTGAGTGGATGGATCTGGACTCAGCCGTGAAGCATTGGACATAGCTCATGCAACGTCCCAAATTCCAAACACATGTAATTCGTAGCAAAAACAAAATCTTTTACTTTAACTTCGTACAAACTTACATGGAATTTAAAACTCTTTTCATTGACAACACTGTTCTTTATAGTAACACAGTGGAAATGAATAAGTACAATACAACAAGTAATAATGAAAGCTCTTCAATCTTATGAAATCCCTCGCAGTGACTTTAAGTCCATGCCAAACCTGATCCTGCAACTAGGAAATTGTGGGCACATCAGTTGCATACAACTGACGCAATGCTTTAATACAACGATTTTTCTACTTTAGCAAACACAAACTTTAATGCAGAAAACATATAAGCGACTATCCTAATTATATTAGTGTATGATATGACCAAATGCCTAATGCAAATATTCACACTACGATGCACTAATGCACACATGTTCGAATTCTATGCATCTCATACTACATATGCATCTACATAGGTCCCTTATCGTACTCCTCGTTATAGAGTTCAATCCCTCGTTATGAAATCCTACTACAGCGAATAATGTAAGGTTTAGATATCCTGTGAGTACCGCCCTGATAATTCTTGAGAATCGCTCTCTCTTCGCAAGTTGTAACCCCGATAATTCTGGAGACGTAACCCACACTGCGAGCCATGACCCGATAATCTTGAGAGTTCTTCTCCCACCAGGAGTGATTTTCGGACGTCACGCCTCACACCCCGATAATTCTGGAGATGAAACCCACACCGCGAGTCATATGGTAACTCATCACACAAATATCCCATGAGCGTCGCCTCGATCCCGATAATTCTGAAGAAGTATCTTCTACTGCAAGCGATATTGGACGTTACGCCGCACGCCCTGATAATTCTAAAGATAATCTCCCACCGCGAATCTTGATCCCGATAATTCTGAAGAAATATCTCCCACCGCGAGTGATTTTGGATATCATGCCTCACACCCCGATAATTCTAAAGATAATCTCCCACCGCGAATCAAATAAGGCCCGCATACTCATGTTTTCCCATACATCATCACACCTCCCCCTAGTGCCTGTCCTTAAGTTTAATTATAATCATCACAACCTAGAGCTAGCTTACCCTACCGGACTTAAATCAATACACGAGAAAAATGTTAGCCCACACTGGCTACTTCTTAAATTTCTTTATTCACAAAATGTCGGTCTCTACGAGTTTCGCTCAGCCTCTAGATTCTAACAACCATCTCACTATAGAGATCACTTAGGTTACATCTTGCCTCTTATAAAAATTTCCATTCATTGAACATCTTTTAACTTCTTTTATTCATTCTCTTTGCCATTATCAATCATGAAGTAACTAACTTCTTCTGGCAACATTCAATAACACTTGATGAGTTAAAACCCTTATAAACATCACATGTACAAATTCAACCTTTAATTATGTCTTAATCCCTTATAAGGTACATCTTACTAATATTCCAATTTTTAAATTCAATTTTATACGATGTAAAAGTTTTAGGACAACTAGATGAAAGACATCAACCCAATGGTATTGTAAAAATCATATAAATTTCAATACTACTCCAAAAATAGATTTATTAGTTTCATAGGAAACATAATGAGTCTACTACAATATTGTAGTTAAGATCATCTACATTCATCCTCAATTACTTCGTCTAAATTCATTTGCAAAACAGTATATACACAATCCAAAAACTGCAGCTCATGCTACTTAAAAATCATAGAAGATTCTATACTTCATGAAACTTTGTGTTCTTTAGATAAAATTAAAGGTATATAAGTCTACTATAACTTTTTAGTTATAAGTTTCTCCAAACTATTGTGTCTATAATCTTGAATTCTTCGAAATCTATAGTAGGGTCGAAATGTTATACTGCAGTTAAAATACTACCACTGTTCAAAATGTAAAATTCATTATAAATTCAGTTCTTCATGAAAAATTGATTTCTTAGACTCTAAAGAAAGGTTAACGAGCCTACTTCAACTACTTAGTTTTGACTTTTATCAAAATACTTCATCTAAGATGTTGAAATGATCAAAATTCGAAATGTGTACAAATTTCCAACAACAAGCCAACTGCCAATCAGTCCTAAGTTTAGATTTTATTAAAATAGTAAACGACATCCAAATATTATGAAATTTTTAGGAGAAGTTCCTGTCATATATGAGATGCTTCTATAAAAATTTTAGCTCTAGATTCCATCTAGTTTAATAGTTATGATTTTTTGAATTGCAACTAGAACTTAAAACAGAACCTTATGAAAATGCTCCCAAATCAAACATATCATAATTTCACACATTCAATCAACAACAAAAAAAATCTAAACAAGAATGTCCAATCTATATAAGTTATCATGCATCTAACAATTCATACATGTCAAGCATTCTACTAATAAAATTATATTAGAATGTTGAAGAAACACCCACCTCAAATGTAGAATTCCTAGTAGTAGAACTCCTAGAAAATAATGCTCCAAACCTCCAAGCTCCCTAAAAAATGGCCGGCCTATTGCTAGCACAACCCGCAAGCTCTTCTCCCTCTTTCTCTCTTTTGTTTTTGTTTTGAGTTGTGTTGTTCACGACAAAAGTATGGAGTATTTATAGGAAAATTGTGTGGTTAAAATAGCTCCCCACTTCCCACTAACTCACACAACTCTCCCTCATTCTCAACCATGCTAAGAAACACGTGCACATGTAGTCAATGTGTGTGCACACTCTTCATACAAATTTTATTATTAACTTTTATTAGGTTAGATGTGTGTGTTACACATGGCAAGTGTACCAAACTAACTATATTTCAAATGTAAAATTTAATGCACATAAAATCAATCATGGACTTTAAATTTATTTTAGTGGGCTACAAAATGGATTTAGGCCTAATGGATTTTAATTAAAAATAAATCACACAATTGTGACTAAAAGAATGAGAAGAAAAATATTCATGACTCAAGAAAATTTTAGAAACTAACATGTGCACTGTAAATACGTGCGTTGCACGTACCAATACGAAATAAATTTGAGAGAATGAAAAACAGTCAAAATATAAAATACGTAGAACATATATATTACTAATGTTACGGATATTTCACGTAATGGTAAAACATATGTAATCAACACGTGTATTGAAAACACGTGCAATGCCTAATCAACACAAAGAATAAAATAAATATTTAAGTTGGCTCAGAATAGGATAAAAATGAATTTTGTGAAGACAGAAAATGTATAAATAGTAGAAATACAAAATATGTATGATATTTAAATTAAAATACGCTACGGATACCCGTAACGGAACAAAATACCCGTTCGTAACACCCGTGGGCAAAATTGTTATAACTTAATTTTGCGGGGTGTTACAGCTCATCCCTTTGCTTCAGATCTAACATGGAGGCTTTGGACTTTTCTGACTTATGGCTGGTGATGAAGTGTGTGAAGAAGAGCTCTTCCAGCTGGTCGAAGGAAAATATGGATCTTTGAGAGAGACGAGAGAAGCATTCTTTTGCAGAGCCCTTCCAAGTTGTCGGGAAAGTTTTGCACACGAGGGAGTCGGATGCTTGGTGGATCATCATGAGAGTTTTAAAACTCTCGATGTTGTCTACTGGGTCGATCTCCCCGTTGAACGGCTATGTCGGGATCTTGAAGTTAATAGGGACGCGAGCTTCAATGATCTTCTTGGAGAAGGGGGGGTCTAACGGGACGGTATCTCCTTTCCTGTTTTCCTTCTTCCTGCTTCAATAATGCTAGGCGATCTCCCATCTTTCGGAGACTACAGAGGATGGCGTCCTCCTGCAGATCAGATCTGGTAGACCCATGGGACACTTTGCGTCGTGGAGGAGTAGAGCGGTGAGGACTCGGTTGCCGGGTCTTGGGAAGAATTGTACTGAGGGACTGAAGAATTTCATCTTTGAACTCTGGGAGATCTACTCTAGTGACGGGTACTTCCTTATCACTTCCTATTCTAGGGACAGTCTTGCTGGTTGGAGTTCGATGCCTTATCTCTCGAGGGGGAGTTCTTCTGCGGTCCCTTGGGGAACGGTTGTTCTTTGCCCCCTATGAGAGGGGGATCTTCTCCTTCTTCTGGGAGAGGGAGTTCTTTGATGCTCCCTTGGAGAGGGAGATCTCCTGAATCATGGTCTCCGAGGGGAAGGGCTTATCCAACTTCTCCGCTGCTCTAGATGGGTGTAACTCTTGTTTTCGATTTTCCCGCTTTTAATCAATTTCCATTGTAATCTCTTTTGTACTTCTATAAAACTTCATTTTGTTCATTTATTGTATCGAATAATATTAGTTCTAATATTATTCATGAACTATCATCTGATTTCATGTAACACTCGCCCTCATTCAGCGATTTTTCTTAACAACTGCCCACCACAGGCTGCCTCTCAGAAGGTGGTTAACCAATTAGGTGACTCTTTATCTTAGGCAATTATATATATATTTAATTAATTTTGCAACACTCCTTGATTATCCCGGTCGGATATTATGTTTGTATTATTATTATTTTTTAAATTAAAATATTTCTTTTGGAAATTACTTAGTTTTAATAAATAATCATTATCTGTATATATATACAAGTAAGTATATATATGTATTATATCAAATTTGTGCACTTGTATAAAATCATGTAAAATGCGTTTTTGAGAAAATATCTGTAATATTCCGGGTTGATATTAAAAATCATTATTTTATTATTATTTTCAGAATTGAAATATTTTTTGTGGATATTACGGTTTAGTTAATAGACATTATCTATATATATGTATATATACCAGTCTGTATACATCTGTATTGTACCAAATTGGTAATGAAATCTTCCGAGCTGGTAATAAAATTATTATTATTACTATTTCTGAATTAAAATATTTTTGGTAAAGATTATTCGTTTTAACCAATAAAAGTTATCTGTATATATCGATGTATGTACGTATAAGTACTGTATCGATTTCGTACGTTTGTACGAAATTATTTAGTATGTGATTTTGAGAAAATGTCTCTTATTTTTTATCAATCATGATCTGATGAAGAGTTAGGATTGGATTAGGGTGTGATTGCAATTTAGATCTGCAAATTAATCACCCAATTGTTTTTTACCACAAGAATGAGAACACATGGCTTCTTCTCATACCACAAATTCACCCCTCCTCTCCTATTGTAACCCCCATTCCCGTAAATACATATTTTTTGAATATTTTCTGTATTTCGATATTATAAATTCATTATTTGTTAAAATCATTTTGGATTTCATATTAAAGTGTTTTTCTAATCGAAAATTTATTCATTTCAAATAATGATTTGTTTTGATCTTATTTTCTAGATCTTATTGATCAACTATTTGTATTTAAGGCCAAATTATATATATATATATATATATATATATATATATATATATATATATATATATATATTTATTGGGTCATTTTAATAAATTGTTAAACCCGAATATTATTTTATTGTATGATTTTATTATTATAATAATTAATTGTCGTTTCTTGATTATTTAATTAAAATTCATCTATTGAATTATTTTGTTATTGTACTCGACCTAGTTTTCTTGGCGAATTCCAACTTATTTTCAAGCCCAATTTATATTCAATTCATTTGTATTATTTATTTATTTATTTGGATTTAAATTCTTGTTCATAAAACTCTTTGATATTCTTGATGAATTATTTTCATGTTAATCCTATTTTTCTTTTTTTTTTTTTATTGTGGGTATTTTTGATTAGAACCCTATTGATTTGGATCTACCTCTTACTGAACCCTAAAACCCAATTTCATTTGTTCTTGATCCAAATCCACTTTTATTAGACCCTAAACCACTAACCTAGTACCCTAATTGTATCCTATAAATACAACCCTAATGCAAACCCTAATTTTTTGCACACAAATCGAAACTCTAGCCGTCTACTTTCGCTCCTACCCTTTCTCTCCTCCCATTCTCTTTCTCTCCCGATCTATTTCCCACCAAACTCAAAACCCACCTTCTCCGTTGTTTTCTCCGGCGTTCCCCCGCCACTCCGGCCACCCCTTGCACCGCCAGCAACCCAGGCAACCCCCCCTCCACCTCTGCCCTCGACCAACAGCAGAACCCAAAAACCTAAATCCCCTTTACTGTACATCTTCCCCAACTCTCCTCCGGCCAAACAATGACCTCCCCTTTCCTGTTCCTCGACGACAACACACCGGACCCCTCGCCCAGTGCCAGCACAGCACTCAAAACCACCTCCCCTGTCCTCGACGACAACAACCAGCCAAACCCCCCAAATCCCGACCACCCTCTGTTCTTCCCTGGCAAGACCCACATCGCTGCTCCTCGACCCCTCCGCCGTCGCACCTCACCATGACACCGCCCCCTCTGGTTTCCAGCAATGCCGCCGCCCCTTGGCCTGTCCATTATTGCTGCTGTCTCTTTGCTGGTGTTGCTGCTGTCTCTTTGCTGGTGATGTTGCTTACTCTCTTGTGTGTTGCTGCCTGTCTCTTTGCGTGCTGTTGTTTTTTTGGTTCTCTTTTACACGTGGTTCACACATGTTTTATGGTGTGTTTGTGGGAACGTGTTGTTGCGGATTTGTGTTCGTTGCTTCGAGATTCTCATCCCGTTATTCTTGGTATTCATTTTCACCGATTATAAGGCAAGTAACTTGTACTCAAATTCCTTTATATAATACAATTACTAAATACCGCTTGTAGTGTAGTTGGGTTCTAGAGACAATTTGTGTGTGTATCTCCTTGTTGATATTGTCTTTATAGTGATGATTTGACCATAGTTGCCTCACGACATACATGACATGATATAACTTAGGATTGACCACATCTTGTTACATATATGCGTGTTATTCATACGTTATCTTATGCTCGTTCGTGTTATTCGTGGTAGACTTGTTGTAGACTTGTAAAGTAACCTATACCATATTGCTTGGACATCTAGTACACCATACTCCATGTTATCATCCTATTGTTTCTCTATTGTTATTATCGTTCATCTCATGTCTTTAGATTGCATATTGTATTGTTGTATTGATAAATAATTAACAAACCGGGGTTTAAGAGATTGACTAGAGTAGTTGATGATATGGGGACTGTACTAGGATGATGGCCAGTGTTTTTACCGTTATTGGCATCGCGTAAGAAATTACACATGTCCAGTGTTTTTACTGTTATCGGCATCGTGTAAGAAATTACACATGGCCAGTGTTATTACCGTTGTCGTCATCATACCCAGTACATGAACTACAAAATCTACCACTGTAGTCTAAACGAAATTAATTGTATGTATCGAACCTGTGGTACGGAACACATGGGACACAGTAGTACATGCATTAGTTAGGATTAAAATGGATAATAGACTTAATGATTAACACAACATCGACATTACATATTGTTCTTCATTGTTCCTATTGATATCGAATATTACATGATACTCGTTCACTCGACACTTATTACATGCTACTCACACTTGTTTATCATGCCATGCTAGTTGTTTTATTTTGTTACCATGTCTATTCCATGTTATTAGTTATCTCTTTTCCCATGTACTTGTGCCTGCACTACAAGCGGCCTGTAACTTGCATTGACGGGCATATTATTTTTTTTCTCTTCCTGCAATTTATTAAATTACAGATTTTGGAGAACAGTTGCCTGCTAGAGTTGGAGAAGAAACAGTCTGAAGATTTCTGCTTTCTAAATTGCTTATTGCTTTAATAAACTTAATGTATTGAGACTTATTATTATTTAGATTGGATTTATTATTGTATTGGACATTTGTCCCGAATATTGTTATTTGTTTGTAGACGTTGGGTTAATATTGTATTTGGATATTTTTATTGCTTCATTCCAAGTATTATTATTGTTCATGCGATTATTTTTATTGCCTGCGCAATTGTTCTGTATTATTTATAACATTGAGTTAATCAGATAAACAACTTTTGGGTGACGTCAGTCATTCGCTGGGCCAATGTCACGTGCTCGTATTCCGTATTTTTGAAAAGCGGGGCATCACACCTATAACCCCCCCCCCCCACTCCTCCTATGGCCGACCAACACTTCAAAAGGGCAAGAAGCCCTTTTCATTTGTTGTGTTCCTCCATCTCCTTCTCATCTCATTCTCTCTTATATTCTTCTACTCCTTCTTTACTTGTTTTTATTTAGAAAAAATTGAGAAGAAAAGAAAGAGAGATCAAAATCAAAAGAAAAAGACTGGGTTTGAATTCTAAGGTGTGCTTGAAGAGGAGCAAGAACAAGGAAGGAGAAGAGAGCTAGCAAGTCCTTCCAACCGATTTGGGTGGGGGTTCTCAACTCGTTTGTTATTGTTTTGTTGTTTTATTTTCTTATTATGTGAAGATCTTGGACTAATTTCATGTGCATATGATTATCATGGACTGGAATAAACTTGCATATAAGATTGAAGTGGTAGAACACAAATATAAACCCAAAAAACCTAATCTAAATAACTAGTATGTTGTTAAGATAGTTAGAATTAATTACTTGTGTTAAAGTTGGATATTTCACTCCAAATTAAATTTAAGAGCTTCTTGTATGTGTTACTACCATGCTCTAATTTTTGTAGATTTTTTGGGGTTAATTTGGTCGATCAAACAAATGATTTCCCCAAAACAACGAGTTTTTAAGCAAATTGTTGTTTTAGTTAATTTTTAATTGTGTTCAAAGCGCTGGATTTTGAGCTCTATAAGAAATCTTAAAAAGCGGTCAACTAGAAAGTTGTAGTAGATTTTCCCCATTTTCCAAAATGTCCAATTTTGTTAGATTCGGGCAAGTATAGCAAAAGTAGTGAGCTTTACAAGTTTCAGCTTTGTGCTGTCTTTTGTTGTTCTTGAATTTTGTTCAAAGAGCAGGGATTTGAATTCCATAAGAAATCTGAGAATGTTGTTAACTAGGAAGTTGTAGTATATGTTTCTTAGATTTCCAAAAAGTCCAATTTTGTTAGATTCCGACAAGTATAGCACTGGCTATGACCTTTACAAGTTTCAGCTTTGTGCTGTCTTTTGTTGTTCTTGAATTTTGTTCAAAGAGTAGGGATTTGAATTCCATAAGGAATCTGAGAAAGTTGTTAACTAGGAAGTTGTAGCAGATGTTCTTAGCTTTCCAAAAAATCCAATTTTGTTAGATTCCGACAAGTATAGCACTGGCAATAACCTTTACAAGTTTCAGCTTTGTGCTGTCCTTTGTTGTTCTTGAATTTTGTTCAAAGAGCAAGAATTTGAATTCCATAAGGAATCTATGAAAGTTGTTCACTAGGAAGTTGTAGTAGATGTTCTTAGCTTTCCAAAAATGTCCAATTTTGTTAGATTCCGACAAGTATAGCACTGGCTATGATCTTTACAAGTTTCAGCTTTATGCTGTCTTTTGTTGTTCTTGAATTTTGTTCAAAGAGCAGGGATTTGAATTCGATAAGGAATCTGAGAAATTTGTTAACTAGGAATTTGTATTAGATGTTATTAGAATTCCAAAAATTTCAATTTTGTTAGATTCCGACAAGTATAACACTGGCTATGACCTTTACAAGTTTCAGCTTTATGATGTCTTTTGTTGTTCTTGAATTTTTGTTCAAAGACCAGAGATTTGAATTCCATAAGGAATCTGAGAAAGTTGTGAACTAGAAAGTTTTAGTAGATGTTCTCCCCTTTCCAAAAAATCCAATTTTGTTAGATTCCGATAAGTATAGCAAAAGTTGTGAGCTTTACAAGTTTCAGCTTTTGTTGTTCTTTTTGTTGTTCTTGAATTTTGTTCAAGGAGCTGGATTTTGAGTTCGAGAAGGAATTTGAAAAAGTGGTCAACTAGAGATTTGTAGTAGATGTTATCGCCTATCCAAAATGTCCTATTTTGTTAGATTCCAATCAGCGGAGAAGGAGTTACGACCTTTACAAGTCACAGCAGCTAGCCTTTTGGCTGAAGCTTCGCTGTTTGGATTGTTTGAAGTTTTTCTACCTCTTATTGACTGAATCTGAGAAGGTTGTCACTAGAGAGTTGTAGAAGAGGTTCTCACCTTTCCAAAATGTCCTATTTGGTTAGATTCTGATAAGCAGAGTAGGATTTATGACCTTTATAAGTCACAACAACTAGCTTTTTGGCTGAAGCTTCGCTGTTTAGATTTTTCGAAGTTTTTGTGCATTTTATTGACTGAATCTGAGAAGGTTATCAACTAGAGAGTTGTATTAGAGGTTCTCACCTTTCCAGAATGTTCTATTTGTTTAGATTTCGATAAGCGGAGTATGAGTTATTACATTCACAAAGTCACAACAGCTGGCCTTTTTTGCTGAATCTCACTGTTTAGGCTGTTCGAGGTTTTTCTACCTCTTATTGACTGAATCTGAGAAGGTTTTCAACTAGAGAGTTTTAGTAGATGTCCTCACCTTTTTAAAAAGTCTAATTTTGTTGAACTCCAATAAAAGTAGCATGTTGAATTACTTCTAGAGTATTAGAAGACTTTTATATATAAAAGATCAAGTTTTGTTAGTAGCATGTTTAATTGCTTCTAGGGTGTTAGAATATCGTTTATGTTGCCTTTGTGTATAAAAGATCAAGTTTTGCTAGTATCATATTATTTTGCTTCTAGGTTGTTAGAAGAATTTTATGGTTGCTTCTTTATGATTCATTTGTCGCATACATAGCCAGACGGCTCGTAAGTAAGTTGTTTTGCTCGTATGTAGCTTATTAGCTATTACGCAGTTATTGTGCTCGTCTAGAGTGATATCATTGCCCTAGGGGCCATCGACCATCATGACGTGTAATTATTTTACTCCTCTTGGACTGTGGAAGAGTCACCCCTCGTGCACCGTCAGATCTTAACCGGTGTAGGTTGATCTCGGGCTGGGAGTGTAGACGAAAATCAAGTTCAGGGTAGTAGCATGCGAATACATTCGTATTGCCGAGGTCTTGGTTCCATAGGCTATGAACAGGATCCTTAGGGATTCTGGTAAGTCTAGGTTGGGCACCTAGTAGAATTATCTTGCGAAGTCTAAGACCTAGCATGTTGTGTTAGTACTGTTGTCATCCCTCGAATTTTTTAGGATTAGTGACATCGTTAGGGTAGTAACTCTTGGCTATTACTACTTAACCTTTATTTAGTATCATTTCGCTGAAGGGAAAGGGTTGGTATTAAGGGTGATACCTTATGATCCGACCTATTCTATAGGCCAACACTAGGTGGTGTTATTGGTTGTACCCTTCCTCCCAAAGAGATACGGTCTATGCCTTCTCACGAGTTAGGAGTATGAGATCAGTATCTTGTCTGTTAGTTTCTGAAGTGCCATGATAAGGGCAGGAAGATTCCTGTCGGAGCTAGGGGATGGACCCCCGGAACTCGGTCATGTTCTATATCAGGAAAGGCAAACAGGCCATAGACTACGGTCTATAAGCTAGGGGGCACAGGGGATGCTTCGAGCTAACCTGTGTTGTAGTTAATTCCGAGGGTTCGTCAGATTTTTTAGTACGCCGGGCAATAGTGGCAAACGGAGGCACCATTATATGACTGCGAATGGCGGGATTAGACCGTTTCAGGGCAACCTCATCAGTCACGCTGTATCTTAAGAAACAGGTTGAGTACAAGAGTAGAATTCATGGCGCGGGTTCAAATCCCTATATATGAAGAAACGGCTTGTTATGGGCGTATATAATATGGGCTGCATACTGTTCTGGTGACTTGCTTGCATTAGAATAAGTGCATCATTACATTGGTTAATCTGCATTAGAGTCTAAGTCATAGCGTATACAGACACATCAATTATATATACACTTTTCTTTTTTTATCAATCTATTTATTTAAAGTTGAGAATCACTGCTAATCATCAGCCTTAAAGTGTCAGTATATGTACTGACGTTCCCACTTCAATAGGTACTGGATTGCAAAACTACAGGTACAGGATTAAGGAGGACTCATGGCTAAAGAAGCAAAGTGTTGATTCTTATTTTCAATTGTAAATTCTGTTGTAATTTATTTTATGTTGGGAAGCATCCAAGTGAAAGTACCAAGTGTTATATATTATTCATTGTACTCTGATGTAATTCTTATTGAAAGTTTGTAACACTTGGGTTTGTATGGCATTATTGTAACACTGATGTAATGTATTACAGTTTTATAACATTCAGACTTGTAATATATTTGTGTTGAATAAAAAAAAAGTTCTAAATTTTCCTGTTTTTATGTGTATTGTGGCTAATTGAAGGAAAAGATTCTGGTTTATGTCACGATTTCCCAGTGTATGGAAATCGGGGCATTACAACTCCCAAAATGGGACAATTCTCATCCAAATCAGCTGCATTTCTCTCTCTTGCGAAAGAGCAGCCGAAACACAACCATGGGGGCCCCATTGCCACATCGACAGAGGCATCCCCTCCCCCTTTAATCCGGGCGGGCCCCCACGTGACATCAGCAGACAGCAGCTACTGCTGCATCCGTGGGCCCCCCCACAACTAATTCCACAAAATTAGTTCCAAACTCAACCCCCATAGAACTTTCCATATGGCAATCCAATTATATATATATATATATATATATATATATATATATATATATATATATATATATATATATATATATATATATATATATATATATATATATATATATATATATTCTTAGCACGGGGTGTTACCTACAACCCCCCTTAAGAATTCAGCGTCCTCGCTGAAGCTGGGGATGCAATGTAGTGTAGGATCCTCCTTTCTAGCTGATGTGGATTGGCGTACCCTGATTCTAAATGTTGTCCAGTCCCCTAGCGCACCTCAATGGATTTACCGGGTGACCTGACCTAACCCCGCTCCCTCTCAGGCATACCCTACCATTCTGTTCCCACACTCGGTCTCCAAAGTCAGCTTTGATACCATTTGTAACGCCCGCCTTAATTCAGTAATTTTTCTTAACAACTGCCCACCACAGGTTGCCTCTGAAAATGTGGTTAACCAATTAGGTGACTCTTGATCTTAGGTAATTATATATATATATATATAATTAATTTTGCAACATAGGACAATTCTCATCCAAATCCGCTGCATTTCTCTCTCTTGCGAAAGAGCACCCGAAACACAACCATGGGGGCTCCACTGCCACATTGACAGAGGCATCCCCTCCCCTTTTAATCCGGGCGGGCCCCCACATGATGTCAGCAGACAGCAGCTGCTGCTGCATCTGTGCCCCCCCCCACACATACACAATTAATTCCACACAATTAATTCCAAACTCAACCCCCATTGAACTTTCCATAGGGCAATCCAATTATATATATATATATATATATATATATATATATATATATATATATTCTTAACACGGGGTGTTACATTTCAAGATGTTGTTCGAATCTTATTTCTTAATTTGAAATTTGAATCCCATGAATTTTCTTTCTCTTTAAATCCTATCATTGTTTTGGGTTGATAATTATCTATTTAATTGATTCATGATTTTTCCCTAGCCCATGGTTATATTTATCTTTGTTCATATGCATCTTTGGGCCATTAATATTATTAACCTTTTATTCTATTTTATTCCAAACCCAATTGTTAACTTGGATTTAAACCTAAAACCCATTTCTATTGGATCCTAAACCCATTACCCATTAACCCAACTTAACCCTATATATAAACCCTCTTAATTAACCCAAATCATCTAACCTGATCACCATAATCAATAGCCGTCACCCTCATCTCTTCCCCTACCTCTGAATTTCCCGAGACCAATCCTCTGTGCTTTCCCGAACCCATCCAGCCACCCTTCAGTCACCTCGACCCACTCCGTCACAGTCCACAATTGCACCCGTCATCGTCCCCTCCTTCAACCGAGCCTAGTGAACCGCGAAGCACCACCCGCCAATTGCACCAACCGCGAAGCACCACTCTCCTGCCACCACACACCATCAGCGAGCGCCGCTTGCACCGTCGAACCCCGACCGCCATTGCCACCTGCAAACCATCACAGTGCCATCAACCACCAAACGGGCCTCATCTCCCCTAACCGCCAATGCCGAGCACCGTCATCAAGCTTCCACCTCTTCGTCACCGCAAGCGACCACCGAGCTCTCACCGTCGCCACCGCTGCACTTCACAACTGCCATTGCCATTCCCCTCATCTTCCTCTATTGTTTCCAAAAATAGAGACATCATTGACTGCCCTCAACTCCACCACCAGTATCGATCCCCGCAACCAGTCGCCACTGCACCCTGCTTGACCATCCCTCGACCACCATTGCTTACCCCGTTTAGCCGTTAACTCAACCACCGTCGAAGCTGCAGTTGCCGTGGCTGTTCGCTGGTTGGTCGAGATTTGCTGTTTGCTCTGTTGGCCAAAATTGCTGTGTGCTGTTGTGCCCTTGCTGTGTTGTGTCTTATGCACGTAGTGTGCACATGTCGCTGTATTTTTGCCACTTTTTGTTCGCTCATAACTAATCCAATCAAGGAAAGTCACCGTCTCTTTCTTAAATCGTTCATTGTGTCTGTGTTCTTTATTGAAATTCTCGCAAGTAGATCTCATCGTATTAATCGTATACTGTTATTGTCTTGTTCCTCGTTGGGAATGTAGAGGATTTACACGAGCTAATCCCCTTATTCTTAACTTCGTGCCGATATTTGACTCTATTGATATTGTCTTTCATGCATTTCATGTAGATCTTTTGATATTAGGAATTATTCATGCATGTCATTCCATCGATAAACTATTGTACAGTTGTATCTTAGGTTTCTATTGACTGAACCATTGATTTGATGTATTGTTTAGTATTAGATTGATGCGTGGTTGTGTTTCTTTGCTATGATCTCCTTGCCTTCATGCTTACCATGTTAGTCTAAGATAATCGACTAAATGAATTGATAAATATAGCCCTAGATCACTTTTATACCATGAAATATATTAATCCATAATTTTTACTGCCTATCTGAAAAATTGTGTGATCTTTCCGACCCATCTATTGACACTGAACCATGAAAGTTCGTAAAGACAAAACATAGCCCTATGTTTCTAGTTTCCAGAACACTAAAAAATATTGAATTTCGACTTATATTGCATGAGATATGATGATTTTACTACTGCTGCGTTTTCTTCCCATAATTTTCTGATTCATGATTACACCATATTAAACTGATTAAATAGATGAACTAATGATCAAATAATGCCATGAAATATTCCATATTGATATTTAACATGCATAGGATGGCAAAAATTATTTTTACTGATTTTTAAAGTGAATATTTACTGATTTTGTAACTGTAACTAATTGACATCGATAACCAGCCAGAATCATTAATCTATAAAGAACTCTGTAATTAACCTAGCTACTGTTATCGAAACTTTGAATTTAAATATGCATTGGAACCGGGCAGGAGTCTCCTTTCAAGAACTTCTGACGGATCCAGCATTGGATTTCTGTAGCAGCAGAAAATCCAATTTTAGTACAGTGACCTACTGCTGTCCAGAATTGTGTTTCCATGCTTTCTTAATAAAATTATATATATATCGTTATATTGAATGTATTGAATTGTATGAATTGCATTGCATGATTTTAGTGTTGTATTGTCATCTTTCCAGTGTTCCTTATTGACCATCTTATCGTTTCCCCATTGATATTATGGTCCTTATTGTTCCTTATTTGTATCGTAATATTACCAACCGTTATTGCATATTGATCGAGTAAAGAATTTCTAATCAAGCCAGGATTTAAGGGTGATTTAAGTAGTGGACAATGTAGAGACTGTACTCGGAGGCGGGGCCCGTGTTTTCCTAAATAGTGTTATCGGCTAGTGTTTTAACGATTGATTGTGGCTTACGGCAGTAACCCAATTTATCGTGTATCGTATCGTTGCCAAATTATCGTATCGTGCATCAAAGAGTGAATCGTGATTAGTGAATAATGATTATCGTTACCGAGTACATGATCTATAGAGTATACCACTTAGGTCTAACGAAATTGATTGTGTGCATGAAACCTGTGGTATGGGACATAGTAGTGGGTGCATTAGTTATGACTAAATTGAATAATAGACTTAAGATTGTCATCACATCATCATTGCATATTGTCATCATTATTGAACATTATTATCGTTATTGTTTACTGTTATTGTTATCGTTTATTGTTATTATTATTGATCATCGTTATTGCATATTGCATCGTTATCGTTTTGCCACTGTTCATTGCTATCGGTCCTATTCTTTTATTGAATTCATTGTTATATCGTTATTGCCATTGTTTCACTGCTTTCCTCTACTTGCCGTCCATGACATTCTCTAAGGACATATTATTTTCTCTTTTTAGATGATCAGCTTATAGGTAATCAAGGAGAATTGCCTGATGGATTGGGAGAACAACACTTCTGAAGGAATTGATAGTATCGTCACTTATTTATTTATCGTTTATGTTATGCAGACCTAAATCATTGAATATTGTTATTTTATTGTATTGTGGGCGTTTGATCCAGAATTGTTACTTTTTCCAGATTTGGTTATCTTATTTCTATTTCATGTTTCAATTCATTTTTTTATTCATGTGATTGTTCTTATATGCATGCGTGGTTGTATCGCTTTCTTTTTTATATTGTTGAGTTGAACAATAACAGGTTTTGGATGATGCAGGTCATTCGCTGGGCCAATGTCACGCGCTTGTGTTTCGTATTTTTGGGAAGCAAGGCATGACAATATTTTTAGTGGTATCAGAGCCCCTGGTTTGGATAATGTGTTAGTCATGTTTGGTTAATATATTAGTCAGGTTTGGGTTTAACCCGTTTGACTCAACAATATGTACAACATGTGAATTACATGGATAATTGATAACCAACTTATAATCCGGATGCTAACCGTTTGATTTTTATTGCACTAGAAAGGGTGCTTCGTTCTCCCGAACTGGGGATGATCAGTTTGAAGAGCCAAATGTTGTTTCGATGATGCAGAAGATGATTCAGATGCAGCGTGAACACAATGAGCTAATGATGGTGGCTTTTGAAGCTGCCAACAGGGAGCCCGCTATACCTGCACCCGGATTGCTACCATCGAGACCTGGTAATGTGGCAGATTTTATGAGGCTCCATCTAGATAAATTCTTGGGCACTGAGAATATTCTTGAAGCCGAGAAATGGCTAATTCAGACTGAGCAGTTGTTAACTGCATTACGGAATCAGATGTTGATCGGGTGGATATTGTGAGCATCCAGCTCGTTGATTTCTGCCACATCTGGTGACAGGCAGAGCCTGAATGACTGGGGCGACCCATCACCTGGGCTATCTTCATAGAGAGCTTCCTCACGAAGTTCTTTCCTAGTATCACCAAAGATGAAATGTAACGACAATTTGTCTTGCTAACCCAGAGGAGTCGGACCGTAGACGAGTACGCTACGGAATTTACCCGACTGAGCCGCTATGTTACTTCCATGGTGGCAAATGATGAAGATAGAGGCCGTCATTTCTTATTGGGTCTGGATATTGAAATTCGGGACCTCCTTGCTGCCCTGTGACTCTGATCATATGCGGATATCCTAGATGCTGCTAGAATCCAGGAGTAGACTCATAAGAGGAAGTGTGCCATTCTGCAGTCTGTTCCGCACTCTGTTGCTGCTAGGTCTTCTGGAGGACCTATTCGGAGGTCGGTCCTGACCCCTTATGCTAGAGCATCGCCGTATCCACCTGCTGCCCCTAGGGCGAACCAGACTTGTGATTACTGCCACAAGGTTGGACATCTGCGCAAGGACTGCACGATAGCCAATCGCCAGTGCCTGCTGTGTGGAAGTAATGAACACATGGTTCGTGATTACCTAATGGTCATACCCCTTGCACCAGCTGGAGGTTCTGCTCCACAGAGAGCGCTTGCTCGTGGTCAGGACGGACCACCACTCCCACCTCAGACGCAGGTTTCAATCAGAGGAGATCCGCTCCTAAAGGAGGTCCTTCTGGAGGTCGTGGTTAGGCCTATAACCTAACTACGGAGGATGCTGAGACCGTTTTTGGCATTGTTGTAGGCATTATCCTTGTTCACTCCTTTCCTGCCCATGTTCTTTTTTACTTCGATGCAACTCATTCCTTTGTTTCTTCCCGCTTCGTCGACTTGCACCGTTTGGTCTGCAGTGAGATGTCAGCAGCTTGGAGCATCACTTCATGTGGAGGTACCATTATGTGCTCTCAGATATGTGAGTAGGGCCCTTTTCTTATGAAGGTGTTGATTTTGAAGCCGAATTGATTGTCATCAGCAATTCTGGTTTCGATGTTATCTTGGGGATGGATTGGCTTGGTAATACTCATGCTGTGATTGACTGCCATAAGAAGAAGGTGGTGTTCCAAATACCAGACCGTTAGGAATTTGAATTCCACGCTGGTGAAATGCTGCTTGGTCGTGTGAAGAAGCTGGCAAGTCTTGAAACAAGAGTAATGCAGGAAGTGCGTGCTGATGGCGTTGTCGCACCTTTGGTTGTGCGAGAGTTTCTTGATGTGTTCCTGGAAGATTTGCCAGGACTACCGCCAGACCGAGAAGTGTTCGGGATTGACGTCCTGCCAGGTACAACTCCTATCTCTAAGAGCCCGTATCGGATGGTGCCAGTTGAGTTGGCTGAGTTGAAGGAACATATTCAGGAGTTGCTGAATAGGGGTTCCATCAGGCCGAGTGTCTCGCCTTGGAGAGCCCCAGTGCTGTTCGTCAACTAGAAGGATGGTAGTCTTAGGTTGTGCATCAACTACCGTAAGCAGAACAATGTCACAGTGAAGAACCGGTATCCGTTGCCGAGGATTGATGACCTGTTCGACCAATTGGGAGGTGCTTCTATATTCTCGAAGTTGGATCTTTGTTCTGGTTACCATCAGGTCAAGGTGAAAGCTGGGGATGTACAGAAGACTACCTTTTGCACTCGATATGAACACTTTAAATTCTTGGTGATGCCTTTCGAAGTTACTAATGCTCCAGCTGTGTTCATGAGCTTGATGAATCGAGTCTTCTCTCATTTCCTGGACAAGTTTTTGTGGTGTTCATCGATGATATCCTCGTTTATGCTCGAAGTCTTGATGAGCATGCCAAGCACTTAAGGGAAGTCTTGCAGACATTGAAGGAACATCAGCTTTATGGGAAACTTAGCAAATGCGAGTTTTGGTTGGACTGGGTTGCCTTTCTGGGGCATATTATTTCCGGTGATAGTGTTCTGTCAATCTGTCCGAGATCTCTGTAGTTAAGGATTTGTCGATGCCGAAGTCAGTATCTGAAGTTCGAAGTTTTGCTTGGATTAGCAGGTTACTACAGGAAGTTTGTTCGGGATTTTTCGAAGATCGTCGGTCCATTGACCAAGTTGACCGGAAAAGATCAGAAGTTTGTGTGGAATGAGTCCTTTAATGAAGCCTTAGCTGAGTTGAAGAATTGGTTGACATCGGTACCAGTGTTAACCATACCAGATGGATCAGGAGGTTTCGTAGTTCACTGTGATGCTTCAGGCAGAAGTTTGGGTGCTATTTTGATGCAACGAGGCAAGGTTGTCGCATATGCATCTAGGCAATTGAGGCCGCATGAGAAGAATCACCCCACACATGTCTTGGAGCTTGCAGCTGTGATTTTTTGCTTTGAAGCTTTTGAGGCATTACTTACTTGGAGACTGAGTGGAGATTTGCACTGACCACAAAAGTCTCAAGTACGTATTCACTCAGAAGGAGCTGAATATGATGCAGAGGCGATGGTTAGAATTGATGGCCGATTATGATATTAATTTGCAGTATCATCCTGGTAAGATTAATTTGGTACCTGATGCTATGAGCAGAAGACTGGTTGCTATGGTTCTTACTGAGCAAGAAGAGCTTTTGGAAGCCATGTGGTGGTTAGATTTGGAGGTGATTTTCCTGGTGCTGAGCAGAGTTGTATGATGCTTTTGTAACTGCTCAGATGATACCACTATTAGGTTTCAATGGCAAACACATATTGAATACACAGCGGAAAAATTACAAAAACTATTGAAACCTAGCCATGGATCCATGCAAAAACTATAAATCGTGTTTAGGAATTATACCTTATGGATGGATCTACTGTCTCCAAGATATGTCGATCACATCACTGCAATGCTACAGTACCTCTAAGCTATCCACACGAATGGATCAGAACCAAGCTTTCCTTACGCCGCGGTGCTAGCTGGGGGATAGGGCTCTTCCTTACGATCTCTCTCTCATAACTTCTGTGACGGTTAGGGTTTTCTCTTGTGTCTCTTTTCCACAGATATGTATCATATATATATAGCTGCAGAAAATTAACCTTAAGAGAGTAATGAGGTCGTTGGGCTCACAATCCGACCTGGATCAGATTCGTGTGTGGGCCTCTGAACTTTAGTCAGCCCATTTAATCTAATTAAATGTCCAACAAACGTCAGGAGTCCGAGTCTTACTTGGATTCCCAATTAAATTCACCTTATGAATTTAAATCCCAATTTCGATCCATTCTAAGTGTGTGACCTGTAGGTTCTCGTTACGTTGACAGTAATACTAAAATCATATTCTAGTATTACAAACAGTGAGTGGTATCCAGCAATACATCACTGCTACTCAAGTAACAGGAATATCAGTGATTAGACATAACCTATCTGTGACTAATGTTAGTTACCATGTAGCCTAGTCCTTTTATCCAAATATCTTAATTGACCACAAGGCATAGAGCGTGTCACCGTTGTATAGTTCAATCTTTGGTTTCTTGATCTTCAAGTAGACTTACTAAAAACAAATGAGCTCAATATCTCATATTGACTCATTTGAGCATGGCTATGCATTTTGTAGTATCACTCAATCAAGAGGCCCATAGATATCGCTCCTGTTATGTAAGAGGGACAAATCATATCTAAGTCACG
The DNA here is from genome assembly GCA_017893485.1 of Hemerocallis citrina. Lineage (NCBI taxonomy): Eukaryota > Viridiplantae > Streptophyta > Magnoliopsida > Asparagales > Asphodelaceae > Hemerocallis > Hemerocallis citrina. The sequence continues at coordinate 96,480,714 of CM030366.1, forward strand.
CACATCCCTCTGCATGATTTGTAGTATATCCAATAGTCGACTTTATAATCACCTTATTGCAACGTTTGACGACATTAAAACATATAACTTTTCATGTAGGTAACCGTAGTGATTTCAAGTCAAAGGACTATGTACACCATGGTCACTGTGAGAACCGCTTATGTAATGCCCTGATTTTTCATTTAATGAAAAATTATTTATTTTAACCGCAGTGTGCATGTGCAATATTTTTGTAAATATTTTCATCAAGATGAGTAAAGATATTTAATATGTGCCTTTAATTATTTTTCTATAAGCCTTCTTTCAATTAGACAAAAAGCCCTTTCTTTTAAAAGCTCAAAGTAATTTAATTTATTATTTTATAATAATTATTTTGGCCCATTAAACTAAAGCCCATTAGTTAATTTATTTTTTTGTATATGACTTGTAATGTAGAATACAAAATTAAAGTTTATTTTATAAATAAAATGTACAATTTTTGGGCCTAGTTGCATGCACGTGCACTATGCGTACACGTGCAATATGCACACTCCTAGCATGGCCGGATTGCATCCTGGAGGGAAAACCAAAATTTGGGTGGTGATCATGGTGTGGTAGTTACTTGGTTGTGGGTAGTTAATGTAACTCCTACTTTCATCCTAGCCCTCCATCTTACAACCAACTACTTGATCCTAGCCCTCCATTCTCTTTGATTTTTAGTATAAATACCCCCCCCCCTTTGATTTTTAGTATAAATACCCCCCCCCCCATGGCTAGTTATTCTTGTGTAAAATTATTCTCTTCCAAACCTATAGTTCAATTATATTATCTAGTGGTGATTTTGTGAGTTAAAAGATTGAGAGTGTGTGGGATTTTTGCTTGCAACTAGAAGAGGGGAGGCCGGCTACATCAAGGAAGAGGGAGCATTCGGTTGGGTACTTGAAGGCTTGGGTGCACGTGTTCAAGGAGGAGCCATTCGTCGCAAGGACATTCGTCTAGGGATTTGCTAGTTGTAATTTTTCTCTCCATACAAGGTGGATAAATTTTCCATATTTCTAACATAGGAATGCATGCTAGATTTAATTATCAAAATAATGCATGAAAATGATTAATAAGAATGCACATTTAATTAAAAAGATGATCTCCAATTGATTGAATTATTGATATGCAAATTATGTGTGTTGCTATTAGTAAAATTCAAGATTGTGTGCAATAAGAATGTGGTTATAAATTGTGTGAAGAAACCTTTGTTAGTAGCATGAAAAATTATGTGCAAAAAATTAGTATACCGACTATGTCAGTTTTATGTGCTAAATTGGAAACTTTGTATGGCGTGGTAACGAATAAATTAAGATGTAATTTTTATGTTTGGAAAATGAATAAGAGTAGAGAATTAGTATAGAGATTGATGAAATTATAATGTCAAAAAAATGTATTAGTAGTATGTCACATTAACCAAATTGTATGGTAAAAATGTGTTAATTATGGAGAAAATTATGTTTAATTATTTAAGAAATTTATTTTCATCTACTGGAATAAAATTCATGATGGAAAACGATTAATTCGGATTTTTACAGTATATTAGTAAGAACAATGTGATATGCAATTTTGTTGAACGCCGAAATGTTCTAAATAACAGAGAGTATGGGTTAAATGAAATTTGAATTGAGCTAGTGACAACTTGAGCGCGTAGCTCAAGCGGTCGGGATGGCTCTGATCGCTACAGTGGTTTTGGCCTTAAGGTTGCGGGTTCGAATCCTTGTGGCACTATTTTGTTTCATAAATTTTTTTAAGCGTATAAGATCAGCGGCCGAGAGTATTTATTACTCTCAGCGCCCCTTTATACCGTCTAGCACCTTTGGCCTAGTGGTTGTGCTGTCGGCTGTGTTCTCCGGGAATCTGGGTTCGAATCTTGCCCTCGGCAAGATGGGAAAAAAATGTTTTTTTTGATGTTTTGGTGATCAAAAAAATGTGGAAAAAAAATATGGTTATTCTTCTAAAAATATGTAGGACTTTATAAAAATAATTTAAGGATTATTTGCATGAAATAAAACATAATTTGAGAATAAAATGTGTAAATAGAACTATGGTTCTATATTTTTATTGTTGTGAAATTGTATCTTGCAAAAAAATGATTTGAAATGAAGGATTAGAAGATTAATGTGGCAAGAAGAAAATTATATTGTGTGATGTGATGCAAATTATTCTCATTTGAGAATAGTGTGAAAAATGTGAAATGTGAATATTCTTTAGTGATGTGAAATTCAAAGTGTAATTGATAACCGATAAAGCATATGAATTTTCATGGATAGTTATGGACTATTTGAACGAATTAGAAATCATGATTGGAAAAGAGAAATGCTTTTGAGTATGACAAATCAACAAATGTACTTATAAGTGGAAATGTTCAAATTGGAAATTGTGAATTGGAATTGAAACAAAAGAGTAGCTAAGTCTCCCCCGGCATTTGGAAAGAAATGAAATCAAATATTGAAATGAAAGACCAAGGTTGGTCATGTGTGAATAAATGAATAAGTCCGGTTTAGTGGAGAGGCTAACTCTAAAGCTTTGATTTTGTTCATGATTCTAATAAAAACTAAGGATTAGTGCATAGTGAAGACGTGATGAAAGTGAGAGAAAACACGAGTATGAGAACTAGAGTTTACGGTGCGGGTGTGCGAGCCACAGAATGCATGCTTGATGAGTCAAGACATGGCGTGGGCACAACTCAGTAATGATCGGACTTTAGCCACGCTTGTGGGATGTTTGGTGACTGCAAGAGGATCGTGTGCCATGAAGGAGGCTAAATTGCCACAGAATGCATGCTTGATGAGTCAAGACATGGCATGGGGTTCCCCTCCAGGTTTTCTCTACACGAGCTTGTACTCATAGATCATCTAGGATACTCACCGTCGTTACAGTAGTAGATTAAGTCATGGCGAGGGATTGAACCCTACAAAGATGAAGAACGATTAAGAGGCTTGCCCTCGGACCTATATAGTATGGGATGCATAGAATCCGAACAAGTGTGCATTAGTGTCATGTAACATAATTATCTGCATTAAGGACTAAGTGCACAATCACAACACGACATCAATAGGGTAGTTCCTTTAGTTTCATATGTGACAAGTTTGTGTTTGCTAAATATGGAAAATAAGTTATACTATTTCCGGCATAAAGAGGATGGCCGTGTATAATGTTCGTCGGTTGAATAAACTGACGTACCCACAGTCTTATATGCAGGTAAGTGACATGATAAAGATTAAAGAGGAACGAATGCTTAAAGATTATTCAATATTGTTGTACATTTATCTAATCGTTGTAAATTTTACTTTCGCTGTGCAATGTAAAGTGTAATGTTTTATGTAAACTATGATGTAAAGTGAAAAGTTCAAATTTCCTTGTAAAATTGTACTAAAGGAAGTGGAAAGATCTTGTAGAACATCTCGAATTCAGTGTATTTGGGATTCGGGGCGTTACAGAGTGGTATCAGAGCCACACTTCCACACTTGTACAAATTTATAAGGAACGACACCCTAGTAGTGGACATTAGAGTGTGTGTTTGAGTCTAGAGATTTAAATATAAGTGACTTACATTTTTGTTGCTCTATGACTTATGCTTCTTCCTCTCTATTTCTAAGATGGCTGATCACTTCGACCCTGCTGGAGACGACGACTGGCATATCATTGAGGAAGAGTACCATCCTGGACAGGCAGATTTCGAGGACGAGTACTATCCAGGGCAAGCAGATTCTGATGGAGAAGAATGGCCTGAATCCCGAGAGATTACCCCACCTCCGGATTCATCTGATGACTCTTCTGACGAAGAAGAAGAACTAGTTCCAAATAGTCTTGTGACTTCTCTTCAAAGGTAGGTAGAGACACTGCGAGAGAGAGTCGGATTATTGGAGGCTCAGCTGGCAAAATGGAAGGACGACTATTCTGTTCTCAGTCATCGTATATGGGAACTCGAGAAGAGGAAGAATATGACCGATGTGCTGAAGGGTGAAGTTGTTGAACTACGGGGAGAACTTCGAGAAGCGAAGAGGAACCGTAGGAGTTAGACTATTGTAGCTTCTACTATTTTCATTCTGATGTCAAGAAATGTTTTTCAATTCGAATGTATAAAGTTTGGAAATTAATGAAATGCAAGTTGATTTAAAATTCATGTCTTATACTTTGAATTTCATGGATCTTTTGCATCAGAATATGGCCAGAAGAGGAGCAAGAAACGGGAAAGGTCTGGATCTGGAAACGGAACTTGCGAGAGTCTATCAGACGCTCAACGCCGTGGCTATGAACCAGAACCAAGGAAGGGGACCTGCGAATCCGATGCCCGAAGCGATTAAACTAGTGGAACAGTTCAAAAAAATGAAGCCACCTGTATTCGAAGGGAAGTCAGACCCTGATGCGGCTGACAACTGGATTTGTCAAGTGGAGACAATCTTTGAAGTGCTGGAGACCCCTGAAGGCAGTAAGGTCAAGTTGGCGACTCTGCAACTTGAGAAGGATGATGCTGTTTGGTGGCAGTCGATGAAGAGGACAATGGGAGGCATAGTGCTTGGCTGGGAGGAATTTCTGGAAGAATTCCGCAGTCACTATTTCCCCTCCGATGTTCAAGAGAAGAAGGCTATGGAATTTCTGTCACTACAGCAAGGCGGCATGTCAGTGAGAGAGTACGAGACCAAGTTTACTCAGCTCTCTAGGTATGCTCCGAAATTAGTGATGGATGAGGCTAAGAAGGCTCGTAAGTTCGAGCATGGATTGAGGCCAAGCTTGAGGTCCCGGATGATACCTCTTGGTATCAGGAGATTTGACAAGCTGGTCAAGAGAGCAGCAGCGACAGAAGCAGGCATGGAGCAGTTCCACGTTCAGAACCGGAGGAACAACTGGCAGTTTGGAAAGAGGCCCGCCAATTCTGAGAGTTTCAAGGCACAACCATCTGCACAAAGGTTCAAACCAACAGGGGAAAATGCTATTAGTGTGGCTGGAGGACCTGGGAACAATGTGGTGAGACCTCCTGCGGTAACTTGCTACGGGACATTACCAATCTCAATGTCTCAAACCACGGAATGGTAATCGCAATGTACCAACGCAGAAGACTGGGAAGAGACCGTACAAACCAGGGCGAGTATTTGCCTTGACGGAAGCTGATGCCGATGAGGTTGATCATGTCATCACTGGTACGATGGCAGATGTTTAGAGGTTTATGTCATTTCTTTTCCCGCTGTTTAGTGAACTGTTACGTAATGAGTGTGTATTATGTAACAGGAGAACTTTATCTTAATGGAATGAAAGCTGTTGTGTTGTTCGATACTGGATCCTCTCATACTTGTGTGTCTCCTAAATTTGCTAAAGTGTTGGGAGTTGAACCGAAGATTTTTCCAAACAAGATCTTAGCAGTAGCTACTCCGTCAGGGGAGACTTTAACCACTGATCGGTACTATGCGGATTGCGAGATTGTGATTGGAGATCGAATCTTTGGGATTGATCTGATCGAGCTGACTATCTTGGGAGTCGATGTTATCATTAGCATTGATTGGATGTCGGTGTACAGTGCAAGCATCGAGTGTAAGACCAAGACGGTAACAGTGAAGGCTCCAGGTGGACCTGAAGTCACTTTCCAAGGGAAGAAGAAGTGTTCTAGGCTGGTGGCAGCTATCCGCAAGGAAGAGACTCCTGTGGAAGTGCAAGGGATTCCTGTGGTTCGGGACTATCCGACTGTGTTCTTGGATGATTTTCCTGGGTTACCCCCGCATCGTGATGTAGAGTTCAGCATCACTGTTCAACCAGGGAGTGCACCCATTTCTAAGGCACCGTATAGGATGGCTCCAGTGGAACAGGATGAGGTGAAACGGCAGATTGAGGAACTGTTGGAGAAAAGCTTTATTCAACCTAGTGCATCACCATGGGGAGCACCAGTGCTTTTGGTAAAGAAGAAGGATGGATCGATGAGAATGTGCATCGATTACCGGGAGCTGAATAAGGTCACTGTTCAGAATAAGTATCCTATTCTCCGAATTGATGATTTGTTCGATCGTCTACAGGGAGCAACTGTTTTCTCAAAAATAGATCTTCGATCAGGATATCACCAAGTTCGAGTGAAAGCTGAAGATGTGCACAAAACTGCATTTAGAACTCGACATGGGCATTACGAATTCTTAGTTATGCCATTTGGAGTGACGAATGCACCCGCAATCTTTATGGATTTGATGAATAGAGTTCTGAGGCCGTTCATTGATTCTTTCGTCGTTGTGTTCATCGATGATATCCTCGTGTACTCCAAGTCAGAGGAGGAGCACACCGAGCATCTGGCAGCAGTTTTGAAGAAGCTGGAAGAGCAGAGGTTGTATGCCAAGCTATCCAAGTGTGATTTCTGGAAATCTGAAGTGGCATTCCTAGGTCACATCCTTTCTAAGGAGGGAGTGGCAACTGACCCTCAGAAGATGGAGGTAGTGAGAGATTGGGCTAGGCCTACTACAGTGAAGGAAGTCAAAAGTTTTCTTGGAATGACTGGATACTACAGGAGATTCATTCAAGGTTATGCTCAGATAGCCGTGCCGCTTACTGGTCTGACCAAGAAGAATGTGAACTTCAAGTGGACTGAGCAATGTGAGGCAAGCTTTCAGGAGTTGAAAGAGAAACTGACTACCGCACCTATTTTGGCTTTGCCTAGAGCAGGTGTTGAGTATGATGTTTACAGTGATGCTTCATATCGTGGGCTTGGTTGTGTCTTAATGCAAGAGGGAAGAGTAATCGCTTATGGGTCTAGGCAATTACGACCGCATGAGAAGAATTACCCGACTCATGATCTAGAGTTGGCTGCGATTATCTTTGCCCTGAAGCAATGGAGACACTACGTGTACGGTGAGAAATTGAACATGTACACTGACCACAAGAGTTTGAAGTACATATATCAGCAGAAGGATCTGAATTTGAGGCAGCGGAGATGGTTGGAAGTGTTTGAGGACATGCGACCTGAGATCAAGTATCATCCTGGGAAAGCTAATGTTGTTGCTGATGCACTTAGTCGCAAGAGCAGTTTATCCAGTTTCATTACAACTCAGAAGCACCTGATTGAGGAATTGGATCAAGCTGGTATTGAAGTTGTCTTACAAGGATTGGGAGCATCTTTAGCTCAGTTGAGGCTTCAGCCTACTTTGAATGGAAGGATCATTGCAAGTCAGGAGGTTGATGCTGATATGTTGGAGATAAAGGAGCAGGTTGGTGCTTGCAGGTTGCCCGGATTTCAAATCAGTGATGGAGTGCTATGGTTTGGAGAGAGGCTATGTGTTCCGAATCAGGCGGACCTGAAAGAGAGTATTCTTCAGGAGGCACATGCTACTCTTTTGTCGGTACATCCTGGAAGTACTAAGATGTACAAGGACATCAAACAGTATTTCTGGTGGTCAGGTTTGAAGCGGGATGTGGCTGAATTTGTGGCGAAGTGTGAGGTTTGTCAGCAAGTCAAAGCCGAAAATCAGAGACCCGGAGGTCTATTACAACCGTTACCTATTCTGGAATTGAAGTGGGATAACATTAGTATGGATTTCATTACGGGATTGCCTAAGAGTCCTAAAGGCAATGATGTGATTTGGGTTATAGTCGATCGACTAACCAAGTCCGCTCACTTTTTGGCGATGAAACTCACTGCTTCGATGGACAAGTTAGCTGAGTTGTATGTTGGCGAGATCGTCCGGCTTCATGGTGTTCCGTCAACTATCGTGTCTGATCGAGATGCGCGGTTTACTCATATTTCTGGAGGAGTCTTCAGACAGCTTTGGGTACCAAGACGGATTTCAGCACTGCTTTTCATTCGCAAACCGATGGGCAGACCGAGAGAGTCAACCGTATTCTTGAGGATATGATTCAGTGTTGTATACTAGACTTTGGAGGCAGTGGGGAAAGGCATTTACCTTTGGTAGAGTTTGCCTACAACAACAGTTTTCAGACTAGCATTGGGATGGCGCCGTACGAAGCTCTGTATGGCAGGAAGTGCAGAACACCTGTTTGTTGGTTTGAAGTTGGGGAGCGTCAGTTGTTTGGGCCTGAGCTTGTGTAGCAAACCTCTGAGAAGATTGATCTGATCAGGAAAATGTTGGTAGAAGCTCAGAGCAGGCAGAAAAGCTATGCAGACAACCAGAGAAGGGACCTTGAATTTGAGGTTGGTGACTTCGTCTTTCTGAAAGTATCACCCAGTAAAGGTGTGGTTCGATTTGGCAAAGGCGGGAAGTTAGCCCCGAGGTTTATAGGCCCGTACAAGATATTGAAAAGGATCGGGAAACTTCTTACCGGCTTGAGTTACCGGAAGAGTTATCTCAGGTGCACAATGTCTTTCATGTATCTATGCTGAAAGGTTATATTCCAGATCCGAGTTATCATTGGCCTGAAGTGCCGGAAGGTTTACAGTTGGATCTGAATTACATCGAGTCTCCTATCGAGATTGTTGATCGTCGAGAGAAAGTCTTGAGGAATAAGATGATACTGATGGTCAAGGTAGTCTGGAGGAACCATTTGGTTGAAGAGGCTACTTGGGAGTCTGAGGAGAGGATGTTGAAGGACTATCCTGAGCTTTTTGCTTGATTTGTATTTTGTATTTTGTATTTTTTGTATTTTTCTTGTGCTTGTTGTGTTTATGTTTGTTTTCTCGCTCTTGACTGTAGTTCCGGGGACGGAACTATTCTAAGGAGGGAATGTTGTAATGCCCCAATTTTTTATTTAATGAAAAATTATTTATTTTGCACGTAGTGTGCACGTGCAATATTTTGATAATTAAATTCATTGTGATGAGTATATATATTTAAATATGTGCTTTTTAATTATTTTTATACAAAGCCTTCTTTCAATTAGACAAAAAGCCTTTTTCTTAAAGCCCAAAATTTAATTCATTTATTTTATTTTAAAATTATTATTTTGGCCCATAACTAAAGCCCATGAGCTAATTTATTTTTAAATACAACTTGTAATGTAGAATACAATTTAAAGTTTATTTTTATATAAAATATAATGTACAAATTTTTTGGAGACCAAGTTGCATGCACGTGCATTGCACGTACACGTGCAAGTGCACACAAAGCATGGCCGGTTGTGGCTTTTGGAGGGAATGGAAAAATTTGAGTGGGATCATGGTGGAGATGGTTACTTGATCATGGGTAGTTAGTGTAACTCCTCCTTAAATCTAAGCCATTTGTTCCTAACTCCTATTTCAATCCTAGCCTTCCATTTTCCTAAACTTTTAGTATAAATAACCCCCCCTAGCCTAGTTATTCTTGTGCTAATTATTTTCTCCAAGCCTATAGTCTAAAATACAATTATATAGTAGTTAGTAAGTGAGTAAAAGATTGAGAGATTGTGTGGGATTGTGCTTGCATCATCAAGAAGGGGAGGCCGGCTATCATCAAAGGGAGGCTCGGTTTGGTGTTCTTGGAGGCTCGAGTGCGCGCTCCTAGGAGGAGGATCGTTCGTGTGCAAGGACATTCGTTTAGGAGGTTGCTAATTGTACTTTTCTTCAATAAGGTGGGTAAATTTTCCATGTTTCTAATTAGGAATGCATGCTAGACTAAATTGAATGAATGAAGCATGAAAAAGATTAATAAGAGTACACATTTAATTGGAAAATTGATCTATAAATTGATTGGAATGTGGGTGTGCAATTGTATGTGATTTGATTAGTGAAAGTCTAAATTTTGTGTGAATTAATTATGGCCATGGATTGTTGAAGAAAGTTTCATTATCTACTTCACGAATTATATACAAAAAGTTAGTAGATTGACAATGCTACTTTATATGTTTAAATGAATCTTTGTGTTGTATTGAAATGAATGAATTAAAATATAAATTTGTATGTTTGGTAAGAGATTAAAAATAGAGAATTAATGTGAAGTTTGCTAGTAAAGAGATTTGAGATGTTAATTGTTAAGAAATATTGAAAAGAAGAAATGTGGTAGTTATAATGTAGAATTCGAATTTAATTGTATGAAAAATATGTTTTTATGGTTAAAAAAATTATTTTTACATACTGGTGTGTAAATTATGTGAGGAAAAATCAATCTGGAATTTTACAGTAATTTTTATAAAGGCAAAATGAAATGAGATCTTGATGAACATCGAAATGTTTTACATAACAGAGAGAATTGATCTAAATAAACTTAGAGTTGTACCATTGACAACCCGAGCGCATAGCTCAAGTGGTTGGGACGGCTCTGTTTGCTACAGTGGGTGTTCGGAGTTCCAGGTCGCTGGTTCAAATCCCTGTGGCACCATACTTTTGTTTCTTTTTTTCAAAAAAATGTAAAAACAGCAGCCGAGAGCATATAATGCTCTCAGCCCTCCTTATAACGCATGTAGCATCCGGCCTAGTGGCCTGTGCCTTGGGCAATTTTCCCTGTGGTCCTGGGTTCGAATCTTGGCTTCGGCAGTTTGAAAAAAATATTTTTTTTTGAGTACTTGGATGATTGAAAAATTATGGAAAAAATATGATTATTCTTCTAAAAATATATGGGACTTATGAAAAATAATTTGGGAATTATTTACATAGAATAAAATATGATTTGAGAATAAATGTGTAAATAGAACTATGGTTCTACATCTATATATTGGTGAAAATTATATCTTGCAAAAAGAACTTGAAATAAAGGATTAGAAAATTAATATAGAAAAGAAAGAAATTATGTTGTGTGATGGATGTGAATTATTCTCATTGGAGAATAGGGTGAAAAATGTGAAATGTGAATATTTATTTAGTGATGTGATTTCAATGTGAAATTGATATTTGATGAAGTATAAAATTTCATATATGATTATGGACTATTGAATAATTTAAGAGATCATGCTATTGAAAAAAAAAGAGAAATCTGTTATGATTATGAGTTGGAAACGCTTAAATTGGAATTGTGAATTGGAATTGAAACAAAAGAGTAGCTAAGTCTTCCCCAGCATTTGGAAAGAAATGAAATGAAATTTGAAATGAAAGACCAAGGTTGGTCATGTTTGAATGAATGAATAAGTCCGGTTTAGTGGAGAGGCTAACTCTAGAGCTTTGATTTTATTCATGATTCTAATAAAAACTAAGGAATAGTGCATAGGGAAAACGTGATGAAAGTGAGAGAAAAACATAAGCATGAGAGTTAGAGTTTACGGTGCAGGTGTGTGAGCCACAGAATGCATGCTTGATGAGTCAAGACATGGCGTGGGCACAACTCAGTAATGATCGGACTTTAGCAACGCTTGTGGGATGTTTGGTGACTGCAAGAGGATCATGTTCAGGGAGGAGGCTGAATTGTCACAGAATGCATGCTTGATGAGTCAAGACATGGCGTGGAATTCCCCTTCAGGGTCCGGTGCACGTGCTTGTACTCATAGATCATCTAGGATACTCACCATAGTTACAGTAATAGATTAAGTCATGACGAGGGATTGAACCCTAAAAAGATGAAGAACGATTAAGAGGCTTGCCCTCGGACCTATGTAGTATGGGATGCATAGAATCCGAACAAATGCGCATTAGTGTCATATAATAGAAATAACTGCATTAAGGACTAAGTGCACAATCACAACACGACATCAATAGGGTAGTCCCTTTAGTTTGATATGTGATAAGTTTGTGTTTGTTAAATATGAAAAATAAGTTATACTATTTCCGGCATAGAGAGGATGGCCGTGTATAATGTTCGTCGGTTGAATAAACTGACGTACCCACAGTCTTAGATGCAGGTAAGTGACATGATAAAGATTAACGAGGAACGGATGCTTAAAGATTATTCAATGTTGTTGTACATTTATTTAAATGTTGTAATTTTTACTTCCGCTGTGCAGTGTAAATTGTAATGTTTTACTTGTAACTCTGATGTAAAGTGAAAAGTTCAAATTTCCTTGTAAAATTGTACCAAATGAAGTGGAAAGATCCTGTAGAACTCTCGGATTCAGTTGTATTTGGGATTCGGGGCGTTACAGGGCGGGTCGTGAATTAGCGCTATCGACCAGGCCCGGCCCGGCCCGGTTAACCCAAGGACCCGACCCGAACCTGCCCAAGTTGGGTTCCAACCCGGACGGGTTCGACACGACCCGATTGAACCTTAATCTGAATTGGGTCCAGTTCTTCGAAAATTTTGCCATACTACCCACTTTTTGAAAATATTTGGCGTTCTTCCCTACTTCCCAAAACAATTAGCGATATGCTCTTGTTTAGGACACGTCAGCAAGAAACGTTATTGGAAAAAACGGCATAGGTTATTTCGATGCCGTTCTTCCCAATAACGGCATCTGTTTGAAAAAAAAATGTCATGCCGTTATTTGGAATAACGGCATAGGTTGTTTTGTTTTTCGACAGCTTGTAGTCTCCACTTAGAGAAACAATTGCAAGTGTGAAAACCTTATCACAGATGCCGTTATTTCAAATAACGGCATTCTTAATACTGATGCCGTTATTTGGAATAACAGCATCAGTTATAATTTTTTTTTTATAAAAAATTAACTTATCATTCATCCTCTGTGACGAATAAGTTAAAAAAAAAAAAATTATAACTGATGCCGTTATTCCAAATAACGACATCAGTTATAATTTTTTTCTTTTTTAAAAAACTTTTTATTCATTCTCCCTGCTTCCAAACAATGGCAAGAGTTCATATTTATATATAACTGATGCCGTTATCTTCAATAACGACATCAGTCATTCGATTGCCGTTATTCATGATAACGGCATTATTTATAAGTTTTTTTCACACTTAGAACTTTTTAAAGTTAGAAGATTCACACTTGTAAGAGAAATATACTGATGCCGTTATTCCAAATAACGGCATGAAAAAAAAATGTAAAATAGATGCCGTTATTGAAAATAACGGCACGTAAATAACCTATGCCGTTATTTTCAATAACGGTTTATGCTGACGTGTCCTAAACAAAGATAGATCACTAATTATTTTGAAAAGTAGGACAGAACGCTAAATATTTTCAAAAAGTGGGGCGGTAAGTCAAAATTTTCCAGTTCTTCACTGCTACTTGGGGTCGCTTGACTAGCTTTTTCTTTTTCTTTTTCGTAGTCAACCTATTCTTCATTCTTTTGCTCGTCATTAAAATATCTCAATTGTTTGCCTTTTTGAAAATTAAGAAACTCCTATCTATTTTATTTCAATTAAATTACTCCTCTTCTACAGTCATCTTCTTTTTCCTTATTTTTTTATATAGAAAATAACCAAAATACCCTACACCATATTGAAAAGAAAAAATAAAGAAATCTTCAACCCTACACTATAATATTCTAATATATGAAATGACCAAAATACTCATACACTATAGAGTGGTGATGGGGTGTTTGGTCGGTGGATCCACAGAGAGAAGGAGATGAGGCTCTCACACACACACACACACACACACACACACACACACACACACACTGTATTACAAGGACAAAGGTGATAGGGTATTTGGTCGGTGAAGAGACCAAGAGACAGAGAAGGGGATGAAGTTGGTTTTCTTTTAAGGATAAATTTCAGATAACCCTACTGAAGTTGGCACTTTTAGAAGTTAACCATACTTAATTTATTGTTTGGCAGAAAACTGTTAGGGATTTCTACCGAAAACCCCTCTTAGGATCTTGTTGAGTTATTCGATGCAATCAACACAAAGCACCAAACATATATGAGATCATACAAACACACCAAAGCACACACAAGTTTATCCCGGTTGGGGCTTTCGTCTTAATCCGGGGAAAAAGAAACCCAAGATGTTATTCAACTAGAGAAGATACAAGAATATTACAATTCTGACCACAACCCTCTCTTAAGCCTCTCCAGCAAGTACTAGTTGTTTATAATTAGAGAATCACTCATTCTCTCCTTCAATGAAGTACTTTCTCTCTCTTTGCTCTCAATGGAGGCCAATAACAACAATATATAGAGATCTAGAGAAAACCTAGTTTGATATCTTGATACAATAGCCTTTGGATATACCTGAATAGATAACCCTACGATAAGAGCCGTCAGATCTGACTTAAAGAGCAAGTTGGGCTTTTTACGAATCACCAAGATCCGACCCAAATTATCCATTAGCGTCGCGCGCGGTCGACTGCACCACAAGATCGGTCGACCGTCCCCCTCTCGGGAACTTCTGCAGAGTTGGGCTGTCGACCGCGCCCCATGTACGGTCGATCGCAACTCCACCTGCTGCTACTGCTGACTGTTTCCCTTGCTTCCACTCCGTCTCTGATCGTCTCGATTCCTCCATCATCTCATCTTCTTATCCAACATAGTATGCAAAACATAAACCCAACAATCTCCACCTTGGATTGCATACTCATGAATCCACATCTGTATGATTTAAAACCTTCTAGACTCTTTTCTTTTTCTTCTTACAAGCAACTCATTTCGATGGCTTCTTCTGCTAGTTGAATCTATCTCCACCTGTTTTTCTCCCGCTGTATGCCCCTCTCAAGGGCACACCCCAGTAGATGTAATCATGGAGGTACCACCCTCCACACGAACTCCACCTACCTCAAGGCTCTCTACCTTCCGATGATATTTGAACGTCGCAGTCTCGCTCGGATGATTCTAGTGACGGCATACTATATGGTGATTTAAGAACAATGGGCTTCAAACCACTTGGCCAAGGTTTCATGTTCCTCCAAAGCTGGTAGAGGTTGTGCTGATCCTGCTCAATCCCCCTCTCACCCTTCATCACCTTGCGATAACTTTCCTAAACTGAACAAACTCTACCTAGATTTGTGTACCTGCAGTCCCGAGCTTCTTGAGTTCTCATGGAAATAAGGCTCCGCTTCATCAAAGAAATATACATGCCCTCCTCTAGTGTGTGTCCCCTTCCGTTTATCATCTTCGACTCGTTAGTTTTCTCACCTCTTACTTCACAAGTCCTGTCAATCTTCGTTCCCACACAACGACATGAGGCAAACCTGTAAGTAAAAACCATTACTTCACAAATCTTATCAACCTTCATTCCCACACAATGATATGTTGCAAATTTGCAAATAGAAACCATCTCCCTCTCGGAGCAAACTTGAGAAGAACTAACCGAATCAAAAGAATAACCGGAATTCACATCTAAAGAACTTGAAACAAAAGCACTGTTTAAGCCATCACCTGATTCAACGGTACTGAATTTGCCACCCCTCTGACTCAACTACTTGCAACAGTCTCTCATGTAATGCTCAATCTCTTTGCACTGGTGGCCACAGACCTTACTCCTACATACACTTTCCCTTTCAATCAAAGTAC
The DNA here is from genome assembly GCA_017893485.1 of Hemerocallis citrina. Lineage (NCBI taxonomy): Eukaryota > Viridiplantae > Streptophyta > Magnoliopsida > Asparagales > Asphodelaceae > Hemerocallis > Hemerocallis citrina. The sequence continues at coordinate 96,495,917 of CM030366.1, forward strand.
AATCCAGCTCAAAGCAACTCACAGAAGTTAATGCAGATTTCTGACTCTCCTTCCTAAGTGCATCTTCCTCTAACCCCTTGATCATACCTGCTATGAAAAACTTCTCCTTGATAGACTTCTCATCTAGCACGCTTATCATGTTAGATGGATTTGATGGTGAATATATCGAGTTGGAAACCCTTAGATCATCTGCGTTGAATGCCCTTAGTTCAGATAACTTCATATTGAACTCCACTTCATGATCTAGAAGAGCGGTACTTTCCTTCATTGAGAGACCCCACAACTTTCTTTGCTGGTACATCCAACCCTCCGAGTAGTCAGTTCTGAATCTTGACCAAAGACTCGCCGTGCTTCTCCTATATCTGACTTCATTCGTCGATGACAACCGGATTAAACCTAAGGCTTATGAACATATCTTCTTCCACTTCTCCTGCTTTGTGCCGATTGGTCTCCCTTTATCTCCTTCTAGGACTAGATCAAAGTCCTATTGAACTGATGCTTCATGCATGTCCACCTTCAAGAGATCAAAGTTGATCTTGCCTTTGAACCGCTTAATCTTCGTGATCTGATCTGCCATTATCTCCAAGGAACTCGAACAAACTCTTGAACCCGAAACTCTGATACCAATTGTTAGGAATTTCTACCGAAAACCCCTCTTAGAATCTTGTTGAGTTATTCGATGCAATCAATACAAACCACCAAGCACATATGAGATCATACCAAACACACCAAAGCACACACAAGTTTGTCCCAATTGGGGCTTTCGCCTTAATCCGAGGGAAAAGAAACTCAAGATGTTATTCAACTAGAGAAGATACAAGAATATTATAATTCTTACCACGACCCTCTCTCAAGCCTCTCCAGCAAGTACTAGTTGTTTACAATTAGAGAATCACTCAATCTCTCCTTCAATGAAGTACTCTCTCACTTTTTGCTCTCAATGGAGGCTAATAACAATAATATATAGAGATTTAGAGAAAACCTAGTTTGATATCTTGATACAATAGCCTTTGGATATACCTGAAGTGATAACCCTACGATAAGAGCCGTCAGATCTGACTTGAAGAGCAAGTTGGGCTTTTCACGAATCACTAAGATCCGACCCAAATTATCCATCAGCACCGCGCGCGATCGACCACACCACAAGTTCGGTCGATCGTCCCCCTCTCGAAAACTTTTGCAGAGTTGGGCGGTCGACCGCACCCCATGTACGATCGACCGCAACTCCACCTGTTGCTGCTACTGACTGTTTTTCTTACTTCCACTCCATCTTCGATCGTCTCGATTCCTCCATCGTCTCATCGTTTTCTTATCCACCATAGTATGCAAGACATAAACCTAATAAAAACCATATTGAAGTTATTTTTTTGGCATTTTGGCATACTTTGCACTTGGAAAACCCTAAAAAACTCCACCAACGGCAACCAAAAATTAAGAAACTTTGCGAGTAGATAGGATTCACCAAACACAAGCTAACCCAGCTTGTAGAAGTGAGTTTTGATTCATGGTTAGCGAGATACATACAAAAACAAAGTACAGTGATACATGCCTGTATCTCATAAATCGTGAGTCGAAACTCAATTATACAAGTTGGGTTAGTTCTTGTTTGGTGAATCCTACCTACTCGCAAAAATTTTGTAATTTTTTGTTGATATTTTTGTTTGGTTATACTTTATTTTTGCATGTATCTCGCAAACCGTGAGTCGAAACTCACTTCTACCAGTTGAGTTAGCTTGTGTTTGATGAATCCTACCTACTTGCAGAGTTCTGTAATTTGTTGTTGCCGTTTGTGAAATTTTTTGTGGTTTTCTAAATGCGGAGTATGCCAAAATGCCAAAAAAAACTAACTTCGGTAGGGTTTTCTACAAATAATAATAATAATAATAATGTATGGTTAACTGCCAAAGGTGTAAACTTCAATAGGGTTTTCAGGAATTTATCCTTTTTTAAATATTGTCTAGGGGTATTTTAATCGTTTCATATATTATAATTTTATATAAATAAAAAAGAAGATGATGTCATGCGGGGGACCATTGGATCAAAATGAAACAATAGGGAATTTCTTAATTTTTGGAGCAAATATTGGGGGGTTTTATGACTTTTACCTATAAATTATAGTAGAACAAAGTTTTAGTTTATGTAGTGGCAGACGCAGAAATTTTGTTCAAGGTACATGGAGTAAAATATTTTTATGTAAAATTTCAATAATCATAAAACATTAATCCTAGAAATTTTACATAAAATTCACATAACTTTTCTTACCTTTTTCAAGTGATATATAGAAATTTTGTTACAATTGTTATTAATAATGTTCACTATTTTACAATATATAGTTGAAAAGAAAAAGAAATAAATTTGTTTGTAAGTTGGCATCTCATACTTAAACATCATGTGGCATGCAATGCTAGTAAAATAGGAAAGGGAAAAAATTATAATTCTAAATCGTGTTAACCTTTTTTTCAAAATAAAAAAAATATTTACTATGAGTTTAATATACATATATATGCATTTACGTTTATTTTTTGAAGTACGAAAATGAAATAATAGAAAGAAAAAAAAACAAGTACTAAACCGAAAAATATCATTTAATAATGTTAATGACTTAAAGAAGGCACAAAAATTTTGAATATTTTAAAAACAGAATTCTAAAGATTGTGTTGAAAGAAATTTTAAAAAACTGTTGAACTTTTTCAAATAAAATTTTAAAAATTGTGTTGAACGTTATTCAAAATATTAAAAAAAATATTGTGGAAAAAAAAAGGATCAAATGTGAGAATTCAAACTATGAGATTTTCAATTGCAATGGTTTGGAAACTGTTACCGCTGATTTCGGTGTGGGGGTAAACAGATAGAATTTGTGAGTCCGAGAAAAACCTGAACAGTTGACTCAGCCTTCTTGCTCCTGGCGCAACCTGCAAGGAAGTGCGAAACACCGGGGTTGATTCCGGCGACGCACCCTCCGACGCTCTTGTCAGTAATCAGAAGAGATTAAGAAAGAGCTTAAAGTGGTGAAAAAGTGATTAACCTGGTCATGGTGGTAGGAGGGTCATATTTATAGTCGCCAGGGGAGCCGTTAAGGGTCTGATCTCCTGTGTAACAGCTGGGAGCAAAATCCTCAGTCTGTTTTAGGAAATCTTTACTTGATTCCCGGTGAGAGCAAATCAAGGCCATCGACTTGGCCTGATTTGTCTCTTGTTGGTTTGGGTTCGCCTCGGGTCGGGACCCGTACCCAATAGGTGTGGGTCCATTCGCGGGTTATTGGATCTGCGAGAAGGAGATTCAGTACCCGCTTTGGATCCGCTTGTATGTGAAGTTACCTGTTTACCCCCGAGCTTCAAGATTCGTGCCCAATCTGGACGGTTCCGATTTAACCCCATTTTTAGCCATATCACGAGCCCCCCACTCCTAAAGACTGAGCGTGATCAGCCTTTGAGGAGTAGTTTGACTGTTTTGTTGGCTAGCGGAGTTGTATCGGAGTCCATATGGAGGACTCAGGATCTTGAAGGGGGTAGTGAGGTAACCTTTTCGATGCCATGTGCTGTCTCCTAGCCATATCGAGTATTTGGCGTCTTTCATCTATTTTTCTCAGATTATTTATTTAATTTTGCGATGTGTTTACTAATCGTTCGGGGGCCTTAACTGTACATTCTAGGCGATAATTGTTCGTTCAGGGGCTCAAAAATATACCCCCGAATTTTCAATTATTTTCCAGAATTTTTAGTTAATTTTCCCGAATTTTTAGCAATTTTTCGCAAATTTTAAATAAATAAAGCGATTTAAATAAATAAAAAATGATTTTTAATACTGATTTATGACGTGGCTCAATAGGGGCCGTTGATCGTGGACGAGCGCGGATTTTTGAGAGATCCATTGGTCTCCAGCGCTCGGCAGGTTTTTTCTCCGTTTGCGAGCTCGGGATGGCGCTTGCTCGGCTGCCGACCGGAGACTGTTCGGCGTTCCGAGCAACGTGGCGCAATCTGAGCCATCGGGTGGCGGCACGTCTCCCAAGAAAACGCTATCTTGTCTTTTAGCGCACGTGGCGCAATCTGGACCGTTCGTCATTAGAAGCACGAATTTCTGAGAGATCCAACGGTTGTAGTAGCTTGGTGTCTTTTTTCTCCGTTTACGAGCTCGGTAAGGCACTTGCTCGGCTGCCGACCGAAGGCGAGGGGTCTCGGCGGTCCGAGCGGCGTGGCGCAATCTGAGCCGTCGGATGGCGACGCGCATCTCGAGACGGGCACATTCCCCAAGAAAACACTATCTTATCGTTTAGTGTCCTCGGCGAGATCTGGGCCGTCTGATCGAGATCAGGCGCGAAAGTTGAGGAGAAAGTGTGTTTTCTCCGTTTGCGGGCTCGGAAAGACACTTGCTCGGAATCCGTCCGGAGACAGGGGGTCTCGGCATGACGAGCGACGTGGCGCAGTCTGAGCCATTGGATGACGACGCGCATCTCAAGACGGGCACATTTCTCAAGAAAACACTATCTTGTCGTTTAGTGTCCTCGGCGAGATCCGGGCCGTCTGATCGAGATCAGGCGCGAAAGTTGAGGAGAAAGTGTGTTTTCTCCGTTTGCGAGCTCGGAAAGGCACTTGCTCGGGATCCGTCCGGAGACAGGGGGTCTCGGCAGGTTGGGCGATGTGGCGCACTCTGTCTCGAGACGATCCTGTTTCCAAGGGCATTAATGGCGCTTCGGAGTTTGCGCGGCGTTCCGCTTTCCCAAGTTCATTAAGGATAACTCCTTCAATTAATGCGTGGCGTTTCGAATTCCGAGGGTCATAATGGCTGGACCTTGGAGGGGAGCTTATAAGTACTCCACTCCCCTTTGTCATTTCAATCACACCAAATGTAGAGTTTCAAACCTCGGGGGCACTGGCCTTGGGTAACTTGTCTTTCGAGGTCCGAGGGGGTTGTCGCTCTTTTGCCTTTTTCTTCTCCCGTTCCTGACGGCCCCAAAGTGGATGTCAGGAGCGGGGGAGGGGGGGAACGAGGCAGTAGTGGTGACGACCATAGTCCGGATCCGAGGGATGAGTTACTTCGGAAGGACGGGTGGTTGCCCGGTTGCCTCGTTCTTCTCCCGTTCCTCACGGTCCCGAAGGGGATGTCAGGAGCGGGGAAGAATGAGGCGGTAGTGGCGACGACCGTAGTCCGGACCCGGGGTGTGAGCTGCTTCGGAGGGACGGGTGGTCGTTCTCCCACCAAGATCTTCTGCCTACTCTGTTTGCTCCGCAGCGGGTGTCAGGGTCGGCAGAGATCATGGTGGGAGAGGTGGTCATCCATGTCCGAATCCGAGGGGTGAGTTCGTCGGAAGGACGAGCGGTCGTTCTTCCGGAAGAAATGAAGGGCGTTCCGGGCAAGTTGTTTGCGACTGTGAAGGCGCGGTTGCCAGAGCAGGCCGAACCTTTGCAGTTGCAATCAACTGGCTCGGAATGGTTTGCTTCTCCCGATCTCCGAGTGTTGATTTGCTTTCGACCGGGGCCCGTGGGTCGGCGGAATACCGACCGAGACACGGGACCTGGGGGGTGCTCGCCGAGGGCGGTGCCTTAAAACTTTGAATCAAAATTTTTCCTGGTTCCTCTAGACATAGGTGGGGTGTCCGAGGGTTCAGCCGTCCGAGCGACGTGGTGCAACCCGAGCCGTTGCATGATGGCGCGCATCTCCAGACGGGCACAGTTCTCCAGAAAACACTATCTTGTCATCTAGTGTTCTCGGCGAGATCTGGGCCGTCTGATCGAGGTTTTACGCGAAGTTTGAAGAGAAAGTGAGTTTTCTCCGTTTGTAGGCTCGGGAAGGCACTTGCTCGGATGCCGACCGGAGTCTGCGCAATCTGGCAATCTAGCTCGGACTGCGTGCGACTCGGATTCAGATCCCATTGCGCCGAGCTGGTTGACTTGGTGAGGAAGGCAGTGGTATTGGGCCTTCGCGACGTTTCGAGAGCAGCCCAAAGGTCACGAACTTTCGTTTGGAAGTGCAAGGAACGTTCCATTTTTACTATAAATCTTCACCCCCCCTTAGACCAAGTATCATTTTTCACTTTTACTCTCTCTCTTCAGTTTTTACTTCGCCTTCGAAGTTTTCCGCTCTCTGGTGGCGTTGCTAGCTGTCGCAGTAGCGTTCCTTGTCTCCGGCGAACTTTCCGACCGTACCTATCACTTCAAGGTCAGTCTCTTTCCCTTCTCTTTTAGAAAAAAATGGTTAAGATCACGGATGAGACCCCCGCCTCGGAGCAAGCCGTTGGCCGAGGGGATAAAGGGAAGGAGGTAGTGGAGCCGAGCGATCAGAATGTCATTCGTCCGGACAGAGAGGGCGAAGTGGCCGAGCTACCTAAAGAGGTTGCGGCGGTGTCCCGGGAGGGGAAGGCCGTGGTCACGATCGTGGAAACGCCGAAGACGGCGGGAGCGTTCGGTCGGCAGCCCATTTCTCTGTCGAGCGTGGTGGGCGTATGGGATTACGCCGAGGACACCTTGGAGAGAGTAACCCAAGGTACGGCTAAGTTGGTGGAGGAGAACGAGCCGAGGGAGCTGTCCGAGGTGGATCATACCATCTCGTCTGTCACTGAGGGTGACCTTCACATGATCCGAGAGGGTTTCCGGATCCCTGGCGAGTATGGACTGCTTCTCCCCGGGCTGGGTTTCCGAGCCAACACAAAGTCCTCGTCGGACCTGTGCGTCTTTCCGGTCGACTCTCTTATTGCCGGACTCCGCTTCCCCCTCCACCCGTTCGTGGTTGATGTTCTGACATGGTACGGTCTGAGCCCTGCCCAGCTGATGCCGAACATATGGAGGCACGTCATGGCATTCGTCCTCCAATGCCAAGAGGTCGGCGGTAAGCCAAGTATGTTCCTCTTTCGGAGTCTCTACCGACCCTGTCAGCCAAGGCGGGACGAACAAAGGTTCTATCTTACGCCCCGGCCGGGCGTGAAGCTGATCGAGAATCCGGACTCGACCAAACATTGGAAGGAGAAGTACTTCCTCATCCGAGCTCCTTCGCCGTGGGTGATACCGACAGTTTGGGCAAAGGAGGGTCTGCCCAAGCGGACCAAGAAGGAGGCGGCGCTGAGTGATGAGGAGGCGGAAGTTCAGAAGAAGCTCCTCGCCCTGCCAGCGCTAAGCTGGAAGGATATCACCGAGGAGGATCTGTTCCGTGGGGGTCTCAGTCCGATCGACCCTAGTATGCTTCTGGTATTTATACTTTTTGTTTGTGGTTCACGAAAATTTCTCTAAGTTTTTTCGTTCGGCTTTTGCAGAGACGATGAAGCTGGATTACAAAGCTCTGGTGGCGAAGGGCCGGTCAGAGCAGGAGGCAAAGAAGAAGAGGCCTTTGGCAGGGCCTCAGGACAGCCGGGCCTCGAAGAAGCCTTCGGTCGAGAAGACTGCCGACCGACCGAAGGTCGCGGTCCTCGAGCAGGGGGAGATCAGCGTTCTCGATCCCCCTACTTCGGATGTGCCGGCTCCGACCCCGAAGGTGGATGCTCCCGGTTCGTCGAGCGGTACGTTCGGCGTGAAGGAGGTGTTGTCCCTCCCAGTTCCACCCCTCACTGCCGATGCGGAGAAGATCCTGACCGAGCGTCACAAGCAGATCTTCGTGCCCGACTGGCAGGTGATGAATGTCGACGGCTTCTTGGGCGACAGCAACATTTGCATGGAGGCGGTGAGGCATCTGCCGACCCCAAAGGACCGAGCGACCCTGAAGGCCGGGCAAGCAGGGGACGCCGTGATGCAGATCGCTCGGAATACTATGTCGGTAAGTAGGCTGAGCTCTCCTTTATCCAAATTTTTCCTAAGTCTTTGGGTTCGGATTTTAATCCGCTGTTCTCTTTCAGACCCTCTGCCACTTTAATTTCCTGGTCGAGGGGTTTGCGAACAAGGAGCAGGAGAGGGAGCGGGAGAGGGCGGAGCACGTCAAGGCTACGCAGCTGCTTGATGCCGAGCAGCTTCTCTCGACGAAGAGGGCTGCTAAAGTGAAGGGGCTGGAGCAGCAGCTGGCCAACGCCATTCAACTGTCGAAGGACGCGGCGGCCAAACTTGAGGCGAAGGAGAAGGAGGCAGCCGAGCTGAAGGAGGAGTTGGCCAACGTCCGGTCGGAAGCGGAGAAGGCTCGGAAGAGGGCGGAGAGGATCAAGGCCAAGCACCTGAAGAAGGTGAAGAAGGTGAGGAAGGCCGTGCAGGAGGAGGTCGCGCAGCACATGATCCAGAACATGGAGGATGCCTACGGTCGAGCCCTGCTCCACGTAGCCACCAAGAACCCGGGCTTCGACACGTCCTCCTACCATTTTTACGACCCTGTGGAAGGGGAGGAAGGGATTATCGAGGGTCTGCTCGGCCCCGAGGGAGAGACGGAACCTGTCGAAGGCCCAGGGGAGACCGAAGCCGAGGGCGAGGAGGAGGACGACTCCGAGGAGGAGAGTTGGAGCGAAGGGGGAGGCGAGGGCGATGGCGAGGACAAGGCCGGGGGGTCGACGGACCCGAGCGGCAAAAAGGTCGACCCCTGACTCGGTTGTCTTTTTTAGTCTTTTATCGCTTTGTTTATTTTTGTAAGCCTCATTGCGGACTGGCCACCGCTTGTGTAAAACTTTCACCTCGATTTTGAATGAAAACATTTTGTTTGGCCAAAATTTGTCCAAGTGTTGAGCCTCGGATTTGTGCGTAACTAGTTGTAGATGTTTCCGTGTATTGTCCCATCGGATTTATCTCCGCTTTTCAGGTGAAGTTCGGTCCGATCACGGAGGTCGTATACCTTCGGAAGGAGCTGGCCAAAACGAAGCGTGAGCTCTCGGACAGCCGACAGAGGCGGTTTCTCCTGCTCGGCCAGCTGGAGGAGACGAGGGCAGCTTTGCGGAGGTACTGTCGCGAGCTGTGGCAACTGTGGAAGTACCCCCAAGCTCCTTGTCCCAAAGGCGAAGTCGAGCGGCTCCGTGGGGAGCTCACTGCCGCCGAGCAGAAGAATGACGACCTTTTGGCCGAGGTCCAACCTTGGAATTAGCGGAGAAAGAACGCGCGGCGGCGGAAGAGAAACTGACTTCCGAGCTGGAGAAGGCATCGACCGAGCGCAAGAGGCTATTGGCCGAAGTCGATAGGCTCAGAAGGATCACGATAGATAGGGGGATCGAGGTTACCCACTTCCGACGGCTTGCGACCGATGGCGCCACCGTCTCTGGCTCGTCAAGACCCTCTCGTCCGAAGAAGACGGCGAAGGACGACGCTTTGAGAGACAGAATCATTGAACTGGAGGAAGAGGTCGCGTCGCTCAAGCCTGCGCCGGAGAGGGCTGACGTCCGCAGTACGTCGTGCACTCGTGAAGAGAGCGGGAGGGGGATTACGTTTTACGAACTCGCGACACGCTCGCCTGTGACCAGACGGAGTCCAGCCGACGCTCAGAGCAGTGCGGCCGTCTCGTCGAGCGGGGCCTCGGTCGGCGCTGCAGTTAGAGCCAGCAGCGAAGGGGGGTCGCACTTCGTTGGTTTAGGATCGAGCTCGGAGGGCAGGCCTCGTCGTCCTCGTGTTTCCTTAAACCGAAGCGTTCCCCTTCCGAAGAGAACCTGACTATGTCGCTTCATGTCCCTTCTGATTTGTTGTAAAACGTTGTTGTAGACTCGGTCTTGTTGTATTGTGGAACCATTATGTCTGAATATGATTGGAAAATTCTTCAAGTGTGGTGCCTCGGAAGTATATTGAAATCTTGTTGTTCATTTTCCCCTTTTTTCAGCTCGAGGCGGCCGATTCATATGCTGATATGCACGGCTCGGATGATGACTCTGAATCCGAAGCCACTTCAGGGACGGCGGCTCTGAGCCCCCGGAGCGTCAAGCTGGAGGTACGCCGAGCTGAGAGTGAGCAGGCTCACCTTTTGTCCGTCCTCGACCTACGGGAAGCCGAGATCCAGCGTCTGGAGAATAGGATCGCCGAGCTGAACCCTGCAGAAGGGGACGAGGATTCGCAAACCGCGTTCAGCAATGCTCTTCGGGTCAAGTGTATTCGGCATAACCAGTCGAAGATTATAGCCGAGCGGGATGATTTGCTCTCAGAGATTTGACATTTGCAGACTGTGGTAGCGAAGCTCCGAAACGATGCAGGGGAGCTACCAACCGAGGGGGACGAACAGTCGGCCGAACAGTCTAGTGAAGATTTTTCCATATGAGGGCTAAGTGTAGTGGGTCGGCGTCGTGTATTTTGTTTCCCAACGCTTTGTAACCATGAAAAGATGTGCTTTGTGTTATGGCCTGGTTTTTTAATAAAATATCTTTCATTGCTTTGCCTATTTGCTTTGCTTATATCTGTGTTGGTCGCGCCGAGGTCTTTGAACCGAGCGTGTTAGTTCCGTCGGCGAGAGTGTTGAACCGAGTGGAGTACCTACGAGTACAGTATTTCGTCACTTAGCGACTCTGACAAGGTACGACACGACTTCCTAGGCGGCTCTGTCCCCAAGAAAGCGCTATCTTGTCGTTTAGCGCAAGCGGCAAGATCTGAGCCGTTGAAAGTAGGCACGAATCTCGAGGCGGCTCAGTTCCCAAGAAAATGTTATCTTGTCGTTTAGCGCAGGTGGCAAGATCTGAGCCGTCTGATCGAGATCAGGCGCGAAAGTTGAGGAGAAAGTGTGTTTTCTCCGTTTGCGAGCTCGGAAAGGCACTTGCTCGGAATCCGTCCGGAGACAGGGGGTCTCGGCAGGACGAGCGACGTAGCGCAATCTGAGCCATTGGATGACGACGCGCATCTCAAGACGGGCACATTTCTCAAGAAAACACTATCTTGTCTTTTAGTGTCCTCGGCGAGATCTGGGCCGTCTGATTGAGATCATGCTCGAAAGTTGAGGAGAAAGTGACTTTTCTCCGTTTGCGAGCTCGGGAAGGCACTTGCTCGGTAGCCGACCCAAGGCGTAGGGCTTCGGGCTTCGGCTGTTATGTAGGAGAGCTCGGATTGTGTGGCCGAACGTAGGTTTGGTGTCCCTCCGCTGATGGAGCGGAGGGGCGGACCATTCCCGGTTTGCCGCGAAGCAAGCTTGGGTGGACTGGGAGCTAAGTGTTGGACTCCGGGTCCGTCGTTGTAGTCCAACGGTTGTGGGAGCAATTGCGAACGGCGATCTACCCCTGGCTCACTCGGAGGCGAGCCGAGGAGGTAAAGTCGAGCCGAGTGTTGGACTCCGAACCATCGGTGTAGTTCAACGGTTGTGGGAGCAATTCCGAACGGCGATCTACCCCTGGCTCGCTCGGAGGCGAGCCGAGGAGGTAAAGTCGAGCCGAGTGTTGGACTCCGAACCATCGGTGTAGTTCAACGGTTGTGGGAGCAATTCCGAACGGCGATCTACCCCTGGCTCGCTCGGAAGCGAGCCGAGGAGGTAAAGTCGAGCCGAGTGTTGGACTCCGAACCATCGGTGTAGTTCAACGGTTGTGGGAGCAGTTCCGAACGACGGTCTACCCCTGGTTCGTCCGGGGACGAGCCGAGGAGGTGAGGTCGAGCCGAACGTGGACTCCGAACCATTGGTTGAAATCATTTATTTAAAAAGCAGGTGACAAGAGGGGAGAGAAACAGATGAATTCAAAAACATGCGAGAGCTTTCTTTATTAATAATCGACGGCGAACCGTTTTACATAGTACAATTTTTGAAAATAGGTTACAAGTCGGAGGACTGGAATGGCTCGATATCCTATGATACTTAGAGCGGCGCCGGAGCGCTTTCTTGGTATTTTAGGAGGTGGTCGGCATTCCAGGTCCTCGGAAGCTCTCTGCCCTCTAGGTCTTCAAGACGATAGGTTCCGGGCCGAACTACCCTCGTGATCCTGTACGGCCCTTCCCAGTTCGGAGCCAGCTTGCTCTTCTGACTGGGGAAGGATATGGCTAGCTTTCTTAAGACCAAATCTCCTTTCTTAAGGTTGGCGGGTCGGACCTTTTTGTTGTACACTAGTTCAACCCTTCTTCGGTAAATCTGCTGCCGAATCGACGCCCTTTCCCTCAGCTCGTCTATCAGGTCCAAGTCTGCTCTGAGGTCCCTGGCATTCTGCGCTTCGTCATAGGCTGTGAGCCGAGGGGAAGGTACTTCGACCTCGAGGGGTATCACGGCCTCAGACCCATAGGTGAGGTTGAAAGGGGACTCGCCTGTGGGGGTCCGCTTGCTCGTGCGGTAGTTCCATAGGACGTTGGGGAGTTGGTCGACCCATAAACCCTTGGAACTTTTGTCGAGCCTTTTCTTGATGCCTGCGAGGATCTGCCGGTTAGCATTTTCTGCCTGTCCGTTCGACTGAGGGTGGGAGACGGACGAGAAGCGCTGCAGGATGGCCAGGTCGTCGCATAGAGCTCGGAATGTTGCGCTAGTGAACTGAATCCCGTTGTCCATTACGAGGACACGGGGGACGCCGAACCTGCATATGATGCTCTTCCAGAAGAACTGTACCACTTTGTTCTCGGTTATAGTGGTGAGGGGCTCGGCCTCGACCCACTTCGAGAAGTAGTCGATGGCCACGACCAGGAACCTGAACTGACCCGGAGCCGGGGGGAAGGGCCCTAGTAAGTCCATGCCTCACATTGCAAAGGGGATGGGACTTGACAGGGAGGCGAGGTTGGCCTGAGGGAGGCGTCGGATGCTGGAGTGTCTCTGACAAGAGCTACATTGCCGAACGTGTCGCTCAGCGTCTTGAAGGAGGGTTGGCCAGAAGTACCCATAGTTCAAAGCTTTTCGGGCCAAGGACCTAAACCCTGAGTGTGCCCCTCCGATGCCTTCGTGGAGCTCTTGTAGGGCATATTCGGCCTGATCCGGAGAGAGACACCTTAGGTACGGTCGGCCATCTATTTGGGAGAAAGAGCGTTTGTATAGGATGCCCTCGATCAAGACATACCGCTCGGCCCGGGTTCTGACTCGGCGAGCCTCTTTGGGGTCTTCGGGCAGGAGCCCGTCCCTTAGGAATTCCACTAAAGGCTTCATCCAGTTATCTTGTAGCATGACCGGCAACGATTCCGCCGAGCCAGGTGTCTCGTCTTCGATGCTCGGTTTAGAGAGGACTTCGATCAGCACGGTCTGTTCGAGACCTTGAAGTGAGGACGAGGCCAATTTGGAGAGGGCATCGGCCTGTGAGTTTTCTTCCCGAGGGACCTGCTGGATGAGCGCCTCCTCGAACCGGCCCATGAGATCCCGAACCCTAGCAAGGTACTTTGCCATCCGCTCATCTCGAGCTTCGTACTCGCCCAAGGCCTGGTTCACAACGAGCTGGGAATCGCTGTGGATTCGGAGGCGCAGTGCCCCAGCACTTCGTGCAAGTCCGAGACCAGCGATGAGTGCTTCGTACTCCGCCTCGTTGTTCGAGGCCTTGAAGTTCATATGGATCGCGTATTGGAGGACGAAGTCGTCAGGGCCGTTCAGAATGATGCCAGCGCCGCTTCCTTCATTACAAGAGGATCCGTCCACGAAGACTGTCCAAATGGGGGGTCCATTCGGAATGTGTTCGACCTCAGGGATAGTGGACTCCACGATGAAGTCGGCGAGCGCCTGTGCCTTAATCGCTGTTCGAGGCTGGTAAGTGATGTCGTGCTGGCTCAGCTCTATGGACCACTTCATCAGCTGGCCCGAGGTCTCGGGCTTGTAGAGGATCTGCTTTAGTGGTTGGTCCGTGAGGACGACGATCGAGTGGGACTGAAAGTACGGGCGAAGCTTCCTCGCCGCTGTGACTAGGGCGTAGGCCATTTTCTCAATCTTCGGATAGCGGAGCTCGGCGTCCCGAAGCACCTTGCTCACGTAGTAGATGGGCCTTTGGGACCGGTCCTCCTCTCTTACCAGGACAGCACTTAGGGTCTGCTCGGAAGCAGCCAAGTAGACGGAGAGGGTCTCGCCCGGGACCGGTTTGCTGAGCAGAGGGGGGTTCACCAAATATGCCTTCAGTTGGTCGAACGACTCCTGTTGTGGCTGGCCCCATTCAAAACCCTTAGCCCCCCTGAGTGCTTTGAAGAAGGGGAGGCATTTTTCCCCCGACTTCGAGAGGAACCGACCGATAGCAGCGAGCCGACCGGTGAGCTTCTGCACCTCCTTGATGTTCCGAGGCGGGGCCATATCTAATATGGCCTTAATCTTCTCGGGGTTAGCTTCGATTCCTCGTTGGCTTACCATGAAGCCGAGGAATTTTCCCGAGGAGACCCCAAACGCACACTTGTTCGGGTTCAGCCGCATGCTGTGCTTTCTCAACACGCCAAAGGCCTCCTGGAGGTCGGCTACATGATCGGTGCCTCGGATGCTCTTGATGAGCATGTCGTCAACGTACACCTCCATGTTTCGGCCGATCTGGCTCTGGAAGACCTTGTTGACGAGGCGCTGGTAGGTGGCGCCTGCGTTCTTCAAGCCGAACGGCATGACCCGGTAGCAGTAGAGGCCTTGGTCGGTGACGAAGGAAGTCTTCGGAATGTCCGGAGGGAACATTCGGATTTGATTGTACCCCGAGAAGGCGTCCATGAAGCTGAGGAGCTCATGGCCCGAGGTAGCGTCAATAAGGGTGTCGATGTTCGGGAGAGGGAATGGGTCTTTCGGACACGCCTTGTTCAGGTCGGTAAAGTCAATGCATATTCTCCACGAGCCATTAGACTTCTTGACCATTACAACATTTGACAGCCACTCGGGGTAATTTACCTCCTGTATGAACTTGGCCTTCAGCAGTTTATCCACTTCTTCCTTGATGGCCTGCTGTCGCTCGGGAGCGAACTTTCGCCTCTTCTGCTGGACCGGTTTGCACCTCGGTTCGACACTTAGGCGATGGACGAGCAGTTCCTCGGAAATGCCGGGCATGTCCGCGGCCGACCATTCAAACAAGTCATGGTTATCTCGGATGCATTTAATCAGGTCCGAGCACAGTGCGGTCGGCAAGGATTTGCTGATGAGGAACTTCCGGCTCGGATCCTCGTCCGAGAAGAGCACTTCTTCTAACTCGTCCGCCGGCTCGGACGTTGGCCGGGCCTTCGGCTCGGGGATTTCTAGTGTCTCGAGCGAGAGCACTGGTCCCCCGGTGAAAGTCATGTAGCACTCCGGGCTGTTTCCTGGCTTCCCCTGACTTCCCCTACTCCCGACCGAGTGGGGAACTTCATTTTCAAATGGTATGCCGAGGGGACAGCTTCCAGGGCAGCTAGGCCGGGTCGGCCTAGAATGACATTATACGCTGCCGGGACGTCGACGACCATGAAGACCATCGGCTCGGTCCGGGTAGTAGGGGTGCTTCCCGCAGTAACGTCTAGGGTTATCCCCCCCTCGACGGTTACCGGGACCCCCGTGAACCCGTGGAGGGTGTAACCGGCCGGCTTGAGACGGTCTCAGGATAGCTGCAGGCCTCGGAAGGCCGAGAGGAAGAGGATATTGACCGAACTCCCATTGTCTACTAAAATCCTCTGCACCTTGAAGTTGGCCATGCGGAGGTCGATGACGAGGGCATCACAGTGTGGGGTTCCCGTGGATCAGGTGCAGAATCCGTTCCTCCTCGAACTCGGGTGTTTCCTCGCGCCGCTCAGAGCGCTTGTTAGCCCCCCGAGGCGGAGGAGAGCTGCGATCCGTCCGGTCGTTAGCCTTCACGAACTTGGCCAACTGCCCCCTCCGGATGAGGGCTTCAATCTCATCTCTCAAAGCCCGGCAGTCATTCGTGTCGTGGCCGTGGTCTCGGTGGTAACGACACCACTTGTCTTTGTTCCTCCTCTTCACCGGGGTGTGCATCCTCGGAGCTGGAGGGATGACCCCCTCCTTCTCCACTTCCATTAGGATAGTAGAGACGTTAGTGGTGAGGGGAGTGAACTTCTCGAACCTGGGGGGAGGGCGGTGCTGACCGCCATTGTCCTTCTGAGCTTTCTTGGACCCTTCTTCCCCCGTTGCCTTCCTCTTCGACCCTGAGGAGGGCCCCCCGAAGCTCGGGAGAGCTTCGGCCTCCTCTGCCCGGATGTACTTCTCGCACCTCAGGAGGAGGTCGGCGAAGTCATGCGGGGGCTTCTTGGCTAGGGACGATCGGAGGTTGGCGTTGAGGACGTTCGACTGGAACGCCACGGTCGCCACCGACTGGTCTAAGGAGGCGATAGACCTCACCTCCGCTGTGAATCTTTTCACATAGTCCCGCAGCTTCTCTTTCCTTTCCTGCCGCAGGTTCAGCAGGGAGAGACTTGTCTTCTCGGCTCGCCTGCTACTCACGAAGTGAGTAATGAACAGTGTTTCAAACTGCTCGAACGAGAAGATGGAGGAGGGGGCGAGCCTGGAATACCATTCCCGAGCCGACCCCCTGAGGGTGGCAGGGAAGGTCCTGCAGAGCACCGTGTCGGAAGCTTGATGGATCAGCATCAGGGTCTTGAAGCTTTCGACGTGATCGACCGGGTTGGATTCCCCTGAGTATGTTTCAAACTGTGGCGGTTTGAAACTCCTCGGTATGTGGGCCTCCATGATCGACCGTGAGAAGGGGGGTCGGTTGGGACGGAAGGTTCCTGCTCGGGACTCCTCCTCCCTGTCCATGCGGCCGATACGCCTTTCCACCTCGTGGATACGGCGGATGAGGGCGTCGTCCCTTCGCTGGTAATCGTATGACCCCCCGGACTCCTCTTCATAGGAGGGGGAGCATGGACTCTGGCGCCGGTAGTCCTGGGATCGGCGAGGACTGTATTGCTGCCGCTGGCGGCTGGGAGCCGGGGAAGGACTTCGGGTTCGGCGGCGAGGACTGGGGTCCCTCGGGGGCGTCGGAGCCCTCTGAGCATTCTGGACGTTCTGCCGAAGGTTGAGAGCCTGCAGAACGGTCTCCTGAAATTGGAGGAATTCGGCCCGACTGATAGGCACCTCTTGGTCCCTCGGATGACACCGATCCCCGGGGGAATGCGGCCTCCTCCTTCGGCGCTCGGGAGACGCCGCTCGGCCTCTGCGGTCCGGGGACCTTCTGCCGTCTCGGCGACGAGGGGACCGCTCACCCTGACGCTGGCGGGAGGCTCCCTCTCGGGCCCGCCTCTCGTCAAGGTGGGTGCGGAGGTCGTCGTCCTTCTGGCGGTTCAGGAGTGTGATGCGGAGGTCGGGATGATGAGAAGCCATTGAGTCCGAGGACCCATTATGGGCCGAAACATGCTCCGGATTGAGGGGCTGCTTCTGTTTCCGAGCATTATGGCCGGAAGGGCCATTGTTGGGTTGCTGCTTGGGATGAGGAGGTGGGACCTGCTGGGCCGGTGGAGGAAGATCGGACTGTGGAATAGGATTGACAGGGGCTTCCTCCGTAGGGTCGGCGGTGTTGGCCACACGGTTCGACCCTCTAGATCTGACCTTCTTCGGAGGCATGGCTGCAGAGGACGACGAGGAAGAAGCTGAGGCTGTTCGTGTGGTTGTTCCCACAGATGGCGCCAATCTGTTACCGCTGATTTCGGTGTGGGGGTAAACAGATAGAATTTGTGAGTCCGAGAAAAACCTGAACAGTTGACTCAGCCTTCTTGCTCCTGGCGCAACCTGCAAGGAAGTTCGAAACACCGGGGTTGATTCCGGCGATGCACCCTCCGACGCTCTTGTCAGTAATCAGAAGAGATTAAGAAAGAGCTTAAAGTGGTGAAAAAGTGATTAACCTGGTCATGGTGGTAGGGGGGTCATATTTATAGTCGCCAGGGGAGCCGTTAAGGGTCTGATCTCCTGTGTAACAGCTGGGAGCAAAATCCTCAGTCTGTTTTAGGAAATCTTTCCTTGATTCCCGGTGAGAGCAAATCAAGGCCATCGACTTGGCCTGATTTGTCTCTTGTTGGTTTGGGTTCGCCTCGGGTCGGGACCCGTACCCAATAGGTGTGGGTCCATTCGCGGGTTATTGGATCTGCGAGAAGGAGATTCAGTACCCGCTTTGGATCCGCTTGTATGTGAAGTTACCTTTTTACCCCCGAGCTTCAAGATTCGTGCCCAATCTGGACGGTTCTGATTTAACCCCATTTTTAGCCATATCAGAAACATACACCATTAACCAACTAGCCAGAAACTACTCCAAATTATTTCTCAGCCATCAAATTTTATGTACAACAAAAGTCCTATAACTGGACCATAACAAGTTTCGGAAATTCTGGGTGGAAGGTTGCCTACACTACTGAGGGCCCAAAATAGATCCGCCACTGAGTATATGGTCATCTCACCCAAAACAATATTAAAATTTTTAATATTGGGGGCCCACACCAACAAAATATCATCTCACCCAAAACAATATTAAAATTTTTAATATTGGGGGCCCACACCAACAAAATATCATCTCACCCAAAACAATATTAAAATTTCTAATATTGGGGGCCCACACCAACAAAATAGTGTTGTATACTTGTATAGTACAGTTGAGAGCCCAAATCAGAGCTTGCAACACTGATTTAGTTTTGGAGGTCAGACAGAAAAAAGCCATGTGTATTCTCACCAAAACAAAGGCAAAATCGTCCGCTCATTATGACGTCCCTACAACACAAAACGGGGTTCTCCGACATTTTTTTTTGCCGGGGTAGGTCATAGGCGCTTTCGAAAATGCCAGAAGAAGCGCCGGGATGGCATGTGTCGCGGTAGCCACGGGGTCTACCCCAGTGTTTTCAAAAACGCACGGGTAGACCTATTTTTTTTTATTTTTTTGACTTTTTCACTACAAATCCCAACGCTTTAGCGGCATTTTTATTGGCTTTCCCTACATTTTTTAACACTGGAATGGCACGTAGCGGCATTTCTGAAAACGCCGCCCGATGCGTCGTTGTAGCGAGCGTCGAGGAAAGATTTACGGTCTATCACAACGTTTTTTATAAACGCCGCAATAGACCCATCTATTCCGACGTTTTATATACAAAATGTCGGTATAGAGTGTAACACTCCGCAAAATTAGAAATGACAATTTTGTCCTCGTGTGTTACGCACGTATATTTCATACCGTTACTGGTAATATTTGTAACGTGTTTTCACTACGTATTTTGATTTCTGACTATTTATACATTTCCTGTATATTTTATCCTATTTGAGTCAACTCAAATTTTAAATTTCAATCTTTGTATTTTTACGTGTTTTTTACGTGTTTTTGATGCACGTACCGATTGTGTATTTTCCACCACTACAAGTGATATTTCTTTGTTTCAATTATTTATTTTATGTATTCAAATCCATTTTTATAAAGCGGAAATTTATTTTTCCATATTTTGATTAAAATAATTTTGTACGTGTAATGCACGTGTTTTCTACGTACGTATTGATTACGTGTGGAATATCTATAAATTAATAAATATATTTTTCTTATATTGTATTTTTATTATCTTTAACATTTTTCCGTTGATAAAGCCGAATTTTGTATTTTTATGTTTTTAAGTGCAAAGTACGTATTTGTTTCGGTACGCGTATTTAAGCGTATTTTGTTTTCAAAATATATTTTTGAGGTGTGTATATATTTTATTTGTGCATGAAACACTATAGATTTTAATTAAACTAATTTTTACGTACATATTATGTATATATATAATTTATGTTCTTAAAAATAATTAAATTGTGAAGTGTGTTAGTGCAAGCACGTGCACGTGTGTAGGTAGGATGAGGGGGAAAACCGGGTTGTTTTAGAGAGGAGGGAAAAAGAAAAATTTTGAATTGTGTAAGTGGAGATAGTGAATGAGTGGATTGTGTTCATGGAGTGTAGTTATTATAACTACTCCTATAATCTCCTACTAATACCCCCTACCCCTACACCCTTCTCCTTCATTCCTCTTCTCCTTCTCTGTTTCAATTCCGAAACCAAAACACCAATCTCCATCAGCATCCAGCATGCCTTTGTGTCTCCACATAAAAATCCACCATACTATATGTGTATACATATATATAAATGTATATATACTCATACCCTCAGCCAATGTTTTGACTGATTTTGGTTGTGAGAAGGTGATCATTTACTTGAGTTCACCTAATTGTGTTGGAACTATGCAAAAGTTGGGTTTTTTTAATAATTATTTTCCCTTTTTAATGTTATCTCGCATTATACATCTCTTGGTATACAGTTAAACTAACATTGGAAAGGTGGGGGTGATCCCTTGAACTTTTCCTATTTATTGTACCTACAACCAAATGGAAGAAATCCAACATTAATTGTACTTGATTGTATTTCCTAATTTTAGATGGCGAGGAAGTAAACAGCTGCTAGCTAGCTCCTTCAAATATGCCTTGATAGCATGTATAAGCCTTATACCAGATTAATGGCGTCTAACACATCATATTTTACCAACCATTACCTGTGCTGGAATTGTTAATCCACATGGAAAGAACGTTTTTTTTTACTTCAGATTATTAACAAATTAATTTAAATGAAAGAAACCATGGAATTGTATTATAAATGTAGTGTGGTTTTTTTAATTGTTATCTGATTCCAACTCAGTCATGTAGTAAGTTACTTTGTTGGTATATTAGTTTAGTTTAAGATTATTTTCCTCAAGAAAGGATGATATGTTCTTGATCTATCTTTGTCCTGACCTGATACTCTATTTATATGCTAAATGAGCCATTTATATGGTTGGGGCAAGGCCGCCAAAGACAGTGATTTTAAGGTTGGCCTGAATTGGTTGTTTTATGACACTAAACTGAGCTGAAAGAAGTTGCCTACCTGTTTTCTTTTTGCTACATATAAGGGGACTTTTTATGTATCCTTTATTCCTACCTTTTTTGCCTGAGTTTTGTGCAATTTTGTGGTTATTATCATATTCTAGGCTGTTGGGATTGCAGTCACTTAGAGGGGTTGTGATTGAGTTTTAAGTTTGAATGTGCTGAAGTCATTTTACTTTCCATTTCAGATTTGTCAAACACTTCTATTTTTAAATTATGTCATACAATTTACTTTTTGTTCGTTCAATTTCTTCAGATTCTTTTTCCTTTTAGTTAAACATGTACTTTCATTTTGAATGGTTTAACGTAATTTAACTTTACAATGTACTTATTTGTCTAGCAATTTATTTTTTGATTTTGTGGAACAAATTTCTTTAGGTACTTTTACTTTTCGATTTATTTCAAGTTTGGTACCTGGCTATGATGGTTTGGTGCCAATTTCACAAACATAGATCCTTAACTGCAAAGCTGACCATATTATATGTACATTGTATAGGGGACTTCTTACATACAAAGCTGTTAAAGACAGTGATTTACGGTTGAACCGAATTGGTGGTTTTATTGCACTCAAACTTAGCCAAAAGAAGTAACCTACTTTTATTTGTCAATACAGAGGCAAACTATGATGGTATGATATAACTGAGCTAGCCCAAATTGTTGAACATCTTGTACAAATAAGAATTTTAGTTTCTCCCAGAGCAAACTTTTCCATGGTGCCTTCCAGTTGCTTTGAGTGTTGCTAACCAAGGTTCAAAGAAAGTAACTATTTTAGCATGACATAAACAAAGAAAATTAAAAAGGTAGAGTACAGTGTCAATAATTTACACTTCAGACATACTAATCATGGTTCAAATGGTGGCAGATGCCAAGACATGTTAGATGTATTGGATAGGGATTTTGCCTAATGATACTTAACATGAACAATATATCACAGCTGATGCTAATGTATAATATGAGAAGGATGTATTTGGTTGGACCCTATGGGAGAATAAATGAGGCTTCAATATGCACATGCCTTGAATACTGATGATAATCATTATGCATTGAGTGAACAAATGGGGTCTTCATCATGAAAAAAAAAGGATAGTATACTAAGCACTAATTTTCTGATACCAATATATATCATTCCCCAGTGTAGGAATTGGGACAATAGGTTGTATATGTATAAAGCCTGTATATGTAGTTTCTGAGGAAGGAGTTGAGTTGTATTTTAAATGTGTAATATTCAGTAGTAGCATATTACACTGCTTACTTTTGTGTACCAGACAATGAATTCAGCAAGTTAGCAGACATTCATTTTAACAGCAAGTTAGCAGAAATTATTGTTACTATGCTAACAGCTTCATTATAATCTTCTTGTGCTTGTTATATTATCGTTCTGTCGAGGTGGTGGAAAAACAAAGAATATAATATCATCTAAAATGTAATTTAGACACTGTATACTTGAGAGGATGTGCTGAGAGTATGGTAGTGGTAGCTCATGCAAAGTTTGGTAGATGCATTTTTTAATTCTATTTAGAGAAAATTTAATAGTTTGTGGATCATCCATAATACTATTTAATAGTTATAAAAAGTTTTATACAAGTACGGTTCATTAGTTAAGAGTATGAAATTTTTTTATTGAAAGATAATCAAAGTCATAAAGTACCTGTATTTTCTGTTGAGAGTATGGTAGTGGTACCTCTATAAAAGAACTTCAGGATAAACAATGTTTGTTGTTGAGCTCAAACAATCTTCTGGCAGAAGTAGGAAAATACGATCAAAACTTGTACACCTAGAGAGTGCAACATAGAGTTGTCCATAAAGTACCCCACAATATCAACAGATTGGCCTTGTGCTTTATTTTTTGTTACAGCATACGCTAATCGAACTGGAAATTGCCGTCTTGTCATTGCAAAAGGTAGATCCGAAGACGAAGGTTTAGGGGTTAGAGGTATTCTTGGAATGAAGACCAAATTTCCTGCTTTATCGCCAGTTAAAATCATAGCCTCAATTACACGCGTTGACTGAGCACACCGAACTACAATTAACCGAGTGCCATTACACATACCATCCTTTGGTGCAACATTCCTCAACAATATGATTGGGCACCCCACTTTCAGCTCCAGTTTAAATGGTGGTAGCCCTGGAGGATCTAAAGAGTTCAAAAACTCGTTAGGGTATCGATTGGTGATGTTTCGATCAACGCCATCTTCCTCAGACATTTTATCGGCAGCCAGAAATGTAAATTTTGGCCCCGGATGAAGATTTAATGCAGCAGCATTAATGAAATTTACATCATCATTTCTCGCTGATAGAATTGTCCGCTCTGTAAGATATTTGGGAGTGATAGTGCCGATAACGTTTAGTTGCGGGTAAACGGTAGATAAAAGTTCATCCACTGTGTGACACCTCCGAATTGTTGAAGGAAGTTGTACGGTCTCATCGGGTTTGGAGCCAATCTATATAATAAAGAAAACTTATTTGTCAGTAAGAGTCAAAAGGAGAGATTTGCTTAGTTATTACAAAAAATATGTAAGAAGACAACCTCGTTTAGAAAATTGGCAAATAAAATATTTCTGATATCCGATGAATCTAGACGCATGTTCACGTTCAAAGTTAAGACTTGTACGGCATTCCAAAGTAAAGATTTTCTTAGCGATGCACCAACAATTTGTTCCCGAACCCCCTTCGGTACTACTGGTAGGATTTGTCGAAAATCCCCACCGAGCACCACAGTGATACCACCAAATGGATTTTTATTATCACGTATATCTTGAAGTGTACGGTCAACAGCTTCTACACAAAACCTATGCTGCATAGGGACCTCATCCCAAATGATTAGCTTTGCTTCCCTGAAAAAATCTGCCTGAGGTGATTGCTTAGTGAACCCACAAAAAGAATTATCCAACACATCAAGTGGGATGGAAAATGTTGAGTGTGCAGTTCTACCTCCTACCAGTAACAATGATGCAATGCCAGAAGAAGCAACAGTTACAACAATGAAACCATCTCGACGGCATTTCGTTGCTAGTGTATTGTATAAAAATGTTTTTCCAGTACCGGCTCCTCCGTTCAAGAAGAATGTAGTTCCCTTGCCGCCCATAACTGATGTAATTATTGCAGTATATGCAGATAACTGTGCATCATTAAGTGAATTTATACTTGCTTGTATATTAGCTTGTAGGGCTTCAACTTGCAGTACTCTATGTTCCCAAATAAACTTGTTGCCAACAACCGTACTCCAATTTTGCATAGGATGGGGCATGGGTCGGAAGTTATCTAAGCTCTTGCCTGATTCTTGAAGCATTTGGTTTAAAAGATATAGACCATAATCTAGGACTTGGGCTTGGGTAGGATTGGGAATGAAAAATAATGTACGCAGTTTGTGTTCAAGATCATCACATATATGCACTGAGAATTGGTTCCATAAGGTAAGCGGTTCCAACGGAGAGCATTCCGTAAGAATGACACTAAATAACCTTCTAAGTTGGTAGCCGGTGCTCATAATTGCAGCTTCTTGGAGACATTGTACCCACTCGCCATCATCTTCCAACAGTCCTCTGGCAACACATGCTAATTTGAAAGTAGCATACTCAACATTGTCGACTGTACGTAAGCACTGAAATGATCGTGGTCCCTTCACAACTGTTAGTAGCAAACGCAAATAAAAGCGCTCACCCGAATTCGGAGTTGCAAAGTACATTCTGCCGATTGCGTATCCCTTCTTTCTCGGCGTCCACATCTTCGAAGACCTATTCCAAACAAAATGTTGCGGGAACTGTTGGTAGGTGAATGCGCGTGCAGCTAAATTTGATGAGCAACATGCAAAAAAACCGGTAAGAGTTGTCATTTCTAGTTCGGCTCTAGATACGACGTCGTCAATCCTATCAGCCGAATTATAAACAACACGATGCATTCCAGGCAAATGCAGTGCCAAGCGTACAACCGCTGGCACCTCTTCATGTAAAGAGTGTCCAAAAATTCGCCATGCAGCTTCTGGAGGGCCAATATACCGTGCGTCGAGATATTGCTTGATCTCATCTACTCCTCCCAACACAATTGTTGCGCGGTCGTTTCCTTTGAAAATATATTTGTGGATATATTTAACACATCTCACCCCAGCACAAACTTCAACATTAATATGACAATTAAACATTTTAGAAAGGAAAGCATTATGGGGTACAACATCTCTATTATCAACCTGCTGCCCCCTCACAGTATAAAAATGTTTAGTATCACGACGACGATAGATTGGATAGCCATCTTGATCCATAGTTGTTGCCTCAGAGAACTCTCTAGGATACCTCTTTTGACATTTTCCATTTTCCATGCACGATGCTTGAGGATTTCGTCCACCACACGGGCCATGCACCATACAATTTTTGACAGTTTCAAAAAGCAGGGGATCAGCTATCGGATCTGGAAATTCAGCAGAAACTACTTCATCTACTTGTTGGCATGTACGAATTTTGTCTGGATTTGCAAGAAAGAAAAGAGCGTGCATATGAGGTAGCCCGCGATTCTGAAACTCAATAGTAAAGACATGCGCAACTTTCTGACCAAATACTTTTGCTTTTTCTATCCCCTTCATCAAAGCATTTTTCTTCAACTCAAAAACGCGAGAAACTAAATCAGGGCGATCAGTGGCTTTTTGATGTGGCAATAGAGCTGCAGTTATTTCTGGCCATTTGGGATTTGCAGTCATGGTAAGGAAAATATCTGGGTGTTGGTAGTGGCGCGTAATAGCCATTGAATCTTGAAAGATTTCAAACATATGTCTTGGACTACCAATGAATGAAGATGGCAAAATGATTCGTTGTCCGACCTGATCAAGTCCTAACCCATCTGCAGCGATGTCGGTAAGACCTTGGTAAAGTTCAGCTCGAAGTTTTCCCTTATTAAGCTTATGATATGTCAGTCGATTCTGCTCAGTGGCTGCCCAAGCATCGACAATAAATTCTTGCAAAAGTTTTCCTGCTCTCAGAATAGTTGAATACTCAGTATTGCGTTGAAATAAACGATAACTATAGAATTGCATTTGAGTTAGTCTAGCAGTCGAAGGTCTTCCGTTGATGACATCCCACTGTTTCAAATCCGGTTCCCATCCCAACTCACCATAAGGGAATAGCAAGACATAATGCAAGGGCAAATATGCTGGATGGCACTCGTTAATTTGCATTAACTCGTTGTTTCCCCTCAAATGCAGTATGATATCTCTCATACCACTAATTTCAGTTCCATCACCAGGTATAATCACTGCAATCTCATCAGTAGTTGGAAGATTATACCTACGCCGGTCAGTTGCAGAATTATAGTGTAGAACCGCAGGTAAGCTGTGATCCGAAGAATTTGTCTGGTTTAAAATTGTATAAGCTTGACGGAACTTATCTGCAAATTCATTGAACTCCAAACAATCCTGAATAATATTGAGAACATCAGCTCTCAAATGAGGATTTCGCGATGTACGAAAACCTAAAGCAGAAACTGGATCGTAAATGTAGAGTTGTGCATAAACAGCAGCTTGACCTGGCTGTGGTATTAATGATCCTGTTCGGTGGCGCAGCTCTCCATGTATGGTGAATGAGGTAGGCCCCCGACCATGGATGACCCTTTCATCCATTCTGACACCCAAACTCGTAAAAGCATTTGCTGCATTGTATTCTCGAGTATAAGTCCGAAATGAAGTCGATTGTACACTATCACCATCATATAAATCTTGAAGAGGTGGGAGTGGAGTAATGAGCAAAGGTAGTTTCACTTTTCCTTGTGAACAACATTTTCCGAAATAATTATTTCTGGCAGATGAGACCGATAATTTTTCATCATTCCAATGCAATGCTGAACAATAAGAGCATGCAACATTCATCATGCCGAGAAAGTGTCGTTCGGAATTGAACCTATTAGTTACGATGGCCATGTAAGTTAACAGTTGTATATATTTTAACCTATGGATAATATACACGGGTTAAAGGTAAAATAAAATGAACCTATTTGATTTGGACGTAGCAGTTCGATATTGTCTTTCACGTTGGGCCAATTGACGCGTGGTGCACCCTTCAAGTCTCGTTACTTGTGAATCAATCATATGACTGAATATGGAGAACAACTAACTAAAGACATTCTGAAAAAGTTAAAATTAAAAAAGCAAACATTATTTACCTAACAGCGTCAGAAGTTTGACAGGTTCTTTGCAGGCCAATATTTGGCAGTACTGAAGTAGTTTGTCCATCATACATATGTTTCTGTGGTACATTAGAAGGAACAGTTGTTCGAGGTAAACATTCGTCAGTTGCGTCTAATACTCGTATAGAGCACATTTCAAGTTTCTCCCGTTCTCGTCGTCTACGTTGGGCCAACGTAGCTTTCGATATAACATGATCATTATGAGCCTAAATTTGTGGAAATGAATCGTTATAAATGACTATTTAAGATGAGAACAACTTACTTATTTAAGAATGTATTAATTTTCACAGTGTGAGGATAAATAAAAGAAGCAGTGTAAGGAAACATAAAGAAAAAGCATTGTAAATAAAGCAAGATAAAGAAGCAAGATAAGCATTTACCGCACTGGACATTTCATTTTCTTTTCCCTTTCCCTTGCCCGAATAACTTGTTTCCTTTCTCTACATTGGGTGGTTAAAAAGTAGGAATAAAAAATCAATAATGAGGAAAAAACATACCAAGTAATAAGGGGTGAAGCTTACCTTGCGAAGAGATATTAGATTAAGCTCGCGTTCATCTCGAATGGTAACCCCGACATTTTTTTGTCGAAGGAATTGCACCTGCAATAGAAAAATATCAATTTTGAATGTAAGTGATCAATTAATTAATGTACTAAGAACACAATGAAAAGCTTAACTTACTGTTTTTTCCAAGTCAACATCAACCTGTAAGGTATTAAAGTAAACATTAAAATGAGAGAAACTTATTATTATATCAAGTGTTGTAGATTTTATTTTAAAAAAAAGAAGATACTTACATGGCCATATATAGTGATGTCATCCATTGTTGTTCTTTAATTGGAGCAATTGACCTGTATATAAAGGAGGGGAAACATATTAACTAACAAATCAAGAAAACGTATTAACTACTATTAATTACTATGATCTATCTTCTTTGATGATTAACTACAATGAGATATGGTGTAGAAAAGCTTCGGGTGATCAAGAAAGATGAACAGGATGTAGAATGACTAAGCACAGTTTTTTGGTAGAATCTCACTAAATCCAAAGATTCCATATGTGAAGATTCTACCGATTTTTTCTTCCAAATTGATTGTGTTTTGGGTTAAACATAGCAGTTTTGATGTGCTTGTGATATAATAGAATTGCCTTCAATTTTTTTTTGCTATAACTGATATTTTTAAAAACTGATTTTTATCTTTGTGTTTTGTGATTATGTTTAATTTTGGGGGTTGAGCTTTGGGCACTTTAAAAACTGATCTTTTTATAAACTAACCATAGGTTGTATCAAGTTTGTTTCAAAATATACCATAAAGTTGGTTGATTCAGTTTTCTCTTATGAATTATTTTTCGTATCTGTCTGATGGAGCAACGGGCAGTATTAGAATTCTTGGAAATAGTTATGTACTCAAATTGGAAATAGTTCTTATTCTCAGTTATGTTAATATTAGTTATCCTCCCGTAATTATGTTAATATTAGCTGGTTCATATTAAGCTCATCCGTAACTAACGGAAAGATATAACAATCTATTTGTAATTTCTTTTAGTGAATCCCGAGATCCCAAACCTAAATACATCAATTGGCATAATATTGGGATCACATGTTAGAACATAAACACAAATCCATCAACACTCGCTACAACCTCAGAGACCTACTATATTGGTTGGCAGGTTAACTTTCCCCAAAGCACCTATCAAATTTTTTTTCCTTCAAAAAGTTGAACGCAAATTGGAAATTTACACTTATTGTTGTTGCCTATCTGTTTATGATAGATGAATCTCATCATCAAAACTTTATCCCATCTATGGAATCTTAGCACCAATCAAAACAAAGGGTTCTAAAAATATATGGAATTTTTCATTGAGAAATAGCATCTACAAATATATGAATCTAACATACAAAAAGTAACCAAGTGTAGATACTGGGTTTTATACATACAAAAACCCAGTAACGTACAAAAAAAAACATCCTATGTTACTGGAAAATCCAAGTGTAGATACTGGGTTTTATACACTGGATTTTCAATTTTATGTAGATGTTACTGTAAGTGTAAGGTTTCAACTTGATGTTAATTGACAGTAATTAAGCTTGATGTTACTGGAAAATCCAAGTTTTTCATTTGTATGAAGGAAAACCCAGTAACATCCTAAGGTTGAGCATCAAGTTGAGGTGAAATCGATGGAGAGCATCCTAATCAGGTTGAGTTTTTCTTTAAATCAGGTTGAGCATCCTAATCGATGGAGAGCATCCTAACGGAAAATCCAGTGTATAAATAATCAAAACATCCTCAAAATTAATTTGGTACATCCTAATTCCGATACCCAATCAAGAATACAACTGGAGCTAAAAAAAACTTCGTTTTTCTTTAAATCAGGTTGAGCATCATAATCGATGGAGAGCATCCTAACGGAAAATCCAGTGTATAAATAATCAAAACATCCTCAAAATTAATTTGGTACATCCTAATTCCGATACCCAATCAAGAATACAACTGGAACTAAAAAAAACTTCACCCCTCAAAATTAATCAAAACAATGGAGAGACGGGTGTGAGGTGAAATGAAAATCGACTGTGAGGTATACAAAATTAATCAAAATAATGGAGAGACACTGGAAACTTCATCTCTCAGGTATACAAAATTAATCAAAACAACTGGAGCATCAACCTAACATACAAATGAATTTTCCACCAACTGGATATGTGCCAGTATATAGAAAAAACTCAAATATTTGCCAGTATATAGAAAATAACAACTGGAGAATTTTCCACCAACTGGATTCATCTAACATTGAATCTAGATTGAATTTATGTAACTACAGTTGTTTAAAATATAGTTTGGAATTTATGTAACTACAGCTGAATTCAATCTAGTTGTTATATGAATTTTCCACCAACTGGATTCATCTAACATACATATGTGTCAGTATATAGAAAAAACCCAAATATTGAATGTGCCCAGATTAATCAAT
Organism: Hemerocallis citrina; assembly: GCA_017893485.1. Taxonomy (NCBI): domain Eukaryota; kingdom Viridiplantae; phylum Streptophyta; class Magnoliopsida; order Asparagales; family Asphodelaceae; genus Hemerocallis; species Hemerocallis citrina. The sequence continues at coordinate 96,525,595 of CM030366.1, forward strand.
ACAACTGGAGAATTAATCAAAACAATATTGAATGTGCCCAGAATTAACCCCAAATTAATCAAAACAACTGGAGATTTTGTATACCTGAGCGACGGGTCTGTGCTTGAGGCGATGGGAAATCGACGATGGGCTGACGGGAAATCGACGACGGGTCTGTGGCTGAAAAAACCCAAATATTGAATGTGCCCAGATTCATCAACCAAAATTAATCAAAACAACTGGAGATTTTGTATACCTGAGCGACGGGTCTGTGTTTGAGGCGATGGGAAATCGACGACGGGTCTGTGGCTGTCGATGCAGAGACGGCGGCGGTGGGAAGCGACGAATGGGGGTGAGAGTGGCGAATGGAGGTGAGAGTGGAAGAGTGGAGGATGGAGGTGAGACGGCGGCTGAGGTGGAGGATGGAGGTGAGAGCGGCGAATGGCTGGAGGTGAGGGTGGAAGTGGGTTACGATCGGACAGTGGGCTGATCGGGAGGGGGGAGCGGAAGGGAGGAGGAGGGAGAGAGTGAGAGCGGCTGGAGGTGGAGGGGAGAGAGTGGAGATCGGGTGGTGGGGGTGGGGGCGCTGATCGGGAGGCGGAGGAAGAGGGGGAGAGTGAGAGAGCGGGAGAAAGAGAGAGAGATCGGGAGAGGGAGACAGTGAGAGAGAGACAGTGGGCGGGATAATGAGACAGATAATGGGTTTTTCTTTTTTAATGGGAAAAAAGAGAGAGAGAGTGTGTGTATTTGAATTTGTGAAGTTTGAAATTTGAGCGGGAAAATATGTTTTGTGAGAGTAGATCTGGTCCATTGATTTTGGGATATATTGAATGTGAGCCACTTGATAGCTTTCTTTGTGTTTTATTATATAGATATAATCATATATGTACATTGTGAAGTAAAATGTACTTCTCTGTGGTGCTTGGCCGAAAGATGAGATGTTTTCATGTTGCTGGCCGAGATGGAGATGGACATGGTGTGATTCTCTTTTGCACGGATTTCGAGGATGCGAAGAGGAGTTTTTAGGAGCTCTCATTCTAGGAGTGCAATTGCTAAAAATTAAATTTTCTTGGATGGGTGATTCTAAAATCTTTTCTAATGTAGGAGTAGATTTTGCATGGTAGATTATATATAATTTAGTTGTTAAATGTTGATTGGTATGTTAATTTTTAGATTTCATGATCTTGATATATTTGTGCTATGATGTGTGGAAATATTATTGTGAATCACATGCTCTTATTATTAGAAAGAAAATATTCATTTGTTGAAACGAAAAGAAATTGTGCATGGTAGAATATTTCTTATTGTAGGCACAATAATGTAATGTGTATGAAAATAATTTAAAATGCTATTATAATAGAAAATTATGGAAATAGCCTTATATTTATATATATTTGAGTATAGAATTTTTATAAAGGAGTTTTGGTGAAAGACAACATTTTATTTGGAAAATTGAGTATATGTGTTTTAATGCATTTTTGAAGAAAGATCTTATTATATTGCAAAATGAGAAACTTATGAATTTGAGAACGTGTACGATACGTTTTTTTTTTTTTGAAAAAACACATTCTGGAAAATTATTTATATTTTTTTGAAGTACAAATTGACTAAAAGATTGAGTTTATTAAAAGAAAATAATAAAACATTCTTTTATGAAAAGTGTGTTGTCAAACTGTGAAGAAGTTATCGTTGCATTTCAATGTCGAAAATATATTCATGATCCACTTTAATTGCAACCTGGTGCAATCGATAGTCGACCGAACTAGGGTCGACAGTCGACTGTCAGATATTAAATTTCGTATTTTGCCTGCAGAACAGTCGACTGTCTACTTTTCAACAGTCAACTGTTACTGTCTTGGCTATGTGTCCTTGAGTTTTGATGTTTCGCAGGACAGTCGACTGACCCCTGTCAATAGTCAACTGAACTGATCATGTTCTTGAGTTTGAGAGTTTCGCAGGACGGTCGAATGGACATTTTTCACAGTCGACTGAACTGACTTTTGGTTCTTGAGTTTTGAAGTCTCGCAGAACAGTCGACTGGCCACTTTTTAACAGTTGACTGCCACTGTCTTGGCTGATGGATTTTCTTCAGTTCGGATTTGATTTTTAACATGTGAAAGTTAAGTAAGATTAAATATGAGATTCTATAATTATTAATATTTGATTAAGATTACTTGATTTGATCACAATGTGATAAGAGAATAAATTGATAAAGATGTTGAATTGACTTATATCGTGTTATGAGATTATAAAAGAAATGTTTTGAGAAAGTTTTTGTGAATAAAAAAAATGGAAATATTATTTTGAGATTGAATATGAAATATTGTTGATCTCTAAAAAGAGATAGTTGTTGGAATCTAGAAGCTAGGCGAGTCCCTAGTGACTGACAGTTTTTATTTATGATTTTGAGAGCTAACCAGTGTGGGTTGAGCATCTCTTGAGAAGTAGCCAGGTAGGCTGACTGTCTCTGTTGTTTTGATTTAAGTCCGGTAGGGTAAGCTAGATCTAGATTGTGATGATTTTCTTTTAAAACAAACAAAATTGTAAGGATTACATTATAGTGGAGATGTGACGAAAGTAAGAGAAAAACACGAGTATGAGGACCATCGGATTGGCAGTGTGAGGGTGATTCACAAACTGCCTGCTTGATGCGTCATGTCATGGTGTGAGCACTACTCCGGAATTATCGTCCCGGCGGCGACGCTTGTGGGGTGTTTGGTGACTACGGGTGGTGCCATCGTTCTATGATGGAAGCAGAACTGTCCATAGGCTGTCTGCATGATGCGTCATGTTAGTGTGTGGGATTCCCCTCCAGACTGTCTGGATATGGGCTCGTAACTCATAGAACATCTAGGATACTTATCGTAGTTACCGTAGTAGTTTAAGTCATGGCAAGGGATTGAAACCCTACAAGATGAAGAACGATTAAGGGCTTGCCCTCGGACCTATGTAGTATGGAATGCATAGAATCCGAACACGTGCGCATTAGTGTTATCTATTATAAATAACTGCATTAAGGACTAAGTGCACAGCACAACACGACATCAATAAGATAGTCCCTTTGTAGCTTTGTTTTGTGATCAAGTTTGTGTTTGCTAAAGTATTTAAGAATCGTTATACTGTTCGGCATAGCGAGGTTGGCCATGTATAATATTTCGTCGGTTGTAAACAACTGACGTGCCCACAGTTTTATATGCAGGACTTGGAGTTTACAAGAAGATACAAAGATGATTTGATGCTGAAGATTACTTAAATGCTAAATTTGTTACAGTTGTACATTTATCATTGTTGTATTTTATTTATTCCGCTGCGTGTTGATGTAAAAGACTCTGATATAATTATTGTTGAAATAATGTTTTAAATTCCTTGTAAAATTGTATGAAATGAAGTGTAAAGATCCTGTGGAACTTCGAATTCATTGTTATTTGAAATTCGAGGTGTTACATAGAGCATTTACAAAAACACGGAAAAAGCTACTTATCTCGGTATTTTTGACCAAAAACAACGGGATAGGATATTTTTTTTAAAACTTTTTAAATTTTTAATTTTTTATTATAAAAATACCCTACATGAAATGAAATCTCATATATATGTTATAAAACAACGTAGAATTTCTCAATTCCATTTAATACAACTGTTGCTGCTGAATTCGGGTGTGGGGGCAATAGATGAGATTTGTAGGTTCGTGAGGAACTCACACCGCTTGACCCCTTCTTCTTCCTTGGTGATTTGTTGACTTCTTGGTGCTCCATTGAGACCTGCACAAACGTTCGAGACACCGGGATGGATCCCGGCGACGAACCCTCCGACGATCAAGTCAATACACAGAAAAAGACAAGGAAAAAAGCTCAAGTGTGCAAAGTGTGATCACCTTCAACAGTAGGAGGTGAGGGGGATTTTATAGTCGCCAAGGGGATCTCTTTCAGGATCAGAGTGAATCTCTACTTTCTGGTGTGGCAGGATAAGGGTGGTTATAACCACCTCCTCGATATCAGGGGAGCTAGGATTTCCTCCAATCCTGTTGAACTGGCCCTTAAAGGGTTGAGACCCGTTCTCAACTGGTCAGATCCGTTCATGGGTTAGCGGGTCTAGGAGGAGGGACCCGGCTCTCAATTCGGACCCGTCTGTAGGCGAGATTACCATATTGCCCCTGGGACTTTGAGATTCGTGCCCGCTTTGAATTGTTCCGATTTAACCCCATTTTTAGCCATATCACGAGCCCCCCACTCCCAAAGACTGTGTGTTATGGCCTTTGGGGAGTAGTTTTGTTGTTTTAATGGCGTATAGGGCTTTATCGGAACTCTCAACGGGTGTTCGAATCTCGTCTGAGGGGTGATGGTGCTTTCTTAAGCTGGTAACGTGCCCAAGTTTGCTCTCAGGTCTCTCTTGGATTTTTGGTGATCTTTTTTATTTTATATTATTTTTTCGAACCATTTATTCAATTTTGCAAGGCACCGATTTGCTCTCCGGGAGCACTAATTAATCATTCTGAACAACAATTATTTATCCCGGGACTCAAAAATATTCCCCCAAATTTATAATTATTTTTCAGAATATTTAATTAATTTTGCAGAATTTTTAATTATTTTTTGCAATTTTTAAATAAATAATCTGAATTAATAAAATAGAAAAAGGAATTAATCGCCGTATTTATGACGTGGCCAAATCTGAGCCCTTGATCATGCGCCGGCGAGGAATTCTGGGTGATCGGACGGCCAGGAGAGAAGGGGCTTCTAGCGTCTTCGGTTCGAAAGTACGTCTGTACGGCGATCTGGGCATACGGTAAGGCGAACGCGCCGAACGGGGCGCCGAGCTTGGAGGACGGTGCGCCGAACACAGCGAACATTATGTGGAGCTTGGCGAACAGTGAGAAGGTGTTGACTGGTCAACGCTATTTTTGGTGTTTTTAGCTCGGAAACACGTCTGCTCGGATGTGACGACAAGCTTGGCGAACGGAGGGTCGAGCTTAGCGAATGAAACGGCGAGCTCGAAGAGCGTTGACTGATCAACGCATTTTTGGTGTTTTCAGCTCAGAAACACGTCTGCTCGGATATGATGGCGAGCTTGGCGAACGGGTGGTCAAGCTTGGTGTAACCCCTGTTTTTCGATTTGGTATTTTGAGGGTATTTTTCGTTTTTGTGTATTACTATATTCCTTGTATTTTTTTTCTGGACCATATATTGAATTATTTTCATTACATATTATTTCCTTGCATTTTTGACATCCTTGTGTCGATTGTGCGTCGTTTGTTCGTTTTTTGCCATTTTGAGATCTCTTCTCATTTTCTTGGTCCCGTTCATATTTAATAATTATTTTTGGGCCATGATGAATTTCTAGAAGAGTTTTGACCAATTTGAGATTTTTGGCCCTTAAGGAGATTTTTAGGAGCCATAGGATTCATTGCATTTTGTATCTCCATTTGAAATCTACCCAATACCCATTACCCAATTGTATACCTATTGTTTTCTATTGATATCCACTACCCATTAACCCACTTTGATCTCCTATATATACCCCTAATACTAAATAATCCCTAACCCTAATATTATTCTCTCTCACTCTCCTACTTGCACCCGGCCTCCACCCTAGTACCCCCGGCCTGCCTTCAAAAACCCCAGGCCGACCATCCCTTGCTCTCTCCTTGCATAGCCGACCACCCACAACCCTTCCATCCATTATTCCATACTACTTCGCACCATTAATACCTCGTCTCTCCTCCTTCTTGTGGCCGGCAAGCACCAAGGCAGCACCCAACCATCCCAAAACAGCACCTAAACATCTCCCCTCGCTGTTTTGAGTTGTGGGCATCTCCCACTTTGGTTCGTGTGTCAAAGAGATCCATCGTTGGCGCGTTTTGTTCGTGGGTTTCGCTCGAAATCGCGTTAGAAGGCGTCTTGCTCGTGGGTTTTCTTTGCTAGGCTTGGATTCGTCGCGATCGTCGTCACAAAAAGGCAAGTAACTTGTACATAATTTTCTTAAGTTGATACAAGTCGAAAGTTCACCTAATAGGGTAGTTGAGACTAGAGGCGGCCAAAGATCATGTTTTTATTTGTGGGTTTCATCTCTATTGTTCAAAACAGGCCATAGATGACTTAGGACATGAAGGTTGATAGGTTTATACCTTAGGATTCACCCAAACGCGATTTTGATCGCGTATGTGACATATTGTATACCATATGTTTGTTTGATTACCCATATGAGAATTATTAGGTATTGGCATGTTAGTTACCCCCCATAAAGATATTTATGTAATGAATAGGCTGTGTTTCGAATTTGGTTAAGTTTGGTTAATTTTTGTAGAAGTTATGACGATTCTAAGATGATGTGAGAAATCTGGAAATTCGGGTTGTACTGGATTGTTTGCTGTTTTCACCTAGATTAGAGTCCGAATCTCAACTTGGAGATTTCACAGTAAATTGTAGAAAATTGAATCTATTTTCAAACCCCACTAGTTTCACTGCATTTGGAATTAGTATACAGGAGATATGTTAATTTTAGTGCATGTGTGTCGGTAGTTTCCAGATTCAGTTTGGGGTAGATTTTGTGAACTATTTATTTTCAAGATCTAGGTTATGCACAATATCATGCCATAATATTTTACTCAGTGTTTCATCATGATGTTAGGGTGTTCCCAGATTTGTGTCGTATTTTAAAGATGAGTTTGGCACGATGTTTCATATCATTTTCTATAACCTACTTTTGCTATAAACTGCGTGTTGTTCTGTGTTGAATGCCGTTTTTACCCTAATTATATTTACTGTATGAAAATTTTATGTGAGATATGAAAGATGGAGAATTTTATCTACTTTCACCCTGTTTTGGCGGAACTGGATTTTGATTCGCTGTTTGCGAGATATGTTTGTTTTCGTACAGCAGTGTTGAGAAATTTCAGATTCATCAAAATCAGGTTTTGTGTTGCTTTTCATTTTTGATGACTTAACTATACTTTCTGGAATATTCTAAAACTTATTATTTTGAGTCTATAACTATATGGGAATACCCCAGATTTTTCGTGGAATTATTTGATGAGTTTACATGCTGTTTTATGTGTTTGAAGTCATTCTCCTGTTTTCTGACTGCGCATGAAATCTGTGTTGAAATGAGTTTTAAGCTGAGATGTTGTGAACTAGTATATATCTTTATTATACTTGTTAGAAGCGTGTGGATGTTTAGTTTTCAGATCCTTTGACGGATCGTGATTTGCATACCTGTAGCTCTCTGAATACCTGTTTTAGTACAGGTTGGTCTTGCTGACCTGATTGTAAACATAGGCCATTTTGCTCGTTTGTGTGACTCTGTAGTACCTATACTTGCGGATGTGATTCCCTGAATCTAAACCTGATTATATCATGTTAGTATGACACCATTTAGCACATATTCAAGATGGTTTAATAACCATAATAAAAGTAATCAAGCCGGGGTATGGGAAAGATCTAGTAGTGGGAAAGCATAGAAATATGTACTTAGAAGGAGGCCCGTATTTTCCATATAATTATCTGTATTCTGACCCTGTCTACATTGCTTCTTATGTAAGAAGTGTAGAGTAGAAGAGAACCACTAGGTTCTATCTGTCTATTTCTGACCCTGTCTACATTACTTCTTATAGGAAGGTGTAAAGAAGAAGAGAACCACTAGGTTCTATCTGTCTGTTCTGATATCTGACTGACCCTGAGTACACGGCCCTATAATATCCTCTACGAAATCTAAAGCGAAACTGTTTTGTAGTAGCAACCATGTAGTAAAAACTGGGATGCATGTCGTGCTACCTAGATAGTAATCACACAAGACTTACATTAATCTGAATCTGTTTCTGAATCTGTTCTGAGGTCTGAATCTGAATCTGATATATGGAAATCTAAATCTGAATCTGAATACCTGTAATATGAAATATGTTATCTGATTACCTGACATATCTGTTTATCTGATTACCTGACATATCTGTTTAGCTGACACTTGACACTTAACATCTGAGACATATGCGAGGATACCATGTTAGTTGATTTTACTATACCGTGTTAGGTCTGTTCTGATGATTAGTTAGATCTGTTTAGTTTTCATGTGCTTGTATCCTACTCTATTTTGTGACCCGAACTTGCCATTGACGGGTACTTGTGTTTTCTCTTTTCCTTTTTCCTGCATTCTATGAATTGCAGATTGTGGCGGACAGGTTCAGGATAGTGTTGGAGACTTGCAGTATTAGTTGCTTTTGATTATTTTTATTATTTCTGTTTCGTGCTAGAACAATAATTGTATTTTTGAGACTTGGATTATAATTATATTTGAGACTTAAATATTATTTGTATTTGGGCGATGTGACCCAGAATATTTGTTTTCCAAACTCTGTTTTATTTGAGAACATGATATTTGATTTCAAGTAATTTCTGTTGGTAAAATTGTTCCAATGTTGCATATTGGTTCCACTTTTTGCTTCCGACTCTGATATATTGCCTGTGATGTGTTGCAAAGATTTCTGAAACAGCTTAAGGATGATAATAATCATTCGCTGGGCTTTTGTTACGTGCTCGTATTCCGCATTTTTGGGAAGCGGGACATGACAGGATTTTCAGTGGTATCAGAGCATCAGGTTTGGCTAATATATTAGTTGCCTAATATATTAGACAAACTTGGCTCGAACTGGGATCTGCACAACACTTCACCAACCACACGTGCATAATTGAAACATAATACCAACTCATATTCTGGATGCTAATTGTTTTTTTGGGTTGTGCAGACTATGGCTCGCAGAGGTTCTACCTCCCAGTCTCAGGCTGATCCGATTGAGGTTGTCACTGCTGTGCTTGAGCAGCTGATTAATCAGCAGCAAAACCACAGCGATCTGGCGATGGCTGCACTTGAAGCTGCTCGGGTTCCGCCTCCTGTTGCGCCTGTGCAGGCAACTCTTCCACCTCGCCCAGGGACAGTTACAGACTTTATGAGGCTGCATCCCGATCGTTTTTCCGGCACTGAGACGCCTTTGGAGGCTAAACAGTGGTTGATCCGGACTGAGCGCTTGTTGGTAGCGGCTCGTGTTGCAGAGGCTGATCGGGTGGACGTCATTTCCATCCATCTAGTGGATTTAGCGCATATCTGGTGGATGGCTGAGTCCGAGCACCTTGAAAGGCCTATTGCTTGGGCTACTTTTACTCGGGGATTCTTGGAGAAGTTCTTCCCCAGTAGTACTCGCGTTGAGATGGAACAGCAATTCCTGCCCCTAAAACAGGTTAAGTCATTGTTCCATTTTGGATTTGTTACAATATTGCATGAACTATTATGAATATTGTAACGTGGACTTTCTTGCAACAGGGTTCCAGGACAGTGGATGAGTATGCTGCTGAGTTTACTAGACTTAGCCGCTTCGCTACCGTTCTTGTGGCAACCGAAGAGGATAGGGTGTGTAGATTCACTAATGGGCTTGAACAGGATATCAAGAGACATCTGGTCTCTCTCCGTCTGCATACTTATGCTGAGGCCCTTGAAGTAGCTCGAGCCAAGGAGCAGGCTCGTGGTGGTTCGTCTTACTCTCAGCGGACTGTTCCGCATTCTGCTGCTAGGTCTGGTGGTCCTGTTCGGAGGCCTGTCCCAAACCATCCGGTCCGGGCAGCTCCGTATCCTTCTGCTGGGTTCCCGAAGGGTGGTTTTTGCGACTACTGTCAGATGTCTGGACATGAGCGCCAGAACTGTTTCCGTGCTTCCCATCGATGCTTTAGATGTGGCTCTACTGATCATGCAGTGCGAGATTGTCCCCAGCAGTTTTAGCAGATGGCTCTTCCAGCCAGGGGTCCTGTTCAGCAGGCAGGTCCAGCTCGTGGTCCAGTTAGGCCACCACTTCCTCCTCAATGCCAGATTGTCGGTCAGAGGACCGCTGTTCCGAGGAGAGGTCAAGCTTTCAACTTGACTGCCGCAGATGCTGAGACCGCTGAAGGAGTTGTGGCAGGTATATTTTGTTTTATTGTCTTGCTTGTTTTGTTCATTTGGTTATTTCCTTTAGTTTTGCTTTGCTTCTTTGCTATGTTCCCTGCATTGTTGTTTTCCCCTCACCCTTGGTCTTCTATGCTTTTTACTTGTTTTGATCTTTTAGGTATCATCCTTGTTTGCTCTTTTCCTGCATATGTTCTTTTTGATTCTAGGGCAACCCATTCTTTTGTCTCCTCTCGATTTGTCGCTCGCCATCAGTTAGAATGCAACAATATGTCAGGGGCTTGGAATATCGTGACAGGTGGTGGAATTATCAGTTGTTCTCGTGAGTGCAGGCAATGTCCCGTTGTTATTAGGGACGCAGATTTCAAGGCCAACCTGATTATAATTAGAAGTTCAGGATTCGATGTTATTCTTGGTATGGATTGGTTGAGAGAAGCCCATGCCTTTATTGATTGCCGTGCCAAGAAGGTTATCTTCAGAATTCCAGATCGGGCAGTATTTGAGTTCCATGTCGGAGAGTCTTCTCTTGGTCGAGCAAAGACTGCAGTTGAGCAGGTGGATTGTGCAATGGAATTGCAATCAGGCTGTGAGGCTACACCTCTCGTAGTTCGGAATTTTATGGATGTTTTTCCAGATGAGTTGCCTGGCTTACCCCCTGATAGGGAAGTGCAGTTCGGTATTGATGTTCAGCCTGGAACAGAGCCGATATCGAAGAGTCCCTACAGGATGGCATCGGTTGAGTTGGCAGAGCTTAAGGTGCAGATTCAGCAGTTACTTGATTTGGGTTTCATCAGACCTAGTGTTTCGCCTTGGGGTGCTCCAATCCTTTTTGTTGATAAGAAGAATGGAAGTCATCAGATGTGCGTGGATTACCGAGAGCTGAACAGAGTTACGGTGAAGAATCAGTATCCGTTGCCCATGATTGATGATTTGTTTGATCAGCTGAGTGGGGCTGTTGTTTTCTTGAAGTTGGATCTTCGTTCTGGATATCACCAAGTTAAGGTGAAGGCTGCAGATATACCGAAGACTGCTTTCAGGACGAGATACGGGCACTATAAGTATCTTGTGATGCCGTTCGGGATCACGAACGCGCCGGCTGTATTCATAAGTCTTATGAACCGGGTGTTCTCTCAGTTCTTGGATAAGTTCGTGGTGGTCTTTATCGATGATATTTTGGTGTACTCTCAGAATCGGGAAGATCATGCTGAGCATCTTAGAGTGGTTCTGCAGACTATGAGAGAGCACCAGCTCTATGGGAAACTGAGCAAGTGCGAGTTTTGGCTTGACAGGATTTCTTTCTTGGGGCATATTATTTGTGGCGATGGTATTTCAGTGGATCCTGCCAAGATTGAGGCTGTGAAGGATTGGCATATTTCCAAGTCAGTTTCAGAAGTCAGGAGTTTTCTTGGTTTGGCTGGCTATTATCGGAAGTTCGTCCAGGATTTTTCGAAGATAGCAGGATCTTTGAATAAATTGACTGGGAAGGATCAGAAGTTTTGTTGGTCTGATGAGTGCAATGTGGCTTTCATTGAGTTGAAGGACAGATTGATGTCAGCGCCTGTGTTGACTATTCCAGATGGTTCAGGCGGATTCGTGGTTCACTGTGATGCTTCTGATAAGGGTCTTGGAGCCATTCTTATGCAGAAGGGCCGTGTTGTTGCGTATGCATCAAGGCAGTTGAGGCCGCATGAGAAGAACTATCCTACTCATGACCTGGAGTTAGCGGCGGTGATCTTTGCTTTGAAGCTGTGGAGGCATTATTTGCTTGGAGACCGAGTGGAGATCTTTACAGACCACAAAAGTCTCAAGTACGTTTTCACCCAGAAGGAGTTGAATATGAGGCAAAGGCGTTGGTTGGAACTTATGGCCGATTATGACATCAGTTTGCAATACCATCCTGGTAAAATAAACTTGGTGCCTGATGCTTTGAGCAGGAGACCAGCAGTTTCATTTCTTACTAAGCAGAGAGACCTCATTGAGTAGATGAGAAGGTTAGAGCTTGATGTTGTGTTGCCGAGTTCTGGTCGGAGTTGTTTGAAGCTCCAGCTACAGTCGTCTCTTATTGAGCAGATTAAAGAGGCGCAAGCTGGTGATGCGCAGTTGCAGAAATTTCGAGCTGAGATTGAGTCTGGGTCCTGGACGGACATGGTTATTCATTCAGATAGTTCTCTTTGTTTGGGTTCCCGGTTATGTGTCCCTAAAGGTGAAGTTCGTCAGAGGTTACTTGAAGAAGCTCATCAGTTTTCGTATTCTATCCATCCCGGCGGTACTAAGATGTATCGGGATTTGAAGCTTCATTTCTGGTGGCATGGTATGAAAAGGTCTGTTGCTCGGTTTGTTTCGCAGTGTTTGATCTGCCAGTAGGTTAAGGCAGAGCATCAGAGAACCGCTAGACTTCTTCAACCGCTTCCTATTCCAGAGTGGAAGTGGGAACATATCACCATGGATTTTGTGACTGCTTTGCCGAGGAGTCCTAAGGGTCATAATGCTATTTGGGTGATTGTTGACCATTTGACGAAGAGCTCGTGTCGGTCAGTTTACTGAGAGCCTGGCTGAGAGGCATATGCAAGAGATTGTTAGACTTCACGGGGTTCCAGTTAGTATTGTATCTGATAGGGATACGAGATTCAGGTCTCAGTTTTGAGAGAGTCTTCAGAGCAGTTTGGGGAGCAAATTAAAGTAAAGTACAGCTTTTCATCCCCAGACTGATGGACAGTCAGAGTGGACTATTCAGATCCTCGAGGACATGTTGAGGTCCTGAATGCTTCAGTTTGGTGGGTCTTGGGAGGATCATTTGCATCTGGTAGAATTCTCTTACAATAACAGCTTTCAAGCCAGCATTAAAGCTGCTCCGTTCGAGGCACTCTATGGGCAGAAGTGTAGGTCACCAGTGTGCTGGGATGACATTGGTGAGAGAAAGTTGTTGGGTCCAGAGATGATCACCAAGACAGTGGATGCAGTGGTTCAGATCAGGAAGCACTTGCAGGCAGCTCAGGACAGGCAGAGGCGGTGGGCTGATGTTCATCACAGGGCATTGGAGTTTGCAGTTGGTGATCATGTCTTTCTCAAGGTATCGCCATGGCGCGGAGTCATTCGGTTCGGTGGCGGGGGCAAGCTTAGCCCGAGATTTATTGGGCCATTTGAGATTTTGGAGCGAGTGGGCAGGGTGACCTATCGTCTCGCATTGCCGCCAGCTTTATCAGGGGTGCATGATGTTTTTCATGTCTCACAACTCAGGAGGTATATCCGAGATGAGAGCCACATGATCGACTATTCAGAGTTGACCGTTAGGCCGGATTTGACTTGTGAGATTCCGCCAGTTGCTATTGTGGATCGGTGGGAGAAAGTGCTTAAGAACAAAGTCATTAAGCTGGTTCGTGTTGCATGGAATCCTCACTCGCCTAGTGAGTCGACATGGGAGTTGGAGGAGGAAATTCAGCAAAAGTTTCCTCACTTGTTTGAGTAGCTTGTTTTGGTTTGGTTTGGTTGTTTCTTTTTTTCATTCTCTTGGGGTTACCCTATGTATCTTTCTTTTGAATTTCGAGGACGAAATTTTTCTGTTAGGTGGGTAGGATTGTAACCCCTGTTTTTCGATTTGGTATTTTGAGGGTATTTTTCGTTTTTGTGTATTATTATATTCCTTGTATTTTTTTTCTGGACCATATATTGAATTATTTTCATTACATATTATTTCCTTGCATTTTTGACATCCTTATGTCGATTGTGCGTCGTTTATTCATTTTTCGCCATTTTGAGATCTCTTCTCATTTTCTTGGTCCCGTTCATATTTAATAATTATTTTTGGGCCATGATGAATTTCTAGAAGAGTTTTGACCAATTTGAGATTTTTGGCCCTTAAGGAGATTTTTAAGAGCCATAGGATTCATTGCATTTTGAATCCCCATTTGAAATCTACCCAATACCCATTACCCAATTATATACCTATTGTTTCCTATTGATATCCACTACCCATTAACCCACTTTGATCTCCTATATATACCCCTAATACTAAATAATCCCTAACCCTAATATTATTCTCTCTCCCTCTCCTACTTGCACCCAGCCTCCACCCTAGTACCCCCGGCCTGCCTTCAAAAACCCCAGGCCGACCATCCCTTGCTCTCTCCTTGCATAGCCGACCACCCACAACCCTTCCATCCATTATTCTATACTAGTTCGCACCATTAATACCTCGTCTCTCCTCCTTCTTGTGGCCGGCAAGCACCAAGACAGCACCCAACCATCCCAAAACAGCACCTAAACATCTCCCCTCGCTGTTTTGAGTTGTGGGCATCTCCCACTTTGGTTCGTGTGTCAAAGAGATCCATCGTTGGCGCGTTTTGTTCGTGGGTTTCGCTCGAAATCGCGTTAGAAGGCATCTTGCTCGTGGGTTTTCTTTTCTAGGCTTGGATTCGTCGCGATCGTCGTCACAAAAAGGCAAGTAACTTGTACATAATTTCCTTAGGTTGATACAAGTCGAAAGTTCACCTAATAGGGCAGTGTAGACTAGAGGCAGCCAAAGATCATGTTTTTATTTCTGGGTTTCATCTCTATTGTTCAAAACAGGCCATAGATGACTTAGGACATTAAGGTTGATAGGTTTATACCTTAGGATTCACCCAAACGCGATTTTGATCGCGTATGTGACATATTGTATACCATGTGTTTGTTTGATTACCCATATGAGAATTATTAGGTATTGACATGTTAGTTACCCTGCATAAAGATATTTAGATAATGGGTAGGCTGTGTTTCGAATTTGGTTAAGTTTGGTTAATTTTTGTAGAAGTTATGACGATTCTAAGATGATGTGAGAAATCTGGAAATTCGGGTTGTACTGGATTGTTGCTGTTTTCACCTAGGTTAGAGTCCGAATCTCAACTTGAAGATTTCACAGTAAATTGTAGTGAGTTGAATCTATTTTCAAACCCCACTAGTTTCACTGCGTTTGGAATTAGTATACAGGTGATATGTTAATTTTAGTGCATGTGTATCGGTAGTTTCCAGATTCAGTTTGTGGTAGATTTTGTGAACTATTTATTTTCAAGATCTAGGTTATGCACAATATCATGCCATAATATTTTACTCAGAGTTTCATCATGATGTTAGGGTGTTCCCAGATTTTTGTCGTATTTTAAAGATGAGTTTGGCACAATGTTTCATATCATTTTCTATAACCTACTTTTGCTATAAACTGCGTGTTGTTCTGTGTTGAATGCCGTTTTTACACTAATTATATTTACTGTATGAAAATTTTATGTGAGACATGAAAGATGGAGAATTTTATCTACTTTCACCCCATTTTGGCGGAACTAGATTTTGATGCGCTGTTTGCGAGATATGTTTGTTTTCGTACAGCAGTGTTGAGAAATTCCAGATTCATCAAAACCAGGTTTTGTATTGCTTTTCATTTTTGATGACTTAACTATACTTTTTGGAATATTCTAAAACTTATTATTTTGAGTCTACAACTATAGGGGAATACCCCAGATTTTTCGTGGAATTATTTGATGAGTTTACGTGCTGTTTTGTGTGTTTGAAGTCATTCCCCTGTTTTCTGACTGCGCATGAAATCTGTGTTGAAATGAGTTTTAAGCTGAGATGTTGTGAACTAGTATATATCTTTATTATACTTGTTAGAAGCTTGTGGATGTCTAGTTTCCAGATCCTTCGACGGATCGTGATTTTCATACCTGTAGCTCTCTGAATATCTGTTTTAGTACAGATTGGACTTGCTGACCTGATTGTAAACATAGGCCATTTTGCTCGTTTGTGTGACTCTCACTACAAATGGAGAAGGCTTCAACGGTGGTTTTGATCGGCTTCACCGGCGTTTATAAACGCCGGTGAATACCCTACCGGCGATTTGAGCAGTGCCGCACCAACCGCCGGTGGTGCGCGTGCCGGGGTTTGTTGGCCAACCTTCCCCGGCGCTTCCATAGCCGCCGGTATATATAATACATTGGCCGGCGCTTCTAAATGCGCCGGTGAAATCATTTTTTATTTTTTAAAAAAAAGAAATTAAACCTACCCCGGCGGTTTTGAAAACGCCGGGGCATAGTTTTTATTTTTTTAAAAAAGAAATTAAACCTACCCCAGCGGTTGGGAAACGCCGGGGTATAGTTTTTTTTTATTTTTTAAAAAAAGAAATTAAACCTACCCCGGCGGTTGGGAAATGCCGGGGTATATATATAAATAATATAATTTTTATAAATGTTCACCGGCGTTGTGTAAAACGTCGGGGTTGTTTTGAATTTAAAAAAAAACAATTCGAAATCTGTATATATATATGCAGATTTTTTAATATATGCAAATGTTGCTAGTAAACCCAAATTTATATTCAAAATTTTACACGCACACCCATGGAAATGAACAATAAAAAATTTAGCTGACAAAATTCATTATATTTCATACTGATCAACATACACAACTTCATAAGTTTAAAGTTTTGTAAAATTCATAATCGTCGACAGCAATAACACAAGTATCAAGTTATACATATACCCTGTTTACATGAATAAAGTTCTAACAAGTTTGATCATACAAACTGATTGCACCACAAAAAAAAGACCAAAAATGACTTGCAATTAGTAGATTTTTTTAATTGGTACGCCTCCTTAAGTCGTTGCTTCCATCATGCTCGCTTTGGTTCTCTGGATTTGCCCGACTTGAATTAGTTGGAACTCTATTCTGAAACTGTGTAAATCACATTGTAAAAAAAATTAGGTCAGAAGTTAGATCAGACCAATTCTTTCTCAGATACCTAGAGTTCACATAGGGCATACTACTAGAGCTGGTCTGAATAGTAAACAGATGTGGACCTCTTTTCAGAGTTGAATGCAAGGAAATCTTTGCATCTAATTAGTTCAATTATCAGATGTAATTACAAAAGTTGTTGTATACTCTGTATGTAACTAGGCATATATATGAGTCTGTATGAACGACATAAGAATATGAGCATATTTCATCTCTGTTTAATATGTTCTAAGCATTGTCAATGACCATGTGCTGCAGTATAAAGCATATTTATATGGAAACGGTTACTTAGATTACTACATTGCAATGTCGATAGGTTCCAGAGTATAGTACTCAGAAAAAGGCTATTAAGAAAATAAATTTCAAGAAAAGAGATGATATATTACGACCTAGTGTTATCTAATACATGATGAAAAGAAGCACAAGGGATTGAATTATTGAGATCAAGTAAACATTTTACAAAGAGGCAAAAATATATGCTGTAATCGAAACTTTGAGTTGATAACAGTGAGCCCATGAATCTCTTTTTTTAGAGATAAAAAAGAGGGTGTGTCTGAACTAGAAGCCTAATTCCTTTATACATGAACTTTATCAACTATCGTATCCAAATAATGTTATAAATTTGGACTTCACTTGCCAGAGTCATTTTAATAGGTTCCTTGATATGTTAATTTGTGAAACTTGAGGATTTACTAATAGGATCATCTCCACCACCCCGACCACCCACCCACGCAAAGATTAAAATTCTTAGTTCCGTCCCTGAATTAAAAACTGGTTTCTGACTAATATCTACTTGAATGCCTTTAAATTAAGCAGACTTCACATCTAGGTTATGCATCTAGGATGTCGGATTCTCCAGATTGCAACCAAAAGCATGTAAGAATTGACTTCATGTAGCAGCCAGATTAGTAAGCCTAGGAGATACAGCATATGATGCAAGTAGTGAAAAATATAGGATTTGAGCATTTGGCATATTTTGCAGTAACAGTAACTTAACTAAGGACTTAACTGACCATATAAGATTGATCTATTGGTTGACATGGTCCAGAATTATAATTGTGTTGATAGGGAATGTATATGGCTCTTGAACAAGCATCGACGAGCAAAACACACACAAGCTACAAGCAATGTCTTAAGACTTAAGAGCTTCCCTTCCAATAAACTGTCAACCTACATGTCCTGCTCAGGAAATATAACATGAACAAAGCAGAGATCACAGCAAAATCATACAGCTGCATAGTAAATGCTCAAAATCTCAAGTTTCAAGCTAAAAAAATATTAAATGATGACAATAATAAATCTTGAAATGTAACACTACATAAAATACTCAGCTGCATTTGATACTTTAAAGACACCCCCAACAGTAGCATACTTAACTATTCATTGCCAAGCAAACATTAAAACCACTACTCATAATTATCAATACTTATTGGGTTTTAAAATAAGTTTGATAGTGTTAAAGTTAACACTTATCAGATAATATCAGGTTATACTCGATATAAACCAAGTCGATATAAATTCAACTAATTCATAAGATCATGTGAACTAGTAGTAGACATTGTGATATATTCTGCTGAATCTGAATGTATATTCTAAGTTACAATTTCTAGCCTGTGTCGGAATGGCTGGTTCGGGATTTTGTTGCCTCACCAAAGTTGCAACTACCTCTTTAAGCTGTGACACATCTGACCTTAGAGAGCGTAACTCCTCGTCTCTCGGATCCTCAGCACTAGACGCACGAGCTTTGAAGACTTCAGTAGGCGTTGGGCCTAAACCCATTCCACGCACACGGCCAGGACGCTCTGGGCCTCTTGTTTCGAGCAAAGCATGACGCTGAAGTGATAATGTGTCAAAGTCAGTTGTGGTAGAGTTGGGGGCCATTGTGGAAGACAGTTCAGCATACTTGACTCTGACAGTGCTCTGTTAAATTACAAATTGGCATAAAATTATATAAGTTATTTACTTCTATAAGCGACTTAACAAATCAAAGAATGCATACTTCATGAAGAAAAATTACCGATATCATCGCAGCTGTTGTGGAAACAAATTGGCCATCTGATTTCTTGTGGGTCGCGTCAAAAAAATCTAGATCGCCAAACTTGTCTGCACCGTGTTCCTCAACCTTTAATTAATAAATCACAGATATAAGAAACTTTATAATCTTTGTATATTCATTAGTGAAAAAAAGGCTTAACACATACCAATCTCTCACGAACTGTAGCGAAGCTACTAGTTCCAGCAGTATGCAGTACATCCTGTTTTCCTCGACTTGCCGAACCAATTTCAGACCTTTTCTGCACATTTCAGATAATTACAACTCAATCAAAATAAGTTTAAATAATCAAATGCAATGTACTATATGCAATGTATTGAGCAGATACATGGAAGAGCCAAATGCACGAGTATTTCATGGTGACTAAGAGGATATTTGACACATCAAAGAAAATATGAATTGAGGACTAATATAGAGATAGAAGATTCAATGTTAGGCAGCTACAATGATAAAGGTTATAGAGAGAACGAGATGAAATGATGAGGACATGCAAGTATGTCTTAAACATTGATCAATAACAGAATCCTAGCTATTAAAGAAGCAGAGCACGATTGTGCTGCGAAACTAAATGCATTGTAGAAGCATCAGGTGCATTTGTAGCAAAAAGTCTTAAGCACAAAGTGAAAGAGATGTTATGGAGTGGTCATCAACAACAAGTCAGCAATAGATCGACTGCATAAAAATCCATATGCCTTATGATGAGGTCTATATATGCACCCAAAAAAATTGTAACCTCATCCCCTACCACTACCAGATACAGAAAATAATGTGAAGCTAATAAACTCTTAGACGATCAGGTAGCTGATATCTTCATCAAGCCATTAAGGCAAAAGGTGTTTTTAGAAGCTTAAAATAATACTTAAGATGACTCAAGCACATTCGAGGAATAAACCTAAATTGTTTCTCTGTGGTGGAATCTTAACTGCTTAAGTATAGTCTAAAGGCAATGTTTTCTTCTAAAGATAAGTTTGAAGGAAACATTGCTAATTAAGACTGCTATGCTCTTCCTATTTTGCGAGATAGGTTTACTAAAGTCATATAATAGCCTGTAGTTAATGTCTTATGAGTATTATAAATAAAGGCAATGGAGTTCGTAAGCAGAGTTTTTATAGTTGTGTCTAGGTTAATATATCAAGATGGTGCCTTAACATGAGAGAAAATAGTTCTCACAAAAAATACATGAGAGAAGTTTTAGTGTATGAAAGTACAGTGGTGTATACATATGAAAGTGAAGGTATTAGATAAGATCGATGTTCTCTATTTTAAAACAAGGCTTGATTTGAATAAATTTATCTTCACTCCTACTCAACGCTAACAATCTATAACTCAGTTGTAAGTATCTCATTTGTGCTATCATTCCCAAAACGCTTTCTAGATTATTATTTTTTGCTAGAAAGTTTATCTAGATACTACTCATATAATAGCATGAAATTGACAACATTACTAGAAATGAAAGCATACATACTCTGCTTTGATTAAACAAGTCAAATTTGATCATTTCAATTCAATCAAAATTAGTTTAAATAATCAAATGCAATAATAGTTTAAATAATCAAATGCAATAAGGTTAAAGAGAAAGCAGAGAAGCACTTTAAAGAGACTGGCAGAATAGTTTGAATACTAAAAAATGGACAGAGAGAGAAATATAAATAGTTTGAATACCTTTCCCTCTAGAGAACTCCAAAAATGAACAAGGTAGTGCCAATCGAAAGGATTAACATTGGGGGGGACAACCCTTGCATTCTCGGCTGCGGACTTATTTTCATCGAAAAATGCTGCTTTCAATTCACATTTCCAGTCTCTCCACTTCTTTCTCATTGACTTATTCAACCATTTCTTACCAAGATTGTCGGGGTATTGAAATTTTTGCTGTATAATATGATTGATTAGCAAATATATAAGTAGGAACAAGTAATCTAAAGTAGCATCCTCCAGTATATCAAACAATATCAAATTTCAGCTGATAATAAAATGCATTGGCCAAGTCAAATTAATTGAAAAAAAAAATTGCCTACTGATCAATGATACCATCAATATCTCAGATACTCACTGATAAATTGTTGACATCCTTTACCGGATATCGATTTGTGGGATAATGCATTAAGCTATTGATTTAGTTTGTTCTTCTCTTAATGTAACTAGTCAAGGTAAACAGATCTGCCATCTTTTGGTTCCTTTTACGGCAAAATAGCCAACAAATTAAGTTGGTGATGGTAATCTAATTTTTGTTCAGCGCTGAGCTAGACAAGTTCAATTCCTGCCAATTTTGCGTTGAACAACCAACAAGCTGGTTATCAGTATCATCAAAGATACATAGGCTAGGTAAGATAGTAATGAGCATAATGATTTTGTATTTGGTGGTCAAATTCTTACCACATAGTCCTCACCTCACATATATTGAAAAGAACTTTCGCTCTTAATAAAATCACAATTACAAAATTGAGTGGAAAAAATTGAGTATGCATGCATGGTGTATATATCTACATTAATACAGTACGATATTAAGATATTTCTAAAGCTTGGAGAATATCTCCTTAACCGATGAATAAGTCCCCAAAATTGGAAACTTAAACAAAGAAATAAGCTTGCAGATGAATAAGCTTGCAGATGCTACCCAACAAAACAAAGAACAAGAAACTTAAACAAAGAAACTTAAAGCATAATACCTTGATTGTATTGATGGCAATTGTCTTAGACGTCGCCGGAATTTTTGACCATCTGTCGTAAGACAATGGTAGTATTTGACCATTTCTTGCAATTACCCCTATGAAATTAGCAAATGTAGATGCTTCCTTGCCCACAGGTTGGTTTGCAGGGTTGACGGTCACCACAATTTTGTCGTTCGGCTGACGCTTCCAGACATCTGCCATCCTCGTCGGTCCCCTGTTTTTTTTTATTGGCGGTGCACTCCCCTCACCCATCTCAAACTGAGTGTCAATCTCCATCTCTTCTGGAGACTGTCCCTGCACATCCTCCGTGATTGGTGTTGTCGAGGGAGCCCTTTTTGTAGGTCGTCGAGGCATTTTTCACTAACAACAAAAAACATCATATTAATTGCAATGTGGGGAAAACCACTTTCATAAACAAACAAAATATATCCATCAGTTGTAATATATCCAACAATCTGTAATGCTGAGTCAGCTAACTAAGTCCAGTAAGTACACTAAATAAACTATGATTAGCCACACACAAAAAATACTAATTTTTGCAAAATTGGTCATATGGGTTTGATCAAAACTCCTCAAACAAACAGTAAATATTAATCTTCATCACTAAAATCAACATTAAATGTTCCAAAAAACACATTAACACCAACACAGAGAACTATCTCCTTATTTCCTTAAGTGTACTACCAAAGCATGTAACAAAAAAGAAAAAGAAAAAGAAAAACTTGTTCATAAAGCTTGTCACAAAAAAGAAAAAGAAAAACCAAATACACATGTAAATCACTACATCTTTGAATCTAAGAACAGAACAGAGAATGTTTATTATAATCCAATATCATCCAATACATCTCCTGGCTCTCCATCCGTACGAAGCCAATTAGGACTACTGTTGTCATCTGTTATGTTTACATCTAATATTGGAAACTCATTAGCAATATAATTGTCCATGGGATCATCATTCTCATCATCTGCAGCCTCGCCCAACTGAAATACATCTCTTGGTTGCATAATAAGTGCAATGTGAGTTTTGGGGCAAACTGGATCTTCAACATAGAACACTTGAAGGACTTGGGATGGAAACACAAATGGCTCATGACTAATGTGTATACCTATGTGAATCAAATTTGAGAAGTTTACAATTGTAAAACCTAATTTATCCTTGTTATTTGGATAATTCTTATCCAAACCAGCCCATTCCCCGCGAAATAAGACTACCCGGAATTGACCATAATAATCCAACTCGATGATATCCGTGAGCATCCCATAATAGTCAATATCTACATCTATAGGATTCGCGTCTTCCCTAGTAGCATAACTTCTAGTCTTTGACGTGACTACAATTCTACTGTTCTGGGACTTCAAATAGCGTTCACGATCTTTAGTATGAAATCTGAAGCCATTGTGTATATATTCCCTGAATCTTTTAACCATTTTATGGGGACCTCTCGCCAGAATCTTTATTTCAGGTGATAGATCCTCATCATGCAATTTAGAGACCTATATATGTGACGGTTAATCGTTTAAGTACAGTGACGAATGTAGATATAAAATATTTGCTAATAAGTTGATATTTCACTTACATGAGATTGAAACCAAGTATGAAATTTTTCATTCATTATCTTACTTTGATCACGTGGTCTCAATCTTCTCGGTCTAGCTGTTCTTTTAATCTCACGGATAAATTCACTATAAATTATAAAATGATAGAAATGATAGTTAGTTAAAATTATGTCTCGATTTTAATGCAATATAAACGACTACAAAATTGACTTACGCTCGAAATGGCTCAACTTCTGCATGGTGATCTAGTACATAACGGTGTGCTTGTTCCCATGTTAAGTTATCTAATTCAAATGCGTCAACTTTACCAATAGTAGTGCCAGCAGTCTGAAAGAGATACTTAGCCCCGCCAAGGTTTGATGTGTCTGGGTTTCTCCTTGGCCTATTCAGACTTGTCTCTACACCCATAAGATATCTTGAACAAAAATTAAAGCACTCTTCCGATAGATAGCCTTCAGCTATCGAGCCTTCTGGATATGCTCTATTTTTAACATATCCCTTAAGACGATAAAGGTACCTATATAGTTAAATATTTTGGTCATAAAAAATAAATAAATACATCACATAAAGTAGATAAACCAGATAGATGTTCAATGAAGGATAAATATTACCTCTCAATGGGATACATCCACCGATAATGTACGGGTCCCCCGAGTCTAGCTTCACCGGCCAGGTGGATTATCAAGTGAATCATTATAGTAAAAAATGATGGAGGAAATATCCTCTCCATTTGACAAAGTACCACTGCAGCATGTTGCTCCAATTGGTCAAGATCTTCAATACGTAGAACTCTCGAACAAAGTCCTTTATAAATACTACAAAGATCCTTGATGACGGCAGTGACTTGCTCACACATCGAAAACCTTAGAGCCACGGGAAGGAGATCTTGCATCAATATGTGGTAGTCATGTGACTTTGGACCCTGAAGCTTCTTCTCCTTAGAGTTGACGCACCATGCTATGTTAGATGAATAGCCATCAGGGACTTTAATCTCCTGTAACACTTTGCAAAATAATCCCAATTCTTTTTTGGACATTGAATAAATTACTGGAGGGAGATGGACTCTGCCACTGGGTAAATGCTCTGGGTGCAACTCATGTCGTATATCCATCGAAACTAAATCAAGGCGACACTTGAGATTATCTTTGGTCTTCCGATCATTCCCCATGACAGTTCCTATACAATTTTTGCCAATATTTTTACCAATGTGCATCACATCTAAATTATGACGTAATGAGTTGAATTCCCAATACGGCAACTCAAAAAAAATGCTCTTCTTCTTCCATGACCCTAAATCAACCATGTTGTTCATCTGCATCGCATAAGTCAGTGTCCTCATCCCTGGCTTTTCTCTTGCATTTCCTGATGACTTCTGGTTCTTTGTCGTAATTGAAATTATGACCTTGTAATCGCCTAGACACATCTGACCCTGTCAAAATTTCAGGCGCATGCCCCCACTCCTGCAACCCATCAAATGTTGAAGTTTCTGACCTGAATATGTGTGTGTCATGCAACCATCTTCGATGACCCATGTAACAAAATTTTCTACCATTATACAACCATTTTGAATAGTATGATCAGCACAACAAGGACATGCATAACGCCCTTTGGTACTATAACCGGATAAATTTGCATATGCAGGAAAATCATTGATTGTCCAAGTCAACGCAACCCTGAAACGAAAAGTTTCTTTAGCTGTTGCATCATAGGTTGGAACACCCTCCCATAATTGTTGAAGTTCATCTATTAATGGTTGAAGGTACACGTCTATATCATTTCCTGGACTTTTTGGTCCAGGAACATATGCAGGAAAATCATTGATTGTCCAAGTCAACGCAACCCTGAAACGAAAAGTTTCTTTAGCTGTTGCATCATAGGTTGGAACACCCTCCTATAATTGTTGAAGTTCATCTATTAATGGTTGAAGGTACACGTCTATATCATTTCCTGGACTTTTTGGTCCAAGAATTATCATTGACAACATAAACGATGAAGGTTTCATACATTTCCAAGGGGGCAAATTGTACGGAATTAACACAACGGGCCATATGCTATATGTATTGCTCATTTGCCTGAATGGGTTAAAACCATCACTGGCTAATCCAAGTCTCACACTTCGAGGATCTTCAGCAAAATCAGGATATCTTTCATCAAATTTTTTTCAAGATTGAGAATCAGCCGGGTGTCTGAGAATCTCGTCATCCTTGCAACATTCTGCATGCCATCTCATATCCGAAGAAGTTTTAGATGACATAAACATTCTTTGCACCCTAGGAATAAGAGGAAAATATCGCAAAATTTTTGCAGGCCTCTTTTTCCTACTTGTTTTAACTGAGTCATCAGCTTCTTGGCCTTCATTTGGTTTTCTTTTCCATTTTGACGTTCCGCATATTTCACAATTCTGTAGTCTAACCTTATCCCCCCTGAATAGCATACAATCAAATGGACAAGCTAAAATCTTCTCATACCATAAATCAAAAGACTTCAGAAATTTTTTGGTAGCATGGGATGATTCTGGAATACAAATTTCGGGAAATGCTTCATTCAACAACTGAAGTAGCATGTTGAAGGACTTAGCGGACCACCCGTTTAAAGTTTTGATCTGAAATAATCTAACAATGAATGCAAATTTTGTAAATTTTGAGCAATCACGGTACAATGGTGTACTAGCATCTTCCATTAACTTAGTAAAGGCTTCATATTCTTTATTTACTTCAGAATCTTGTCTTTCCTCTTCCAATCCTCCACTAATGTCTACAGTTACTGTTGGCTCGTTATGGACTTGTGTTGTTGGACTATTGGAGTGTGTTGGATTGTTACGAATTCCAAATGCATCCCGCAATAAATCTTGCATCTCATCGGCCACATTTAAGTCGTCATTTGATATGGGCTCGTCTTCATCTTCTAACACACCCGGTTGAACTGGAATTGCATGGGCATGCTCTCCATTGCAAAACCATTGTATGTACCCTTGGAGAAAACCATTGATCACCAAATGTGTTTCAACTTCGACGCATGTCTTCAGATGACAGTTAGTACACCGCCAGCATGAACAAAGAATCAAATTTGGATCACGAGAATTATTCTTGGCAAAAATAATAAAATCTTTAACGCCGTTCCGATACTCCTTTGATAATCGTGATTTGCTCATCCAGCTTTTATCCATTTCAACAATATCACTAAATCTGAAATTAAAATTTCATAGATTTAAATATTAATAACATCTACCTTACTATGTTGATTGGTCATGAATAGTGTGAAATAATTATTGAAAAATGAGGGGGTCATGTGAAATAGGAAATGCTTGTCAAATCCCAATGAAGGGGGTCTTGTGAAATAGGAAATTGGAGCGTGGCCCACTAAAGCATTTTATTGGTTAAGTGATAAAAGATGATAGGCTAACCACACATGCTTCTTCTCCCATTATTAAAAAGTATACTTTAGATGTCTTTCTTAAGTTTTATGATCAACAAGTTTGATTCTGTTATGATGATGTATTATCCCTTTCCCATTATTTCTAATTTAACCAAGAGGTGAAATGAATGATGTAAGGTATTGCCTTCAAAGAAATGGATAATGCATTTGATCTATTTGACAGATTTATCTTTGTCTTTAAATCTCCGTAGGCTATGTTCAAATTTTTTTTTTTAAGATAAGCTATCATAAGTATTTTATATATGAGATTAAACTTAAAGATTTGTGTTTCTCTCTTTAGAAACATTTTCTCGTTTACTTTTTTATAATTAATTTTAAGAGATATATTGGCATTTGATATTTATTTTTTTAATAAAATTTTAAATACAGGTATGTTCCATCACACTTGCATCTTATGCTAATTGAGCTAGTAAAGAACTCTCTGCGTGCAGTTCAAGAACGAATCGCGAATTCCGATAAAGATGCCCCTCCCGTAAGAATAGTTGTAGCAGGTGGAATTGAAGATGTTACTATAAAGGTATGCTTGTTACAGTTCTCTACAATTATTGGAAGCTCTATAATGCAATGTTAATGAGTTAATGCATCTCTTAATCCACTATTGTATTTATGTGAGTATTTCTTCCCTGATCTCATGCATTATATTCTAATTGTTATCTCCAATAACATATGCCTTACACAAATTTGAACTGTATGCAATATGATTGTCAAACAAAAAGATTCTTTTGATTCTCCTCCTTGTCTTAAGATATTGATACCTTCTTTTTGTACAAATGTCATTAAGTAACATTAGCAACTATTTGGTGCTGTAGAAACCTAAATGTTAATAAATTAGTTAAGAATTGAGATAACACAATTTCTTTTTCTGGTTTGGCCTATAATTTCATATCACAGGTATCTGATGAAGGGGGAGGCATACCAAGGAGTGGTCTTTCAAAAATTTTCTCATATCTTTATAGTACTGCAAAAAATCCACTAGATGATAACTATTGAGTCACTGATGGAGTAACTATGGCTGGCTATGGTTACGGGCTTCCAATCAGTCGCTTATATGCTCGATATTTTGGGGGTGATTTGCAAATAATCTCAATGGAAGGATATGGTTAGCTCAAGATCTTATAATGTGAATACTTTTTGCTACTTTATTTTCCATTTGGCCATTTTCTATCCATCATGAATGTACTTTTTCAAGCATAATTAGGAAGATATTAGCATAACTGTAAAGCAGTTAGGTTATTCCTGTACAGTATTATAAGAAACTAGTTCATAAGAAATACTTAAATATAAGAAATTATTGATAAATCCCTTACCATTTAGATAAACTATGAACTGTACAGTATTATATTAATAAATAAAACACGATGTAGTTCACCTTATCTAATGCTAAAGTCTAATAATTATATTTTTAAAAGAGAAAGTCAAGAAAATGCTTACACTGCTCTGAATTAAATCTCTTCCAGCATACCAGAACAAAACACCGAGGCCAACTATTGGTATAAGCACTCAAAGGAGCTGTTAAAGTTACATTAGCATTAGCAGAAAGCCTATAACCAAATAATGTTCATTTTACACAAAATCAAAATAATTAACAACATTAAGTAAAGGACCAAGTTCATAGCAATCAACTAGTCATTTTCTACAAGGATTAAACCAACTTACAGAGATGTTCTATTGTTAGTAAAAAATGAGATGATCTACAAAGAACAACAAAGCCCTTGTCCCAAGTATTTTGGGTCTCCTACGTCAATCCTTCTCTTCCACTCACTCAACTCTACTCTACTGACGATCATCTCCTTCATCAAATTAACACTTTTCAAATCCTTACCCGTAGTCCTTTTTGGTCCCCTAACTTCCATCCTATCAATTTTCCTAATTAGGCAATTACCAATCCTCGTTGACACCATTGTATGTGTCCAAACCACCTCAATCGGTTCCCCCGCATTTTATCTTCAATCGGGGCAACCTCTTCTTTCTTCCGCATGCATTCATTTCTTATTTAGGGTGTTTCCACTCATCCACCTTAACATCCTCATACCAATTTTAATGCACACAGGAACACTAATTACTATACATAGAAAGGTGTAGCTTTTGATTTATTACTAATAAAAAAAATTAATCATCTAATCTTATCAAATTTATTACTAATAAAATTCCCAATAATTAGAGAAGATTTAATCATCTAATCTTATCTAATCTAATTTCCTAAACTAGGGTTTATAAAACTCTTCATGCTTCAATTGAATGTATGAAGTTTTTTTGGTAGTGCATTAGGAAAAACCCTAATTAGTCCACATTATCAAATCCCAATCCATTCTTAACTCGCAAAATACCCCTAAATCACAGTTTATTCAGCACAAAATCCCAAACAATTTCATTAAAAAATAAAAAATTTATTAAAATCTTAAAATAATCATACCGGAGATAAGAGAAGGTTTGAGATCTAGAGAGAGACGATCGGGCGAACACGGCAGAGGA
The DNA here is from genome assembly GCA_017893485.1 of Hemerocallis citrina. NCBI lineage: Eukaryota > Viridiplantae > Streptophyta > Magnoliopsida > Asparagales > Asphodelaceae > Hemerocallis > Hemerocallis citrina. The sequence continues at coordinate 96,554,434 of CM030366.1, forward strand.
GACGATCGGGGGGCGCACGGCGGAGGAGAAGAGCGATAGGGTTTGGGATTGCGGCGAGGGATTTGGGTAGCGGCGCCGCAGATTTGGAGATGAGGGATTTGGGTAGCGGCGCGAGGGGATTTGGAGAGGAGATTTGGAGACGACGGATTTGGATTTGGAAATTTGGAGGCGAGGAGAATTGGAGGAGGAGTCGCGCACGAGGAGAATTGGAGGCGAGGAGAATTGGAGGAGGAGGCGAGGAGAATTGGAGGGGATTTGGATATTCGGTGGAGTCGGTGCGAGGGATTTTGGTTTTGCGCGTCTAGGTAGGGTTTTGGACGAAATTGGAGAAGGAGGAAATTATACACAGTATTCTGCGGTTAAGGAGGAAATTATGCGGTTAAGGAAATAAGTAATACTGGGAGTCCACAGTATTCGATTAAAGGATAATTATATACTACCCCTGGCGCTTATTATACAACGCCGGGGAATATAAGATATCCCCGGCGTTTCGTATAAAGCGCCGGTGAATAAGGGTATTTTTTTTATTATTAATTCTTCCCCGGCGTTTAATAAAAGCGCTGGGGTAAAAACGCCGCTGTAGGATAATTAATTTGTAGTGTCTGTAGTACCTATACTTGCTGATGTGATTCCCTAAATCTAAACCTGATTATATCATGTTAGTATGACACCATTTAGCACATATTCAAGACGGTTTAATAACCATAATAAAAGTAATCAAGCCAGGGTATGGGAAAGATCTAGTAGTGGGAAAGCATAGAAATATGTACTTAGAAAGGGGTCCATGTTTCCCATATAATTATCTGTATTCTGACCCTGTCTACATTGCTTCTTATGTAAGAAGGTGTAGAGTAGAAGAGAACCACTAGGTTCTGTCTGTCTGTTTCTGACCCTGTCTACATTACTTCTTATAGGAAGGTGTAAAGGAGAAGAGAACCACTAGGTTCTATCTGTCTGTTCTGATATCTGCCTGACCCTGAGTACACGGCCCTATAATATCCCCTACGAAATCTAAGGCGAAACTGTTTTGTAGTAGCAACCATGTAGTAAAAACTGGGATGCATGTCGTGCTACCTAGACAGTAATCACACAATACTTACATTAATCTGAATCTGTTTCTGAATCTGTTCTGAGATCTGAATCTGAATCTGATATATGGAAATCTAAATCTGAATCTGAATACCTGTAATATGAAATCTGTTATCTGATTACCTGACATATCTGTTTAGCTGACACTTGACACTTAACATTTGAGACATATGCTAGGATACCATGTTAGTTGATTTTACTATACCGTGTTAGGTCTGTTCTGATGATCAGTTAGATCTGTTTAGTTTTCATGTGCTTGTATCCTACTCTATTTTGTAACCCGGACTTGCCATTGACGGATACTTGTGTTTTCTCTTTTTCTTTTTCTTGCATTCTATGAATTGCAGATTGTGGCGGACAGGTTCAGGATGGTGTTGGAGACTTGCAGTATTAGTTGCTTTTGATTATTTTTATTATTTCTGTTTCGTGCTAGAACAATAATTGTATTCTTGAGACTTGGATTATAATTGTATTTGAGACTTGAATATTATTTGTATATGGGCGATGTGACCCAGAATATTTGTTTTCCAGACTCTGTTTTATTTGAGAACATGATATTTGATTTCAAGTAATTTTTGTTGGTAAAATTGTTTCAATGTTGCATATTGGTTCCACTTTTTTGCTTCCGACTCTGATATATTGCCTGTGATGTGTTGCAAAGATTTCTGAAACAGCTTAAGGATGATAATAATCATTCGCTGGGCTTTTGTTACGTGCTCGTATTCCGCATTTTTGGGAAGCGGGGCGTGACACTTGGCGAACGAAACGGCGAGCTCGAAGAGCATTGACTGGTCAACACATTTTTTGGTGTTTTCAACTCGGAAACACGTCTGCTCAGATATGACGGCGGGTTTGGCAAACGGGGGGTCGAGCTTGGCGAACGAAACGACGAGCTCGAAGAGCATTGACTGGTCCATGCATTTTTTGGTGTTTTCAGCTCGGAAACACGTCTGCTCGGATATGACGGCGAGCTTGGCGAACGGTGTGTCGAGCGATTCAGACGATGCGGCGAACTGGGAAAGCATTGACTGGTCAACGCATTTTTTTGTGTTTTCAGCTCGGAAACACGTCTGCTCGGATATGACGGCGAGCTTGGCGAACGGTGTGTCGAGTGATTCAGACGAAGCGGCGAACTTGGAAAGCATTAACTGGTCAACGCTTTTTTTGGGGTTTTTAGCTCGGAAACACGTCTGCTCGGATATGACGGCGAGCTTGGCGAACGGTGTGTTAAGCGATTCAGACGAAGCGGCAAAATTGGAAAGCGTTGACTAGTCAACGCATTTTTTGGTGTTTTCAGCTCGAAAACACATCTGCTCAGATATGACGGCGAGCTTGGCGAACAGTGTGTCAAGCGATTCAGACGAAACGACGAACTTGGAAAGCGTTGACTAGTCTGGCGAACTTGGAAAGCGTTGACTGGTCAACGCTTTTTTGATGTTTTCAGCTCGGAAACACGTCTGCTCGGATATGACGGCGAGCTTGGAGAACGGCGTGTCGAGCGATTCAGACGAAACGGCGAACTTGGAAAGCGTTGACTGGTCAACGCATTTTTTGGTGTTTTCAGCTCGGAAACACGTCTGCTCAGATAAGACGGCGAGCTTGGCGAACGGTGTGTCGAGCGATTCAGACGAAGCGGCAATCTGGAAATGCATTGACTGGTCAACACATTTTTTGGTGTTTTCAGCTCAGAAACACGTCTGCTCGGATATAACGGCGAGCTTGGCGAACGGTGTGTCGAGCGATTCAGACGAAGCGGCGAGCTCAAAAGGCGTTGACTGGTCAACGGGTTCGAGCTGCTTTTGGTTGCTTCTCTTTTGTCGTTTTGTATTCTGACCACCTAGACTTCCGTGCTTGTTGAGCCGCCTAAGCTGTGCGGCCCAAGCCCATCAAATTTTACTATAAGTCCCTATTCCTTCTCTTTTTTATCTCACTTTCTCACTTTCACTTCACCGGCGATTTCTTCTCTTCGTATCTTTGAGCGGAGCTTCCTGTGTCTTTTCCGTTCTCCGACGAGCATTCCGACCGTGGTTGTCACTTCTCAGGTAATTTATTTTAATTTTAAGAGATGTCTAGGGTGTCTTCCAGCGAAAAGGCCTCCTCCTCGAGTCAGCATGAGGTAGTCCCCGGGTCCACTCCTTCTTCGGTCGATAAGGGGAAGGCCCCCATTGTCCTGTCCTCTCCCGAAATAGAAGAAGATCTCGTCGTTGAAGGCGGAGGCGGCGAGGTGGCTCTCTCTTCGTCGGTAGTGGAAACAATAGTGGAGAGAGATCAGAGGATGGGTGCATTCGGGAGACATTCGATCGCCGTGTCTATCCTTGGGGGAACCCGGCAGTATGGTGCAGAGGAGTTGAGGCGAACGGAGCAAGGGTTGGCGCAGTTTTACGAGGAGAACGATCCAAGGGAGCGCACAGAGGCGAACAAAATTGTTAGCATCCTGAAGGAGTCAGATATGCGAATCATCCGGATGTGCTTCATGATCCCTCTGGAGTTCGAACTCGTCGTCCCTGGGCCAGGAATCAAGTCTTGTTCTTCTCTCCCCTCCGATACTTGTATTATTATTCCCTACGACGCTTTCTATGCGGGGCTACGCCTCCCTCTACACCCTTTCATAAGGGGAGTGCTGCAATGGTATGGAGTATGCCCTATTCAGCTGATGCCGAACATTTGGAGGCATGTCACGAGGTTCGTTCTCCATTGCCAGGCGACCGGGATCGAATCTAGGATCAGCATACTTCGTCGTCTGTACAAGATCCATCAAAAGACGAGGATGGAGTACCGTTTCTACCTCACTGCTCGGAAGGGCGTTAAGTTGGTCGACAACCCTGACTCCGTGAAGTGTTTGCAAGATAAATACTTCCTTGTTTGGGATAAAAAGCCGTGGAACATTCCCACGGTATGGAGGGAAGATGTGCCGAAGAGGGCGAAGATGGAGCCGTCCTTGAGTCCCTAGTACAGTTCTCTTTCATCGATCGTATTCCAAGTACTTTAGTAGTAACAAAATTCTGATTTTTTTTAAATCTTTTTTCGCAGGAACTTCTGCGATGGACTTTGAGGATATCATGAACAGGCGATCAGCGCTGAGTGGCAAGCGAGTTGAGCAGAAGAAGAGGAAGCGTGTCGTTGCTCGGCCAACTCCGTCGAGGGCAGCTCGAGTTGAGAGTGTCGCAGCCCCCCGTCGTGGACTTGGAGGCCGTTCCTTCTCCCGTTGCTCCGTCGGCGAAGGAACTCGACTGTTCGGCTCTACTCGCCCTGATAGCTCCGCCTCGCACGATGGCAGCCGAGGTGATACTGACGGACAAGCTGAAGAGGATCTTCATGCCGGATTGGCAGGTCCTTAGGCACGACGGTTTCCTCAGAGACTCGACGAGTTTCATGGATGCCGTCCGCAGCCTCGCCACGCCCAAGGATAAGGCGGCGATGGAGCACGGGACAGTGGGTGACTCGGCCTTGGAGATCGCCAAGGCGCAGATGACGGTAAGCCTCAATCTCCCGTTCGACCGTTGTCTTCTTTATTGTGTCCCACACTTAAACCACTACTTTTCTCGCAGGCAATCTGTCATTTCAGCCACTTGATGAAGCGAGTGGCGGAGCAGGAGAAAGAGCTGAAGGCTCTGCAGGATCGAGAGAGGTTGGAGCGCTCGAAGGCCAAGAGAGAGCTAGAGGCGGCCGCTCTCAAGGCAGAAATGCAAGCCACCGAGATCAGGCTACTGGAGGAGGCGCTGGCGAAGACAAAGGACTCCGCTACTGCGGAGAAGGAGGAGATGGCTCGGGAGTGGGCGGCTGAGAAGGAGAAGACCGCATTCGAGATGGACATGGCGGTGAAGGACGCCAAGGCCGCGGCGGAGAAGGAGGCGATCGGCTATTTGGAGCAGAACATGCAGAAGGTCTACGCCAAGGCGCTGAAGGATGTCGGAGCAGAATATGATGCATGACCTGTTGGAGGATTTAGATGTCCTAATTTAACTGCAGTATAAGATTCTTCAGGCCGACGTGAACCACCAAGGAATTCATCAACAATCATATTTAACTTTAATATAGGAACTATAATATATATTAGCTATGTTTATCTTTAGTTACTAACACATATTGTTTAGTAAGTTTCACAAATTCCTACACTTCCATTCACCTAACCTTCCAAATTCTAGTAATATTCCAAGAACACATGAACAACTACCTCATAGAAGAAATTAGGAATATTTTTTTCGGAACATGTGCAAGTGGAGATATAGAAAGATGCACAATGAAAAACAAAAGAAGAAATATAATGTATGAACAGGTGTCCAACACTCACTCCCAAGCTCATAGCCATTGGGTTCCTCCCCAGGTGCATGGAGAATTGATATGAAAACACAGCCATCAGGGTAAACTGAGATTTGCAAAACAAAATATCCTAAGTTCACAGAAAAATAATAATACAAAATTGAAAAACTTAAAATAAAATAAAAAGGCAAACGTAAATAACCATTTGGGTGCCACATCTCTGATGTAAGTCTAACAGAAGGGGGACAGTTAGGATAATTATCTGGAAAACTCATGATGGCATTAAAAAAGCCGCCCTCACTGCAAGGCTGTGAAGCACCGATACGGGTACGGCGACACGGATACGGGGACACGAGTGCGGGGGATACGGCAATTTTCAAAAAACTAGGATACGGAATACGGCGGGATACGGCAATTTTCAAAAAACTAGGATACGGAATACGGCGGGGATACGGCTATATATATATATATATATATATATATATATATATATATATATATATATATATATATATATATAAATAAAATAAGAAAATGGTAAATATCATTTATTAAACATAAAAAAGAAAAAGCATACTACAATAATTGTTCATCAACATAAAAAATTACATAAATAAACATAGCAAAGTCACAACCAATATAACATAAGCAGAAATCAAATAGTGGACAAGTCTGAAATTATAACAAAAGCTTCTCCATCACATCATGCTTAGCCAAGTTGATCATCATCATCATCATCACCAACTTCCTCAAATAGCACAGCCTCCATATCAGGTTCATCAAGCGAAAGATCTGCTATCTCAAGCTCCCCAGTACCATCTAAAGGATCAAAAACATCCCCTCCTACATCCCACATCCTGGTTTCTCCTTGCATATAATGCTCATTCTTCCTTGAAAGTAGGCGAAGATTAGAGTGTACAAACACCAAATCTTCTGCACGTTGTGGCAAAATTTTGTTTCTCCTAAGTGAATGGATAAATGAGTATGTACTCCAGTTCCTCTCAGCATATGAAGATGAGCATGGTTGTGCAAGTAGCTTCAAAGCTAGGGTTTGTAAATTTAGAGTGGAAGTGCCATAAAATAACCATCATCCCTTAGCATCCAGATGGGCTCTATCACTCAAAGAATCAAATGAAGAAAATGCATCTGAAGCTCCTGAAAATTTGGTGAACTCCATGATCACCACCCTTCGCTCAACAGGATCTAGAAAATATCGCTTCAAACACTTGTTTCTCTCTTCAGAAATTTCATAATCTCTATGAGGTGCAAGCCGATTAGGAGCCTCCCTAAGCCACTCTTCACTATAGTATCTGTATAGCAAGAAGCCAATACTTATTTAAAGACAATACTTACTGAAACTTATGAATAAAGCAATCTAAGGATCATAATATTAATATATTATAAAATGCATAAATGTGTTGACTAATTAGTAATTACCTTGGGTTCAACGAATGTGCTAAGCAATGAAGTGGCCTGCTGCTCTTATTCCATCTATCAACAAGAATCTTATGGACGATGTCATAGAAGCTAGATTCTTCATGATCTGCCAAGCCTTCTCTGCGAAAAATTACTTGTTTAACCTTCTCAATCATTGAATCCCACATATCATAGATCAAATGAAGAGCAGGTTTATCAGTATCTGCAAATCGAAGCATATCATAAATGGGAGCAGTGAAGGCAAGTATGTAGTCAATCTTATCCCACCATAGATCATTTAGAATCTTTTCCTTCACAAACTGCGATTTAATTGGATCATCTTCACGGTAATTAGACCATCTATCACTAATCACCATTGTTTGCAGTTCTCCTTTTACCAGCTTGAATCTTTTCAACATCACAACAACAGAAGCAAATCTGGTTTCAGCAACTGAGAGTAACTTCAAATTTACATACTCATTAAACATTGCCAATCTCATGGAATGATTGTTGATGAAATTTCTAATTTGGACAACCTCTGAAGCAACATCAGCAATCCAACTCAATGCTTCATGTGCCTCATGTGTCTCTGCATTTCTTTCTGAATCTGTTGGTGCACATATATTCTTCAAGGCTAGATTAAGAGTGTGCACGACACATGGTGTCCAAAAGATCTGTTCAAATTGTTGTTCTACAAGCATCTCTGCCGACTTGCACACTGGGACATTATCGGTTATGACTTGGACCACATTCTTCGATCCCACTTCTAAAATTACTTCTTTCAAAAGATTGGCAATAAAATACTTATCTTTATACTCACCTTCACAATTCACTGCTCTTAGAAACATAGGTTGGCTGTCTGTTACAGCCATGAAGTTTATAATCGGCCTCCTTTGAGCATCTGTCCATCCATCAGAAACAATGCTTATTCATTTCTCCTTCCACGTTCCCTTAATGGGTTCTAAGAGTCTTTCAATGTTTGCTCTTTCCTTCTGAAGCAATGTAGTTCTCAAGGCATTGTAGCCTGGAGGAACAAAACTAGGAAGATTGTTGTTAGCCGCATAACTAAAAGCACTTACATAGTATGGACTCCTAGAAAGGTGAAATGGCAACCCCGAAGCGTAAAACATCCTTGCTATTTAACTTTTCAATTGCTCTCTAGCTTCATTGTTGAAAGCTTTCTCTAGTAGAGAAGACTTTCTCTTCTTTGATGTATCTGACCCGTCAACTCTCAAAGCAGCAAATGCTGTTGAACTCCCTTGACTTGAAGAAGAACTGGGTGGAAGTGGGACGGTCGTCAAGTTAAACCTTTTCTCAATTTCTTCAACCTCTCTTTGCAATCTAGCTTTCAAAGATGCATCCACTTTTGAACACAGGGCTACACCAACCCCTGAAATTCTGAGCAAGTGAGCTTTGACCCGAGAATATGATCCTGTGAATTGTTTGTTGCAAAAGCTACACTGCCATCTTTGATTTCCACCCTTGTCTCCTAGCTTTTCAATTTTTGTAACATAATTTCAAAGTGTTGTAGTATCAGATTCTCGTTGGTTTGCGCCGGTGGGGTTCATGCTATCCATCAATAATCAACCTAAATTGGTTAGCAGAAACTTAGCATTTATAATTGAATTCATCATTGAGTTGTAGTCGCATATTTAGTATATACTTGTTAATAAATTTATGTTTTTTTTGTTTTTATGCAGATAGATGATAAATTGATAATTGAGAAACATCGGTAATGGGAAGATTTGAGCCGAGCGAGTTTATTTTCTTGCGCCAAAGAAGAAGTTATTCAATGTAAACTACAATGAGACTGCGAGTTTATTTACAAATGTAACTTGTACCTTGTACAGTTGTACGTGTAACTGTGTGATTGTAATTTTTGTCCAAAAGAAATGTACAGTGGTGTTCTTATTAAGTGGAAGTTGTGGAAGTGGAACTATGTTACACCAAGTTTGGAGGGTTAGTCTTTAAAAAGGAACTAAGGAAGCATCAATTAATAGAGGAACTAGTGATTTGTGACTTAGCTCAACAGTAGATATTTATAATAATTTCATGTATGACTAAGTAAACTCATGCATCATGTTATTCAACAGATCGAATTAAGGTAGAACTGGAAGTAATCAGATAGTATCATTTCTTGCTTACCAACAAACAGAGTCACAAGTAACTACTTAGCCTATTAATTAATAATTAGTAAGTTGCCATCACCAATTATTTTTGATTCAGCGGATAATCACAAACACAATGTCACATTAAAAATTAATAGCAAAACCACATGATGACAGCGGTTCATTTATGCAGAGGACAAATGGCACAACAAAACTCACAAATCGTAACCTAAAAAGTTTCATGAATGGCAGCTAGCTATCTGATTCACTGTGTCTAAAACAAACAACATCTAATATACATAAACTAAACCAACATATCAAATCATATAATTGAATCTAGAAGAAGCAAAATCCTAATACCCATAATATAGCATATAGAAAACTTCACAGCAATAGAACTAAGGAAACATCTAAAATACTCATTCACACTTCACAGCAATAGCATATAGAAAAGGAAACATCTAAAATACTCATTCACACTTCACAACAATAGCATATAGAAAAGAAAAGCAAGCAGAAAACTTCTAAAATAAAGCATAAATTTAAAAAATTAAGCATAGGTCTACCGTCAAAGTTCGTCGCCGTCGGTTCGTCGCTGTCAACAGTCGAGTCGTCTTGCTGCATCGCTGTCGACACCGAGAGTGGTGGAGGAGAAGATGAGAGTGTTGCGTCGCTGTAGACCCCGTGAAGTTCGTCGCCGTCGACCCAGTGAAGTTCGTCGCCATCACCAGAAGAAGGAAGAGGTGTTAGGGTTTCGATCGATTGGGGCTCAAAGTTAGGGTTTCGAATCTTTCGATCGATGATGAGATTGAGGAAGAGGAGTGGATAATGAAGTTGGGATTTGAGATTGAAGAGTGGGTTTCGATCGATGGGGGCTAGAGAGGGTTTCGATCGATCGGGGATTGAGAGAGAGAGAGAGGGAGATTGGGGACGGGTTTCAGAGAGAGAGGGATTTTTTTATCTGAGAGAGAGTGGATAATGAAGACGGGTTTGAGAGAGAGTGGAAAACAGATAGTTTTTTTTTATAATTGGGCCGGGCCGTATCTTAAAAGAATTTTTGCCGTATCCCGCCATATCCGATTAATAGGAACTGTAGGATACGGCGGTAGACGTGTCCCATACGTATCCCGCCGTAACCCGTATCGGACACGTACGGGATACGGATACGCAGTGCTACATGGAGTGTCCGTGCTTCCCAGCTGCAAGGCAATGACAGTTCATTAAAATTGGTACAAAAGAATTACCCAAAGACAAAGATTATAGAAGAAAAAGTGAAGTAAATTCAGCATAACATGCATCTAAATCACATTGTTTTGGATTCAATGAAAAAGAAAAATTAAACACATTATGACCGTGAACAAATAGACATAACAGCTTAACTGCTTAACAGCCTTGCAACACTATCCCAACAATAGTAGTTGACACATATGGATCATGCTTCTCGATTTGTACTATGGTGATCTTTATTGAATTATTCTAAACAGGCTCCGACATTAAACAGTAACGAGGGTTCCCACAGAATTCTTCCATTAAAGACCAACGATGATTGCTTTAGCAGTGTAGATAAATAAAACCAACAATCATCAGATAAGAAATGCATCAACAACTCAAGAAACACTGGCATAAAAAAGTCAGCACCTACATGTTTTAGACACTAACAACAAGACAGTATCTTTACATAGAAAAAATGATGGAGTATATCAACTTAAATAGGAACTTTTCATTCATAGATGAACAATTCCTTCATCTACAGGGTGTTAGAGAGGACAACAACTAGAACACAACAAATCATTGTAAAGATCAACTCCCATTAAAACCCCAACAACTTTCCATAAACCCTCAATTCTTTACAACATCCAAACAACAAGTCTGATAAAATTTTCTACGAAGAAAAAAATAAATCCACACAAATCCAAACCGAATTTGATTGCTTCCACTCGATACCTCCATAGCTATTGAACATATATATATCCTCATGTAATTTCCTAACCCTAAAAATTTTCAGAAAAATTCAAGAACCAACAAAAATCAATCAAAACAAATAACAGTTATTATTAAACAAAATTTTTTTAAAAAAGCAACTTACTATAGGGTGTCGGGGGCTCCGATGATCGTAACGCTCCACTCGAAGATGTTGTTGTCGTCAAATAAACCGGCCGAAAACCCATCAACCGGATTCTTGCTAAGATCTAAAAAAGTGATTTTTATAAAGGAAAAAAAGGAAGAAGAGGAAAAAGATGGTAACTTTGAGTTGTTTTAGGAGGAGGAGGCTTGCCTGGCTTGATGCCACCATTAGAGAACAAGAAGAAAAAGAAGGAGAAAGAGAGAGAGAGTGAGAGAGAGACCACAATTTAAAAATGTCGCTATAGATTGGATCTATCCTGGCGATTCATAACCTTCCTATCCCGGCGTTTACCCCAAACACCGTAATAGATAGACCACAATTTAAAATTAAAAAAAAGTCATATATCCCGGCGTTCATACCAAAGGCCGGGATAGTCATTGCGATTTGTAGTGTTTTATTTTTATTAATTGTTATTTATTTAATATTATTTTCCATTAAAATTTCACTTACCCCGGTGTTTTTTTGCAAAAAATGCCGAGGTAGCTCTTTTTCCCCCTTCCTGCTGCACGATTTGTAATTATAAACAATAATACACAAATATAGTAACAAATACTAAATTCAAAAAATTATTCAAATATATATTTCAATAATATAGACCCGAACATTTATGTTTACCAAAATAAGTTTTCTTCATACTATACAATGTATACACTCCCTAGTTACATGATACAAACTTTGAAATGATACTCAAACCATCTAATTAGTGAACAAGCAGCATTTAGATCTGCGCTGATATAATACGCTCTGAACAGTGCTTCAACACAGTCTGCAATATCGCAATATCGCAAGGCTTCAGGATCTTCCTTCCACCTAGAGGACAGTCATTCTCAGCGTCACTCCGTCCGCCCTGTCATGAAGAGGGGAAGGGAGGACGAACCAGAGCGTTGGGTGCAAGAGAGAGGTAGGGGGTTTGTTAGAGGAGAAGACACTAGAGGCCCTAATCGTCAGACCTCTAAAGAGGTGCGTCGCAACCATAGAGGTTCGGCCACTAGGGGGTCTGAGGTTGAGGGACAGAGAGTAGCTGCGAAGGGGAGTTCCCAGAGACGCCTGCCGATAGACGACGGAGCTCTGCAAGGGACATCTCACTCCTATAGAGACTCGTACCTGCTAGCGACGAAGAGGTCTTTGGGTGAGGTCGGAGGCGAAGGTCAGCGCAGAGTTGGGGGTGCTACGGAGACGGAGGTGGTGAAGAAGAAAGAAGACGAGGAAGGGGAATGGATTTTGTATAAGTCCAAACGTGTTAAGAAGGCGGAAAGAAGAGCAGAAATGAGCTCTTCCTCATCCTCTGCAATGGCCCGTTCTCCTAAGCAGCCTCTCTGCCACAAGTGCGCGGGGAAGGGCCATACGATCCACGAGTGCACCAACGATTGGTTTTGCTACGCGTGCAAGAGGTACGGCCACATCTCCAAGGATTGTGCCAAGTTCAAAGCTGCAGACAGAGCGCACAAGGAGTCTGGTTCGGCGCACTCTGGTGCTATTGTTCAGAACAAAGGTGAGCTAATCAAACTGGAGCAGTTGAAATCTGGGGAGAGCTCCGACTGCCGTAGGAGGTTTGCGAGAGCCATTATCACCCCGACTCCGATCATGGCGGAGTTTGAGGGTCGTCTTAGCTTTTCCGTCTTGTTGAAGATACATACTGGTAACCCATCAGTGGAGGCTATCCGGGAACTTCTCTCAGCTGCTGTGCGTCCGAGTTCGAGATTAGATTGGATTATCAAAAAACTGAAAGAGGATTCTTTGATGGTTTTTTGCAAAACAGAGGAAATCACGAAGGAGCTATTGGCCAGCAGAAGCCTTGATGGTGACGATTTCTTCATCACCATGAGTAGATGGTCAAGAAAGACGGGGTCTATGAGCATCGACTCTCGATCGGCGGTTTGGATCCGTTTATTTAACATGCCGCTCCAATGCTGGGTCAAGACGGGATTTCAAAACTTGGTTCATGGGTTTGAGGACCTTATCACCATCGAAAGAGCTACGGCAACCTTGTAAAGAAGAGAGTTCGCGAGATTACAAATAGGGGTAGAGGACCCGAGCTTCATTCCATCAGGGATTATAGCCCAATTCGAAGAGGAGAGGTATGAGATTAAGATCATCTTAGAACGCAAAAAAAAATCGGTTTCTTTCAGAGCTTCACCGGAGCGAGAGGGGTCGAACTCGGATTTGGAGGTGAAGTCTGTGCTCAAGGTGGACGATGAAGACAAGCCATTGGATCTTCTGAGATTCAACCAGGAGCGTCGGATGGGGGTCTTACATGCTAAAGCCTCCAAGCCGTTGGATCTTAGTAGGCCACATCGTGTCCTTCCATGCCAGCAGTCAGCGGATGAGGAGGGTAATCGAGAAGAGGTGAGAGCAAGATGTTTCAAAGGGAAGGGACAGCTGACTTTGGGTCAAACTCAAGAGACAGAGCTTTCGAAGAGACTGCCAGCGGTGCGTCCTATCGAGTCCACAGTAGAGGTACGAGGAGCTCCAATCGAGGCGGCGCGTCAATCAATCAACTCTGAAGCGGGGGGGGGGGCACGATGCAACAGATGGAGGTACTCAACCTTTCCAATGTCGATTTCAAATCTGCAGTGGAGAGGGCTATTAGGGAAATCACAGGCTCAATGATTTTCAAAGGCCCATCTATTGAGGGAGAGGGGAATAAGCCCATGGCCAGATTAATCCTGTAGGCTGCGTTGAAACTGGAGAGTTTTCAAGGGCATTGGAGGGATAGATTAGTGCTGTCACAGAGGCTCTCGAAGTAGGGGAGATCAGGCGTGACACCGACGAGGGGGTTTCGACTGTCAATGTGTTCGCGTTAGACGGAGTGGGTAGTCAAAGGGACGGGGAAGCTGTTAGCGACGTTCAGGAGGAAGAGACTAATTTCGAAGGAGACGATAGAATAGGCGCGTTAGATGGAGTTGGCATTCAGTTCTCAGATTCAGAAGGAGATTTCGAGATTAGAGTTAAGGCTCTTACTCCAGGGATTATAGACAGCATGGATACAGATGATGGGGATAGAACTCTGGACGAGGTCAAAAGGAAAAGAAAGCGTCAATTAGATCGATGGGGGGCGAAGGGTCCAAGCGAGGGTGATCTCATTAGATCAGCTACAAAGGCGAGGGAGCCGACTTCCGCTTGTGGAGGTATGTTCTCTATTTTAAATTCCATTTCAGATGATAATCTCATTTACTATGCGTGTATTCTTGGTATGGATATGGGGTCGTCCCACGAGACTCAACTTAAGAGAGCTAGTATTATTAGAGGTGAAGCGTACAGAATGGCAATTTAGAGTCTCCTTGTTGGCTTATTAGGGGGGTAGGAGTAAATGCTTCCATTTGTTGTATCAATGTGTTACATCTTTTGGAATGTTAGAGGGGTGAGATCTAGGATTAAGGCTAGACAAGTAGACGACACAATTGCGAGGACTAAACCTAAAATTTGTGCACTCATTGAAACTAAGATTGTTGACCCTAAGGATAACGACTTTCAAGGCATTCCGTAGCTTAAAGACTTCGTGTAGTGATTTAAGTCTTCTGTTGGTATGTCGGGGGGGATCGCGTTGGGGGTAGATTCCAAGTTCTTCGATTTGATAGATGGTGCCATAGGAACTTTCTCGGCTACCATTAGGGTTAGGCGTAAAAGAGATGGGTGGGTTCATATGGTCTCGGTGGTATATGGCCCTTTCGTCTCCAATCGGAGAGAGGAATTTTGGGAGGAAATTCGGGGTATTAGAAACTCATGGGCGGGCCCATGGGTGATCAGGGGGGACTTCAATCTTACTAGATTTAGAGACGAGCACAGAGGTAGGGGCCCGGAAGAAAGAGACAGAAATCGATTTAACCAGACCATCAACGATCTTAATCTCATCGACATTTAGGGGAACGATAGACGATTTACATGGTCTAATATGCAGGCTAACCCAACTTTGGCAAAATTAGATCGAATTTTTGTGTCTACGGATTGGGAGTACCTCTTCCCTTTGGCGTCAGTAAGATCATCCCCGAGGTCTACTTCGGATCATATTCCACTTATTTTGGAAGGGGAAAGAGAGGTTTCAGGCCTTAAAAGACAGTTCAGGTTTGAGAAATCATGGATGTTCAATGCGGATCGATCTAAGGAAGACCATACAGTCGAGTTGGGAGGTTCCGACTAACGCAGGCAAAGCAATTTCTAACTGGATCATCAAAGTTAGAAGGTTAAGAAAGTGCCTTCGCTTGTGGGCAAGGAAAAACAACGAGGAGAATAGGAGAAGAAAGGAGTGGCTGGTCAATAGGGCTCAGGAATTGGAAGCCGTGGAGGAAGACAGAGTGTTGCAGCAGGACGAATTCATAGAGCTAACCTCGTGTAGAGCCGAACTGCACATGATTGGGGAAAGGGAGGAATGCTACTGGAAGCAGAGATCTAGGGTTCAGTGGCTCAGGGAGGGCGACATTAATACGGCCTTTTTCCATAAGGTGGCTAACGGGAGAAGGCAGCAAAACCTAATAGGGGGCTTACTGATAGGGGAAGAGTGGACGGAGAACAGTGCGGTCATTAGAAGCCACATAGAGGCTTCCTACAAAGATTTATTGGGTAAGGAAAGGCAGAACAGATGCGAGTTTGACCAAGAAATGTGGAGCGATTCGAGATTAGATGGATGTGAGAGTTTGGAGGGTCCATTCAGCGAAGAGGAAATATTGACTGCTATCAAGAGTCTGGGTCAGGACAAGGTGCCGGGACCTGACGGTTTTCCGATCTTCTTTTACAAATCTTTCTGGCACATAATCAGATTGGATCTCATACAGATTTTTCAACAGCTTCATGACCAAGAGACGCAGATAGAACGGCTTAATTACGCGAATGTAGTACTCATCCCGAAAAAGGCAGAAGTCCTTAGAGCTACGGACCTTCGGCCCATTAGCCTTCTAAACGGCTCTTTTAAGATCATCACAAAAGTACTCGCCAATAGACTTCCACCTCATCTCACGGATATCATTGACGCGTCCCAATGTGGATTTGTTAAAGGGAGGGACATTTTGGATAGTATTGCGTCGGCGCACGAAATGGTTTTTCGAGGTAATAAAGACAAAATAAACGGATTCATACTGAAGCTAGACTTCGAAAAGGCTTATGATACGGTGGAATGGGATTGTGTGGATGAAGCTCTGCACCTTAAAGGGTTCGGGGAAAAGTGGAAGAGATGGATGAAGATGTGTGTTAGAAACGGAAAATCTTTCATCCAAATTAACGGTCAGGGGGGGTCTGAAATTAGATGCAAGAGGGGACTCAGACAGGGGGACCCACTATCACCGCTTATCTTTGCGATTGTTGCTGATGGATTAGCTGAAATGAATAAAAGAGGAATCAAGAGTGGTATCATCAAGGGGGTTAAAGTTAAGGGGATAGTGGAACCTCTTTCGAGTCTTCAGTTTGCCGACGACACCCTTCTGTTCGGGGTGGCCAAAGTGGAGGAAATTCAGGCTATTAGAGTTATGCTGAGATGTTTTGAGTTCTGGCTGGGGCTTGCAGTCAATCTACAAAAGAGCTGTGTCATAGGGTTGAGCGATAACAGAGAATATTCGATGCAGGTCATCTCCACCTTAATAGGGTGCGGGCATATAGAATATCCTATGAGATACCTGGGGACTCCCCTGAGACCGGGTATAATGAAAAAAGACTGGGAGCCCATTATAGAAAAATTGATAAGAAGCTGGCAGGGTGGAAAGGCAGGTTTCTCTCACTGGGAGGCAGGATCACGCTGATTAACTCTGTCCTTAGTAGCCTACCGACCTACTTAATGTCCATCTACGAGGTCCCAACATGGGTGATTAACAGAATCGATAGGAGGAGGCGGAGATTCCTATGGAAAGGCAACGGGGAGGGTAAGGGGATTCACCTTATGAAATGGGAAAGAGTCTGTAAGAAGAAGGAATTTGGAGGATTGGGGATTGTCAACCTTAGAGACATGAATAAGGCACTTCTAGCTAAATGGTGGTGGAAGATGCAAAAGTAAAGAAAAGTGTGGTGGTGCATTTCATTCATGAGATATAGGAGATGGAAAATCTTCAAATTTGGAGGAAGAAGTAGGCACGGTAAGAGTTCATTTTTATGGAAAGGGATTGAAGGAATAGGGGATACCTACCATGCTAACACGGTCTGCAAGATAGGAAATGGGAAACATACGAGATTCTGGAAGGACAAATGGTGTGGGGATAATTCATTCCAGTCGTTGTTCCCAGATCTTGCGAACGAAGTAGAAAAAGGGGATGACCTAGTTTCCGAAAGATGGAGGAATAGAAGATGGAAAATCTTAGACGGAGAAACTTTATCTAATAGGGGCCAAATGCAACTGGATCAACTGAAAGAATTGTTGAAAGGCGCGGACCGACCCAATTTCAATTGCCAAGACGATAGAGAGTGGAGTAGAGGGAAAACAAAGACGTTCTCAGTATCGTCTATGTATGGGTGCTGAACGCTGGGGGCATCAGAGATTTTCATGCGAAGTGCATATGGAATGCTAAAGTTCCACCCAAAGTAAAAGCGTTCTTGTGGCTTGTTCTCCATAATGCGATTTTGACCAAAACTAGCCTTAGAAGGGGAAATATCATGGTATACGCGACATGCCAACAATGCAATCAAGAAGAGGAGGACACGAAACATTTTTTTATCGATTGCCCTAGAGCCGCCATAGTTTGGGAAGTGATAGGGTTGGGTTTTCACACTTTTGAGACACCAAAGAGCATACTAGACCTTTGGGGTGACTAGAGAGACACTAATATTAGGAAAGAACACAAGGCATTATGGGATATCACTACTGGGGCGATCTTGTGGGCTATTTGGAGGGATAGAAATGATTTCTATTTTCGCAATATTAGATGTACATATCACATTTTACTGCGCAAGATTGTTGACCTTATTCATGATTGGACAGGCCATTCAGGACCCAGGAAGAGGGGCAGAGGAGACGGGGAGGGTTGATCGGGACGGAGCAGATTGCAGGCGATCAGAGGCTAGGTTCTTTTGGGGTCCATCTTGGAGGTCATCGATGGGATCAACCTAGTCATGCCACTTTTGTTCACTTTACCGCTTTCCTCTTTTCTTAGCTTATATGCTATGTTGTATTTGTTTGTTTCTATGGTTCTTAGATGTATTTTGGTGCCGGTGAGCACGTTACTTTGTATGATGTAGGAGTTTGGAAACGATGTAGGAATATTTTGTAATCCCGTTAATCTTTCATTAATGAGATTGGTGACTGTGGTCACTTTTGTTTCAAAAAAAAAAACAGTCTGCAATAGTTTTAGAGCACATCCATCTGTGACCCATGTCACATTTCTTTCTGAGCACAGTATTAGTATCTACCGTGACGTATGTTGTATCTAAAGGCACATCAGAAGTATCAACACCACATTTACAAGGAACAAGGTGTAAAGGAAATTGCCCAGGAGCAACCCAACGCTGAGGATCAAATGCACTGTCGCGAATGTAAGTCTGCATGTGGAAAAGTTAAACTTCATACATTAGGAAATATGATTAATGTGCTAAAAGTTTTAAAATTGGATAGCCATATCAAATCTAGAGGGTTTTTCCTTATCAGATAGCTGAAATAGAACGATATCTCAAGAAAAATAAATCACTAACAATGGACCTACACGATGTACATGAAAACGAAAACTTTCCTTGAAGCCTATTGCTTGACTACCTAAAAGTTGAGGTTAACAATTTGAAAATATACGTGGAAATTAAGAATGCTTGTATAAAAATTCAATAGTAATTACAAAATTATGTTAAGAACTCAAGGGTGTTACTGTATCAATTACCTGCATAAGTTTCTCAATGGTAGATAATCCCATTGTTTCCTTCGGCAAAACCACAAAGTTATGCGAAGCAATCTCTCCCAACTTCAGTTTCCTATTGATTAAGGAAGTATAATTCCCCAAATTTTCACTTTCTCATCTAGCTTCTATTACCAAACAAGTAAGCAAAATCATTGAAGTCAATGCATAAGAAAAAGTCTGTTTAGTCCTCGATATCACTACACAAGGAATACAAATCTAAGAAAGATTTTAACAACATTAGTGATCAAAACTAAAACTATCAAATAAAAAAAAGAGATACAATCAAGGGATAAGAACAAATGTAACACATCCTTCTTCATTAGCAAAGAGAGGTAAGGATGCATGACAAGCTATATGTTTGAAATTTTCAACAACCCGACAAAAAACTATTTAATCTACAAATTCCAACATCACTAAAACCCTCACAACAAAATTCTCATCCAAAATTCAACTAGTTCTAAAGTCAATATATATATATATACTAGGTTTGCCCGTTAGACACGTGCCTACGGCACGTCTTCGGAACGGTGCACCTTGTTTGATCATGTAAAATAATTTTGAAGGTCCACCAAATTGATTGAAGTAGCAAACATTTTATATGAGAAACTTTTGGGGGTCCAGAAAAAAACATATTATATAATTTTTTTGTTTTTTTGAATTATTTTAAAAGTTTTTTAATTTTTAATTTTTTAAAGTTTTTAAATTTTTTAATTTTTAAAAATTTTATTTTCTTAATTTTTTGAATAGAATGGGAGGAGAAGAGAGAGAGAGAGAGAGAGAAAATATAGTTGTTGTTTTGAGTGAGGGATTTGAATTTGAGTTTTGGGGGGAAACTTTTGGGGGGAAAAATATGTTTTGTGAGGTTAGATCTGGGCCTTTAATTTTTGGGGGAATTGAAGGAGAGCCACTTGATAGCTTTCTTTGTGTTTTATTATTATTATATATATATATATATATATATATATATATATATATATATATATATATATATATATATATATATATATATATATATATTTGCAATTTTTCTGGCTAGATTCCGGCAGGCTACGGCCACCGGAGGCACCGGAAAATGAGTGTTTTGCGATCCTCTCATCGAGTACTATTCCGTGGTGTACTCATTTGCCCAAAACGAATTCCGTATGAATGAGAAATGTTGGTCCAAAGTTGGGTACTTGATATGTACTAAGTTGAAAACTTGGAAAAAATGGATAGTCCCATATCGGAAATTGGGAAATTTTTTTTCTAGTATATATACTAGAAAATTAGACTAAAGGCCGTGGCCCGGGGGTTACCACTAACGTGTAGTGGAGAGAAAACTTAGCCAAAATGACAAACACACACGCACGCCCGACCCGACCTCGGCCTCGGCTTGGTTTGGGTTTCGCTTAGGCTTAGATTTTTTTTTGCCCCAGAAAAAAACTTTTCCCCCAGAAAACTAATGAGGCTTTTCATATTCGGTAACTGATACCATTACTCTAGAACAGTAGAGTAATGGCTCACCAGTTATGAATCTGAACTACCACTCTGCTATTGCAGAGTAGTGGACCATTAACTCTGCTGTTACAGAGTAATGCACCTCTAAAAAATCTCCATTTCTTCTATAAGGCTACTGAATCCTGTCTGCTAGGGATAGAGTCTTTTTTGATAATTCGAACTTTACACTTCTTCCTCTTCTTCTCCTCTGTGTCAACTACTGAGAGTATATCACAGCAACAGTTCGCTAGAATCTCTAAAGCAAGGGTGCTGCTCTTCAGAGAAGGTATACAGTTGTATCAGGGAAAGCAATTCGCCAGTCACTATCACACTACGGGACGAATTTTGCTTTAAGGAGAGAGATTTTAATCTCGACTCTGTATAAATCTTTTGGTTTGCTATTTTTCCTTCCTGTATTTCTGTTCTTCACAAATGCTATTAGTAATTTTTCTTATTTATAAAATCAAGTTCTAACATTCTTTAAGCAAAATTTTTCCTCACTGATTCTAACAGTTTTTGTGAAGTTTGTTTATAGGTACTGTTATCAATTTGGAAAAAACCAACAACAACTAATAGTTCTGTTTCAACTGTTTCAAATAAGAAAATGGAGAACACACAAAATGATATTGTCAGTAGGCTTATCAGTACCGAAATACCGGTGACCCAAAATGTGACTGCACAATCGGTTGCGGCACATTCGGTCGTTCTGCCCACACACATAACCGTGGAAGAAAAACCGGAGAAGTTCAATGGAACTGGATTCAAGAAGTGGCAAAGAAAGATGCAGTTCTACCTGACCACCTTGAATCTGGACAGATTTCTTACTAAATCTGCCCCGATGCTAGCACCGATGGATGCACACTCCATTGCTGCGGTTGATGCGTGGACTCAGGGCGACTACCTCTGCAAGAACTACATCCTAAACGGCTTGGTAGACCCCATGTACAACGTCTACTGTGTCTTCAAGATGTCTAAACTCCTGTGGGGGTCTTTGGAAAAGAAGTACAAAACAGAAGGCACCGGGTCCAAGAAGTTTGTAGTCGGCAAATTTCTGGACTACAAGATGATTGACTCCAAAACTGTTGTGAGTCAAGTCCAAGAACTGCAGGTCATAATGTATGACATCGCTGCAGAGAACATGATGCCATGCGAACCATTCTAGGTTGCAGTGTTCATTGAAAAGCTTCCACCTGGATGGAAAGACTTTAAGAACTACCTCAAACACAAGCGAAAGGAGATATCTCTTGAAGACCTAATTGTCAGGTTGCGGATCGAAGAGGAGAATCGCAAGGCTGACAGGTCCAATGGAAATCATTCCATAGAAAAGGCCAACGTGGTGGAGCACAAACAGATGTGCAAGAAAAGAAAGTTTTTGCCACAGACCTCAAACAAAAAATCTCTTGCAAAGAGGTTTGCTGGGAAATGCCACAAGTGTGGTAAGCTGGGACACAAAATTTCTGAGTGCCGCAGCAAGGACAACAATCGTACAGGAACTGGACATGCAAAAGGAAATGAAAAATCCCACGCACACATAGCTGAGAACTTGTCCACTGGTCTCTCTGACCTGGACCTCTGTGCTGTAGTATCAGAGGTAAATCTTGTGGGGAGTAATTCTCATGAATGGTGGTACGATACTGGGGCCACCAAGTATATCTGCTCGGACAAAGAGATGTTCACTTCATACCAGAAGTGCAACAAAGATGAACAACTGTTCATGGGAAACTCTTCCACTTCCAAAATTGCAGGAACAGAGAAGATAGTGCTGAAGTTGACTTCAGGCAAAGAACTAACACTCACAAATGTTGCATATTCCAGATATTAGAAAGAACTTGATATCAGGTTCTTTGCTAAGCAAGAATGGGTTTAAGGTTGTTCTTGTTTCTGATAATTTTGTATTGTCTAAGAATGGGGTATACTTGGGTAAAGGATATGTAAATGATGGATTGTTCAAGTTTAATGTAATGACAGTCATCCCTAAAACTATTATTCCTGCTGTTCCCAATGTTAATGAAATAACTCCTATTGCCTTTGTTGTTGAGTCTTCTTCTGTTTGGCATGAAAGACTATGCCATGTTAATGTCAATTCTATGCGTAGATTAATTAACAAGAATTTGTTACCAAAATTTAAGGTAGATAACTCCAAAAAATGTGAAGTTTGCACGGATGCCAAACTCACTAAAACTCCATCACGTTCTGTAGAAAGAAATACAGAAACTCTAGGTCTAATTCACACGGATCTATGTGATTTAAAATACGTGCAGACCAAAGGTAGCAAAAAATACTTTGTGACATTCATAGACGAATGCACAAAATTCTGTTATGTATACTTGTTATATAGCAAAAATGAGGCTTTGGATAAATTCAAAGAATATAAACTTGAGGTTGAGAATCAACTTGGCAAAACGATTAAAATCGTTAGGAGTGATAGAGGAGGAGAATATGATGCACCATTTAATATGTTCTGCTGTGAACATGGAATAGTTCATCAGACAACTGCTACTTACTCACCCGAATCAAACGGTATTGCCGAGCGCAAGAACCGAACTATAAAGGAGATGATGAATGCCTTATTGTTGAATTCTGGCTTACCCCAAAATATATGGGAGGAAGTGATGCTGACTGCCAACTACATTCTCAATAAATTACCTCACAAGAAAACCGGCAAGACACTATACAAACTGTGGAAAGGTAACGTACCTTCGTATAAATACCTCAAAGTGTGGGGGTGTCTAGCAAAAGTGATAGTACCTAACCCGAAACAGGTCACCATCGGACCTAAGACGATTGATTACATATTCATAGGCTATGCACACAATAGTAGAGCATATCTGTTCTTGGTATACAAATCAGATATATCGGATATCCATGTGAATACAATAATGGAATCAAGGAATGCTTCCTTCTTTGAACACGTGTTTCCGTGCAAGGACACTACGTACCCCAAACGTACACGTGAATATGGGAATGCAAGCACTTCGGTTGATGAACCAGAACATGTTATTAATGAGCCTAGACGAAGTAAACAGGCTAGAACATCAAAATCATTTGGTCCTTTGTAACGGCCTTTCTGTTAGAGAATGAGCCCAGATCTTTTAAGGAAGTCATGTCTATGTCTGATGCTCCTATGTGGAAGGAAGCAATCAAAAGTGAAATAGACTCTATTATGCAAAATCATACATGGGAGTTAGTCGACTTGCCTTCTGGATGTAAAGCTCTAGGATGCAAATGGATTTTCAAACAAAAATTGAAACCAGATGGTTCAATAGAGAAGCATAAGGCAAGACTTGTGGTACAAAGATTTAGGCAAAAGGAATGCCTAGATTTCATTGATACATATTCCCCAGTTACAAAAATAACTTCCATAAGAATGTTGATAGCTATTACAGCTCTACGTAACCTGGAAATACATCAAATGGATGTTAAAACTACATTTCTAAATGGGGACTTAGAAAAAGAAATATACATGAAACAACCTGAGGGTTACGTACTTCTTGGATAGGAAAATAAGATGTGCAGGCTTGTAAAATCCCTGTACGGACTGAAACAAGTTTCAAAGCAGTGGCATGCAAAATTTGACAATGTTATGATGTCAAATGGTTTCTAAATAAATGAATGTGATAAGTGTATCTACATCAAAGATACTCTAAATGGATACATTCTGTATGTCTGTATGTAGACGATATGCTCATTATTGGAAGCAATAACGACATTATCAAACAAACTAAGAACATGCTTAGTGGCAAGTTTGACATGATAGATTTGGGAGTTGCAGATGTCATATTAGGAATCAAAGTTTCCAGGACATCTGAGGAAATTACTTTGTCTCAAGCTCATTATGATGAGAAGGTACTTGAAAGATTCAAGAATTACTCCAATAGGACCGAAAAAAGTCCCGTCGATCCCAAATTTTAGTTGTTCAAAAACACAGGCGAAAGCATATCACAACTGGAATATGCACGTGTAATCGGTAGTCTGATGTACTTAACAAATTGTACAAGATCAGACCTAGCACATTCGGTAAATGTACTGAGCCGCTACACGAGTAATCCAGGACGAAGTCACTGGAAAGGAATAACTAGAGTATTAAACTAATTACGACATACTCAAAGTTATCCGTTGCATTACACCAGATATCTAGCAATAGTAGAAGGCTACAGTGATGCCAACTGGATATTGGACTCCAAGAACTCAAAATCCACAAGTGGATATGTCTTCACACTTGGTGGTGCAGCTGTGTCATGGAAATCCTCTAAACAAACGCTATTGGCCAGATCCACCATGGAATCTGAGTTTATTGCTTTAGACAAAGCGGCAGAGGAAGCAGAATGGCTTCGAAACTTTTTAGAGGATATTCCTATGTGGGAAAAATCAGTGCCTGCTTTATGTGTATACTATGATAGCCAATCGGCTATAGCACGGGCACTGAGTTGTATGTATAATGGTAAGTCTCGTCATATCAGAAGGCGACACAAAACTATTAGACAACTGCTCTCAAATGGAGTAATTTCTATAGAATATATAAAATCGGACGACAACCTAGCGGATCCATTTACTAAAGGTCTGTCGCGAGAGCAGGTTGTGAGATCATCAAGAGAAATGGGTTTAAAGCCTATGACGAAAGAGGATACTTGATGGAAACCCTACCTAGAAATTGGAGATCCCAAGATCTAGGTTCAAAGGGACAACTAAATCTTGTTGAATCGACGGGAGCACTGAGAGATTAAAATCTCATACCCACTCTTAGGATGATAAAACAGTGCTGCCTGCAAAGAGTTAGGATAAGCTTGGCTTTTAATGATTTCCATAGCTTTGAAATAAGAGTGGGATATAGCAGGATACTCTTTATGGGCAATCACCTTGTGAGTGTGAAATGGGGCCGTTTCTAGGAGAATGAAGAGAGCCTACATTCTCCAAGTTCACTCACGATTAACCAGGACTGTTCAAGGCCAAAATGAACACAACAAGAACTTAGTTTTGTGAGGAGATGAAACTGTGTGATAGTTATTGTCTAGGTTCACATCAAAGCCCGGGTAGTTCAAGACATCATGATTACTACCTGGTCAAGTGAATCCGATAGCTACTTACTATGGGTGGTTCAAAGTTAAAAAATTACTACCATTCCTGATGCAGTGATTTTCCAATTGTACTCTCAGTGTTTTCTGTCATGTTTTTTGTTTTTATGTCGTGTCTGAATTACATAGTCTGGTAATTTCCATTCATGTGGAGGATTGTTGGAATTAATTTTTGCAGTTTTCCGGGCCGAATTCCGGCAGGCTCCGACCACCGGCAGTGCCGAAAAATGAGTGGATTGTGATCCTCTCGTCGAGTTCTATTCCGTGGTGTACTCATTTACCAAAAACGAATTCCGTATGAATGAGAAATGTTGGTCCAAAGTTGGGTACTTGATATGTACTAACTTGGAAACTTGGAGAAAATGGATAGTCCCATATCGGAAATTGGGAAAGATTTTTTCTAGTATATATAATAGAAAATTAGACTAAAGGGCGTGGCCCGGGGATTACCACTAACGTGTAGTTGAGAGAGGACTTAGCCAAAATGACAAACACACACATGGGAGAGAGGGCTTAGGCTTAGGCTTAAATTTTTTTTTTGCCCCAGACAAAAATTTTTCTCCCAGAGAACTGATAAGGCTTTTCACATTCGGTAACTGATACCATTACTCCGTAACAGCAGAGTAATGGCTAACCAGTTATGAACCTGAACCACCACTCTGCTGTTGCAGAGTAGTGGACCATTAACTCTGCTGTTACAGAGTAATGGGCCTCTGAAGAGTTTCCATTTCTCCTATAAGGTTACTGAATCCTGTCTACCAGGGATAGAGTCATTTTTGATAATCTGAACTTTACACTTCTTCCTCTTCTTCTCCTCTGTGTCAACTACTGAGAGTACATCACAACAACAATTTGCTGGAATCTCTGAAGCAAGGGTGCTGCTCTTCAGAGAATGTATACAGTTGTATCCTGGGAAGCAACTCGCCAGCCACCATCACACTACGGGGCGAATTTTGCTTTAAAGAGAGAGATTTTGATTTCAACTCTGTATAAAGCTTTTGGTTTGCTACTTTTCCTTTCTGTATTTCTGTTCTTCACAAATGCTGTTAGTAATTTTTCTTATTTATAAAATCAAGTTCTAACATATAGGAGTGATCCAATAATAAACATTTTTTAAGTGAGAAAATAAGAAACATGCTTAAAGACCGTCAGATCTACCTCACCGTCATGATCTGCATCTGACGGTGAAAACATATCTCCGCTTAAGAGGGGTTATTTTAGTAATTTCCTTTATAACTACCAGACCCCCCTTCCTTTCTTCTTTCTTCTCATCGTCTATCTCCTTCACTCTCTCATTTCTCAAATCCGAACACCCAACATTTTACAAATCTGAAATCCTCGCCCCGATAGAGGAGAGGAAGAGGACAGAGAAGAATGAGGGGGGAGGAGAATTGGGAAAATTACTAAAATACCCCCGCTCAAGCGGGGGTAGTTTCTACCGTCAGATGTGGATCATGATGGTGAGAGAGATCCAACGGTCTCTAAGTATGTTTCTTATTTTCTCATTTAAAAATGTTTCTCATTAGATCATTCCTCTCTCTATATATATACTAGTAATTTACACGTGTGATGCACGTTTTAATAATTTTAAAAAATAAAATTAAAAACTCTGAGGTGGGGAGGATTTGAACCGGAAACTTTATTTATATTAGTTATGTACGTGCATTGCACATGTTGGTAGAATGACAAAATGACAAATGATATTAAGGCCTTCTCCCATTATAATATTAGAGATATATACTAGCATATAACTCTTGCGATGCATGAAAATATATATTATATTATTTTGTTAAAAATCTTAATTATCTTAGTTTTTAAACAAATCTCATTTAGTTTTTTAAGTGAAAAAGAAATAAACAAAATAATTATCAAGATTTTAAAATTCTCTCACTCAATTCTAACATCAAATCTTAGTAGACATACAAACATTATCTTTAAATATAACTGACATTATCTTTACATACTGATATGGCAAAAAAAGGGGTTAAATCAGAACCGTCCAAATCAGGAACGAATCTTAAAGCTTAGGGGCAAAATGGTAATTTTACCTATTGTTGGGCCTGAAGCGGGTACTGGATCTCTCCCTCAAAGATCCAATAACCCGCGAACGGGTCCACCCCAACTGGGTGCGGGTTTTAACCCGCAGCGAACCCGGTCCATTAGGATAGAATTAGGGTTTCTGATTAATCCTAATCAACGGCCCTGATTCATATCTATCCTTTCACTGGGAATTAGGGATTACATTCCTTATCTATACACAGGAATCACATGCCTAATTTGATCCCCTAAGATGCCTATAAATACCCCCCATCCATCTCCATTAAGAGGTAATCAATCTTTTGCCAGTTTTTACGCTCTTTCATAATCAATTCTGATTACTGACTTGAGCGTCGGAGGGTGCGTCGCCGGGAACAACCCCGGTGTCTCGCACTTTTTGCAGGTGTACGGCGGGAGCGACAGTCAAACTCTGGCGGAACAGGTAATCAGGTTTCCTATTCAAAGTTTCCCAAGAATCCACAAATTCTATCTGTTTGCCCCCACACCGAATTTAGCGGCAATAGATTGGTGCCGTCTGTGGGAAACTAACGAATAGCTGCCTACCCTCTTCCCGTGGAACAGATCTTTTCCTGCCATGACTCCTAGGAAGGTAAGATCCAGGGGGTCCAACCGAGGACCCAACCCCGATCAGCAACAAGAAATTCCCATCCAGCCCGCTCCGCAGCAGGGGTAACTCCCTCCTCCCGCGGAAGACCCACTCCAACAGGACCTGCCTCCTCCTCAGAATCAACCACCTCCTAAGGGCCCCAACCCGCAGAATCAACCTCTCCACCAGGACCATGTCTCTATCCACAATGCCTCTACGGACTCTATGGCCTCTCACAATCCCCAAGCTTCCGACTTCCAACAAAAAGTCCCCAATCGGCCCAAAGATGTGGATCTTCACCACCGTCTGGATGAAAAGCGGGCCCGAGAGGAGCCTCCCGCCAACAACGTCCGGATGTGCGATCCCCTCATCACCGAGACTACCGAAGGTCCCCTATCCGATGGGGGCGGAGAGAGTCCCCCGAGCATCACAGAAGAAGGCCACATTCCCCCGCCGGTCGGCAACATCCTAGGGACAATGAGGCGCCCATCACCCGTGCCGAGTTCCAGCAGTTCTAGGCAACCGTCCTACAAGCTCTCAACCTCCGTCCCAATAACACTAATGCCCTAAGGATTCCCACTCCTCCTCAGATCCGAAGTCCTCGCCAACGGTCCCTAACTCCACCACAAGCTCCTAGCAACCCCCGCTACATTCCTAGTCCTCGCCGTTCCAGGAGCTACCGTCGTCGTAGCCCCCGCTCTCCTTCGTACGAAGATGAATCTAGAGGTTCCCCGGATTACCGTAGAAGGGATGACGCAGTCTATTGCCGTCTCCATGAGATGGAGAGGCGCTTGGGACATTTAGACCGAGAAGAAGAGCTTAGAGGAAGAACCCTCCGTCCCAGTAGACCTCCTTTTTCCCGAACTATAATGGATGCACCCGTACCGATCGGCTTTAAGCCTCCTCAATTTGAGACCTATTCTGGGGAGACCGACCCCGTTGATCACATCGAAAGCTTCAAGACCCTCATGCTCATCCATCAAGTTTCCGATGCCCTGCTATGCAAGACCTTCCCCGCAAATCTCAAGGGTCCAGCTCGAGAATGGTACTCTTGCCTTGCCCCATCCTCAATATTCTCCTTCGAGCAATTTGAGATCCTCTTCGTCACCCACTTCGTAAGTAGTCGCCGAACTGAGAAGACCAGCATCTCGCTACTGTACCTCCACCAGAAGAAGGGTGAGAAGTTGAGAGACTATGTGAAGAGGTTCACAGCTGAAGCCAGGTCTATAGCATCCCTCAACCAGTCGGTCGCTGCAGCAGCTTTTCAATCCAATGTCCTCAACTCCAACCTCTGTTCCTCCCTCGCCAAGAAACCCCCACAGAACTTCTCTGACCTCCTCCTCCGGAGCGAAAAGTATATTCGGGCGGAAGAAGCTGAGCACCGCCCCAACTTGGAGGGGTCTTCCTCTGGGTCTAAGAGAAAGGGAACAGAAAAGGAAGGAGCCAAGAAGCTCCAGAAGGATAATGACGGCCAGCGCCGGCCTCCTCCCAGATTTGAAAATTTTACTCCCCTTAACGCCAATATCTCCACAATTCTCATGGAAGTTGAGAAGAAGGGGGTGATACCTCCTGCACCAAAAATGAACACCCCCGGCAAAAAGAGGGATAAAGAAAAGTGGTGCCGCTATCACCGGGACCATGGCCACGACACCAATGATTGTCGGGCCTTGAAGAATGAGATAGAAGCACTCATCCAGAGGGGGCAGCTGACCAGATTCGTGAGAAAGGACCGAGCCGACCTTCCTCCCCCGCCTCTGGGGGCTAACAAGCGTCCAGAGCGCGATGAAATGCCCGACTTTGAAGAGGAGCGTGTCCTACACATCATCCATGGGGGCCCAATGGGGGGCTCCTCCAACTCCTCTCGAAAGGCATTTATAAGAGAAGTCAATTCGGTCCGTGCCACCCCTCCCCTTAAGGGCCTCGGAGTGCCCGTCACATTTTCAGATGAAGACCTCGAGGGCGTCCGAATCCCTCACTGTGACGCACTCGTCATCAACCTTCACATGGCAAACTTTAAAGTGGAGAGGATCATAGTAGACAATGGCAGCTCCGTTAACATCCTTTTCCTCGCCGCTTTCAAAGGCCTCAAACTCTCTCGAGATAGACTCAAGCCTGCTGGTTACACGCTCCATGGGTTCACGGGAGTGCCAGTGACTATTGAGGGGGTGATCACCCTCGACGTAACTGCTGGCAAAACTCCTACTATCCGAACGGAGTCGATGGATTTTATGGTTGTGGATGTCCCTGCAGCTTACAATGTCATCCTAGGCCGACCCGGTCTAGCAACTCTAGAAGCCGTTCCTTCGGCGTACCATCTCAAGATGAAATTCCCCACCCGGGCCGGAGTAGGGGAAGTAAGGGGTAATCAGGAAACGGCCCGTAAGTGCTACATGACCTCTACCCTCGGTCCAGTCCTCTCCCTAGAAACTCTGGAATTCCTCCAAGATGTCGCCCGACCGACGTCCAAGCCGGTGGATGAATTGGAGGAAGTGCTCTTCTCAGAGCAGGATCCAACTCGAAAGTTCTTTGTTAGCAAGACCCTCCCGTCCGCCCTATGCTCGGACATTGTACAGTGCATCCAAAGGAACCGATACCTCTTTGCTTGGTCAGCTGCAGACATGCCCGGTATTTCCGAAGAACTCTTAGTCCACCACCTCAGTGTTGCCCCGGGATCCAAACCCGTCCAACAGAAAAGGCGCAAGTTCGCCCCTGAGCGCCAACTAGCTATAAAAGAGGAGGTGGATAAGCTCTTGAAGGCCCGGTTCATACAGGAGGTAAACTATCCCGAGTGGTTGTCAAATATAGTAATGGTGAAGAAGTCTAATGGAACTTGGAGGATTTGTATCGATTTTACCGATCTCAACAAGGCTTGCCCCAAGGACCCTTTCCCTCTTCCGAGCATAGACACTTTGATTGATGCCACCTCGGGTCATGAACTCCTCAGCTTCATGGACGCCTTCTCAGGCTACAATCAAATCCGGATGTTCCCCCCGGATATCCCGAAGACTCATTTGTGACCGACCAGGGCCTCTATTGCTACAGGGTTATGCCCTTCGGTTTGAAAAATGCAGGCGCCACATACCAACGCCTCGTCAACAAGGTTTTCCAAGCTCAAATCGGCCATAATATGGAGGTGTATGTTGACGACATGCTTGTAAAAAGCATCCGAGGTGCCGATCATGTGACCGACCTCCAGGAGGCGTTTGATGTTCTGAGAAAGCACAACATGAGACTCAATCCGAAGCGTTCGGAGTCTCGTCAGGAAAGTTCCTCGGCTTCATGGTCAGCCAACGGGGAATTGAAGCTAACCCTGAGAAAATCAAGGCCATACTAGACATGGCCCCTCCCAAGAATGTTAAGGAAGTTCAGAGGTTAACAGGCCGCCTAGCTGCCATAGGGCACTTTCTTTCGAAGTCCAGGGAGAAATGCCTCCCCTTCTTCAAGGCCCTCAGGGGGGCTAAAGGTTTCGAATGGGGTCAACAGCAACAGGAGTCGTTCGACCAGCTCAAGGCTTACCTTGTCAATCCTCCCCTCCTCAATAAACCAATTCCTGGTGAACCCCTCTACCTCTACCTGGCAGCCTCCGAGCAGACCCTCAGTGCTGTTTTAGTAAGGGAAGAAGACCGGGCTGAAAGCCCATCTACTATGTGAGCAAGGTGCTTCGGGATGCCAAGCTCCGCTATCCGAGAATTGAAAAGATGGCTTATGCCCTAGTGATGGCCGCAAGAAAACTTCGCCCGTACTTTCAGTCCCATTCTGTGGTCGTCCTGACCGACCAACCGTTGAAGCAAGTACTCCACAAGCCAGAGACCTCGGATCGCCTTATGAAGTGGTCTATCGAGCTGAGTCAACATGATATAACATATCAGCCTTGGACCGCGATCAAGGCTCAGGCCCTAGCAGAATTTATAGTTGAAAGCACCATCCCCGAGTTTAGCCAAGCAATGAAGGGACCACCTATCTGGTCGGTTTATGTGGATGGATCCTCCTGTAACGAGGGAAGCGGAGCCGGGGTCATTCTGGCAGGCCCAGATGACTTCATCCTCCAATACTCCCTCCGTATAAACTTCAAGGCCTCTAACAACGAAGCAGAATATGAGGCACTTATAGTCGTTCTTGGGATGGCCCGCAATGCAGGGGCACAACGCCTCCGGATCTTTAGTGACTCTCAGCTGGTCGTAAATCAGGTCCTAGGCGAGTATGAAGCACGTGACGACCGGATGGTTAAGTACTTAGCCAAGGTCAGGAGCCTCATGACCTTATTTGAAGAAGCCCTCATAGAACGAATCCCTCGAGATGAAAATGCCCAGGCCGATGCGCTATCCAAGCTAGCCTCTTCTTCCCTCCAAGGTCTCGAGCAGACCGTCTTGATAGAGGTCCTTCTGAAGCCAAGCATAGAGGACGAAACTTCCAACTCTATGGAGTCGCTGCCTGTCCTGCTTGAAGATAACTGGATGAAACCCCTCGTTGAATTCTTGAGGGACGGGCTCCTCCCCGAAGATCCTAAGGAAGCTCGAAGAGTGAGAACCCGAGCCGAGCGTTACACATTAATCGGAGGAGTCCTATATAAACGCTCTTTCACACAGGTAGACGGCAGGCCGTACCTGAGATGCCTTTCCACAGAGCAAGCTGAATACGCCCTGCAAGAGCTTCACGAGGGCATCGGCGGGGCACATTCGGGATCCAGATCCCTGACCTGTAAAGTGTTGAACTACGGATATTTCTGGCCCACTCTCTTGCAAGACGCCGAACTACATGTTCGGCAATGCGTCTCTTGCCAAAAGTACTCCAACATCCGATGCCTCCCACAAGCTCCACTCACTTCCCTATCAAGTCCAATCCCCTTTGCAATGTGGGGGATGGATTTACTAGGGCCATTCCCACCAGCTCCCGGCCAGTTTAAATTCTTAGTCGTGGCAATCGACTACTTCTCAAAATGGATAGAGGCTGAGCCCTTGGCCACGATCACCGAGAACAAGGTAGTCCAGTTCTTTTGGAAGAGCGTAATCTGCCGATTCGGCGTCCCTCGGGTCTTCATAACAGATAACGGAACCCAATTCACCGGGGCTGCCTTCCGAGCTCTATGTGAAGACCTAGCCATCTCTGTAGCGCCCCGATTTCCAATACTGGGAAAACTGAGACACGAGCCAAGACCTTTTTTTCAATTAGTCATACATAGAAAAACAGGAGAATTTAAAACTTTTTATTCAACACCCAATATATTACAAGTCTGAACATTATACAACTGCAATACATTACAATAGAGTTACAACATTACCTTTACATTTCCAAGTATTACAACCTTCAACATCTTACATCAGAGTACAAGGAATGAAGAACAATACTTGGTAACTCTCACTTGAGTACTTCTCAATTAATAGATAATGTTACAGCGGAACTAACATGACATTGACTCCTTGCTTTCCTTGCCTTGAGTCCTCCTGAATCTCGCCCTTGTACTTCGGCGATCCAGTACCTATGGAAGTGGGGACGTCAGTATTCACTGACGCTTAAAGGCTGATAACAAAGTAGCGAATCTCCCAAATAACATACAAACATGGCAATGGTGTTGGTGTAGTTTAAGTGTTTGTGAGTGCTATGACTAGACTCTAATGCGATATTTAAATAGAACTAGGATGCTTCCTATTCTAATGTCAGCGAGTCTCCGAAGCAACATGCAGCCCATACTACATGCGACTCCATCTCAAGCCGTTTCTCCATATGTAGGGATTTGAACCCGCGTTATGAATTTCTAATTGTACACGACCTGTTCCTGACAGTACTCCATAACTCTGTGAGGTTGCAGAAGGGGTCAAGTCCCCCTATGCAGTCTGCTTATGGTGTCTCCGTTTTCTACTACTACCCAGCATGCCGGACCTCACTCCAAACCAGACGATCCCAGTGTATCGGGCCTCGTTCCAAAATCAAACCACAGGGTCTCGCAAGCGCAGGGTAGCGCGAAGCCTACCCTGTGGCACCCTCTGGGGTCTCGCAAGCGCAGGACTGCACAATGCATCCTGTGGCACCCCAGCCACGGCACTTCAGGAATTAACAGCACGAGATACGCAACCCGTGTTCTCAACTTGTGAGACGCCACCGTACGTATCCCTTTGACGGGAAGGTACAACCCAATATCACCACCTAAGGCCTGCCTCAAGGGACAAGTTGGTCGTAAGGCGCTCCCTACAACCAACTCCTCTCTTTTCGGCAAGTGTCTAAGTAAAATGATCTTTATAAGTCACTACCCTAATGATGTCCCTGACTCGAACAATCCTAGGGATGACAATATTATAAACACAACATGCTAGGCCTTTAAATTAGACTTCGCAAGACAACTCTACTAGGATGCTCAACCTAGACTTACCAGAACCCTTCGGGATCCGGTTCCTGGCCCATCGATCTAAGACCTCGGCCGTGCGAATATACATGCATGCCGCTACCCTAAACTTGGATTCCGTCTATACTCCGGTCCTCGATCAACCTACCCTGGTTAAGATTCGACGGTACACAAGGAGTGACTCCTCCATAGTTCCTTAGGGTAAGAAAACATATGTCTTGATGGTCGATAGCCCTTAGGGTGGTAATATCACCCTAGACGAGCACAACGAACAATGTACTAGCTAACCAGCTATATATGAGTAACAACCACATACGAGCTAATAAGCTACGTATGAAACAATAGCTACCTACGAGCCAGGCGGGCCTCGTAGGAGATAACCACGTACATACAAGCCAAATAAGCCACGTATGAGACCAACTGCTACGCACGGGCCGGTCGAGCCGCGTATGAGATAACAACCTACATACGAGCCAAATAAACTACGTATGAGACCCACAGCTACATACGGGCCAGTCGAGCCACGTACGAGCACAACCATATACAAACAACCATACACGTAATCAATCCTAGAAGCAACCAAACGTGCTTACTAGCAAACTTGATCTTCTATTATTAGAAGCAACAGA
The DNA here is from genome assembly GCA_017893485.1 of Hemerocallis citrina. Classification (NCBI taxonomy): domain Eukaryota; kingdom Viridiplantae; phylum Streptophyta; class Magnoliopsida; order Asparagales; family Asphodelaceae; genus Hemerocallis; species Hemerocallis citrina. The sequence goes on from CM030366.1 coordinate 96,589,389, forward strand.
AGAATCTACTAATAGTCTATGATCGGTATTCTACCAATGAAAAACCGAAGGCGACATAACAATCTTTATCAAACTAACTATTACTAGTGGTCTTCCAAATCCTTATTACTTCAACCTATAGCACTTTAAGCATGTCATACAATTGCAAGCATCTATCCACGACAATCTAATTATGGTACATAACATAACCACTCACCACAATACTCCTAAGTACGAATATGATTTAAGCATGTGCTTATATCAAGTTTAAGCATGAATAATCACTATGGTCTAAACATGAAGTTTACTATAGTCAAGCATAAGCTACAACATGAGCGTGAATACTTACTACTTAGAGTATCTATCTCTACTACCACCTTAAACATGGATCTTCATTACTTAACGTGATTAATCATCACAACCTAAGCATGGATATCATCTAAGCATGATCATCTACTAACTTAGCATGAACAACAATTAAGTACGACATCTACTAACTTAGCATGAATAATGATTAAGCGTGATCATCTACTAACTTAGCATGAACAATCATTAGCATGGTCATCTACTAACTTAATATAAACAATCATTAGCATGGTCATCTACTAACATAACATAAACAATCATTAGCATGGTCAGCTACTAACTTAACATAGACAATAATTAGCATGACATCTACTAACTTAGCATGAATAATGATTAAGCATGATCATCTACTAACATAGCATGAATATATACTTATCTAAGCATGGATATCATGTAAGCATGAATATTTATTTGATCTAGCATGGTATATAACTTTCCTATAAGCATGTAAGCATGGATAAATTAATCTAGCATGATATACCACTTTCCTACAACTATCTAAGCATAGATAAATTAATCTAGCATGGTATACAACTTTCGTATAAGCATGTAAGCATGGATAAATTAATCTAACATGATATACCACTTTCCTACAAATACCTAAGCATAGATAAATTAATCTAGCATGGTATACAACTTTCCTATAAGCATGTAAGTATGGATAAATTAATCTAGCATGATATACCACTTTCCTACAACTATCTAAGCATAGATAAATTAATCTAGCATGGTATACAACCTTCCTACTAGCATGTAAGCATGGATAAATTATTCTAGCATGATATCCACTTTCCTACAACTAATCTAGCATGGTATACAACTTTTCTACAATTAAACTAACATGGTATACAACTTTCCTACCATTAATCTAGCATGGTATACAACTTTCCTACCATTAATCTAGCATGGTATACAACTTACCTATAATTAAACTAACATGGTATACAACTTTCCTACCATTAATCTAGCATGGTATAATAATTTCTACAACATGATACCTACTTCAAGAATGTATTTCCTATAATAAGATACAAATCATGGCATGGTTTATAATTTTAACATTAATCCTACACATTCCTAAGCATGAATGTCTACTAACCAAGCATGAACAACAATCTAACATGGTGCATGATTTTTCCTACAACTATCTAGGCATGATACTTACTTCAATATAAGCATAAACATCCATTTAATGTTCATATGCATCTACTACAATTTAATAAAACACAACATCTACTACAACATAACATCTACTACCAAAACTTCTACCAAAATCTTTATCTAGACATAAACATCTACTACTAAACTACTTTATTTTAACACATAAGCATCTACTACCACTTCCATAAAAATATAAACCTTTTCTATAATTTTGTGTAGACATCTACTACAACCATTTTATTTGGAACATACACATCTACTACTACTACTTCATTTTAACCATAAGTGTCTACCAAAATTTACATAGCATCTATAACTACTTCATTTTAATATCTGCTACTACTACTTTATTTAACCATACTACTACAACTTTATTTTAACATACTACTACTACTTTATTTTAACATACTACTACTTAAATATCTACTAATCTTTATTAGCATCGATTTCTTATTATTACTAGTGATCATAAAAAGAGATCTTTTTTACCATTCTACAACTAGTGATTTTAGATTAGTTTCTTTTTCATATCTACAATGAGTTCTTTCTTACTTAAGATTATAAAAGAAAATAACAATAATAAAAATAAAGTATGAACCTTCATTTGGTTCAACCAACCATATGCATTCTTTCTAGTCCAAGTTCAAGTTTATGTTCTACAACCACAAAGTGGTGTATGCACTATGTCATATGATTATGTATGAGTCCTCATTCAAGTCCTACAACCAAAAATGGTTGTATATGCCAAGTCCATGTGTATGTGTTCATTTTAGTCCAATCCATAACACTAAAACAACAATTTCCACTACAAGATTCAACCTTTATGTTCTTTACTACTACTTACCTCTTTCTTTTTTTAAACTATAACATATACTACAACAACACATAATCACATCACAAGAAAAACACCCCCAAAACAAAAAGAGACAAAACTAGGAAGGTAAGAAGAAGAAGGAACCCAAAAACATCATTTGAAACAACAAAGAGAAGGTGGAGAAACCCCCACCTAGTTTTTCTTTGTTGGAAGGACTTGCTTGCTTAAACTTCTCCTTCTCCTGAGCTCTTAGAACTCCTAGGAAAAACCTACAAGAAAAACTCTCAAGTTAGAATGAGGTTCTCTCTTTCTTTTCCTTTCCTTTCTTTTGTTTTGTAAAAATGAGACAAGTGGAGAAGGAGGGGGTATTTATAGGTGGAGAGAATGGTGGAGAGTGCAAAAGTGCACTCAACATTATGCACAAAACCTCCCAAGAAGAAGCACACGGCCATGCTCTAGGTGAGGGAGGGGTAAGGTGTAGGGTATGGTCCTAGGGTGAGTTGGAAGCATGGTAGAAAGATAAGGTTTCTAGAAGGGATTTTTACTTTAATCTTCTCATGCATACAAAACCCTAGTTTAGCCACTTAAATAAAACCCTAATCATCTAATTAGGTTGTCATGACAAGGATGAGTACATTGTCCAAGAGTACATACTACATATTTTGTATAATGTACTAAGTATCATACAATTGTATGTATATGTATATGTATGTGTATACCAAAATTTCTTATATAATTCTCATAAAATAGTTTAATTTGAAAATAATAATAAAATAAGTTTTATTATCAATTCAAAGGATCGCGCTACCAATTTGATGTACTTCGGATGTACACCGACTGATATATGCATGTAGACAATGTTTGTGGACAAATCGACGAAAAATCACCAAAATAATTTGATTTTGGAATTAAAACAAAATAATAATAAAATAGTAATTTATACGAGGTAATATCCGTCCGGGATATTACACATCCAACACCGATTCTCCTCCGTTTTCCATCCCCAGTCGAATGGCCAAGTTGAAAATGCTAACCGACAGATCCTCTCCGGCGTAAAGAAGAGGTTGGATAAATGTTCCAAAGGCTTATGGGTCGATCAGCTCCCCAACGTGCTGTGGAACTACCGCACCACAAAACGGACCCCCACAAGAGAGTCTCCCTTCAATCTCACCTATGGGTCCGAGGCTATGATTCCCCTAGAAGTCGGTATACCCTCTCATCGTCTAATGGCCTATGAAGAAGAACAAAATGCCAGAGAGCTCCGAGCAAATCTAGACCTGATAGATGAGATCCGGGAAAGAGCTGCCATCCGACAGCAAAGCTACCGAAGGAGGATAGAGTTGGCATACAATAAGAGAGTCCGTCCTACCGACCTCAAAGAAGGGGACCTTGTCCTCAGAAAGTTAGCCATCTCGTTCCCAGGACAGAAAAGCAAATTGGCTCCAAATTGGGAGGGACCCTATAAGATCGCCAAAGAAGTTCGGCCCGGGACATACAGACTAGAAGACCTCGAGAGTAGAGAGATCCCCAGGACCTGGAATGCCGACCATCTTCTAAAATACCAAGAAAGAGCACCAACGCCTCTCTAAGTATTTTTAGGATGTCAAACCATTCCTCTCCTATCACTTGTACTGTTTTTCTTTTATTTCTCTCTTGTAATAACGGCTTGCAACTTTAGAAGCAGCCGACCACTAGTCATCAATAAAGAAAACTTTTTCATATTTTACTCTTGTAAAAATTGTTTACATCTCTCTGCTTTTATTCTTCACCCTAACGATGGTTCGAAGTCCAACACTTGGCTCGATTCTACTTCGCAAGTTCGTTCCTAAGTGAGCTAGAAGTAGTTCGCCATTCGGAATTGCTCCCACAACCGTTGAAATACTCTAACGATGGTTCGGAGTCCAACACTTGGCTCGATTCTACTTCGCAAGTTCGCTCCTAAGCGAGCTAGAAGTAGTTCGCTATTCGGAATTGCTCCCACAACCGTTGAACTACTCTAACGATAGTTCGGAATTCAACACTTGGCTCGATTCTACTTCGCAAGTTCGCTCCTAAGCGAGCTAGAAGTAGTTCGCCATTCGAAATTGCTCCCACAACCGTTGAACTACTCTAACGATGGTTCGAAGTCCAACACTTGGCTCGATTCTACTTCGCAAGTTCGCTCCTAAGCGAGCTAGAAGTAGTTCGCCATTCGGAATTGCTCCCACAACTGTTGAACTACTCTAACGATGGTTCAGAGTCGAACACTTGGCTCGATTCTACTTCGCAAGTTCGCTCCTAAGCAAGCTAAAAGTAGTTCGCCATTCGGAATTGCTCCCACAACCGTTGAACTACTCTAACGATGGTTCGGAATCCAACACTTGGCTCGATTCTACTTTGCAAGTTCGCTCCTAAGCGAGCTAGAAGTAGTTCGCCATTCGGAATTGCTCCCACAACCGTTGAACTACTCTAACGATGGTTCGGAGTCCAACACTTGGCTCGATTCTACTTCGCAAGTTCGCTCCTAAGCGAGCTAGAAGTAGTTCGCCATTCGGAATTGCTCCCACAACCGTTGAACTACTCTAACGATGGTTCGGAGTCCAACACTTGGCTCGATTCTACTTCGCAAGTTCGCTTCTAAGCGAGCTAGAAGTAGTTCGCCATTCGGAATTGCTCCCACAACCGTTGAACTACTCTAACGATGGTTCGGAGTCCAACACTTGGCTCGATTCTACTTCGCAAGTTCGCTCCTAAGCAAGCTAGAAGTAGTTTGCCATTCGGAATTGCTCCCACAACCGTTGAACTAATCTAACGATGGTTCGGAATCCAACACTTGGCTCGATTCTACTTCGCAAGTTCTCTCCTAAGCGAGCTAGAAGTAGTTCGCCATTCGGAATTGCTCCCACAACCGTTGAACTACTCTAACGATTGTTCGGAGTCCAACACTTGGCTCGATTCTACTTTGCAAGTTTGCTCCTAAGCGAGCTAGAAGTAGTTTGCCATTCGGAATTACTCCCACAACCGTTGAACTAATCTAACGACAAGTTCGGAGTCCAAACACGTGGTTCGGCTCAGCTCCGCAAAGCTCGCTCTTAAACGAGCTAGGGGTGGGTCACCCATATGAAGGAAGATTTGCTTCTGATTTTGAGTAGTTGTCAAAAGTTGGAAAAGTTATACTTATCAATTTGTCAACCATCACATCACTCAAACATCGGGAACAAAACAAACTTTTCTTGTTAAGGGCCCGGACCCAGCCGACACTACAACGAGATTTTTTTTACAATAATTTGAAAAGCATAATACGACTTATTCAGTGCTTCTTCGGAAGGGGAATGCTTCGGTTCAGAGACACGCGAGGGCGACGTCGCCTCACTCCTGAGCTCGACTCTAGACCTACGAAGCGAGATCCCCCTTCGTCACTAGTTCTAGCGGTGGCCCCAACCGAGGCCCCACTGGATGAAATAGCTACGGCACTCTGAGCATCTGCTGGGCTTCGCCTAACAGCAGGCAAGCGAGTCGCAAGTTCGTAAAAAGTGATCCCTCTTTCGCTCTCCTCGCGAGTGCATGACGTGCTGCGAACATTGGCCCTTATAGGCTGAGGTTTTAGCGAAGCAATCTCCTCCTCCAGCTCGATGATCCTATCTCTCAGAATCTCGTCCGCCTCAGATGTTTTGAGACGAGGAAGTTTAGACGAGCCCACAACATTAGTATTATCAGCCACTACGCGACGAAGATGAGTCACTTCGATACCTCTATCGATCGTGATCCATCTTAATTTGTCGATTCTGGCCAATAACTCGTCGCGCTCGGACATCAACATCCCCACCTTCGAAGCTAACTCCTCTTCTTCGGCTGAGTGTTCTTTTATTGTCACCTTCAATTGACGAATCTCCGCCAGCAGTTCACTATTTCTCGCTTCGACATCAAAGAGGCCCTTACGGATCAGCTCTACCTCGCCTTCGAGAGGCGTCTTTCGTGACTACTTTCGCAGTTGCTTTAACTCACTTAAATACCCTCTCGCTGTTGCTTTGATTTCTTCCAAATTCAAGAAGTCATAAAACGCTTTGTTCCGGTTGCGAGAAAGAGCCTTCTTCGTTTTCTCTAACTCAGTGCGGAGGTAGGAGACCTCAGTAATTGGACCAAACTCAACCTGAAAAGCAGAGAAATATCAAGAGAAATCTTCGACATTTGAGGACGCAATCCGAGCAAAAAGAGTTAAACATTTTTGTCAAAGTTTCATAATCCTCAGCCAAAATCCCACAAAAGTTTGCATTGAAATCCAAGAGTTTACAAAAGGCGGTGGCCAGTCCGCAGTTAGGTGTTACAAAGAAAAAGAAGAAAAGAAAAACAAAGCAGAAGACGACAAAGTCAAGGGTCGACCTCGTCAATGGTCGGCACGGTTACAATTGCACGACCAGCACCATCCTCATCCTCGGCATTCTCGCCCTCCGGCCTTGGCGCGAGCATGGACAAGGGCATCTCTTCCTCGCCCTCCACGGAGTCGTAGAAATAGTAGTCCGAGACGTCAAACTCGGGGTTCCGAGCGACGATGTGCTTCAGGGCTCGGCCATAGGCCTCCTCCATGTTCGACAGCATGTGAGCTTCGGCCTCGTCCCGGACCGCCTTCTCTGCGGCTACCACCTTCAAAGCTTGCTCGTTCAGGGCTTCCTCCGTCGCCTTCCGAGCCTCAGACAGTTCCCCTTCAAGCCGAGCCCTCTCCTTTTCAAGGGCCTCGACCTTGGAGGCTTCGGCGGCCGAGCTCCTCAGCGCCTTGGCAAGCTAAGCTTTCAAGCTGCCGACTTCAGCCTCGAGCGATGTAGAACGCAGCTGCTCGGCCTCCAGCTCCCTCACCGCTCTGGACCGTTCCGACCATTCACGGTCGTTCAGAATTGTCATCTCCTTCTCCTTGCTCTCAAATTCCTCGAGCAAGTGGTTGAAGTGGCAGAGGGTCTATAGGCAATATGTGAAGCTGTCAAAAACGAGCACAAAAACTTGGAAAAATTTTCAAGAAAGTAATTCACTACTTACCGACATAGTATTCCGAGCGATTTGCATCGCAGCGTCACCAACTTCACGAGCCTTCAACGCCGCTCGGTCATTGGGGGTCGGCAGGTGTTTCACCGCCTGCATACAAATGTTTTCGTCCCCCAAGAACCTGTCGACCTTCATCACCCTCCAGTCGGGGACGAAGATGCGCTTGTGCTCCTCTGTCAAAATCCGCTCCGCCTCAGCAGTAAGTGGCGGAACGTCGAGAGCCAACAGCGCACTGATGTTGAACGCTCCGCCGGAAGACCCCGGAGCATCCGTTTGTGCCGGCGGGGTTGGCACACCCGAGGTTGGTAAGACGGTCAGCTCGACGAGCTCTTTCTCGGTCTCGTCCTGGGAAGCCTCAATAGTCGGGCGCTCGGGGGTCGGAGAAACTGAGGGTACCTTGGGGGCTCGGCCGCCTTGAGGTCCGGACAAGGTCCTCTTCCTCTTCCGCTTCTCCTGCTCCCTTGCTGCTCGGGCCTTCGCCATCAAGACTTTGTAATCCATGCCGGAAGATTCTGCACAAACCGGGCGAAGAGAGTTAGAAAAATTTTCAAGGAAAAACTTCAAAGAAAAAACAGTACAGAAGAGGCCTACTGGGGTCGATCGGACTGAGACCCCCTCGGAACAATGCCTCCTCCGTAATGTCCTTCCAGCTGAGGGTCGGAAGGCCGAGCAACTTCTCCACGACCTCGGCTTCCTCATTGCTGAGCATGGGCTCTTTCTTCACACGTTTCGGAAGACCTTCCCTCAACCACACTGTCGGTATCGCCCACGGCTCAGGAGCTCGGACGAGGAAGTACTTTTCCTTCCAGTGCTTGATCGAGTCCGGGTTTTCGATCAACTTTACGCCCTTCCTCGGCGAGAGGTAGAACCTCTGCTCGTTCTTGCTAGGTTGGCAAGGTTGGTAGAGGCTCCGAAGGACGAACATGTTCGGCTCGGCGCCGACCTCCTGACACTGAAGAACAAATGCCATCACATGCCGCCACGTGTTCGGCATCAGCTGAGCCGGACACAGGCTGTACCACTGCAGCACCTGCACCACGAAAGGGTGCAGCGGCAGACGAAGTCCGGCATTCAGTGAGTCGGCAGGAAAAACACAAATATCGGCCAAGGAAGAGGTGCACGCTCGGAAGCCGGGGCCAGGGAGCAAAAGTCCGTACTCTGCTGGGATTTGGAACCCACTCCGGATCCGAAGCAGATCCGCCTCGGTCAGCACCGAACAGATATGATCCACCTCGGAGGTTTCCTTCGGCTCGTTTTCCTCGGTTGATTAGGCTGTGCCCTGCGTCACCTTCTCCAGCAGTTCCCCAGTGTAGCTCCGCACACCACCGACGCTGGACAGAACGCTCGGTTGCCGACCCAGTTCCCCTGCTCTCTTTGGATGCTCAATAATGGTTTCCACACCCTTGCCCTTGTTAGACCGGGCCTCAACTTCCTGGAGTGGCTCGGCAACCTCCCCGACTGTGTTCGGCCGAACCAAAGTCCCCTCGGTCGGCTCCACGGCCTTCTTCCCTTTATCTTTGCTCGGCCTGACCACTCGACTGACGCCTATGTCCGAGGAGGGGATCTCGTCCGTGGAAGATAACTTAACCATTTTTACAAAGATGGGGAAAAGGGACTGACCTTGAAGTGACTATTACGGCCGGAAAGATCACCGGAGAATAAAACGCCTGGCCGGGACAGCTAGCAGCGCTGCTCGAGAGCTAACAACCTCGCTTGCAAGTAAAAATCAAGAGTGGGAAAGTGAAAGTGAGAAATGAGGTGAAGTGTTGAGGGGGTGAAAACTTATAGTGAAAATGGCGCCTCTTGGGCTTTGTAACGTAAAGGCGCGACTCTTGGGCCTCCCTTGAACCGTTACAAAAGCCCAAACGGCTAAGTAATGAAGAGAGACGACTGATGGCAAAGGGAGCGACATTTCAACCCCCTAAGTAAGGCTGCTCGGCACTCCACATCCAACGGCTGAGATCGCCCCACGTCCCTCGGATCGAACAGCCGAGCGACAGGCGATCCGAGCCGTATCGCTCGGATTCCGAGTGAGTGCCAATCCGAGCCACGAAATGGAGAAAAACCACTTTCTCCTCAAGCTTCGCGCTAGATTTCGATCAGACGGCCCAGATCATGCCAGCGTCACTAAACGACATGATAGTGTTTTCTTGGGAACCGTGCCTGCCTCGAGATCTGCGTTAACATCCAATGGCTGAGATCGCCCCACGTCCCTCGGATTGAACAGCCGAGCGACAGGCGATCCGAGCCATATTGCTCGGATTCCGAGCAAGTGCCAATCCGAGCTACGAAATGGAGAAAAACCACTTTCTCCTCAAGATTCGCGCTAGATTTCAATCAGACGGCCCAGATCATGCCAGCGTCACTAAACGACAAGATAGTATTTTCTTGGGAACCGTGCCTGCCTCGAGATCTGCGCCAACATCCAACGGCTGAGATCGCCCCACGTCCCTCGGATCGAACAGCCGAGCGACAGGCGATCCGAGCCATATCGCTCGGATTCTGAGCAAGTGCCAATCCGAGCTACGAAATGGAGAAAAACAACTTTCTCCTCAAGATTCGCGCTGAATTTCGATCAGACGGCTCAGATCTTGCCAGCACCACTACACGACAAGATAGTGTTTTCTTGGAAACTGACCCCGCATCGAGATTCGCACCAAGATCCGACGGCTCAGATCGCTCCACGTCGCTCGGCATTCCGAACTGAGTGACAGGCGATCCGAGCCACTTGCGCGAGGGTAAAATCGAGCTATATCGCTTGGATTCCGAGCAAGTGCCAATCCAAGCTACGAAATGGAGCAAAACAACTTTCTCCTCAAGATTCACGCTGGATTTCGATCAGACGGCTCAGATCTTGCCAGCGCCACTACACGACAAGATAGTGTTTTCTTGGAAATTAACCCCGCATTGAGATTCGCGCCAAGATCCGACGGCTCAGATCGCTCCACGTCACTCGGCATTCCGAACTGAGTGACAGGCGATCCGAGCCACTTGCGCGAGGGTAAAACCGAGCTATATCGCTCGGATTCCAAGCAAGTGCCAATCCAAGCTACGAAATGGAGAAAAACAACTTTCTCCTCAAGATTCGAGCTGGACTTCGACCGGACGACTCAGATCTTGCCAGAACCACTACACGACAAGATAGTGTTTTTTTGGAAACTGACCCCGCATCAAGATTCGCGCCAAGATCCGACGGCTCAGATCGCTCCACGTCGCTCGGCATTCCGAACTGAGTGACAGGCGATCCGAGCCACTTGCGCGAGGGTAAAACCGAGCTATATCGCTCGGATTCTGAGCAAGTGCCAATCCGAGCTACGAAATGGAGAAAAACAACTTTCTCCTCAAGATTCGAGCTGGACTTCGACCGGACGACTCAGATCTTGCCAGAGCCACTACACGACAAGATAGTGTTTTTTTGGAAACTGACCCCGCATCAAGATTCGTGCCAAGATCCGACGGCTCAGATCGCTCCACGTCGCTCGGCATTTCGAACTGAGTGACAGGCGATCCGAGCCACTTGCGCGAGGGTAAAATCGAGCTATATCGCTCGGATTCCTAGCAAGTGCCAATCCGAGCTACGAAATGGAGAAAAACAACTTCTCAAGATTCGCGCTAGATTTCGATCAGACGGCTCAGATCTTGCCAGCACCCTACACAACAAGATAGTGTTTTCTTGGAAACTGAGCCCGCATCGAGATTCGCGCCAAGATCCGACGGCTCAGATCGCTCCACGTCGTTCGGTGATCCGAACTGAGTGACAGACGATCCGAACCACTTGCCCGAGGATAAAACCGAGCTATATCGCTCGGATTCCGAGCAAGTACCAATCCGACCCTCGAAAGTGAAGAAAATTACTGCCGAGCATCCCCGACCGCTGGATCATCACGAAATTCACGCCTCAAATGATCGACAATCCAGATTGCGCCACGTCCACTAAACAACAAGATAGTGTTTTCTTGGGAACCGCGCCAGTCTCAAGATTCGCGTCAAGATCCAACGGCCCAGATTGCTCCACATCGCTCGGTATTTCGAGCCGAGCGACTAGCGATCCGAGCCACTTGCGCGGAGGAAGAGCCGAGCTACTTCGCTCGGATTCCGAGCAAGTGCCCATCCGACCCACAAAAGCGAGAAAAATACTGCCGAGCGACTTCGTCCATCCGATCTTCCAAAATTTCGCGCTCGCTCGAGATCAACGGTTCAGATTGCGCCACGCAATAATTTGGTATTTTATTTATCAAAATTATTTTATTTACTTAAAAAATTGCAAAAAATGATTAAAAATTCGGAAAAATTAGTTAAAAATTCTAGGAAATAATTATAAAACCGGGAAAATATTTTTGAACCCCCGAGTGGATAATTATTGCCTAGGACCATTTATTAAGACCCCCGAACGACGAATCGACACTTCGCAAAAATTAAGTAAATATTACGAAAATGTAGGTAAAAATCACCAAATAACTAGAAGAGCTCCAGATCAACTTGGAACGCAACCAACTCAAAAAATGACCATACTGCCCCCTGCAAAGATTCAAAACCTTCCATTTGGACTTCGATACAACTCTGCTAGCCATTAAAACAGTAAAACTACCCCCTCAAAGGCTGATCAAGCTCAGTCTTCGGGAGTGGGGGGCTCGTGATATGGCTAAAAAACGGGGTTAAATCAGAACCATCCAAATCAGGAACGAATCTTAAAGCTTAGGGGTAAAATGGTAATTTTACCTATTGTTGGCCTGAAGCGGGTACTGGATCTCTCCCTCGAAGATCCAATAACCCGCGAACGGGTCCACCCCAACTGGGTGCGGGTTTTAACCTGCAGCGAACCCGGTCCATTAGGATAGAATTAGGGTTTCTGATTAATCCTAATCAACGGCCCTGATTCATATCTATCCTTTCACTGGAAATTAGGGATTACATTCCTTATCTATACACAGGAATTACATGCCTAATTTGATCCCCGAAGACGCCTATAAATACCACCCATCCATCTCCATTAAGAGGTAATCAATTTTTTTTCTAGTTTTTACGCTCTTTCATAATCAATTCTGATTACTGACTTGAGCGTCGGAGGGTGCGTCGCCGGGAACAACCCCGGTGTCTCGCACTTTTTGCAGTTGTACGGCGGGAGCGACGGTCAAACTCCGGCGGAACAGGTAATCAGGTTTCCTATTCAAAGTTTCCCAAGAATCCACAAATTCTATCTGTTTGCCCCCACACCGAATTTAGCGGCAACACATACAAACATTATCTTTAGTAAACATTATATATATATATATATATATATATATATATATATAAATATATATATATATATATATATATATATATATATATATACTAGTTGATATTTGCCGTGCACCAAGTGCACGTGGCTTCGTGAACGTGCCAGTTGAATACTTTAATAATTTTTATGTTATTGAGAAAATCAATCATAGAAGAAATATCATTAAGAACACAAATGAATATACAGTATGATCACTATACATTAATTATGTACACAAAATACTTAAAATTTTAATATTAACAATAAATATTATACATAGTCTTGAATAAATACAAAATAACATGTAAATAATTGTCTCATCTAAAACATAAAAGATTAAAAAAAACAAATTAGTGAATTCTAAACTCATATAATCATATGTTTTCATAAGATCAATTATCATTTTCGATTTTAACTTTTTTGAACTTTAAAGTGCTCGAAACTTCTTGTTGATCTTTTTTTTCTTTATGGAGAAGAATTATCTCAATCAAGATAATGAATACACTTTACTCGGTCACTTCTTGGATGATCCACACAGTGCATCTTGATCTACATACCTCATAAATAGCCTAAGAATAAGAAATGAAGTTGTATGAATCTTGTTTGCCCATAAACCACCTTATTCTTAGCTTCACTTTAACTTTAGCCAAGAAAATTTTAGTTTTGCATTCTTTGACAATATTAGTCATGTAGATCAAGATGCATGATGTAAATCATTTATAGAATGGCACACAAAAGTGATCTCATTACTTTACCTGAGCAACTTCTTTCATATTCTACCAAATACTTACTATAAATTTTGTCATCATGCTATTAAATGTTTCAAGGTAATGCATTGATCCAACCTTATAGTATATGATGACGGAAAATCCATTCCATGCCCATTTAAATTAGACAAGATATATTAACCACTGATGCATTTAGTGGTGGCTGCAGTGATTGATTATTGTTTTGCTATAAAAACTTTAATAATTGAACATTATTACTTCTTTGTATTGTGGTCTCTTTGACCCGAATAATGTTATTGTTGTTTTCAGTGTTGATTTACGATTATAATTGATTATTTCATGCTTAAATTCCAAGTATTATTATTCATGTGTTATTCTTTTATTGCATGCGTGGTTGCATTACTTTCCTGTTTATATTGTTGAGTTGGATCGATAACAGCTTATGCATGACACAAGTCATCCGCTGTGCCAACATCACGTGCTTGCATTCCGTATTTTTGGAAAGCGGGGCGTAACATCTGCTCACCTGCATTTGATATTTCTGATTGTCCTCTGCCAACTAATGTAAAAGACCAATGTAAAACCTAACTGATTTATTAAGCAGCATATATCAGAGTCAACTGACAAACATTTTTTCAAGACTAAATTTTAAAAAAACACTGATCAATTATAGGTGTTTGGTGTTTATGAAAAAACATCCCACAACTCATGGTTACAAGTGGGGTTAGAGTTCTCTTAGGATTTATGTCCCTTCTCACGTTATCCTAAGCTTAATTCCTTCATGCAAAGACACCCCTTAGCTTTCATTGTTTTGTTTTTGAAAAAAACACTTCTCAACTTACTTTGTTTTTTGTTTTTTGAAAAAATGCCTGTAAACTTTGAAAATCATACAAAAAAGAACTTAGCACATTATGAACAGAACTTAGCACGAACATTCTGAATATTCACATTCTGAATACATACAATCTGAACAAAATCTAAATAAAACCAAATCAAAATATGAACAAAATGATACAAGAACAAAATCTCACATACATGATACCAACAGCATGATACATGACAAAATCCTGAATACATCAAACCTGAACAAAAGAAGAACAAAATCTCACATTTACAATGTAAAAAAGCCTACTTTCCACCAAAATGTAGCAAATTGTACCAAATTTCCAAGCACAAGCAGAATCATAACATGTATCAAGACATATAACACCACATAACCAACATAAATATGATAATCACCACATCCAAATTCTTCATAAAAAACCTGTCCCAAAATGAAGTAGTCTTTAACATACATCCAAAGTAAAACATGTCCATATCTTCTAAGGTGCTTCTTCATATACAAAGTCTAATTTTTACCATACAAAAGGGAATATATAGTACTCAGAACATACAATATTGCAGCTCTAAGTTATAGCATCTCAGCACTTCCTAAAGGTCAACAGCAAGTATATCTTTCAGCCCACAAAATAACACCACTTCAACCTGAATTTCAAGCAAATTGATCATGTCTTAGAAAACACAATACATAATTTGACAACATCTCTGTATCATGTTTCATATCATACATTATCTTATAACATACACACGTCTCAAAATATGGGTTTAAAAGATTCCAGGATGAATTATTTTTATCCATGCATAAACATAATATAAATCGCTTAAAAATCACCTATAGTTGTTCACTAAGCTAACTTCACTAAACTAAGTAACACATTTTGTAATACTAAACTCAATCAAATTGGTAACTAATGGGAGATAATCAATTCAAAAATCATGTCAATTAAGTGTTCCATCATGACTAATCACATACATAGTCAGTTCACTAACCTAATCCTTTAAACTAATCCATGTACTCAATCATACCATATGTGCTTCAATGGATGATCAAAGCACATTCAAACGCTACCCTCACAAGTCACAAGCTCATCTTTAGAAAGCAATTCTGAACCCCACTTTTGTTGTCCCCTACACAACTGTGGAGGTAAGCCATAATGGAAGTATGAAACCCCATTAAAAACCCGAACCTCCAATGATCTCCCCCACCTCCATCACTCATATCCGTACTCTTAAAAAATTTCAAAGAGATTTCTTTTTTTCTCCCCATTACGTAGTCCACGATAGTGGAACATTACATAGTCCACCAACAATCATTGAGATAAGCAAAGTACCAGAGTTCGTCACTTTAATCAATCCATATTCACTAACATTCTTCTATCATCCTGTAGAAAGTTTAGTGGATTAATACTATTTGCCAGAATTTAACATTATCATATAATAGTATATATAGACATGTGTTGTAGATGAGAAATAAAATATGAAAATTGAATTTAAATATCAGCTTGTGTTTTTATAATTCATTGCAGAAAAAAAGTCCTGATTTTTTTTTGGAAAAAGGACGATCCAAAATATGCTAAGCACAATTTAATATAAAAATTCCTACACCTGCAAGATCAATTTAGTATAAAATTTCCTAAACATAATTAAAAGAAATACATTAAGATTGCTCCGGGACATATCAAAACCCTATCTCTTGGTGGATGTACTTCCAGGGTAACGGAAGAAGAAGAGGAACGACCAAATTACGCCGGGGTAGACCCGTAAAGAGATCCCCTTGTCTTAGTCCCTATGACACCTAATTTTATTTTCCGGTTTTCCGTTAACCTGAATAAATGATTTATCACCTCTAACACACGTCCTTATCCACATTCTACACTCTCTAATGCTTCATCAACACGGTCCCATTCTACCGAAAACTAATCAGTAATTTTAGCAAATTCTAGTTGTGAAATGAATGATTACATCTACAACCACACATACCTATATGCTATATATATATATATATAGAAAATAAGAATTTAGTATTGCATGAGGGGGACATGCCACTGGATGATCGTTCTGTTTTCTATCCTATTGTAGGGTAAACTCACTAACCATAACTGATGGATCACCAATAAACTCAGAAACACGAAAACGAATGTTAAATGTCAGCACTCTACACAAGTACAATTAAAATATTTTTGACTCAAAAGTAACAGGATGCAATCCTTTATCCTCAGTTGTGTGCATTGTAGGAAAAGGTTTAGTAGGTCATTCAGAAGTAATAGGGCTGGGTGTTGTTGCTGGTGTATTTAAAAATCCAATGTCACATATTGCATATACTTGGGTAAAACTAACGAAAATACCAAAACCTCCATGATAATGCAAGTGGTTGAACTATAAGAATGATGTTTTTATTGAATATTTGAATATGAAGAATTTGTGCCTCAATTGGAGAAGGATTATGGTACAAATCCTTCAAATATATGGAGAAGCCAAAGGTTCTTCTAGAAACAAAAGAGAAATATTAGATCCATTCTGACAGAACTGTTTAATATGTATTCTATGGCAATAACCTAAAGAATATGCAGGAAGGATGTCCTCACATTGCATCTACTCAAACATAGATGGTACAAGCAACATAACTAATTATGCACTACAGGCAATGTGATCTAAATGTGGGGACAAATGCCAAGGAAGTGTCACTGTATACAATAGCGTACAGTGGCACTCTATATTCCTAACTTACATATGCATGGATCACAAGCTTTCTATTTAAGTTTAAATGAAATTAGCTCTTTTGTAACAACAAGGTTGCTTTAAGATTCATTCAAAGCTTCATTATAGTAGTAAATAAAATGCAGTTGGAAATATAATATGCGTTCTCCCTAATTTGGAAGCAATCTTATGCCTACAAAAAAGATATCATTTTGGCATTTAATCAGAAGTCCCTAGTTGCGACAAAATTACATTAAATTTGTAGGGTATATATAATACTATGTAATACCGGTTGTTCATTAAATTGGAGCTATAAAACTATGATTTAGTGATTTTTAAAACTATAAAACTGGAATTGCTATGAAATGAGACTTTAACACTTGAAGTGATGCTTATAAAGCAAACTTACCGTCAAATAGCAGGATCAGTCAAAATAAAATATTTCTCTGATGCAGCTTACACCCTCAAGAAGATTATTATAGAAAAACATCAGGATCATGGCCTAATGGAGTCCCGAAGCCCATCCCTGTCACAACAACCCTCCTTTGTTAATGAGTGATGTGAGATATAAGTAATTCGTCATTATTATTTTACTGGAGAAACACAGCACTCATTCTCATGTACTCAACAAACAAAACTTAACAAACTTCATCGTTAAATGTGTTTACATACCTCTTCAACAAAACAAATCCTTCATAGAAAATATCAGTCTAATAGTAAAATTAGGTTTAGGTTGCAATACTAAATTGGGATTAGCAGTCATTATTATGTTTCAAATTTACAATTACACCAAAATTATTTAAAAGGCCGAGAAAGGTAACTGGAATTATGTTTAATTGCTTGACTCAAATGGTTAGTTTAAGATCCATCAAATATAGTGGTGGTTAATGTGCACTTGTATGTCCAGAAAGACTCTGCAAGCCAGTAAATGCAACTCTATTCAATACATAAACATAACTATAAGAGTTCCTTATACAAGTTCAGAAAAATGTCTTCAAAATGATCCCAATTTATGTCTCTGCCAATCATATCAGCAAGACATGCAGTTACATTGTGTATCTATAGATAAAAGTAGAAAGAAGATACACTTTATTTCGAACAAAAACCATCGTTATTAACTTTTGTATTTAGCTCGAACTCCCTAATTTTTGCCCAGATATTTTGGGTGTACAAAATGCAACTTCCAACTGCATTTCTTAATGAACTAACTGCATATCCAAATAGTAACTATATCTTTGGTTGCAAAGTTGCACCCCCAAAAAAATGATCTATGTTGTGTCTCCAATTGCAATGTCTTTTTTTGGTTCATATGACAACTAATTGTGTCGCTGAGTCATTTTCTTTTGCTAATATGGGAATTAACTTATCTAAAGTTTGATTTGTATAGATAGTTATCTCAAAGTTAAGGTGATTCTGGTTATCTAAACTCCAATCCAACTTATTTTTTTTCTTAGACCAAAAATGGATATGCATATATACAACCTATAAATTACATTCTTCTACCCCCACTTAAAAATTACCTATAGGTATCCTATATTATCTTAAGTGCACAAAATATTATTTGAATAGTGTATCTAGTTGCATCTTTTTTGCTGATATGGGAATTAATTGGAATTATCTAAACTTTGATATGTTTGGATCATATTTTGGAGATGCGTCCTGCTAATTCTTTTTTAAGCCAAAATTAGAGGTGCATGTATGCAACTTATAGATTGCATTCCTCTACCTCCGCCTTAAAAAATTACCTATAGGTATCCCACCTTTGTATCCAAGCAGGGCTTTAAAAAAATTGTTCCATCGGTTGCAAATTACACCCCTATAAATGATATAAAATGTGTCTATAAATACAATATCTTTGTTGATAAGGGAATTATTCGTGCTGCCAACTGTCACGTCGTATTTTTTTGCTGATACAAAAATTGATTGGAGTTATCTAAACTTTCACTCATTCAAATTGTATTTTGGAGTTACCTCCCATTATCTCACCTCAAAGTTGAGTATCTAAACTCCAATCAGGTAAATTCTTTTTGAGCCAAAAATGGAGATACAAGTACACATCCTATAGGTTGCATTCCACCCTATAAGTGTCCTATATCCAAACAGGGCCTAACAAGCAACTCTATTTTTGGGTTTGCAAACTTGAACAGTCTAAAATGTGTCTGTAATTACAAAAAAAATTAAAAAAATGTTGATATGGGAATTACTAATTCTTCCAATCATAATTTAATATTAAAACTCCAAAAATAACAGCGTAATCATAATAAACAAAAAAAGAGACAGAACTAACCAATATAGCATTAGGTTTGCCAATAGCCCAAAGATTGACCTTGTGATCTTCACCTCCCGTAACAAGAACCCGCGATGTCCTCCTCCCAATTTTCAAACAATTCACGTTCGACGAATGCGCTACAAACTCCTCTGCAATTTTCAAACTCCAAGTCAAGGCATCCCAAAATCTCAAGATCCCAAAAAAATATTTTAAAAATTAAATTGAAAACCCATTTCCCTCTCCCAAAATAGTATCAATAATTGCAACAAAACCCTATAATTAAATAAAGGATACGGAGCTTGTAAGCGCGCTTCGTCGTCGCCATTGAATACTACCAAAGTTCCAATAAGACGAAGATGCAGTCATGGATCCAAACCCTAATAGCTCTCAATCCAATCTGAGCGGCGAGCTGCCATGGAATAGAAACTGGGAGAAGATGAAGAAGAAGACGAAACAGGAGAAGTCTTGATCTGCTGTTTGAAATTTGAAGGGCAGCTGTTGGATAAAAATCCCAACTTTTTTATTTTTATTCTTTTTTGAAGTTGTTAGGGTTTGGGTTTTGAAAAAGATGGAAGGAGGCGTACACGATCTCGGGAGAGGGAGGAAGACGGCGGCGGCGGGGGAGGAGGATGGACGAGATAGGAGTTAGAGTTGGTTGAATTGGAGGGATTGGGTTCAGAGGGATTGCCAATATATCGGGAGAGGGAGGAAGAAAACTCGGGAGAGGTACTAAACATATATATTTAGTTTTTAGATATAAATACTTAATAAACGAACACAATTTAATAATAGTCTTTGATCGGTTTGATCAACAAAATGATCGAACGGTTAGGATTGGATCTGGACAGATTTTTTTTCTTATTCTTGCTTTTATAATAGAAATAGATATATATTCCAATGTTGCATCTCTTTTTATATTAGTTATGCATGTGCTTTGCACATATTTATTTGGTTACAATACACGTATTTGTTTGGTTACAAATGAAGTTTGTTGGGTGACAAACTCTCCCATTAAAATAGTAGAATATATATATATATATATATATATATATATATATATATATATATATATATATATACCCACACAACAATTTCTGCCCATGAGGTTTAGCACAAATGGTGATCTTCCGTACTTTATCATCAAAGTTGCCAATAATCTTAAAACAAGCATGATATAGTTTTATGACAATGCATGCCACAGAAGTCGTAAATTTAAAGAGTGATATGATATCCGTCTTCCTGGATCCTAACTAGCAGCCAACCTTTCATTCAAAAGGTCTTTCATACAATTGAAAGAAGAATTACATCAGAGAACTTTGGCCAAAATAATCATACACACTGGCCACTTTCTTTACAAATTCAAGACATTCAAATGCAAACAACTATTAATTAATCATACATAAGTAGATTCCTAAATCCTATAGACATTAGAATCCAGTAGAGCCAAGATTTATCATAGATAACACAATCTTTCTTTTCATAGGCGGGTTATCAAATTTAGTTTTTAGGAAAAGTCTTTCAAATGTTTCAAATATATAGTGTCGTACTTGTCTGAAGTAACCACAATGACTGGCACATACCTCACCTCACCGTCACTCAAAGCATCATTTATCTCCAAAATAAAACTGTCACGATACATCCCAACAAGAACAATCAAATTACAAATAGTGACAAAGCGAGATATCATGAATTTAAGGCTTTTGCATTAATTCACTATTTACGTAATAACAAGAAGTAATGAAAATCCTATATATGACTTTTTTTTTTCCTTCTAAAATCTGATGATTGGGTTTTTCCTATTTTTTTAAATAATAATCGGTCAAACGAGTCCAGCCTCAAAATAATATAAAAGAAATATAATAGTAGCATAGAACGAATGATTACAAGGAGTAATACAAAGCTACCAGAATAGGAATAAATACAAAATCAGCAAAAGCAAATAATAGCTAAGATGGCTGCCCATAATTAAGATTTTTCATAAAATCTTAATTATACAAAACATAGAATAAACATACAAATTAGGTTTAGGGTCCCTCTTCCCAAATCATAAATTAAAATTTGGAGATACTCCCCAAAATTTCATTATAATTTAGGGTGTACCCCTCAATTCCCCTCAATTATACAAACCACAAGTAAAATTCAAGAACATGGATTTAGGGTTTCTAATTTGCGTAGAGCATTTTCATAACTTTCATCTTAAAATCGAGATAAAATTCAAAATAAAAGTAAATACCCCAAACCCTAACCCTAAGATTCGACTAACCACATCAAATTATTCGCTTTTTTAAATCAAAATGTGCGAAAATCACGAAATTACAGGAATGTGAAACTCTAAACTCTAACTTCACTTACCTGCAAAAATCGAGAGAAGAACTGTACAAATTCGACGAAGATTGATTCACATCCCTAACCCTAACAATTTGATTGATGAAGGGGGGATGGCGAAGGGGGCGGGTGACGGCGATGGGGGAAGGGGCAACGATGGGGGAGGGGGACGGCGACGACGAGAGATTTTTATCCCGTACTACTCGGCGTTTTCACATAAAAACGTCAAGTGCCAACCTTAGCATTTTTCATAAACGTTGGGGTAGATTTGAATTTTTTTTTTTCTTCTTCTGATTTTTGGGTTCTAGCCTGACGTTTCTATTAAAACTTAAAACGCCGGTGTAGAAACATCGGGATAAGCCTCACTCTGGTCAGAACACAAAATAGGGGAAACAAATTTCCTGTTAGTACTTGGTACTACTACTCACATCATATGTAATTTACAATGTGTGTGTGTATATATATCCATGTTTTATACATGATCTTATTTGTTGTTACTTTCACCCAATTTTACAAGTGATAAATAAGAATTGTGCATTTTTGTTATACCAAAAACTATAATCCAACAATCAATTTTATGATTGGAAAAAACAGAGAAAATTTATATTAAATGCTTCTTTCAAGGTAGAGAAGTACTCTATGAGCATCTGTAGTCGTCGCTTGCTAAATTTTGGGTATATAGCAATTGGAAATAGAAAAAAAGGAATGTCGCTGTAGTCGTTCAAGCTATATTTGTTTCGTCGCATGTTTTTTTATTTTGAGACGGAAGATTATCTTTCATCGCAGTGCTTACAGACGAAAATTGTTTAGGACGAAAGATAATTTACCGTCTGTCGATCGAAAAAATATTTAAAAAAAAGCAAAGTTCTTGGACGGTACATTATCCCTCGTCGGAGGATTTTTTTAATTTTTTTTCTTATTTTCGCATTGAATTGAGGGATAAAGGACAAAAAATGTAACTCCTATTTCCCCGTATTCGTATTTTTATACTGTATTTTGCCCCATTGTACTCTTTCATCTATTTG
Organism: Hemerocallis citrina; assembly: GCA_017893485.1. NCBI lineage: Eukaryota > Viridiplantae > Streptophyta > Magnoliopsida > Asparagales > Asphodelaceae > Hemerocallis > Hemerocallis citrina. The sequence continues at coordinate 96,611,866 of CM030366.1, forward strand.
AGATCCTGGATTTTGTTTCAGATTGAATAAAACCATTAATTTGTTTTCGACTAAATTTTTTTGGTCATTTCATCTAATTCAATTGTGTGTGCTTTTTGTGTCGTTCTTCATGAAGAATGAGTTACTCTATATCAATCATCTCTTTATTCCCCATTTTAATACAATTTGACCAATTCTCCTGTTGGATCCCTCTCGAAACGGATACCCTAATACCCATTAAACCGAAACCCTATACTATTTAAACCCTAGCCCCCTAACCCTAACCCTAAACCCCGACTACTATGCAACCCCCTAACAACCTTCCGCCATTTTCTCCTTCTTCCTCCAGTCTCCGCTTCCAACGTTCGAAACTCAATTCCCTACTCCGATCGCCTCTCCGTTCGTCCCCATCACCCTCGTTAACCACCACCACCGCAGCACCATCGCCAACACCCACCATCATCCCCACAGAACCACCATCGCCAACATCCACCATTGAACCCAACCCCGAACCCATTTTTGCCATTTTGACCTCTACCCATTCGCATTACCATCGCCTCATCTCCCCCTCATCACCTCGACCTCCGTCCACGCCGCTAACACCCCCAAACCACTTCTCCGCTCGCTCCTCTGTTTCGAACCCATGAACAGAGCCGCGCGCGACGAGTTCCTTCTCAACGTCGTGCCGCTGATTCCGCCGCCGTCGTCCTCCCCATCATCGCGAGCCTCGCGTCGCACACTGGACACCGCTCGCCGCTGCCGGTCGCCGTCTCTCCCTCTCTCTCTCGCTCCTTGTTTCAATGAAGAAGGAAGAAAGGCAGGATTGGCAGGATCGAATCTCAACCGTTGGATCACATCAAGATTCGCGCCAATCAAGGCTAATCTGATCGTTGTTTCGTGTTCGGCCACAGCAGATCCCAAAACGCTGTCCGCTGTTCTGGCCCCGATCCGTTGTGTAGAAGAGATCTGATTGGCTGCGTTCTGGTGTTTCGTATTTTGGCGCAGCGAATCCCAAGTTGTTGTTCGCTGTTCTGGCAGGATCTGGTGTGGAGAAATTCGCTCTACTATTGATTTCTTGCACGTGCTTCACACGTGCTTTTGGGAGATTTCGCCTGGAGTTTTTCGATCTCATTTTCTTCAACTAACGGATCTAATCGTCGTCAATCAAGGCAAGTATTCATCTTGTACACATTTTTGTTCTAGTACAAGCGTTCCTTAAAAATACTACAAATAGTTAGAAATTGTGACTCCTCCTTGACTTGTCGTTGTTAATCAAATATTAATCCCCATCAATTTCATAATCTTAAGAGTCACAATAATTTTATTGTATTATATTACAACTATTTGGACTCATTTTATCCCCTGAACACATGGACACAAGAAATTAAGGAGCCCTAGATTTGTAGACATATGTTATATCTTGTATTTGATGAACTTGCAACCATTTGGCTTGAAAAACAATTATTACTTGCTGTTTTGACAACCATTATCCTGTATTTATATCACACATTAACCTACACGCCTAATAACAAAATTTCATGTAACCTATACTAGTAAGACATTTCCACATGTTGCTGTCCTAAATCTTATTATGCTGGTTTGACCCCTTTAACATCAGAATCTGAACCCAAGCCCTGAATAGTAAATGTATCTCTAGATGTCTAGATATCAATAGCCTCCAGAATTTTTGAATTCGGAGTTACGGTCTAGGAGTTATCGTAGTTTTACTGCAGCTGTGTCGGTAGACGCAGATTCATAAAACTGCTGCACACCTCTACTTTGCAAATTAATTTAGCTATGTTAATAGTAAGCGTTTGACTCGAAATTTTATATGCAGTTGTTGGACACATTATAGGACCTCTCCAATTTTTCTTAGAATTAATTTACAACATTTCAACACTGTTTCACACGTATAAACTCAAACACACAATTTCTGCCTGAACACTTTAGCTGTGTAATTCGCTGTTTTGACACATGTTCCCACTACTTTCTTGTACCTTAATTATATGCGTTGGAATCGGGCAGGAATCTAGTTTCTATATCTCCTGACGGATCCACTTTTGCTATCTCGTAGCAACAGAAATCACACTTTTGGCACAGCCACGTCGTGCTGTCCAGATTTGAGATTTTCGTTGTTCGTGTAATTTTTATTCATGCTGATCCTTGAATATGCCATATAAATATCTCAGACTTGTCCCATGTCCATGTTTATAATTTTTTGACTTGTTTCACACACTTGCGTGCTTTCTTGATAAAAATTAATAAAAGTAACAAGCCGGGGTTTAAGGGAAAGACCGTAGTAGTGGACGATATAGGTAAGTGTACAGGGAAGGGGGCCCGTGTTTCCCAGTACTCGGTTCATGAACTTGTTGCACTTGATGTATTCATGGAGCCAGTTAATTGGCTCATGAACTTGTTGTATTCATGAACTCACTGTGTGGTTCTTGAACTTGTTAGTATTCACGGACTCACTTCGTGAACTTGTTATTTATTTTTGTATTCATGGATTGTGCTTACTTGATACTTGATACCTGAGTACGCCGCCCTATAAAATCTATTACTAGGCCTAAACGAAATTGTGTTGACTGTAGCAACCATCTAGTAAAAATATGGATGCATGAAGTGCTACCTAGATAGTAATAACCACAAGACTTGAACATGAAACTCGAACTTGATACTTGCTACTTGATACTTGACAACTTGTTACTTGAGACTTGACACTTGAATATAATATTTGACACTAGACTCGAGACTTGATACTTGACACTAGACTTGATACTTGTTACTTGACACTAGACTTGAGACTTGTCACTTGAGGTTAGATATCCCTACAGGTTCACTTGTCACTTGTTTCACCATTAGTATTTGTTATCCAACCTGTTCACTTGAGTTGTCCTCCTTACTAGCTAGTTCTTGAATTTTCACTACTTCACTACAAACCGTATGGGCTATAGCGGCATACTTTTTCCGGTGTTACCACACTGCGCCGCTATAGGTATAGTAGAATTTTATATTATAAAAAAGACACTCTCTGTAACGGCGCGTGGCAACAATGCCGCTATAGCCTCAAATAGTAATGCTGTTATATATATATATATATATATATATATATATATATATATATATATATATATATATATATATATATATATATGACCTATTGCGGCGGTTATTTATACACACCGTTATAGGGTGGGGTAAATAATGTTCTGAAAAGCTACCCCGTTCTAAACCCCGCCCCCTTTTTACTTTTCCTAATTTTTACAACCCTAATTCATCCCGCTCTACTCTAATCCCGCTCATCTTCTACCCGCTCTACTCTAACCCTAATCCCGCCTACTTCTGCTCTCCCCTAATCCCCTCTAAACCCACGATCCCGCTCATCTTCTTCCCATCGCGTTGCTCTCTCCCCTCCCCACTCACCGCCTCACCTCCCTCGCGCGCGCATCTCTCGTGCGCACACCCTTGCCGCTCCCGTACTTCGCCGCTCCTCCTCCGCCGCTCCTCCTTAGTCGCTCCTTCGCCGCTCCTCCTTCGCCGCTCCTTCTCCGCCGCTCCTTCTCCGGTCTTCCTTCGCCGCTCTTCGACCTGTGTATACCCATCGCGGCCACCCTTGCCGTTCTCTCTCGCTCCATCAAAGTAAGTTGGGTATTTTTTTGATCTTTGTTCCTTTCATTTCCTTTTTCCGTTTTTTTATTTTTGTTCCTTTCAATGTATGCCAATTTTTATCTTTGTTCCTTTCAATGATTTTTATCTTTTGTTCCTTTCATTTTTAACATTCCAAAATCTTTGGGGAAAAAATTTTTGGGCTAATTGAATTTCAAGGTAACTATAGTGACAAATATAGTTTTGAGACTTTTTAATATGGTTTGGAAAACTTGTGAAAGGATATTGAGTTAGATTGGGTAGATTGGAAATTGAGATTATTAAATATGACGATTACATTGCCAAATAAATTTGTTCACATTTTGTGATGGCTGCCGTCTAAGTTGCTGAATCTCATTAACTCAAAATACCTATATACATGCTTGTTGTATTGGTAACTCCTGTAAGAACTATGACATGTAGCTATTGTGAATCTAGGTAGCAATCAATGTGATGTTGCTATTGTGTTGTAGTAGTAGTCATCATTTACAAAGTCAGTGCAATCAAGAAATCATCTTGGAAATAATTAGTTTGGTGTAGTTGTTATTAAAGTACTTGATTACCTGTCATCTACTAGGCCAACTGCTCACATACTAAATTTTGGAACATAAGTATGCTAGTACAAAACTGTATACTCATGATACATTCAGCAATTATCCTTTAATCAAATTCCTATAATGACTCATAATTAAACTTGATTAGAGCTTAAAATCAGAACCAATACACTTTTATCATCGTAACAAAAACAGGGTTTATCACTGTGTCGGTCCAACACCTTAGTAATGAACTAATATGTTAAGTACTAGTAATTTGCGAGGAACCAACATACATAGGGAACCATTACCTTTAAAGTAAAAGAAAAGTAAAGAAAAAGGAAGAATGAAGGATTTTAAATATGCCCCCAAAGTACAGATTATGGTATTAGACATGAGTTTAGGATACAAAGATCTGTGTCATGTAGAAAGCAGTATGTTTACATGCAGCAAAACACAATATAGTACTCTCTCTTAGGATACAGATATTGATTTGATGTCCTTAAATTAGGGCAACCTTTTCTCAATGTTTTTGGGGGTGGCCTCTCTCTTTTATCATCATACATATTCTTGGAATAAATCAGGTCCATCATAGAGTCACCGCCTACAGCAACAACCCTGGAAAGTTTAGCTCTGATTTCGTTGCAGCTATGATCAAGATGGGGGACATAAGCCCCCTTACTGGGTCCAAAGGGGAGATCAGGAAGAATTTTCGGAAGTCTAACTAAGTTTAGCCAAAATATCTGGCTAATAGTGGTTGAAATGAAAAGGCCTTGTGTGTTAATATAAAGTTTGCTTGTCATGTGAGCATATTAATTGTTTTCCTCGATGTTGGTATTGGGGTGTCTTTCAGCCTATGGGTTGGTTTGAATTTTAATTGGATTGTTAAGGTTCTAAAAAATGTGGTTTTTGGAATTAGTAGTTGAAGATATCTACCTACTGTTAAAGATTCGTAGTGTCATTATATTAAGAGTAATTCTTGGAAGACAACTGTTTTATAACTTTCTTGTCATATGAACTAGATGGCATTAGCCACTTCTACTTTCAAGAAAAAAACTTTAATGGCACGTCATTGTAGGGGTTGTTGCTTATACAGTCAGTGCAAACAGGTCAGATAGTACATTATGGTGACATAGATCAAAGAACTCATCTAAGACGATGAATCTATTTATCTCTCATCACCAAACACTACTATAAACCAAAGCAATGCATGAACTGCAGATCAATAATCACAAGAAGGCAAGTATAAAGCGGGAAAATAAAAGCTCAGAGACAGATTTACAATACATTCATCCGAGAAGCACACCCCCGATGAAATTAGAAGGATAAAAATTACTTAAATATTATTAGTGTAACTTTGAACAGTAGTACACTACACAGAATTTAGAGATATAGTTGATTGATAGTGTCAAGAAGTTAATATCAAGATACATACCCTTTGACTTCTCAAAAATAAAGATGCATACCTTTTCCGGTGATCAATTAAGATGAGATAGCATGGCAGTTGACAACTTAGTGTAAGAAGCTGCAAAGAAAAACTGGAATTGCCTTTCAACCACCATAGAGATTGAGCTCCACAAATTGGAGTGCATAAATATATTGGAACTGTCAACATTACTAAATTTAAGAATTTCCCATGTATAACCGAGGGAATGCAGACACAAAAAATAAACAAAACGGAAAAAGGAAAATGTCATTTCAAATGAAATAATAGGAGTCATGCACACTTAACTACATTAGAATCATGATAGCTTCGTTATAATTATAAAAAAATTAAATTAAATTAAAAATAAAATAAAAATAATGATTAAAATGCAAAGTTAATAAATTCTTCAACATTTTATATAGATGATAAAGAGGTAACTACATTTGTGATTTCAGAAAAATTGCCTAAATTGACCAATATTTATAGGGTGAGTGAAAAGAGCGGAAGGTTAAGTCATTCCATGTTAGTTGTTAGTATTATCTTGGTGGTTAGAGACAAAGCAATTTGCATTTTAATTTATTAACTTTATATTTCAGGCTGAATCATATTTTTCGAAATGGATAAAAGTTGGATTAATAAGTCACGATTATCCAAGAAGTATCGGGATGGTTTGAAAGATTTTATTAACTATGCAAAGAGGAATTCTCCAGACCTGAACTTAATTTTGTGTCCTTGTGTTCGGTGTTCAAATTGTGATTTGAGAACATGCGATGTAGTTGAGACACATGTGATTTGCAATGGTTTTTTACCGGGGTATACAAATTGGTTTTGTCATGGAGAGTCTGCTCAGTCAGTTTCAAATGGTCCGGTTGTACAAGAAGACGAATCTTTATTTACAAGTAATCAAAGTGCTGTCGATGAGATGCACTCTTTAGTGCGAGATGGTATGAGATTCCATAACTTTCAAGTCCATACAAACAATCCAATCAACCAAGTTTGCGATGAGCCAGCAGAAACATTTGTTCATGATGGTGGGGTGGGAGATGAAATGTTTGGTGAAGAAACTAATAAAGAGTTTGAAGCCTTTGATAAGTTGTTGAAAGATGCAAAGACTCCTTCATATCGTGATTGCACTCAGTTTACAAAGTTTTCATTCATTGTTAGACTATTCCAGATTAAATGTCTAAATGGATGGTCTGCAAAGTCCTTCAACTTGCTTCTTGAATTGTTGAATGAAGCTTTTCCTGAAATTCAAATCCCAAAGTCATCCCATGCTATAAAAAAATTTCTCAAGCATTTTAATTTAGGGTATGAGAAGATAGCAGCATGTCCATATAATTGTATGCTGTTTAGGGGGGATAAAAAAGTTCTCGAAGAATGTGAAGTATGCGGTACTTCAAAATGGATACAAATGCCAAATGAAGATGACCAAACAAATGAGCCAGTTACAACAACTAGGAGAAAGAAGTTTGCAAAAGTACTGCATTACTTTTCTTTAATTCCTCGGCTGCAAAGATTGTTCATGTCCTCTAAAACATCTTCTGATATGAGATGACATGCGGAAGGTCGCATGAATGATGGGATTCTTAGGCACCCGGCTGATTCTGCATCTTGGAAAAAAATTGATGAAAGATGTCCCGATTTTGCTAAAGATCCTCGGAATGTGAGACTTGGATTGGCCAGTGATGGTTTTAATCTATTTAGGCAAATGAGTAGCACCTACAGCATATGGCCCGTTGTATTAATTCCATATAATCATTCCCCTTGGTTGTGCATGAAACAATCATCATTCATTTTGTCCATGATTATTCCTGGACCAAAAAGCCCAGAAAATGATATAGATGTGTGTAACGCCCCGAATCCCAAATACACTGAATTCGAGATGTTCTACAGGATCTTTTCGCTTCTTTTAGTACAATTTTACAAGGAAATTTAAACTTTTCACTTTACATCAGAGTTTACATCAATATTACATTTACATTGCACAGCGGAAATAAAATTTACAACAATGAAACAAATGTACAACAACATTGAGAAATCTTTAAGTATTTGTTCCTCTTTAATCTTTTTCATGCCATTTATCCTGCATACAAAACTGTGGATACGTCAGTTTATTCAACCGACGATAATTATACATGGCCATCCTCTCTATGCTAGAAATAATATAACGATTCTCATTTCTTAACAGATCACAAACTTGTTCACATATCAAAATAGAGCAAAGGGAAAAATCTTAATGATGTCGTGTCGTGATTGTGCACTTAATCCTTAATGCAATTGTTTATATTAAATGACACTAATGCGCACTTGTTCGGATTCTATGCATCCCATACTACATAGGTCCGAGGGCAAGCCTCTTATTCGTTCTTCATCTTTGTAGGTTTCAATCCCTCGCCATGACTTAATCTACTACTGTAACTATGGTGAGTATCCTAGATGATCTATGAGTACAAGCTCGTGTACAGAAAATTTTGGAGGGGAATCTCACGCCATGTCTTGACTCATCAAGCATGCATTCTGTGGCAATTCAGCCTCACTTCATGGCACACGATCCTCTTGCAGTCACCAAACATCCCACAAGCGTGACTAGAGTCCGATCATTCTGAGTTGTGCCCACGCCATGTCTTGACTCATCAAGCATGCATTCTGTGGCTCATACACCCGCACCGTAAACCCTAGTTCTCATACTCGTGTTTTTCTCCCACTTTCATCACATCTTCACTATGCACTAATCCTTAGTTTTTATTAGAATCATGAACAAAAATCAAAGCTCTAGAGTTAGCCTCTCCACTAAACCGGACTTATTCATTCATTCAACATGACCAACCTTGGTCTTTCTTTTCAAATTTCATTTCATTTCATTTCCAATGCCGGGGGAGACTTAGCTACTCTTTTGTTTCAATTTCCAATTGAGCATTTTCAACTCATAATTCATCTAATAGTCTCACAGACTTTCTTTATCATGATCTTAGCTTTCATATTCATTTAATTCTCATTTCAATCTATGATTCATTTCATGTAAATTCATGCAACAATAAATAGAGTTTGCCAACATCAACCATAAGATTCACAACTTTAACATAAACCAAATAAGATTTCTGACATATCAAGTATTCTGGGCAGTCGACTTGGAGAAAGTCCAGTCGACTTGTTCAGTCAAAATCAAGTTCTTCACAACTGCTCAGGAGAGTCGACTGCTGCACATGGCCAGTCGGCTGCTCCGCAATTTTCCATGTTCAAAATATCATTCACGTGACAGTCGACTGTCATTCCATCAGTCGTCTGTCCTGGGATTTCAACAGTACATTTTAATACTCAGCCCAGTCGACTTGCTACTTGCATTAAGTCGACTGAACAGGTTAACATTTCAAATTTAGGAATTATCTTCCCTCTGTTCTTCCATTCACATGCATCATTGTGTTACATTACCATATATATTCATGCTGCATAAACACGTAATTTCTTAGCTATTCACTAACATCACCACATAGAATGTCACATAACTAATATTTTTCTTTCCTCAAGGAAATGTTAAGCATGCATTTACATTTACTCATCATTTACTTGCAGAAATGAATACTAAATCTCAATTTAGTATACTAGAACATCCCAATAAAAATACTTCGTTTCATGAAATTTTTGGACTATTCGTAATTTATTTTAATACATCGGTCGGCTGTTCATATCAGCAGTCGACTGTACAGGTTATTCCCAATTTTACTAATTATCACTAGTTCTTTTTCATCCGTTCACATCTCCTCCATCATATATAACATGGGGGATATGAATTTAGCAATCATACTATCACTTCTATTTTTACACATGTACGCCATTAAATTAACAATCATGAGAGAATATTCGCCTCGTACCAGTCGAGTTGTCCAAGTGACAGTCGACTGTACAGGCCCATTCCAGTCTTACTTTCAGTGTCATTACTACATTATTAGTCCTCACGACCTTCATCATAAACATACACAGGGCAATCTAATATGTTTAAACTTACTTTTCACAAGCATGGTACCAATCATCATAGCCATAACATATTTTCTACATTAGAAGTCCTGCGAAACACCCACCTTATTGACGAAAAAATAACCGAATCCAGAAAAGCTTCTTAATGCACTGCACGACTCCTTGCTCCTTGCTCCTTGCTCCTTGCTCCTTGCTCCACACCGAAGCTCTTCTGCAGAGATGATCGGTCTCCAAGAGAACCCTCACTCACCAACTCTACAATATAGTATATGTATATCTTCTTTCCAAGAGATCTTAGTATAGAAAATGTTAGGGAGAGAGGAGTATTTATACACCAGTTTGGGTGAGATGGAAGGCTAGGATTTAGTAGATAGTTATAGGGTCAAGGGCTAGGATGAACTAGGGAGTTAAAATAACTACCCATATTCTAGATAACTACCCATGACTTGAATCCACTTCTCTTCCCAATCCGGCCAAGAAAGTGTGCTCATGCACGTGTATGTGAGATGCATGTGCATGCACTAGTCACCATAAAAAGAAACTTGTACAAGGTACAAAAATAAAAATTCTTTTAAAAAGGAGGTGTTCCACATTACAAGTTGTAGAAAAAAAATAGAATTAAACCATGGGCTTTAATTCAAGGTCCAAAACCATAGTTATCATAAATGAAGTACATTTTGGGCTTTAAGAAAAAGGCTTTTGTACAAAACAATGAAAAGCACAAATTAAAATATCTCTACTCATCTTGATGAAAATATTAACCAAAAATATTACACGTGTACACTACGTGCCAAAAAAAATAATTTTTCATTAATTGAAAAATTAGGGCATTACAATGTGTATCTGCAGTCGTTGATTGATGAATTATCCCAATTGTGGGAGGGTGTTACAACTTATGATGCAACATCTAAAGAAAGTTTCCGTCTCCGAGTTGCGTTGACTTGGACAATAAACGATTTTCCGGCATATGCTAGCTTATCTGGTTATAGCACGAAAGGACGCTATGCTTGTCCATGTTGTGCTGAGCAAACGGATTCAAAGTGGTTGTATAAAGGCAAAAAATTTTGCTACATGGGTCATAGGAGATGGTTGTGTGACACACATATTTTTAGAGTAGAAACATCGACATTTGATGGTACCGATGAGTGGAAGCATGCTCCAAGAGCTTTGTCTGGGTCAGATGTGTTAAGGCGACTAGAAGGCCATCAATTCACTTTGTCAAAGGATCCGACAGTAATTAAAGCATCTAAGAAGCAGGCTAGAGAAGAACAACATGAGAACACCGATTTATGTGATGCGGATGAGTGTGACAATCATGTTGATTCAGGTTCATGGAAGAAGAAAAGTATTTTTTTCCAGTTGCCGTATTGGGAGTACACCTTACTACGTCATAACATAGATGTGATGCATCTTGGTAAAAAAATCGGTAAAAATATTATAGGAACAGTTATGGGGGATGATCGGAGGACGAAGGACAATCTTAAGTCTCGCCTTGAATTAGTAGAATTGGGTATAAGGCATGAGTTGCATCCTGAAGAATTACCCAATGGCAGAGTACGACTTCCTCCTGCAATCTACTCCATGTCAAAAATAGAATTGGAGATATTTTGCAATGTTTTACAGCAGCTTAAAGTCCCAGATGGCTATTCATCTAATATAGCAAGATGTGTAAATTATAAAGAGAAGAAGCTGTAGGGTCCAAAATCACACGACTACCATATACTGATGCAAGATATCCTTCCTGTGGCTCTGAGATCTTCAATGTGTGAGCCATTCACTTCTATCCTGAAAGATATATGTAGCATATATAAAGGACTTTGCTCTAGAGTGCTGCGTGTTGAAGATATTGACAAATTGGAACAACGTGCTGCATTGACACTTTGTTAAATGGAGAGGATATTTCCCCCATCATTCTTCACTATAATGGTTCACTTAGTAATCCACCTCGCAGATGAAGCAAGACTTGGTGGACCAGTACATTACCGTTGGATGTATCCCATTGAGAGGTAATTCTTCATACGTCATTAAACCAATAATTTTGTTAGTTCTTTTATGCTATTCCTCCATACGTTTTGTAATCCATATATACTTGTTTAGGTATCTTTACCGACTTAAGGGTTATGTTAAAAATAAAGCTTATCCAGAAGGCTCAATTGCAGAAGGGTATCTTTCAGAGGAGTGCTCTAATTTCTGTTCAAGGTATCTCCATGGTGTGGAGACATGTTTTAATAGACCAAGGAGAAACCCAGACACTTCAAACCTCAAAGGGGCTAACTATCTCTTCCAGAACGCTGACACTACTTTCGGAAAATTTGATGCATTTGAGTTAGATGACTTAACATGGGAACAAGCACATCGATATGTGTTGGATCATAGTGCATCATGTGAGCCATATCGAGTGTAAGTTGAATTTGGATTAACATGACTTTATTGCTCACAATTAGAAAGTAGTTAAAGATTTTTTTAATATCCATTCATTTTATTTTGTTCCAGCGAATTTATCAGGGTAATGAAAAGAAGGCATAGACCAAAAACATTGAAGCCACGTGAGCTACATAAGTTAATGAATGAAAAATTCCACAAGTGGTTTGAAACTCATGTAAGTCACCGTCCCGTGTCTTGGATAACTATATTTTTTAAAGTTTAAGTTATATGCTAATATGATTTACTTTATAATTTTAGGTTTCTTCGTTGGGTGATGATGAGGTGACATCTGAAATAAAGATTCTTGCCAAAGGTCCCGATAAAATGGTTAAAAGATATAATGGATACATATTCAATGGCTTCAGATTTCGTACTCAGGATCGTGAAAGAAATTTGAAGTCTCAAAATAGTGGCATTGTAGTTACTTCAAAAACTAGAAGCTATGCCTCTAAAAATGACACGAATCTTGTAGACGGAGATGTTGACTATTATGGGGTGGTCACAGATATTATAGATTTGGGTTATTACAGGCATTTTCGAGTAGTCTTATTTCGTAGAGATTGGGCTGGGATAACTAACATGAAAGTGGATAAGCTTGGTTTAACAATTGTAAATTTTGCACATCTAATTCACACTGGGACACACATTAGCCATGAACCATTTGTGTTTCCGTCTCAAGTGCTCCAAGTTTTCTACATTCAAGATCCAAAAGTGCCAAAATCATACGTGGCACTAACTATGCAACCAAGAGATTTATTTCAATTGGGGGACGATTCAGATGATGATGATGCTGATGTTATGAATAATTTTACTGCTACCGAGTTTCCTACATTTGATGTAAACATTTTTGATTATAGTAGTGGCCCTAAGTGGCTACGTACAGATGGAGAAGAGGGTGACATATTTGACGATATTTGTTGATATAGTTTCTTAAAATATTTCTTGTTTTTGTATCAGTTCAAGTGAGTATTAATCATTTACAAATTAATGGTATATTGTGATAATTTTTAATTTTTATAAATTTATGTTAAATGACCTGTCTCAATTTATTGTTTCATGTATATTTCCTTAAAAATTCATTGTTTCATGCATATTTTCTTAATTTTAATTTTATGGTTATTATAATGTTCTGTAAACAGGTGACAGATGGCTAGAAGAAAAAGGAAGGTGGTCACGATTAGGCAGGAAGAGCTGGGAGATCCTCTCAGCATGGGACCGTCGACTGAGCACCCTACAGAAGAAAGTGGAGGTGCAGCGCATACAAATGACACTATAGTTGATGTCGGTGAGGATAGCACGCCCACCATTGTGAGGAGGAGAGGACCGACCAAGATGAAGGATGTATGGAAGCTCCCGAATGATGAGAAGATATTAGTGAGCAACAATCCAGCCGGTTAGCCGACTGGAGATGGCGGGAGCAAGCTTGGTAAATTTTGCGGGGTAATAGCAAGAAATTCTTGGATCCTTCCCTTAAGCTACGAGACTTGGTCAAAAATTCCAAAAACCACTAAGGAGGAAGCGTTCTCTGTGATTAAGGTATTCCTAAATCATCTAATGTCTTTCCTGTTCAATCATATATGTTTTGCTTCCACATTTTGGACCACAATACGAAAATTTCTGTTCAAGTATTATTAAGAGTGTCATCAGAGCTATTATATATGTTATATGATTTTAAAGACTCTGTTTGCTTGTGTTTAAACATCAGTATCCACCTCTCACTTATTTGGCTTATTTGTCTATTTTCACATTCATATGCATAACTTCGAATGTTAATACAACAAAGTTGTTGCATGAAGAAAAATCAAAAATGTTAATTCTGGTGAATTACTCACTTTTTTCTCTGTAAAACTAAAAGCAGTACCTACCTTTGTGCAATTTGTGTGATTAGTTCTGCTTTATGTATCTGCGGTAACAATTCTGTTTAACTGTTATATATTACATTACATGTCTTATGCTAATCTGTAAGACATTGAATTGCTTGAATGTTTAGCTATTGATCTCTGAGTTTCTGATGAATCTAATTCATGTTTCCCTCTTCCCATCCTCCCTACAAGGAATATTCCTCCTTATTTGTAGTTTTTTGTTTTTTGTTTTTTTGGATACAAAATTGCGAGGTATCGAGCACAGTGAGCAAATATATCTTCTTATTTCCTTCTTTTCTTGTCATTTAAATTGTGCATCTCAGATGTTGAACTATATTTATCATCATATGAACATCCATCGTTGAACATATTCTGATCATAAACTTGCATATATTGGCTGAGTATCCTTTATTCAAGCAACTTTTAGTCTCCCCTTAATCTTATTTTCATTTCTGTTTTCCGCTGCTATGTGCCATGTTACTAGACCCCTTCATCAGATCACTCTCGGATACCTGTATCTCAATATATATGGCCTTTACGGTTCTTGGTCCATCGCTAGGAACATCCATGTTATTAGTTTTAAACTAACAACTTGACTGAATATAGTTCACCATGACCAGAATTTTTTTACACTAGATAAATACTATACAGAAAGAGAGAATCTCTTCTGTTATAAGCAAATAGTTGGAGTAATGCCAAATTGTGGACAAGAAATGTAGTATATATCTTTCAGTTGCTGGGATGGATGTATCATATGTTGTCACAGCCATCTGCAAGTTAGTATAAAGAAGAGTCAGTAACAGGCATTATATAACTTTGTCAATCTTTTATCACAAGCACAACTCTATATTCAATACTAAAGAGCACTTCAAGGTGGTTATTGGCCCAATGATTATAAACTGCTAGTTGTGAATTTAAAGAACAATGTGCATGGATGATCAGGTTTACTGTTACCCTGCTCCCTTTTATATTTTTTTATATATGATATGATATATCATAGGAAATGTTTATATCATAAATAACTACATTTTTCTGTATATATATATCTGATTAATGTTATTTTGTAGCAAAATTTTTTTTACGCTGATATTGTTAACGGATGGGTGGATAAATCGGTCTCTAAGAAATGGAGGGACTACAAGAGCTTCCTAAAAGGAAAGTACTATGCCAGAGAGGACTGAGGTTGAGAGTGCGAGGGCGGTTCCCGTAGGTGTGACACCACAAGATTGGCAGTTTCTTGTCAATTTTTGGAGAAGTGAAACGGGAAATGTATATATTAACGCAACTTCCGTCCTTTTGTATTTTATTGATGATATATTTTCATTGATGTTGCGAATTATAATCATTACCAGAGAAAGGCTGACATCGGCATAAAAAGTCGAAAGATGTTGAAACTGAAGCACACTACTGGGAGCACCAGCTTTGTGGTAGTTCGAGATGAGTTGGTAAACTACGCTTCAATTTTTTTTTGAAGTATTTTTATGATAGTTATATACAAGTCATGAAATACACTTATAGACCTGTGTATGAATTGTGTAGACTGTAGAGTTTATATGACATCATTCATGCATTTTGCCATTCAGCCAGACATGTTTTCTCAGTATGAGAACAAGGACATGATGAAGGTGGATTAGTATAGGAAGCATCAAATGAGGTAAATGAAAATATAAATGACTAGTCAAGATCTTGGTTTTTTTTAAAAGATAATATATACTCTCTTCTCATTTAGCTTGCTTTATTATATCCTAAATTTGGTGTTCCTTATGTCAGATTTTATGAAGTGATGTTACTGTAGATTTTAGAAAACTGTCCTAGTGGGTCTTGCGACATTGTTAGAGCTGTCGGTTTTGACATTACTTGAATCATGACTTATAGCTGCAGTCAATTGTAATGAGTTTAGTTACTCAAACCTGCTGGTTGAGGTCGATATTAGTATACACAAAATACTCTCTCTATTTACAGTCAATATTTTATTCGAGATTTCATCACTTATGACTCTTTTTCAACCTATTTAGCTTTTATATGGTGCATTCTGTCAAATAGAAGTAGTATTTGTGAGTTGTTTAAGGTAGATAAGGATCTCTCATTTTTATGAAAGAATAATTCTTTGGCCAACTAAACAAGCTTTCAGATTTGCTTTCACTAGAGAGCTTTTATATACCCTTCTTAAATGCACAAGAGAAATTGAGCTCCTGGTAATCTACAGAGTGTCCACTAGCATGACCTATTCAATCTTTACTTCCAAATTGAAATAAGAAAAAGATGAGTGTTTAGCTTTAAAATGTAAACTCTAATTGAGTAATTTATATTTGCATATCACAAAATTAGAACTTCCTATGGAGAAAAAAAATGGTCAAGTGTTTTCTGAACTATAGAACTTGCAGATGCAAACTGCAGACTAAATGAATGTATAAGCGGTTGGTTTTATATCCAGTATGTAAATGTGTTTGAGTTGTATAATCATGCCCCAATCATTTTGATTCTAAATTTTGCTTTGCATCCTTAGCCTTATACACATTGTGCATACACTTCACATTTCAGTAAAGGAGGATATATATATACCCATTGTGCATATATATTTCATATCAGTTCATATCCTGCATATGTTCACTTCAAAAGATTTCCATATACGTATAGGAAGCATCAAATGAGGGAGAGAAGATCGGCGATGTAGATTTTTTTGAAACTACCCACACGGGTAAGGATGGAAAATTTAAGGATGACATGGCAGCCGATATTGTGGTAAATAAAAAGCTTTCAAATTAATTTCAATTAGGTATTTAATCTTTTTAATAAAATAATTTTGAAAATAAAATTTGTCTTTGTTATCTTTTGCAGAAAGATGCCAGAAAGAAGATTGAGGAAATGTCATCTTCTTCTACCGCCGATCCATTGACACTACAGTATCAAGTTCTCTCCGAATTGAGGGGACGCGAGCGTCCCTGTCGTGTGCATGGGATGGGGCTAGGACCAACACCCACCAGCGTCTTTGGTTCTCGTACATGTTCTTACACTGGGGCCGGGGCCACACAGGAAGATGTTGATCAGCTGAAGGCAACAGTGGCACGTCTGGAGGCAGCAATGGTTCAAATGGCGACGTTAGTCTGGCAACAGTCACAAGGAATTCCAACTCAAGCATCGGTTAGTATTCGACAACTAAATACCCACTTTTAACTCATGCAGTGATCATGATAGTTACAGTTCTTCATGAATATATTCATAATAAGAGGATCAACCACCACGAACCGTGACTCCCTTTCGTGGCTCCGCTTGATATAAATGAGATATAAAGATTTTGAGTGAAGAAAGATAGCATAAAAAACTGGATAAGTATTGGAGAAAAGAATAAAACATGTAAATTAATGGAGGAAAGGAGAAAATTACATAATAATTATGGCTTGATATATTATATTAAGTGATTACATCCATGCAAAATGATATTAATTATTGTGACCGTATGTGTTAAGCAGTTAGGAGTGTGAACTCAGGTTATGTAATTGGCATCAATATAAAAGGTTGAACATCAAGATGGATATGGAAAACTTTTGAATGGTCTTCACGAGTCACTGGAGTTTGGAGAGCCTAGTTCATGAACTTGCATTTTTTTATCAATGTTTTGGTTGGTTTCAGTTTAAGATGTCATACTGTTGGTAATCTCAGAACCAAACAATCAAAAATATAAAATTAAATTATAGAACGATTTGGATTTAGGAATTGAAATTTATGAGATTTTCATTTGATAATTAATCAGACTTAAACATAAGTCTGAGATTAGACTTAAACATAAGTCTGAGATTTATGTGAAGTCCAATTTATAACTCATGCCAAGATGTTTTTGAAGTTTAGGCTCCATAGCTAACATCCTAACAACAGGATAAAGCAGTGTGATTTGTTGTGACTTATGACAATGATGTCAAATAACCTTATTCACAATTGATGAGGTCTGAGTGAAATTTTTGCAATATATTTCGTAAGTTAACTGAACAATAAGCAAAATCAGATATAATTTAATATAATACATACAAATACATAGAGGTTCAAGAACTATGTGCAGATAGATTGGTGTTCAGAGTTAAGACTTTCAGAACTATGTTTACATGGATTGAGCCAGACCAGAAAAATCCTAAACTGCATCACTATTTGAAAATTCCTAGTGGTACAGATTTTGATTAGATTTTTTACCTCATCCAAGCCAAGCCAAGCCCCAGTTCAGGAATTAACCCCTAAAACATTCAGTACGTAGATATCTCTGAAATAGAGCAAGATACTAATGATTCTAAGTTCTTCCCATTTATATGTTGGTGGGTGGCTTAATTGAAATAAAGCAAGATACTATGTTCTTCTGGTACATGTTACCTGTCAGAAGCCCACCATTCTCAATCCTAATCAATTTTCAAATGCTTAATGGGGACAATCACTTCGAACACTATCAAACCAGCCAAATCAAAACCCAATTCCCTCTCTTTCAAGTTGCAATCTCAGTGAATCTATTGAAACTAAAGCAAGAAAGGAGAGGCTTTTAGTATTTTTTTATATATATATGCATGTTCACATATACTCCAGAAATAAATACATGGTGGCTATATTTGGTTTAACTTGATACTTGTATATACTACTACAGATTACAAGGAAATTCAGATCCAATGTTGTATGGACATGATATGTTAGGGGAATGTAAATTCAAAATGAAATTATATAAACAAAACCACTCAGTACCAAGATCGGGAAGAAGATTGATAGAACCTACTTCTGGAAATCATTCATAGCTTCTAGGCCATCATCATACATCTATAAAATTTCTCGATTTAATTGTTTATTTCTTGTTAGAGTTTATCTTTAGAGTAATTCTATTGAGAATTTATCTTTAAAGTAATTCGATTGATAGGAATAAAGGTACATTCTATATGTGCATAAATGTCCATTTTTTTCTATAGCTAAAAAACATAAATGTCAGGTTGTGACTATTCAGCTATCAATTTGAACACTTTGGGATGTATACCAATGTCCAGATTCGAGTTCATATGAAAGAATAAATAAAGGAATCTGTATTAGTCAAATTCCTGTTTTTTTTTTTTTAGCTTGGAAGGTGGTGATCCTTCTTCATATTCTTCTTGTTCTTATGTGTTATAAATTACTATTATGATGATTATTAAGTTTGAGTTCCTCTGTCACTATAGATGACTGAGTTTCATACTGTATCTTATTCACTTATTAATTCATATACGATCGAGCAAATGATATTTGTGAATTTTGATTATTTTTTCTACAGGGTCAGCGTATTCCATCGGTTTCCAGTCACGCACATACACCAGGGAAAAATAACAATGGAATTGGAAGCAACAGCGGGCCATACGAAGAGACTCCCCTGCCGTAGTTTGTCGAATTTGGACTTTTTTTAAAAATGTTTGTAGGAATTATATCTATGTTTTGTAATAACTAAGTGTTGTACAACATATACATTTGATACTCGTTGTATGACAGTTTGTGTTACAATTGAGTTGTTTTTGTGATTTGTGACTTTTAGTTCTTGATTATGATATTATTGATTTACTTGATTTGCATTTAAATTTAATATGATTACATGTATTTGTAATATGCGATTAATTACTGATTTTTCTAATTGAAAATTTTATAATAAAATGTAAATGTAAATGTAAATATTAAATATATATATATATATATATATATATATATATATATATATATATATATATATATAATTTTAAAAAAAAAAAAAACTATAGCGGCGTTTACCACAAAACGCCGCCATAGGTACACACAGTTTCTAATCCTCTATCGCGACGCTGGGACAGCACCGCAGCAAGGTACCAAGGCTGGTTTTCCTGATTGCGAACCTATAGCGGCGTTTCACATAAGCGCCGCTATAGCCATTTTCCCCAAAAACGAAACGCTTCTATAACGGCGCTAACAAAGCGCCGTTATAGGTGGACACCATATAGCGGCGGCGACCGAACACGCCGCAGTAGCCTATATGGCTGTAACGACGCACTTTCTAGCGGCACTTTCAGAAGCGCCGTTACGAGCTATAACGGTGCCAAAAAATACCGTTATAGCCTTATAAAAGCGCCGCTATAGCCAATACGGTTTGTAGTGCTTGTTGTATTCCTGTTACATTCTTGATTCCAATTCTTGTTGCACATTACTTGTACTCGTTTTTACTATTTGTGGCCCTAATTTACACTAAGGGCATTTTCTCTTGTTTTTCCTATTTTTTCTTTTATATTTATTAAGCAGGCTTTGGATACGAGCTCTCTGTTGGGATCGGTGAACAGAGGTTTTAGTCTTCAAATGGAGAAAGGACTTGATTAGAATATTTGTTTTTCTTGAATTATTTATTCTTCCTGTTTAAGAAATTGTAACGGGCTGATGTTTCCGAGTTTTAATTTGATCCAGACTTGAAACTATGTTGGATATTATTATTACATTTCAGTTATTTCTATTGCTAATAAATTATTCATGCATGCTTGGTTATATATATCTCTCTTGTTATATTCTTGTTGTGATGCTGAGTCGATATTACAGCTTATGAATGATGTTAAGATCATTTACTGGGCTTCGTTACACGCTCGTATTTCATGTTTTTGGGAAGCGGGGCATGACAGAATAAAATTAAAAAAAACAAAACAAACAAAAGGGGGCACAAAAGGACAAATTTTTTTTTTTGAGACAAATGCCTGGGACGAGGGATGAAGTCCCGTCGTCGGGCATTGTCTTTTGCGTGAACGTCTTGGATGGTACATTATGTACCGTCCGTCAATTTTTTTAAAAAAAAAATTTAATTATTCGGACGGAAGATTATCCTTCGTCTGTCGAATTTATCGTACGCTGAATTGAAGCGACGGTGTTTTGTTTGCCGTCCCACGTTCGGACGAAAGATAATTTTTCGTCAGCTATAATTTGGCTTTTGCCAAACCGTCTTCTATATTTGGCAATCTACTATTCATGCGACATCCAAATTTTGGGTTTTTGGTAGACGACTACAGCGCTCTTTTTCCTATTTTTTCCATTTTTTGGGTATTTATCAGACGACTACAGATGCTCTAATAGTGTAAACAATGCTAGCACGATGATACATACAAGCTCCAACTACCTAGCTAGCACTGTCATATCCACCGTTACCTGAACTTGACAGGACCTGATTCCCCGACAAGATCCGATTCTACGTGAATAGAATTATGATCCGATGATTTTGTATCTTATGTGGTAGACCAATAACTTTAACTTAATATATTACTACAAGATAGTTGTATGTGTTTCAACAAATATTAGAAAATATATATTAAAAAATAAAGTTTAATATGTTCATATAGCTAGCTTGACAAAGGGTTTATAATTTTTTTATTTATTTTTTACTTCCAATTTGCATCTCATGCACTTTGTTTTGTAGAATCAATTTAACTATGTTTATTTACATATTAATTCATTTCACTATCACTTTCACTAATTTTTAGCTATTTCATATGGCCCTCTAGATAAAATAAAACTAGGTTATAAATTTGAATCTTGAAAATTTTCAAGTAAACATTAAAAAATAAAATATTTTCGTGTATCCCAACCGAACCTAAAAAATGAATTCCGTTGCCATAGGGAACCGGGTACCTCACTGTAACCCGAGACCTAGCCTCTTCCTTCATTGGCACTAGCTTTTTATAAAGTGAGCTAGAAAACAAAATTTGAAATCATACCTGAGCTTGAGAGCAGTACAAGTAGAATGCAGTACTAGTACATTTCTGGTTTGGTACAGTTAGAGCTATTGGTGCCTTTTGCAGATGTGCATGCAGGAAACATAGCTTCAGATTTATTTATTTCATTTCTCTTTTAGAAAAGAAAACCTTGTACTTATATAAGGTGATTTTTTTTTTGTAGATGGTTATACACGCATGAAAGGATCCATATAAGTTTGCGATAAAGAACGCAATGCATTATTCCTCAATAAGAACAGGGGTTGGAAAAATGAGAGGGTTAAATTTAGTGTTCTTAAGGAACTAGGAACCAACTCTAGGGGGATAGTGGTCTCTGAGGGAGAAACCCGCCCGAGTCCCTTACACACGGTCATCTTGGACATGGTTCACCAATGAATACACTATTCTGGAATGTCCGGGGGCTGGGGAATAAAGGTAAAAGAGAGATGGTGAGGGACGTTATCACTAAGTCTAAGGCGGAAGTGGTTGGGCTACAGGAGAGCAAACTTATACACGGGGCCAAACTCAAGAGAATAGGGGGGAACAAAATCAAGGAATGGGTTTTGCGTCCATCCGCGAGAGCTTCGGGGGGAATTGCGATTGGTTTCAACCCGGACCTGCTCACTTGCTCCGAGGTGTACAGTGGTACATTCTCCTCGACTGCACGGCTGGAACGACGTTCGGATAAGTATATGCAGACAATCACTGTCGTTTATGGGCCGAACGTGGCAACAGAGCGTGACGCCTTTTGGCAAGAACTGGTCAATATTCGACTCCGTTGGCCGGGGGCCTGGATCGTTGGGGGGACTTCAATATTACCCGATTTGCTTTCGAGCACAAGGGTAGAGGCTCCAGCGACAGGCACAGAGCAGAGTTCAATAGGGTGATCACGGACCTAGTGTAATACCCCGTATTTCTGAAATATATATATATATATATATATATATATATATATATATATAAGAATTTGGGGTTGTCCTATAGAAATACTCTATAGGAGGATTTGTATGAGAAATATTGATTAGAGGTGGGGGCCCACCGGTTTGGAAGGAAGAAGCACTAACGTGCTGTTGTGAAATTGTAGAGATGAATGATGTTGACGTCATCATTAGGTGGGCCCGGCTTTGATTAAGAATGCATAATGTGTTGGTTGGTTGAATTTGGCAAAAACCGTATACTTACGGGATTTGAGGGAATTTGAGAAGCAGATTTGGAATAATAGTCCCATATTGGAAGATATACAAAATAGTTTGAGTATAAATATAATTGCCTATGATCAAGAGTCACCTAATTGGTTAACCACCTTTTGAGAGCCAGCCTATGGTGGGAAGTTGTACTACATAGTATCTAATTTGTCTTCTAAAAATATTAAAATTATCTGAGTATTGGGGCGGGGCGTTACACCTAGAACTGATTGATATCCCTGTTAATGATAGACTATTTACATGGTCTAACATGCAGTCTGCTCCGATAATGGCAAAACTAGACAGGATATTGGTATCGATGGATTGGGAGGCTAAGTTTCCTCTAGCAACTGCTAGATCGATCCCTAGACCCACGTCAGATCATACTCCAATCCTTCTTGACACTGGGGTACAGGGAGCCCAAAGGCATAGGAAATTCAGATTTGAGAAGGCCTGGCTAGAGATTCAGGGGTTTCACCACATGGTGATGGAAAACTGGGTGCTCCCAGTGTCTAGCACAGATGCTGCAGGCCGATGGTGTGAAAAGATACGCAGATTAAGAAAGCGCCTTCGTAAATGGAATCGATTCAGGTTCTCGACCATCTGGCGCGCAAAAGATTCCTTTTTGGAAGGAATTGATGAGCTAGAAAGAGTGGAAGAAACGAGAATCCTGTCACAGGAAGAAAGAAACAGACTTCTTGAGCTCAGAGAGAACATCGCCAATCTCTATAAGCTGGAAGAAATCAAATGGCAACAAAGGTCAAGGATTTCGTGGCTCAAAGAGGGAGACGCAAACACGGCTTACTTCCACCGAGTGGCAAGTGCAAGGCGCAGGTCCAACCTCATTTTATCCTTAGAGACAAACTCGCGGACAGTGCAAGACGAACAAATGATTTCCACAACCTTCCAAGGTTACTACAAGGACCTCTTGGGGAAGAAGAATAACTTCAGGGTCCCACTCAGTAATGATTTCTGGCAGACATACCAGATCGAGTCATCGCCATCTTTAGCCACCCTGGAATCTCCTTTCTCAGAGGAGGAAGTAAAAAAGGCTATCAGTCACATGGGAGCTGACAAGTCGCCAGGGCCAGACGGCTTCCCAATGATGTTCTTCCAAATTTTTTGGGAAGAAATTAAAGGGGACTATATGGCGCTGCTGGATGACTTTTTTAACAACAAACTCAGATTGGGCATGTTTAATTTTGCGGAAGTTGTCCTAATACCCAAACGGGAGGAGTCGACGAGAGTGGACGATTTTAGGCCGATTAGCCTCATAAATTGTTCGGCTAAGATTATTACAAAAATCCTAGCCATCCGCCTAGGGAGTATTATGGATAGCCTTATCAACAAGTCTCAATCGGGCTTCATTAAGGGCAGAAATATTCTAGATTGTGTAGCCACGGCAGAACAAGTTATCCACCGCTGCCATACGACCAACTCTAAGAACTTCCTCCTAAAGCTGGACTTTGAGAAAGCTTATGACTCAGTCGATTGGGAGTGCTTGCTAGAAGCTCTCAGGGGAAGGGGCTTTGGGAATAAATGGATAAGCTGGATCAGGCAGTGCTTGCAGACTAGCAAAACGGCAATATCAATGAATGGACGGCCTGGGCAGCCGTTTCCTTGCAGGAAGGGGCTCAGACAAGGGGACCCGCTATCACCACTCCTATTTACTATCGTAGCGGATGTGCTGAGGGGTATGCTAAAGAATTTCCAGGAAGAAGGTTGGATCACGTCGGTGGCCAGTAGCGCGTCTACTCAGGGGTGCACGATCCTTCAATACTCAGATGATACCTTACTTTTTGGTAATGGGTCCAGACGAGAAACGATCTGCTTTAAAGGGACCCTATACTATTTTGAGGCCTGGTCAGGCCTCAGGATAAATTTTCACAAGAGTGCGCTGATTCCAATTTCCCTATTCGATGATGAAACATGGGTACATGCTACCATTTTGAACTGTAGTCTGATAGGTTCCCGATCAAATACCTAGGGTTCCCACTCAAACCAGGGAAGATGGCTAAATCAGACTGGCTGCCTATCATTGACAGGGTGGAGGACAGACTGTCTGGTTGGAAAGGTAAATCGCTGTCACTCGGGGACAGAGTAGTACTCATCAATTCAGTGTTGTCTAAACTGCCAATCTACTACATGTCATTTTTTGAGCTTCCAAAATGGGTGATCCAGAGGATTGACCGGATCCGAAAGAGATTCCTTTGGAAGGGGGCAGATTCGAATAAGGGAGGTTACCACCTGATCAAATAGAGTATCGCTTGCATGAAGAAGAAGCATGGAGGGTTAGGCATCATCGATCTTAGAGATATGAACCTCACCCTTCTAGGAAAATAGTGGTGGAGGGTATTCCACAACAGCGGGGAAGGATGGCAGGAATTCATTCAACCTTATCTAAGGAGAAAAGGCACGAGAAGCCTAGGCTTCCGTGTAGGGGCTAAAGTATTGCGATTCTGGAAAAGAATTACCAAGACTAGCGGCCCATTCAATTCAGCAACCACGTCGACTATCGGCAATGGACGGTCCACCAGATTCTGGTGGGACAGGTGGTGTGGCGCCCATACACTGAAGGACACGTTCCCAGAGCTGTATGAGAAGTCAAGTCGCCCGAATATGTCCGTAGCTGGGGGTTGGAAAAGGGGAAGTTGGAGGCCGTCGTTCCGAGGAAGGCTCACCCCAGAACTACATCAACAATTGCTTGACATGCAAGACACATCACTCGGGTAGGCGCAAGGTGTGCCCAAGGCCCAGATCAGATGCGATGGGGACTCGAGAACAAGGGAGCCTTCTCGGTCAGATCGCTGTATCATCGAATCCACTATCGAGGATGCAGATCAAGTTGGGCATAGGTGTTGTAGAAGGCGAAAACCCCCCTTAAAGTCAGAGTTTTCTTATGGCTAGTACTTAATAATGCTATCCTCACTAGACAGAACCTTGCCAAA
Source organism: Hemerocallis citrina (assembly GCA_017893485.1). Classification (NCBI taxonomy): domain Eukaryota; kingdom Viridiplantae; phylum Streptophyta; class Magnoliopsida; order Asparagales; family Asphodelaceae; genus Hemerocallis; species Hemerocallis citrina. Next base: position 96,637,542 of record CM030366.1, read on the forward strand.
ATACAACCACAGATTGCGACCAACTGTGGTTTCTGCAACATGCATACGGAAGATCTAAATCACCTTTTTATTCACTGCACAAGAAGTAAGACAACTATGGTGGAGGTACTCCGAGCCTTAGGAACAGGTGACTATCCCTGGGAATATGAGGATTTGTGGATTGGCCCCAAATTTGCATCGAATCGCCAAGAAATGAAGGATGCGTGGTACATCGCTATTGCGGCAACAACATGGGTGTTATGGCTAGACAGAAATAATTTTTATTTTCGTGCTTCATGTAATAGTATTTCTGGTAACCTTACTCACATCATGCATCTTATCTCTTTTTGGGCCACAGCTGCGGCCACGGAGGCAAGAGGAAGGATAGCCAGAGTGTTCCAGGTGGAGGAATTTGATGAGGAGGAGGTAGAGTTCGGGCCGCCGCTGGACTGAGGGGCTAGCTTCACCAGTCATGTCAGAGCTTCTACCACTTTGTGTTTTTGTACCAACCTACAGTACTCTTTGGTTGCTTGGTGTTTGGATAGTTAGACCAACCCCCCAGGGTTTGTTGGGGGAGTATGTTTGTTTTTATTTTTCCTACATTGTACTTTTGTGTTCTCCCGGTACGCCGGGGTTGTTTTATTAACCTCTTATTAATGAAACAGGGTGGTCTTATTCCACCTTTAACTTCAAAAAAAAAGGATCCATATAAGCACTAGGCATGATTCATATTGATTTACATTCTAATATCTACATGCATAAGAAGTCAGCTTGAGTGAGTGCTTTTTGTTCATCTTTCAAGTGGTCACAAAATAAAGAAATTTTCAATAACATAACAAATGACACATTCGGTAAATCAATAAGAACTAAGAAGTCTCCAAACAAGTGCCATTTTGATACAAATGCCTCTTACAACATATGAAATGTTTGCGTCATAGCCATATGAAATGGATAGCATCGCCTCAGCTCAAGAGATGATATTTAGAGGTAACAAGGATAAGGTGAACGGTTTTCTGCTAAAACTAGATTTTGAAAAGCTTATGATATGGTGGAATAGGATTGTGTGGATGAGGCGCAGGAGTTAAAGGGCTTCGAGGTGAAATGGAGGAGTTGGATGAGAATGTGTGTTCAAAATGGAAAGTCTTCATTGTGCTGAACGGAGTTACTGGAAAAGAAATCTGCTGTCGTCGAGGGATAAGACAGGGGGATCCACTATCACCACTAATTTTCACAATTATTGCCGACAGATTAGCGAAGATGATCAAGAGACGAAAAGAGGTGGATATTATAAAAGGAGTCAAGTTAAAAGGAATAGGGGCGCCATTGTCTATCCTACAATATGCGGACGACACATTACTTTTCAGGGCAGCAAAGGTGGAGGAAACCATAGCAGTTAGAGTGTTATTAAGATGCTTTGAATATTGGTCGGGATTGGCCATCAATCTTCATAAGAGTTGCAAAGAGCAGGAAGATGACATAGATACTATATCTTACGCGTTGGGATGTGGGAAAGGAGAATTCCCACTCAAATATTTGGGGAGGCCAATCAGACCAGGGAAGTTGCGTAAGGAGGACTGGATGCCTTTAGTGGAGAAAGTGGAGAAAAAACTCGCAAGTTGGAAAGGGAAATTCCTATCACTGGGAGACAGAGTTACTCTTATTAATTCGGTCCTAAGCAGCCTTCCGACATACCTCATGTCCATTTATGGGATTCCGAGCTGGGTGATAGACAGAATAGATAAATGCAGGAGGAATTTCCTCTAGAAAGGGTCACGGGAGGATAACGAAGGAGTCAATCTAATCCAATGGAGCAAGGTGTGTAGAAAGAAAGAGTTCGGAGGACTAGGGGTCGTGAACCTCCGTGATATGAATAAGGCACTACTATCCAAGTGGTGGTGGAAAATGAATAAGCGACGGCAGTCTTGGTGGTGTAATTCATTCAGGGTATATAGACGGCGGAAACAAACGAGATTCGGAGGTCGTAGCAAATGCGGAAAGGTGTCGCACCTATGGAAAGGGATTGCGAAGGTGGGACATTTGGTCCACGATACACCAATTCCATTCTAGGGGACGGGAAAACAACCAGATTCTGGAATGATAAATGGTGGGGACCTAACACAATGAAATCTCTATTCCCAAAGCTAGCGAAGGACTCTATTAACGAAGATGTATTGGTGGCGGATGTCTGGAAACGGGAAAGACTAAGACTACAGTTCCGCGAAAACGTATCCCCTGAAGGTCAAGAGCAGATCCAAAAAATTCAGAATATGGTGGTAGAGAAAATGGCAATCAGAAGGGGAAATGAGGAAGAGAGAGTTTGGAGGTTAGAGACGGATAGCGTGTTCTCGGTTAGGTCTATGTAATAATTCTTAAATGATGGGGGAATTAGAAGTGGGAGCGCGAAGGTTATTTGGAAGGCGAATATCCCAAATAAGGTGAAAGTGTTTCTATGGCTGTTGGAGAATAACGCGATCCTTTCGAAGATGAACATTAGTAAACGAAACATTCCGATTGACACGACTTGCCCACGTTGCAATGTAGGGGAGGAAGATACTAATCACATCTTCTTGATCTGTCCAAAAGCTAAACTTACCTGGGAAATCATGGGGGTGGGGTTCGGGGTATTTGAAGTACCTAACTGTATTGACGACGTGTGGGGGAAATGGAGATTAAGGGTCATTAGGAATGACGGTAGATGTATGTGGGATATTACGGTAGCTGCTTGTATGTGGAGCCTATGGCTAGATAGAAACGATGCATGCTTTCGTAACAATAACGTAACGATAACTGTACATTTCAGAGGATGCTTCATAAAATCTTATTGCTTATTAATGATTGGGCATGTGCACTGGGGCCAAGGAAGAAACTGCGGACTGATATGGAGGAGTAGCCTAATCTAGCGGAAGGCTGAAGCTAAGGCAGTTGGGGATTTTGGGTATTTTGTGAGCCAGACTTTCTTAGTTCTGGCAGATTGTAATGTATTTCTTTTCAGTTAGATGTGGACTTCTTTGTTTTGGGTTTGTAATATGTCGTACTTTGTTTCGTTAACTGTTTGATTAATGAAACAGGTGACTAGGATCGCTTTTATATCAAAAAAAAAAAAAAAAAATCATATGAAATGTTTATCGTCCATATAGATTATCACCGTGTGTGTACAACTTCTCTATACGAGCCAAATTTTCATTTATATATATATATATATATGAAGCTCTATTTCCTTCTATATGTATAGTTTCACAGTGTGTACAACTAGGCTAGTATGTGAGTGCTGACTCCTCCAATCAATGAATTTGTATACAATCCTTCTCAGTAATTGCCGAGATTGAACTATTTGAAAAAACAAAACAAAAGATACCAATTATTAAAAGGAACAAACTATAGCTAAAACTACATAATCATTTAGCTGGATCACTAATCAATTAACTGGATAACTAAAATATGCAGGGAAAAATAAATATGATAAATTTAACAAATATTTTATAGCTTAACGAAAATGTAAAATATGATGATTTAAAAAATGAAAAAGGCAGGAAAAATTAGATATGAAAAATCAGAAAATGAAGATTAAATGTGAAAAATGTGCAGGGAAAAATAAATATGATAAATTTAACAAATTTTTTATAGTTTAACAAAAAAGAAAAATATGATAATTAAAAAAATGAAAAAGGCAGGAAAAGTTAGATATGATAAATTAGAAAAATGAAGATTAAATGTGATGAATAACTTTTTTAAAGAACGTGGACGGCAGGATTCGAACCTGCGCGGGCAGAGCCCACATGATTTCTAGTCATGCCCGATAACCACTCCGGCACGTCCACTTCATTGATAGAAAATTGCAATGTACTTTAATATATATATTATGTTACGTGTACCAGTTTGCACAAACATTTCTAACAAAATCCCAATATCTATGAACTTCAATTTTTATTTATAGAACTTCCTTATCATTAATCCAAAAATTTCGATATGCTGTACTTAGAAAAATGGAACTTTGAAGCAACATAACCTAGGTTGTCTGGCACAGGAATTGATTCAATACGCATAACAAAAATGGGTATGTAAAATGGGTTTACAAAACCTCGGTAGTGCTAAAAAGTGTTACGGCGGTGATAGTTTTCTACGGATCGCTCAATATGAACGAAATACATTAAGCAATGCAGAATGCTTTTTGGACCGTGCCATATATATATACTAGGTTTGCCCGTTAACACGTGCGTACGGCACGTCTTTGAAACGATGCACCTTGTTTGATCATATAAAATAGTTTTGGAGGTCCAACAAATTAATTGAAGTAGCAAACATATTATATGAGAAACTTTTGGAGTCCAGCAAAAAACATATTATATGATTTTTTTGATTTTTTGAATTATTTTTAAGTTTTTAAAATTTAAATTTTTTTAGTTTTTTAATTTTTAAAATTTTTAAAATTTTTACTTTTTTTTATTTTCTTAATTTTTTGAATAGAAGAGGGAGGGAAAAAGAGAAAAAAAAGTTAAATAAATATATGAGTTGTTTTGGGTGGGGCATTTGAATTTGAGTTTTGGGGGGAAACTTTTGGGAGGAAAATATGTTTTGTGAGGTTAGATTTGGACCTTTGATTTTTTAGGAGATTGAAGGAGAGCCACTCGATAGCTTTCTTTGTGTTTTATTATATATATATATATATATATTTAATTAATTAATTAATAAAACCTGTGGAATGTTTTCTGGACCGTGCCATATATATATCATTCTTAAAACCACAATAGTATAACTTCACTAACAATCATTAAAAATAAATTAAATATTTCATGTGTCATTAATAAAATCAGATAAATTAAAAACATTCATGTTATTTCTTAGTTTTTCCTTATAATTCGTTGAAGTTTGTTATTTTTACGTGGATTACAATCCTATCTAGGGTTCTTTAATTTTGATTTTCTTATTTTACCAATCCGAATCGCGATCATACCAGGTTTTGGAATGGACAATCTGGATCACAAAACTAGCGGGAGCGAATTGGATTAACCTTGAACATGACAACAACAACAACATACAAGAGGAAAAATGACGAGCAAATCAGATGCATTAACTTTTCATAAGATTAGAGATGGCGACTCGACGGTAGAAGACTACTAGAGGAGAGGGGAGTAGCGCCCTACATTTTGTGTCACTCCTAGTGGAGATGAAAGAGTTCGACTGGATGAGCTAATCAGTCTTCTCAATGAGAGCTTGATTCGGCCAACAATGAGAGAAGATAATTGAGTTTGGAAATGGGAGAGGAATGGTGTTTTCTCGGTCAGATCAAAGCATAAACTCACTACCCAAAAAAAAACACCCTACCCCAGCGTTTGTTAGAAGAAACTCCGGGGTAAGTTCGGGGTAAAAAAAACCAATTTCATATTTTCAATCATACTTCTCAATTTTCCCAATTTCTTATTTCCCTATCTCTCCTGCTCACTACAGCCGCTCACCCTCGCCGTCCCCGCTCCCTCTCTCTCTAACACACTTCTCTCTCCCCCGCTCACTCCCTCCCCCCTCCCCCTTCCCTCGTTGTTGTCCCCCTCCCCCTGGTCCCCCGCCGTCAAACTCAGATCTCGATCTCGATCGATTCCAAGGTGAGCAGATCTTGATCTTTTATTAAGTTATTTTGTTTTGAATCTATGGGTTTGATTAGAGATCTAGCTTCATCTTGGTTTTTAATTTGTAACTGAAATTGATTGGGATCTAGGATTTATATTTGCTAGATTTATCAAAATACCAACATTTTTTATATTATTGTTTTTATAACTAAATTAATGCCAAAATCTTACCTTGATGCTTTTTTTTGTAGATTCAGAATTTGTTATTGAGGATTTCAACAGTTTTAGAGCCATGTATTAGACAACGTCGTTGTAACAACTGTAAAAATATTTTCTCTTAAAATAAAATTTTTATTTTTCCACGCGTGCTTTTCTGTTATGCACGTGCTAATTACGTTGTTTTATTAAAAGTTGTGCACTAAAAAAATTTTGTAAACAAAATATATTAAAAATTAATGTTAAATAATTTTAATACAATTATTTATTAAAGAAGAGGGTTAAAATGAAATAAAATAATGAAATAGGAGTAAATTAAAAATTTTGCAAAACACGTGCACATGTGCATACGTGCACACATGCTTTGCACACAAAAAAGTAAGAGAAAGGGAATGGCTGGCCATTTTGAGAGAGAGGGAGAGTGGGTGAGAGTGTGGGAGAGTGGAGAGCTATTTTAGGAAGTAGGGAGTTATTTTAACCACTTATTTTTACCCTATAAATAGCCCCATCTTTTGTCATGAACAACACAAAAATCAAAAATCAAAGAAAAAAAAATGAGGACTTGCGGCATGTGGTTTTCTGTCGCTAGGAGGATTTTTTGAGCATTTTACTATGAGCTACTAGGAGTCTCTTTAATTTCTAAATTTTGTTATATGATGCATGATATTGTTAGATAATTGTCGTGTGTAATCTAGGATGTTAGTGGTGAATTAAATTGAGAATTGATGCATGTTAAATTAAATAGAATAAGATGGAAACTACAATATGGAAATTAATTTATCATGCATTCAATCATAAAGTTGCATAAGATTGTTTGGGTGCTAATATCATGTATGTGGGTTTATGTATGTTGGTTCATGTATATTGGTTCATGTTAGATTCTACTACATCATGATTGAATCATATATGTGAAACCGTATATGCGTTGCGACTTGCAAAATTGAGAAATTCATGTTAGAATTACATGTAGGATTGTAAGTAGAGAGTGGGTATGGGCAACTTTCCCAATTTTATATCAATTGGTAAAAACATTCATGCTAATTTTATAAATCTAAAACAAATTGTAGTCTAATTTAATTAATAAGGTACACGAATGAAAAAGGCCAAGAATTTTTATATCTAAATTGATTTGTACTTCCAAATTAAAATATACAAAATTAGAAAGATTTTTCGTTCTGGAAATTTTAGAAGTGTTGTGTATAACAACAATCTTGGAAATATTTAAAGAAAAAGAAAATTAGAAGTTGTATGACTAAATAAAATATATGAGAAACAGAGAGTTGGTATAAAATGAATTTAATAAAGATATAATCAGATGTGGTGTTTGGACTTCTTGGTTGGTGCGGTGTTAGAGCGTTACCTACAGTGGCCAGGGGTGCGGGTTCGAGTCTCGAGAGGCTCTGTTCTTTTTTAAAAATTTTGATTTTTTATATAATAATAGTAGATGGGATATATAAACAACGAAATAGGATTTTATTCACAAACTAGTTGTGGGTGGCGGTTGGGTTGCTGTACGGTCTAGGGCTCGAATTTGGATGTGCACATTTTCTTATTTTTGTAACACCCCGAATTTCTAAACAGACTGAATTCGAAGTTCCACAGGATCTTTACACTTCTCTTCGTACAATTTTATAAGGAAATAAAAACTTTTGTTACATCAGAGTTATATTTACATTACATATTTACAGCGAAAGCAATTTACAACAAATTACATGAATAGAAATGTACAACACTTGAATCATTCTTTAAGCAGCATGCAAACTTTAGTCTTGTTAATCACTTTACCCTGCATAGAAACTGTGGGCACGTCAGTTGCTTACAACCTACGAAATATTATACACAATTATCCTCTCTATGCCGAACAGTATAACGATTCTCAAATACTTAAACGAACCACAAACTTGATTACAAACAAAACTACAAAGGACTATTTTATTGATGTCGTGTTGTGTGGTGCACTTAGTCCTTAATGCAGTTATGTATGTTACATGGAACTAATGTGCACTTGTTCAGATTCTAAGCATCCCATTCTACATAGGTCTGAGGGCAAGCCCTTAACTGTTCTTCATCTTGTAGGGTTCAATCCCTCGTCATGACTTAACTACTACTGTAACTACGATAAGTATCCTAGATGTTTTATGAGTTACGAGCTCATGTCCAGACAGTCTGGAGGGGAATCCCACGTCATGTCACTACGTATCGTGAAGAACCTATGGACAATTCAGTTTCCGTCATGGGACATAACACCACCCGTAGTCACCAAACACTCCACAAGCGTCGCCTGCAGTACGGGCTCCTAGAGACATATCCACGTCATGACACGATGCATCATGTAGACATCCTGTGAATTTTCTCACACCATAGCTCCGAGGCCCTCATACTCGTGTTTTTCTCTTATTTTCATCACATCTTCACTATGTGTCTAGTCCTTAATTATTTGAATTATGAACAAAATCAATTCTCTAGAGTCAGCCCTTCCACTATACCGGTCTTAACCACTTATATAACGCGACCCAAATCTTGGCCTTTTCATTTCAAATTTTATTTCAACATATTTCTTTAGCTACACTCTAGTTTTCAATTTCACTTCATAATCACAAAATTTGAGTTTTCATACTCATAAGTTCTTTTTCACAATTAACATGATTTCCATTCTTTTCTATGAATCAAATCTCATATATATGGTTCAATTTCAATTTATGTATTTCATACTCAAAATTTTATTTCAATAAATCCATTAGATTCTCATACTAGTACTTCTTTCTTTTACTTAATTCAATCCACAAAGTTGTATTTTTCATCTATCTTTAGAGTGCACACAAAACCCAAATGGATGAATAAAAATCCATAATCAACACACTTAAATTTTCCTCCATTCAAAATTTCTCTTTTATAACTTAATAAAATTTGCTCATAAAAAAATAATCATTTTTCATATTTATACAAATGTCAATTTCATGCAATTCTACTCAATTTTCACTTCTAAATGACTTTTATTTTAGTCAAATAATGCACAAATATTTTTCATATGATCCACATATTTTTAGAATAATTATAGTATTTTTTTCGAATGTTTAAAGCCAAGAAATCAATTTTAAACCCAAAAAAATCAAAATGTTTTAATCCTACCAAAGCCAGGAATCGAACCCAAGACCTGAGACTAGCCGCCCGCCACTGAAAGCCAACTGGGCTAAGGCGCACTTGCGATAAGGAGAGGATTTTAATTAATGTGAGGTTCGGTTTCGGGTTTGGGTTTTATTCAAAAACAGAAAATAAGAAGGGCAGAGCCCAGTTTCGAACCCGAGACCACAAGGGTCACCCGCAAGCTACAGTAAGCGCCCAAGCACCCGTTAACTAATTGGTCTAAGTGACAAGACTGATATAATATGGGGTTTTTAGGGGTTAAAGTCCGAGGCTCGGTTATTTCGAAATCTTATACAAATGAGTGTTTTTAAGTCCTTTCTTCTGCTCCAAATTAATTCAAAAACTCCAGAATTCATATTCTATATAATTACAGTAGTCCAGTGAATTAAATTTTCATTTTTGATACAAAAGAATAATTTTTGCCCTCTACTTGTATTTTACTATTTAATTTCAATTTTAGAGAAAACAAGCATATTCTTTCTACAAATTTGCATTGAATAAAATTTCTAGATCACTTATATTAATTTTGTTACCATTATCCAATTATTTCAATAATAAATTTCCCTTTTTTTCATGCCATTTAACAATCCAACAATCAAATTCACATTTTTCCATAATTCTTCTTTCAATTATTTAACATACAAGCATATCTTCTTAATCTAGCACATAACAATCAAATAAAGCATGGTAGCATGGTAAATTCTAAACTAACAATTATAATTTTTGCAATTAATTAACATTCTTTTAACATACATTCCTACCAATATCAATTGTCTCATTTTCACATCACATGGCTAGATTAGTTATAGTTTCTTCTTAATCTTATCAAATATACCCTAGCATGATGTCTAATTAGAAGTGTAAGAAAATCACCCACCTCCAATGGAGAAAAAACACACAAAATTTTCTAGGGATCTCCTAGAATGAACATGGAAAGTTTTCTCCTCCTAGTTTGAGCCACCAAGTTGCTTCTTCTCCTAGCTTGATGATGATGGAACTTCTTCTTGCTCCTTGGAAATGGGCCGACCAACTATAGGTGGGGGAACACACACAATTTTGCCACTCAATCTTTTAAACTCACAAACACCTCAATCTTTTGTCTCACTAACTTGTATTTTTTTTTTCTTTTCAATTTTAGGTGCAAGGATAACTAGTGTAGGGGGGAGGGGGGGCACTACAAAATAAATGGACTATCCAGGCATTTTTTTAACGGCATTTAAGTAAAATGCCGCGATAGACCCCTGCAAAAATTGATGGGTCTAAGATGGCTATTTGTACCGATGTTTTGGGAAAATGCCGTGATATCTATTAGGTATCCCAGCATTTTCCCTCAAAATGCCGGAGTAGATGTTATCTGTCCCGGCGTTTGTCTTGAAAATGCCGGGATAAAGTACAAATTATTCAGAATCCTTCCCACCTCAAATATCTGAAAAGTCCCTCCAACCCCAAATTATTCAGAATCCCTCCCACCCCAAATATCTCAAAAGTCCCTCCAACCCTAATCGCTTCTTCTTCTTCTTCTTCTTCTTTTCTTCTACTACTACTCTCTCTCTCTCTCTCCTCTATTGCTTCCTTCTTTGTTGGGAAAGGGGTTTGCTTCTCTATTGATGGCTGTGATTAGCACTTTCGATCAATGGCAAAATGATGTCTTCTTTTTGGCTGCGGAGGAAGTGCAAGAATCCGCCGACACGTATGTGAATTATTCTCTTATCGATTGTTGATGGGTTTTGTTGGGTAGTGTTTGCTTGTTGTAGTTTGGGGGATTCTGCGATTTGGGTTGGTCAAAAATTTTGATTTTGATGGAAGAATTTTGCGTTTTTTGTGTTTATAAGGGATACCTATTAGATGTTTGATTGTTTGCTTCTGAGAGTTATATGCACGTAGATATAGTTGTTGATGTTTGATTTTTCTTTGGATTTTATTTTCTGTGTTTCAGTATGGAATCCGTGTATAGGATGTGGGTTCGAGAAAGCAGTAATGGGTTTGAACTGGAATTTTCGGACGAATTGAGAAGGGAGCTTCATTGCAAAGGATGCCAGATATGTAAAGAGTAGATGTTATCAGTGTATAGGAGATTGTAACAATCAGCAAGGATGCCAGATATGTAGTTAAAGTCTCTATGTTCATATCATGTTTTGTTTTCTGATTTAGCAGGGAATAAATGGCTTAAGTGAAAGAAGCAGAAGTTGTTTTAGGAATTTCAAGGGAAGTCCTAAAGGTTCTAGAGCTCATCAAATTCGAAGAGTAGGTGGTCAATACAATAGGCGTTCTCTTCAACTCACATTACTGCTGGTACTTACTGTTTTCTTGATTGGTGAGTTCAACTGATGCATTTATTTCTCTACAACTAGCAATTTTTTCATTTGGTCTATTATAGAATAAAATGTGAGATTCTATATATGAACTTCACACCTAAATTATCTATTATGGATTAATACATTATTAGGAACATCAAATTTATTGTTTGAACTGTCTGCCTGTTCACATTTGAAAAGGAAATAAACTCTATCTGGCTTCAAGTGTCCTTTCACATTATTACTAAGTGGTTTTGCACTGTTACTTGAATTTGTTTGACATAACATTGAAGTATTCAATTAGTTGATAATATGTTTATATGAAGTATATTATTGGTTAGAAGGAGAATGTGTAGTGGGTCATCTATTTGTATTCTTTATTTCAAGATCTTTGTTCTTAGTGATGTCTGATAACCTGTATTACATGCTTGCTAAATGTGTTTGAATCAACTTATTCAGCAATTTAATATATTAATGAGATTTGATACCTCAATTGCAGTGTTGGTTACTTAATTTTTTTTTGGTGTTGTTTTCTTATTCACATCATGTCTTACATTTCTATTTGGAAGCCTTAGTCTAGTGTGTGCCATGTCGTATAATATTTTTGTTGCTTGTCACATGGAACGACACAGGTTCATTTTGCCACAATGTTCTTTTTTTGGGGTAGAGTAAAACTATTATCCGTACATATCAAATAATCTTTTCAATGATATTATTCTTCTTGTTCTTCACTGCATTTTCTCTGAAACATAAAGTTTCCTTGCAGGAAATTATTAAAGGTTTGCCCAAGGAGCTAAAGATTGTTGATCTCTCTGTAGTATGGTCTCAGAACACCTTTTAAGCTCCTTAAATATTCAGTTAAAGCCAATTGTTTGAGGGAATAATGCTATATTATCTAACACCGTATTAACAATTCTTCAGGACTTTTGGTTGCGTGACATTGATGAGTATGCAGAGTGGTATATGGCCAGCCTCATAAAGCACCAGAGTTGCAGGTAAGCTCAATATACTTTAGTTAAAAACCATTTAATTATTTTCCATTATGATGAATAAAAAAAGTAACCTTGCACTCAGAACTCACGATTCTATTCAATTTTAAACTGTAATCAAGTTTTGTTACTCAAAATATGTCAAACTAGACTGTAAATTAACCCTAATAAATTCGCTGGAAAATGAAAAGAAGATTTACTCACTGAGATTTCAACCCTTATAGAAAATGGTTTTCTTGGCAGTTTTCTTGATATGAGATATATCGACTCTCACTTCTACTGGCTTAGTCAATCTGGATGCTGAAATAGAATTGCACAAGTTTGAAAGAATCGATTATAATCTTAAATATTCCTGAAACTGTTATTGCTTAATCAATTGGTAGACATCTTTGCTGAAAAGAGTTCTTTGAAGCTCCCGATATTATAATGCTTAATCCTGGGAATTCCTCGCAGCACAGTAAACATTGATCTATGAAGTTACATTGATTTATTGTGTTCCATCATCTTTCTTGTTTTGCAGCAAAAGTTTGCACTCCCTGACGCTACTGAAGGATGGTTCAATAAATCGATTTCGAAAAAATGGAGGGATCACAAGAGCTTCTTGAAAGGGAAGTACTATTGTGAATTATACAGAGGCAGCGAATTCCATCTACTTCTAGTCACGCACATACATCTGGGCGAAATATCAATGGGAATGAAAGCAATGCCAAGCCACAGCAGTAGACTTTGCCATTGTTTAGTTTAATTTGGACTTTAGTCTTTTTATGTTTTGTCGAAACTGAATTTATGTTTTGTTAAAGAAATTGATGTATAACATGTATATTTCTAACTCTTCGTATGGCCATTTTTAGACAAGTAATTATTGTTTATTGTGGTCTATGATTATATAGTTGTTTATTATGGTATTAGTGATTTTAAGATTTGAACTTTCAAATTTGATGTGACTACAAATATTTTGAATTTGTGGGAAAAAACTCGAAACCCCCCTATCAATCCGTATGGCCATTAAAAGCGTCGTTATAGACCTACGACTTGTAACGGCAGTTTTAAAAAGCGCTGTTACAAGATGTAGGTCTACAATGGTGCTTTTTAAAAGTGCCGTTATAAACGTACGACTTGTAACGACGCTTTTTACAACCGCCGTTACAAGTCGTAGGTCTATAACGGCATTTTGAAAAAGCGCCGTTATAGACCTATGGCTTGTAACGGCGGTCTAAAAAAGCGCCGTGACAGACCTAGGGTTTGTCCCGACGCTCGATACAACGACGTTAAGCGCGGCATTATTATTATCGCCGCTGTCATCTATGGCGGCGTTTATAAGCGCCGCCATAGACCAAAAAAAATGCCGTTATATCCATTCCGATTAGTAGTGGGGGGGGGGTATTTATACAAATTTTTTAAGGTGAATGGAGGGCTAGGATGAGATCAAATGGTTAAGGATCAAGGGCCAAAATGAAATAGGGAGTTGTAATAACTTTCCATGATGAAGTAACCACCCCACCATCTCATCCACTCTCCCTCTCTCCCATGCATAATCCAGCCAAGCTTCAAGAGTGTGTATATTGCACATGCTAGTGCATGCACGTGCCATTCTAGTGTCTCCCATTTACAAGTTTATTCATGTAAAAAAAAAATTGTTCATGAAGTGAGTCTACACTACAAGTTAGGCTATTTAAAAGAGGATTAAGTTAAATGGGCTCACTAATGGGTCAATTAACCATGGGCTCTACTAATTAAATTAATTTATTAATTAAGATGGGCTAAAAAAAGACAATTAGGCCTAGAATTCAACTAAGCTTTTAAAAATAGTCTTTTTGAAAAATAAAGAGAACAATTTCTTGTTCATGCTATAAAGAAATATTTTTATAAAAGAAATTATACATATGAAATTATACGTGCAAAACACGTAAAATCACAAACTCTACATAAATAGAAATTTAGGGTGTTACAATTTTAATTTTCTTTTAATGGTTTTTTCATGTTTTAAAATTTGGAAAAAATTGTAGAAATATTTTAGAATATTATTAGAACTTTGGAAAATAATTCTACACTATTATAAGATATATTTTTGGGATTTAAAAGATTATATTAGACAATGTATTAGATGAATCTAGTTTCTAGTCAAATTTTGATGGTATTTGCTTATGTTAAAATGATTTAGAATTATGGGAATAGAATACAAATTTAGAAGCTCATGTAAAGGGTTCTATATGAAAGATCACAAGATAACAAAAGCAAAGAATTTGGAATATTAATCCTGCAATGTTTTGCAAAGGGTTTATCAATTAAAAAGGTCGTTGAATATTGATAAGTAATAAATCAGAACGTTAACCGAGTGTCTGTCTATAAGAAATTGATTAAGTGTTCATCTACATTGAGATGATAAATACAAAGAGAGTAAGAAGAATGATGAATAATGAATGAGATGTTTATGATGAGGTTAGATGTAACACATGTGATCTCTTTATTGAGATGGTTGTTTGTTCTAGAGTGAGCAAGACCCAGAATACCAACAGTTGTGATAAATGAAATTTGAGAAATGAATAGTGTGGGTCGACTTTCTCTTTGAGAAGTAGCCAGTATTGGCTAACATTCTCAGTGTTTTGGTTTAAGCCTAGTGGTAAGCTAGCTCTTTATCTTAACAAGTACAATATAAACTTGAGGACATGCACTAGTTGGAGATATGATGAAATAAGAGCAAACGTGAGTTATGGACTTCAGGATGATTCGCGGAGTGAGACAATCCCCAGTTTTCCAGTACGATGGATGAAATAGACCATAGAATAATCCACATAGTGGGATTGATCTCTGGTATTCCGGGACGAGAACGATGCTCATGGGACATTTATGTGATGAGGGTTCCAGGATGACTCGCGAAGTGAGACAATTCTCAGTATTCCATGACGATGGATGAAATAGGCCACAAAATGATCCACGGAGTGGGACGATCTCCAGTATTCTGGAGCGAGAACAAATACTTGCAGAGTGTCTAAATCTTATACTAGTCATAGTAGTAGGTTGCATGGCGAGGGACTGAACCCTATAATGAGGAGGAGATAAGGGCTTGCCCTCGGACCTATGTAGTATGTGATGCATAGAATCTAAACAAATGTGCATTAGTGTCGTCATAGTGTGAATGTGTGCATTAGACATTAAGTCATATCATACACTGATACGATTAGGATAGTCACTTTTCCTGTTGCATTCAAGTTTGTGATTGCTAAATTAAAGAATCACTGTATTATAACATCGCGTCAGTTGTATGCAACTGACGTGCCCACAGTTTTCTAGTTGCAGGAAGGGTTGGCATGGACTTGAAGACACTGTGAGAGATGTCATAAGATTGAAGAACTTCCATTATCATGTGTTGTGTTGTACTTATTTATTTCTGCTGTGTTGTTGTGAAAAACAATGTTGTAAATGAAAAAGTTTTAAATTCCTTATAAAATTTGTACGAAGTTGAAGTAAAAGATCATGTTTTTTCTACGAATTACCTGTGTTTGGAATTCAGGGCATTACAGTCGTTGCTAACCTCACTTCTAAAGGATTAAGTTATAAGAAAATATTAGACTTTGTTTATTTCATTAACTCCAATTGCAATGCAGAATGCTCTAAGGTCTTGTTCCCATTGATAAGTGATGCAAGGGGTAGATAGGATTCATAAGAGATTGCAGATTCACTCTTAGCTTGGCTCTTAGAAGCATAGGAAACTTTGGAAGATTGAGAAAATTGGAGTGTCAGTAGAAAGAGAGAGAAATGAGAGTGACAGTAGAGAAAAGGAAGCAAACAAATTTCAAATTGATGCATGTGATAATTATAATTCCGAGTGTGTTATTTTAGAAATTTTTGTTTTTATTGTAAAAATTACACTAATTTTGTCTTGTCATTTGTGGTATTTGTTGATTCTTGGTTTTGATGATTACAACACAATGCAAAGTTGTTGTGCTACCTCTTATACATTGCAGATTGTATCAATACCATGTATACACAAAGGCAAAGTGTTCAAACGAAGCTCTCAAAGCAAATTAATCAAGAAAGCTAAAAGGTTCTAAAGCTCAAGATTGATCAAGCAAGCTTCAAAGACAAAGACAAAGGCTAAAGCTCCATCTCAAGACTCAAGACTCAAGACAAGACCTATACTTCAATGTGTTATATTACATGTCTTGTAAAACATTTATATTTTTCCTTTTTTGGATCTTAGATTGATGTAACAGCCTTGTCACACACACACACTACACATCTTTATAATTGAGTGTTTTTCAAAAGATTAAAGGTCGAAACAGTTTGAATTAGATCAGCTGTTGAGTACCAGTCGACTGCCTTATGGCACCAGTCGATTGTATCAGTACGAAACTGTCTGGACTATTTCAAACTCTGGCCAGTCGACTCATCATGGCAACCCAGTCGACTGTTCAAGTCGTTTCAACAGTTTTCTGATTTCAAAACTTGTTTTTCGAATTTTAAAAGATTATATCCGTTTTAAATCAGTTTTATAAACTGGTTTACAACGTTGAAGGGATTCCTCTCTATAAATAGAGCCTAGGAATCACCATTGAAAGGTTCCAAGCATTTGATAAAAATGTTTAAGATTATTGCTTTCAAAAGAACAAGTATTCAAACTCGCACTCTAATCTTCTAAGTCTTGGTTCTCTAATTTTTAGACCAATATAACATTGAATTCGTTTTGGACTGAATTCAAAAGTTGACCGATTAGCCACTTACAAAAATCACAATCACAAAACATGGCTATAGGTTGAATGTAACTTTTTATTGTTTTCTTTTCATTCTCGGTTGTGAGAGTGGTCCTCTCGGTTGGAGAGTAGGGCTCTAAGTTGTAGAGTCAGGTTTTCACTCTTGGTGGAAGAGTGAGTTTGCTCTCTCTAGTGGTGAGAGAGGTCTACGGGTTGGACAAGATTGTTGTCTAAATGCCGTAAGTATTCTTGTACTTTTTTCAAGAATAGTGGAAAATCTTAAGTGGGTTGCTTAGGAACTGGATGTAGGTCGGGAGGACCGAACTAGGATACATCGTGTATACTCTGTGGTTGTATTTCTCCTATTTAAGTCGACTGGTCAGACTGGTATAACATAGTCTTCGAAAACTTATCTGGCAAGTCGACTGTTTTCCGCTACAAGTCAACTGATCAGACTTTTCTAAAATACTCTTTTAATCTGACGTCACAGTCGACTTAGTTCTCTTTTCAAGTCGACTGAACAGAAGAAAAAGTTCAATTTTGTTATTAATTTTTTTATACAACACTATTGACCCCTCCCCTCTATTGTTTCTTGCCTTGCCTACAGGATCCAAGACTTGGCATCAGAGCAAGGTTGAGCGCAATGGCAACTACTTCTAATGCAAACCACCCCCCGAACCGCGCGAAATGGTCGCCTATTACACGGCTCACAAACTCTGCCTGGGGTGGGGGTACCTATTATTCGTCGGCGGTACGGCGAACGTAGGGCTTCGGTTTGCTGCGTGGGCTTCCTATGCATTTCCTACAGAGTGCAATGGAACCCAGCTCAGCTCTGCCGAGCCCATGAAGACCAATCCACACAAAGGCCACCCCTCTTCGATGGAACCAATTACAACTATTAGAAGTGTATAATGAAGATCTACCTTCAGTCCACCAACTATGAGATATGGAACATGACAGAGACCGAGTACACTGCTCCTACCATTCCATATGTACAATGGAACGATGACATGAAGAGCCAAACAATGAACAATGCAAAGGCGATGAACGCGCTATTTTGTGCCCTTACAAAAGAGGAGTTCAACCATGTGTCCAATGCAACAACCGCACATCAAATTTGGCACACACTCGAGGTAACTCATAAAAAAATAAATAAAGTAAAAGAATTAAAAATATCTGTTCTTGTTCACAGGTTCGAGATGTTCCGCATGAAGGAAATTTGAGAATGTGTCTGAGATGATTACAAGGTTCACGGACATTACAAATTCACTTGTGGTGCTTGGAAAGACGTACACTTAAGCCGAAATGGTGAGGAAAGTTCTTTGTGCACTAACCCCCGAATGGGAGAAGAAGACCACCGCCAGAGAATAGACCAACGATTTAACATAACTTTCTCTTGAGAATCTTGTGGGAAATCTTATGGCGTATGAGGTACAACTTGAAGAATGCAAGAAGGATCTAGAACCTCAACAATCAAAGAAGAAGACACTAGCATTCAAAGCCATGTCGGACTTCGAGGATGAAGAAGAAGATGAGGAAGATATAGCCTTTTTCACGAGAAAATTTAAAAAGTTCCTAAGGAAATGTAAGTTTAATTCAAAATCTAAGGATACTAATGAACTTCCAACTTGTTTTAGGTATAACAAAACAGGTCATATGAAGAAGGATTGCCTACTATAGAACGCTAAATCTAAAGGAAAGGCTTCCAATTTCAAGAAGGACAAGTACACAAAGAACAAGTTCATGAAAAACAAAAAGGCATATCAAGAAGCTTGGGATGATAGCGACTCTTCATTGGAAGAAGAAAATGAAGAGACAAACGAGATTGTTAACGTTTGCTTTATGACGTCTCAAAATCAAGTAAGTGATGATTATGATTCTAATGATTTACTTGATGCTTTCAACAAAATTTTTCTAGAGCTTAAGAAAGAAAAAATTAGAGTTAAGAACTTGGATAAAGTTAATCAAACATTTTTCCAAGAGAATCTTGACCTTGATAAAGAAGTGAAATCTTTAAATTCTTATCTTTCTACTTTAGATATAGATCTTATGTCTCTAAAGAAAACTATGAAGAGATATCCAAGAATGTATCTAAATTTAATAAAGGAAAGAAGAATTTAAAAGATGTTATCCAAAATCAAGTGCAATCCAATAAAAGGTTTGGACTTGGTTTTCAAAAGTCTCTTGAAAAACCTCATGTCTCTAAGAACACTAGTGTAAATAAATCTGTATCTATTTCTAGTGTTAAGAATAAACTGTATGAGTTTTTTGAAAAGCCTAAAACTGTAAGTTTTAATGATAAAGATAAATCTATAGTTTAGACCAGTCGACTGAACCCAAGTATCAGTCGCATGTCCAGAGGTTCTGAGTTTCATTCAAAGAAACGAAAACCTCAGATAAGTCGACCTATTCTACCTCCCACTCGACTGGATTTCAGTAATAGTCGACTAAAAGGTTCGATAAAGTCGACTAGCAAAAATATATGGGTTCCAGTCAATCTGAGTCCGAAAGATAGAATTACTTACATTAATTCATACATTCTTTCTGTATGTAATTCTGTTAATTATATTTCTGCATTTGGTGGAAAATCAAACTCTCTTTGGGTTTGGTTTTCTATAAACTAATCTCTTTTGGACCCAATAAAAAGGGTACCATATTCACATTGAAAATTTTATAGGTACCTAAAAGAGATCGTTGAATACTTGACAGCGGATACTCAAAGCACATGACCGGTCATGCCAACCTCCTATCTTCCATATAAGAAATTGATGGAGGAACAGTCACATTCGGTGACAACAAAGGGAAGGTGATTGGAATAGGCATGGTCGGTAAGCACACTAACCCTTCAATAGAAGATGTTTTTCTAGTTAGTGGACTTAAGCATAACTTATTAAGTATTAGCCAACTATGTGATAAGGGATATAAAATCATGTTTGAAAAAGATGCATGTTTAATATATGACTCTACCATGCAAAATATAATTTTTCAAGGATTTAGGAAGAATAACATTTATGAATTGTGTTTAAAGTCATGATTTTTCGAATGATTTCTGCTTAGTAGCTTTTAATAATGATTCTTGGCTATGGCATAAGCGATTTGGCCATGTGAATATGAAAACTCTTGCTAAACTGTCTAAGTACAACCTAGTTAAAGGGCTGCCAAGACTATCCTATAAAAAGGATAAGTTATGTGATGCATGTCAACTAGGTAAACAAATTAAATCTACTTTTAAAACAAAAGAAGTAATTTCTACTAGTAGGCCTCTCGAATTAATCTACATGGATTTATTTGGCCCTACTAGAGTTGCTTCTTTAAATAAAAGTAGGTATGTATTTGTTTTAGTAGATGATTTTTCATGATTCACTTGGACTTTCTTTTTAAAATATAAGAATGATGCCTTTGTTGAATTTGCTAATTTTGTTAAACAAATTCAAAATCAAAAGTCTATAACCATAGTCACTATTAGAAGTGATCATGGTGGAGAATTTGAGAATGAAACGTTTGCAGAATATTGCAACAAGAATGGTATAACTCATTCATTTGCATTTCCTAGAGCTTCACCACAAGATGGAGTGGTCGAAAGAAATAGGACTTTGCAAGAGTGTGCACGTACCATGCATGTTGAAAGCAATTTACCTAAGTATTTTTGGGCTGAAGCCGTTGCTACAGCTTGTTATATTTTAGATAGAATATTGATTAGGTCTAAGCTTAAGAAAACATGTTATGAGCTATTTTTTGATAGAATTCCTAAAGTATCTTACTTCAAAATATTTGGTTGTAAGTGTTTCATTTTAAACACTAAAGATAATTTAGATAAGTTTGATCCTAGATCTAATGAGGGTATCTTTATAGGACACTCAAAAAGGAGTAAGGCATATAGGATCTTCAACAAGTCAACATTGACTATTGAAGAATCCATGCATGTTGCATTTGATGAATCTCTGCCTTCATCAACTTTAATTAAAGATGATGAAACTGATTCATCACCTTTAAATAAGGTTATTACATCTTTAGAGCAAACTACCCTTGCGAATAGGTCGACTGATACGGAAGTCAAGTCGACTGATGTAAATCAGTCGACAGATGGACTAGTCAAGTCGACTGATCCTGTTGTGATGTCTCCAACTTTACCAAAATCATTTATTGAAGTTAGAGATCATCCTCATGACTTAATAATTGGTGACATTTCACGTGGTAATCAGACAATATCTCATGTTAACATGATTTCTCACACGACTTTCTTATCGGATTTTGAACCGAAGAATATACAAGAAGCTTGTGAGAATGAGTTTTGGATGAATGCCATGCAAGATGAGTTAAACCAATTTATAAGGAATGATGTATGGAATTTAGTTCCACGACCTCCTGATCATACTATAATTGGTACTGTTACCGCTAAATCTGGTGTGGGGGCAAACAGATAGAATTTGTGGATTCTTAGGAAAACCGAATAGCAAACCTGGAACCTTTCCACCGGAGTTTGACCGTTGACTCCCGCCGTTCACCTGCAAAAAGTGCGAGACACCGGGGTTGATCCCGGCGACGCACCCTCCGACGCTCAAGTCAGTAATCAGGGAAGATTATGAAAGACCGTAAATTGGCAAAAGATTGATTACCTCTTAATGGTGGTGGATGGGGGGTATTTATAGCCGCCTTTGGGATCAGTTTAGGAATGAAATCCCTAATTCCCAGTGAAAGAATAGAGCAAATCAGGGCCGTTGATTAAATACAATCAGAAATCCTAATTCTATCCAGCTGGACCGGGTTTGTTGCGGGTTGGAACCCATACCCAGTTGAGCTGGATCCGTTCATGGGTTGTGGGGCCTTTTAGAAAGAAGACCCTGAACCCATTTCAGCCCCGTTTGTAGGTGAAATTACCATTTTACCCCCAAGCGTTGAGATTCGTGCCTGATTTGGACAGTTCCGATTTAACCCCATTTTTAGCCATATCACGAGCCCCCCACTCCCGAAGACTGAGTTTGATCAGCCTTTGAGGAGTAGTTCTACTGTTTTAATGGCTTGCGGAGTTGCATCGGAGCCCAAATAGGAGGTGACGAATCCTTGTGTGGGGGATTATGGCAATGGTTGAGTTAGTTTGCGTGCTCAAGGTTATTCTTGAGCTCTTTTGGGCTTCTGGTGATTTTTCTCAATTTTGCGAAGTGGTGATTTGTCATTCGAGGGTCTTAATTAACCATTCTAGGCAATAATTATTTACCCAGGGGCTCAAAAGTATTTTCCCGAATTTATAATTATTTTTTAGAATTTTTAATTAATTTTTCTGAATTTTAAACCATTTTTTCGCAATATTTAGGTAGATGACTCGCTATTATTCACGACGCGGTGGGATCTGATCCCTTCGTCAGTATTGGGCGCGAATTTTCAGAAGATCTAGCGCTTGTGCTTGCTTGGAGGAGTGATTTCCTCTATTTCACAGCTTATATACTTTGACGCTGCTGCCGACCCCCCTCGTATGCTTGCCGTGGAGGAGGCCGAGGTCTATGAGGGTTCGGCACCCTCCGCTGAAGTGCGGAGATACCTGGCCTAGGCTACCGGTGCGAGGTCCCTTTTTCCCATATCTGAGGGTCGGTGGCAAGAGCGCTCGGTAGCGTGTGCCGAGGTCCAATTTTCCATATAATAGGGCCGGTGGCAAGAGCGCTCGATAGCATGTGCCGAGGTCCAAATTTTCATATAATAGGGTCGGTAGCAACAGCGCTCGGCAGCTTGTGCCGAGGTCCAATTTTCCATATAACAGGGTCGGTGGCAAAAGTGCTCGGCAGCGAGTGCCGAGGTCCAATTTTACCACGTAACAAGGTCGGTGGCAAGAGCGCTCGGCAAGGTGTGCCGAGGTCTAATTTTTCCACGTAACAAGGTCGGTGGCAAGAGCGCTCGGCGTTGTGTGCCGAGGTCCAATTTTTTCACGTAACAAGGTCAGTGGCACGAGCGCTTGGCAAGGTGTGCCGAGGTCCAATTTTTCCACGTAACAAGGTCGGTGACAAGAGCGCTCGGCGAGGCGTGCCGAGGTCCCAGAGTTGTGATTTTTTGCTCGTTTGGGCGTCGGTGCCAAGAGTGCTCGGCACGGAGTGCCGAGGTCCCGAGTTGTGATTTTTTGCTCGTTTGGGCGTCGGTGCCAAGAGCGCTCGGTGAGGCGTGCCGAGGTCCAGTTTTTCCATGTAAATAGGTCGGTGACAAGAGCGCTCGGCGAGGCGTGCCGAGGTCCCAGAGTTGGGATTTTTTGCTCGTTTGGGCGTCGGTGCCAAGAGCGCTCGGCAAGGAGTGCCGAGGTCCCAGAGTTGTGATTTTTTGCTCATTTGGGCATCAGTGCCAAGAGCGCTCGGTGAGGCTTGCCGAGGTCCAATTTTTCCACGTAAATAGGTCGGTGGCAAGAGCGCTCGGCAAGGTGTGCCGAGGTCCAATTTTTCCACGTAACAAGGTCGATGACAAGAGCGCTCGGCGAGTCGTGCCGAGACCCAGAGCAAGATTTTTGGCTGCTTAGGAAACAACAGGCTGGGCAGGTGATTGTTGAACTTCTGACGACTCTGACAGATGTGACAGCCATTAATGTGACAGTACACTTTGGCGCGGTAAATAATGAGATGGTTCAGCTCATTTTGTCGTCTTGTGTGAATGGGCCTGGCTCTTTGGGCCCTTTATCCTCATTTCGTGTGCCACGCTCTATAAAACTCCACCCCCTCTCTCATTTTTCACTTCTCCAACTTTTTACTCAGGTGGTGATTTTGTGCTAGTGAGAGCTCACGGTGATCGTCGATCATTTTCCGGTGAAATTTCCGACCACACACATCACTTCAAGGTAATTTATACTTAGTTTATTTCCAAGTATAAATATGTCTCTTTCCCCTGTCTCCGAGCCCTCCTCTCCTGCCGCCGAAGCTCCTTCTCCGAGTCAGAGGGTATTTGGTAGAGACACGATTGTAGAGGACCCGAAGCGCATGGGGCCGTTAGGCAGGTTGCCGGGACCATTGACAGGGCTGCAGAGGGTTCGAGAACTTCCGGAGGAACACGCCGAGCGCATCATTCACGGGAGGGGGAGGACCTTTGAGGAGAACGCGGCAAGGGAGACCTCCGAGGCGGATAACACGGTGTCCATTCTCAGTATGGAGGACATGGCAGCGATCCGGGATTGCTTCCAAATCCCGGAGGAGTACGAACTACTGCTACTGGGTCCCGAGGTTAGAGCCAATTTGCTGCTGCCAGTAACTATGTGTTTCTGGCCGGTTGATGCCTTTATCGCCAGGGCTCGGCTACCTCTCCACTCGTTCGCGATTCAGGTGGTTAGGTGGTTTGGGGTCAGCCCCATTCAACTTATGTCGAACGCGTGGAGAGTCATTAATGGGTTCGTGCTCCACTACCAGATGGCTGGGGTCGAGCCGGAGTTGAGGGTGCTCCGGACGGTCTACCGGCTTCATCAGCAGAACCGATCGGAATTCTAGTATTATTTGGCCCCGAGGCATGGGGGTCGGCTCGTCATTTGCCCTGACTCCATAAAGCACTGGCGTGATCAGCATTTTATAGTGCGGAGTGCGGAGGCATGGCCCATACCCTCCGGTTGGGTGGAGGAGGTGACGAAGCGAGTGAGGGAGTCGCCAGTGCTTCACCCTCAAGAAGAAGAGGCAGTTCGAATTCTTCTAGATCGGCTGAAGTACGATTGGCAAGATCTGACCGAAGACGTCCTCTTCAGGGGAGGGCTCAGCCGCATAGATCCCAGTACGCGGCTTCTTCTATGTTCCTTTTTACTTTTCGCTTTGCCTATCATGGCTTGTGTTTTTTTAACCAACTTCTTATTTGATGCAGAGGCGATGGACTACGAAGCAGTGCTAGCGCAGAGGGCCGCC
This sequence comes from Hemerocallis citrina, assembly GCA_017893485.1. NCBI lineage: Eukaryota > Viridiplantae > Streptophyta > Magnoliopsida > Asparagales > Asphodelaceae > Hemerocallis > Hemerocallis citrina. The sequence goes on from CM030366.1 coordinate 96,662,266, forward strand.
CTCGGAAGCAAGGTGCTAAAGAAGCGGAAGAGGGTCACCACCAAACTGCCATCCGCGAAGACCTAGAAGGTCGCGCGTGCGGCCGAGAAGGTGGAGGCACCGGCGGATGTGACCCCATCCCGCGCTCTGAAAGTAGCCTCGGCATCGGCCGAGGGAGGGGAGTTCCCGATCGCTTCCGCGCTCGGGATGGAGGCTCCCCCGCTGACGGTGGCGGCGGAGGAGCTCTTGACGGAGGAGCACAAGAGGATTCATGTTCTGGACTGGCAGGTCCGAAAACTAGATGGGTTCCTCGGTGACTCCTTGGCGAGCATGTAGGTGGTAAAGCACCTGGAGATGCCGAAGGACCGAGCTGCCATGGATGCCGGCCTGGCAGGAGATGATGCCATCGAGATTGCTCGCTCGGCGGTATCGGTAAGTATCGACTTTTCGCATTTGAAGGTAGCTTTTACGTTCGATTTTCTAACTCCTTGCACTTCTCATTGTTCTGCTGCAGATAACCGTCTACTTCGGTCATCTCATGGAGAAGATGACGGAGTTGGAGAAGGAGCTCAAGCAGGAGTCCGACCGAGCTCGGGCCGAAAAGGCTTGAATGGGCAACGAGCTCGACAAGCTGAAGGTCAAGTTCAAGGGGAGGACGACGAGGCTCGAGGACCTCGAGGGCCTCGTCACCAAGCTCGAAGCCGACCTGATCCGGTAGAAGGAGGAGTCGGAGAAGTAGCAGGCCGAGGCTGCGGAGGCCAAGGCTGCGGCAGTGAAGGAGGCAGAAGCAGCCACCATGGCGAAGGTGCAAGGCTTCCTCGCCGCAAACATGGCCAAGGCGTACGCCCAGGCCATCGCTTAGGTGACGGAGCGGTACCCTGAGGTCGACTGCTCGGGGTGGAGGCTCTTCCCGGACCACGTCGACGGCTTCGACCCCGAGTCGGAGGAGGAGGGAGACGATGATGAAGATGACGCTGAGGTCAAAGTCATCGGCGAGGTGCAGGGGTCAGTGGTGACTCCGCTGGCGATGGTGCCTCCTTCAGGGGAGTCCGACCCCGCCCAGTCTCGATGCCCCGGGAAAGAGGTTGCCCCCTGACTTCTTCTTCTTTCTTTTGTTTTTTTTTGTTTTTCGAGCTGTTGTGTGTACTGCCTAATTGCGGACTGGCCACTGCTTTTTTTGTGATGAATGGAAATACAACTTTTGAGCTCGAACTTGTCTTGTCTTGCTTTTTTTTGTAGTCTTGAAATTTGACTAAGTGTTTGAACACAAGATTTTAGTCTTGGCTAGGTGCATGTGGCCTTGTTCCGAAGTCTAATGTGAAGCAAATTTGTGAGTATTTACTAAGCGTTCTCGTTGTTTGCTTTGAACTTTTCAGCTTGCCGAGGTGACTCATTCTGCCGAACCCATTCACTTCGGGGAGGAGTTACGTTCCGAGGTCGGCTTAGGGGCGACGAGGTTGTGTTTAACCAGGTGCCGAGAGCACCTCTACGAAGTCGAGTTGGGGCTGCACAGGGCCGAGAGTGAGCAGAACCATCTGCAGCAGATCTTAGGCCGGAGGGACATCGAGATTCGGCGACTAGTGAGTAGGCTCACTGAGATACCCCCCGTAGGCGAGGATGATGGTTCGTCGGTAGCCTTCACCAATGGGCTGAGGATTAAGTGTCTCCAGCATTCTTTGTCGAAGATGACAGCGGAGAGGGATGATATGCTCACTGAGGTTCACCACCTGCAAATTGTGGAGGCAGAGCTTCTGGCGGAAGAAGAGGAGTTGACGACGGCGGTGGGCAAGCTGATGGCCGAACGCGACGAATTGATGGCGGAAGTTGACGCGTTGAAGAGGGCCACAGTGGACAGGGGCATCGAAGTCACTCGGCTCCGCCGAATCATTGCCAGCCGTCCTATCATCCCGAGCTCCGCAGTGCCTCCTTGCTTCGAGGTGGACGTAGAAGATGACTTTCTAAAGCAACGGATAGCCGAGCTGGAGGTGGAAGTGGCTCGCCTCAAACCCCGTTCGGGACCGATCAACGTCAGGAGCACTTCGTGCACTCGTAAAGAGAGCGAACGGGGGATTTCGTTCTACGAGCTTGCGACCCATTCTCCTGTTGCTCAGCAAAGTCCGGGTGATGCCCAAAGTGGTGTGGCGATATCATCAAGCGGAGCGTCCGTTGGCGCAACTGTCAGGAGCAGTGCCGAAGATACGTCTCAGTTCGCCGGCTTAGGGACGAGCTCTGTGGTCAAGCGCCGCCGTCCCCGGGTATCTTTGAAGCGGAACATTCCTGCGCCTAGGAGGTGTTGAAGATCTCTTGTTCTGCAAGTTTTTTATTTTGTCTAAGTGTTACGAGTAGGCTTTGTTAGTTTCGGCTTTTCAACTTTTAACTTCATTGTAAAGAAGGGCATCGTCTTGTACTGTCTTCCCACACTTAATTGAAATGAGGCTTTTTTCTTTCTTGGACTTGTGCATTTTTGTGAGACATGTGTCGTTGTATTCCTTATGGTTATCTTTAGCATGCTAAGGTCCAGAGCTAGATTTTTGCTTGTTTGGGCGTCGGTACCAAGAGCGCTCGGCAAGGAGTGCCGAGGTCCCGAGCAAGATTTTTGCTCGTTTGGGCATTGGTGCCAAGAGCGCTTGGCAAGGAGTGCCGAGGTCCAAAGCAAGATTTTTGTTCGTTTGGGCGTCGGTGCCAAGAGCACTCGGCAAGGAGTGCCGGGGTCTAGAGCAAGATTTTTGCTCTTTTGGGCGTCGGTGCCAAGAGCGCTCGGTAAGGAGTGCCGAGGTCCAGAGCAAGAACTTTGCCCGTTTGGGCGTCAGTGCCCAGAGCGCTCGGCAAGGAGTACCGAGCACCGCTTCGAATCTCCTAACTCGTGAATTTGTAAGAGCAAGCTTCTTGCAGTGGAGAGCAGCCTCTTGGAGGATTATTTCAACTTTAAACGAACCATAAGAACCAAAGGTTAGTTTCTCCAAGTACACTTCTCCCATTTCTAGTATAGTTATAGGAACTTCGTGTGCGACGGCGGAGCTCGTTCCGACGGTTGTGGGAGCAATTCCGAATGGCGAACCACTTCTCGCTCGCTTAAGAGCGAGCTTGCGAAGCTGAGTCGAGCCAAGTTTTGGACTCCGAACTCGTCGTTTGGGTATGTTTCAACGGTTGTGGGAGCAATTCCGAATGGCGAACCACTTCTAGCTCGCTTAAGAGCGAGCTTGGGAAGCGGAGTCGAGCCAAGTGTTGGACTCCGAACTCGTCGTTTGAGTATGTTTCAACGGTTGTGGGTGCAATTCCGAATGGCGAACCAGTTCTAGCTCGCTTAAGAGCGAGCTTGCAAAGCGAAGTCGAGCCAAGTGTTGGACTCTGAACTCGTCGTTTGAGTTTGTTTCAACGGTTGTGGGAGCAATTCCGAATGGTGGACCACTTCTAGCTCGCTTAAGAGAGAGCTTGCGAAGCGGAGTCGAGCGAAGTGTTGGACTCCGAACTCGTCGTTTGAGTATGTTTCAACAGTTGTGGGAGCAATTCCGAATGGCGAACCACTTCTAGCTCGCTTAAGAGCGAGCGTGCGAAGCGGAGTCGAGCCAAGTGTTGGACTCCGAACTCATTGTTTGAGTAAAAAGAAATTAAAAATAGAAAGATGCAAGCAATCACAAGAAAAGTATGAAAGAAGCCCTTTATTGATAACTACTAGTCGGCTGCTTCTAAGTTGCAAGCCGCTATTATATTGGAGAAACAAAGAAGCAAAATACCAGTGAAAGGAAAGGAACGGTTCGACATATGAAGGTGCTTAGAGAGGCGCTCAGGCGCTCTCCTGGTACTTCAATAGATGGTCGGCATTCCAAGTCCTAGGAATCTCTCTGCCTTCAAGATCTTCAAGGCAATATGTTCCGGGCCGAACTTCTTTGGTGATCTTGTAGGGTCCCTCCCAATTCGGAGCTAGCTTACTCTTCTGGCTGGGAAAGGAGATAGCCAGTTTTCCGAGGACCAAGTCCCCTTCTTTGAGATTGGTAGGTCGGACTCTCTTGTTGTAGGCTAACTCGATCCTCCTTCGATAGTTTTGTTGGCGAATTGAAGCTCTTTCCCGTAGCTCATCAATCAAGTCCAAGTTTGCCCGAAGCTCTCTAGATTCTGTTCTTCTTCATAGGCCATGAAGCGAGGAGAGGGTAGTCCGACTTCCAAGGGGATCACAGCTTTGGACCCATAGGTAAGGTTGAATGGCGATTCACCTGTGGGGTCCGCTTCGTAGTGCGGTAGTTCCACAGTACGTTGGGGAGCTGATCCGCCCATAAGCCTTTGGCCACCTAATCTAGCCTTTTCTTGATACCGGAGAGGATCTGCCGGTTGGCATTTTCCACTTGACCATTTGACTGAGGATGGGAGACGGAGGAGAAGCGTTGCTGAATGGCGAGGTCTTCACACAGAGATCGGAAAGTGGCCCCCATGAACTGCGTTCCATTATCAATTATTAGGACCCGAGGCACCCCGAACCTACAGATGACGTTCTTCCAGAAGAACTGAAGCACTTTGTTCTCAGTGATTGTAGCCAAAGGCTCGGCCTCTATCCACTTTGAGAAGTAGTCGATTGCCACGACTAGAAACTTGAGTTGACCCGGAGCCGGAGGAAAAGGACCTAATAAGTCCATCCCCTACATTGCAAAGGGGATCGGGCTTGAGAGAGAGGTGAGTTGTGCTTGGGGTAGGCGACGAATGTTGGAATACTGCTGACACGAGCTGCATTGCCGGACATGTCGTTCGGCGTCTTGTAGCAGGGTAGGCCAGAAGTACCCATAGTTCAGCACCTTCCTGGAGAGGGACCTTGACCCTGAATGTGCTCCGCTTATACCTTCGTGGAGCTCTTGCAAGGCATATGAGGCTTCTTCCGGGGAGAGGCACCTCAAGTAGGGTCTGCCGTCTACTTGGGCATAGGAGCGTTTGTACAAGACCCCCTCAACAAGGGTGTACCACTCCGCTCTGGTTCGGACTCTGCGAGCTTCCTTTGGGTCTTTGGGGAGGAGCCCATCCCTTAGAAATTCTATCAGAGGTTTCATCCAGTTGTCTTGAAGTTGGACGGGCAGCGACTCCATCGAGTTGGGAGTTTCTTCTTCTATGCTCGTTCTCAGGAGCACTTCAATCAAGACAGTCTGCTCGAGACCCTGAAAGGAGGAGGAGGCTAGCTTGGAGAGGACATCTTCTTGGGAATTTTCCTCTCTGGGGATTCGCTGAATGAGTGCCTCTTCGAATAGAGCCATGAGATTTTGGACCTTGGCTAGATACGTAGCCATTCGGTCATCTCGTGCCTCGTACTCCCCTAAAACTTGATTCACGACCAGCTGAGAGTCGCTAAATATCCGAAGGCATTGTGCCTCTGCCTTGCGAGCCATACCGATGCCGGCTATAAGGGCTTCATACTCCGCTTCATTGTTGGAGGCCTTGAAGTTGATGCGGAGGGAGTATTGGAGAAAGAAGTCATCTGGGCCTGCCAGAATGGCCCCGACTCCGCTTCCTTCGGTGCAAGAAGATCCATCTACATATACCGTCCAGATTGGAGGCCCGTTTGCTGCTTGACTGACCTCTGGAATGGTGCTCTCAACAATGAATTCAGCTAAGGCCTGAGCCTTGATGGCAGTCCGAGATTGGTATGATATGTCATGCTGGCTCAACTCGATCGACCACTTCATCAGATGGCCTGAGGTCTCGGGCTTGTATAGGACTTGCTTAAGCGGCTGGTCGGTAAGGACGACCACCGAGTAGGACTGAAAATATGGGTGAAGCTTCCTAGCTGCCATGACCAAGGCGTACGCCATCTTCTCCAATCTTGGGTAGCGGAGCTCGGCATCCCGAAGTACCTTGCTCACGTAATAAATGGGCTTCTGAGCCTTGTCTTCTTCCCTCACCAAGACAGCGCTGAGGGTTTGTTCGGAGGCAGCTAAGTAGAGGTAGAGTGTTTTTCCGGAGATAGGCTTGCTGAGAAGAGGGGGGTTGACTAGATAGGCTTTAAGCTGATCAAATGATTCTTGCTGTTGTGGACCCCATTCAAAGCCCTTAGCCCCCCTGAGTGCTTTGAAGAAAGGAAGAGACTTCTCCCCTAACTTAGAAAGGAAGCGCCCTATGGCAGCGAGGCATCCTGTCAGCTTCTGAACCTCTTTCACATTTTTGGGAGGGGCCATGTCCAGTATGGCTTTGATCTTCTCGAGGTTGGCTTCGATTCCTCTTTGGCTGACCATGAAGCCTAGGAATTTCCCTGACGAGACTCCGAACGCACATTTGTTCGGATTGAGCCTCATATCATGTTTCCTCAGTACATTGAACGCCTCTTGCAGATCGGCCACATGATCGGCCCCGTGGACGCTCTTGACAAGCATGTCATCAACATATACTTCCATATTTTGGTCGATCTGTCCCTGAAAGACCTTGTTGACAAGGCGCTGATAGGTAGCACCGACATTCTTCAGTCCGAAGGGCATTATCCTATAGCAGTAGAGTCCCTGATCGGTAACAAATGAGGTCTTCGGGATATTCGGGGGGAACATGCGGATTTGATTATACCCGGAGAAGGCATCCATGAAGCTGAGCAACTCATGTCCTAAAGTGGCGTCAATCAACGTGTCGATGCTGGGGAGAGGGAATGGATCTTTAGGGCATGCCTTGTTCAGGTCCGTGAATTCGATACAAATTCTCCAACTCCCGTTGGACTTCTTAACCATAACCACATTGGAGAGCCATTCAGGGTAGTTGACTTCTTGTATGAACCGGACCTTAAGGAGCTTGTCCACTTATTCTTTTATAGCTTGTTGGTGCTCGGGAGTGAATTTGCGCCTTTTCTGTTGGACCGGTTTGGACCCCGGGGCAATGCTGAGGTGGTGGACGAGGAGCTCTTCAGAGATTCTTGGCATGTCGACAGCCGACCATGCAAAGAGGTCGCGGTTCTTTCTAATGCATTGGACTATGTCGGAGCATAGGGTAGATGGGAGGGTCTTGCTGATGAAGAACTTGCAGTTCGGATCCTGCTCGGAGAAGAGCACTTCCTCCAATTCATCCACCGGCTCGGATGTTGGTCGGACACTCTCTTGGGGAATCTCGAGCATCTCGAGGAAGAGGACTGGACCCCCTGTGGAGGTCATGTAACACTTGTGGGCCATTTCTTGACTACCTCTTACTCCCCCTACTCCTGCCCTGGTGGGGAACTTCATCTTGAGGTGATCAGTCAATGGGACGGCCTCTACAGCAGATAGGCTAAGTCGGCCTAGAATCACATTATAGGCGACTGGGACATCGACGACCATGAAGTCCATCGGCTCAGTTCGGGTAGTAGGAGTTTTGCCAGCGGTTACGTCGAAGGTGATTACCCCTTCGATAGTCACTGACACTCTCGTGAACCCATGGAGCGTGTAGCCGGCGGATTTGAGCCTATCTTGCGATAGCTTGAGTCCTCGAAAGGCCGCGAGGAAGAGGATGTTAACGGAGCTACCATTTTCCACCAGTATCCTCTCGACTTTAAAATTCGGCATATGGAGGTTGATCACTAGGACGTCACAATGGGGGTTCGGACACGCTCGAGGTCTTCATCTGAAAAAGTGACCGGTACTCCGAGGCCTTTGGGAGGGGGCATGTTGTGCACTGAGTTGACTTCTCTGATGAAAGCCTTTCGAGAGGAGTTGGAAGTGCCTCCCATGGGGCCTCCATGAATGAGATGCAGGATGCGACCCTCTTCAAACTCGAGAGTCTCGTCGCACCTTTCAGAGCACTTGTTAGCCCCCCTAGGCGGAGGAGGGGGAAGATCAATTCGGTCCTTTCTCATAAATTTAGAGAGCTGCCCCCTCTGGATGAGAGCCTTGATTTCGTTCTTCAGGGCCTGACAATCATTGGTGTCGTGGCCGTGGTCCTGGTGATATCGGCACCATTTCTCTTTGTCCCTCTTCTTGCCAGGGGTGTTCATCTTCGGGGCAGGAGGTAGAACCCCTTCCTTCTCAACCTCCATGAGAATAGTAGAAATGTTGGCGTTAAGAGAAGTGAACTTCTCGAATCTGGGAGGGGGGCGGCGCTGGCCCCCGTTGTCCTTCTGGAGCTTCTTGGCTCCTTCTTCTTCAACTGCCTTTCTCTTGGTCCCGGAGGAAAACCCCTCAAAGGTGGGGCGATGTTCAGCTTCCTCAGCTCGAATATACTTCTCACTTCGGAGAAGGAGGTCAGAAAAGTTTTGGGGGGGCTTCTTGGCTAGGGATGATCGAAGGCTAGAGTTAAGGACATTTGATTGGAAGGCTGCTGCAGCGACCGACTGGTCGAGGGAAGTGATGGGCCTAGCTTCCGCGGTGAACCTTTTCACATAGTCTCTAAGCTTTTCACCCTTCTTCTAGTTGAGGTAGAGTAGCGAAATGTTGGTCTTCTCTGTGCGGCGGCTACTCACGAAGTGGGTCTCAAATTGTTCAAAGGAGAATATGGAGGATGGGGCGAGGCGAGAGTACCACTCCCGAGCCGGGCCTTTGAGAGTGGCCAGGAAGGTTTTGCACAATAGAGCGTCGGATGCTTGGTGGATCAGCATAAGGGTCTTGAAGCTTTCGATGTGGTCCACGGGGTTTGACTCCCCAGAGTAAGTTTCGAACTGCGGGGGCTTGAAGCCTATTGGAACTGGTGCTTCCATGATGGTTTGAGAGAAGGGAGGTCGACTTGGACGAAGGGTCCTTTCTCTAAGCTCCTCTTCCTTGTCTAATTGACCCAGGTGCCTCTCCATCTCGTGGAGACAACGGTAGACGGTGTCATCCCTTTGACGGTAGCCAAACGAGCCTCTGGACTCGTTTTCGTACGAAGGGGAGCGGGGGCTACGACGACGGTAGCTTCGGGAGTGGCGAGGACTAGGAATATGATGGTGGTTGCTAGGAGCTGGGGGAGGAGTTAAGGACCGATGGCGAGGACTTTGGAGCAGAGGAGGAGTGGGGGCCCTCTGAGCATTGTTGTTGTTGGGTCGGAGATTGAGGGCTTGCAAGATGGTTGCTTGGAATTGCTGGAACTCTTCACGGGTGATAGGTGCGTCATCATTCCTTGGGAGTTGCCGACCAGCAGGAGAATGATCCCTTCTCCTATGGTGCCCAAGGGACTCTCTCCACCCTCTATGAGGAGGGGACCTTCTGTATTCTCTGCGATGAGGAGATCGCTCATTTGGACGTTGTTGGCGGGAGGCTCCCTCTTGGGCCCGCCTTTCATCCAAACGGCGGTAAAGATCCTCTTCTTTCTGCCGATTGTTGAGGGTGTTGCGGAGGTCATCGGAGGCCCGGGGATTGTGAGACGCAATGGAATCGGTAGAGGGGTTGTGTACGGAGATGTGGTCCCGATGAGGAGGTTGCTTCTGAGGGTTGGGACGAGAGGTCCCTGCGCCGGCATTCTTGGGGCCGACGTTCTGAAGAGGAGGTTGGTCCTGCTGCGGGGGCTGATCATGTTGAGGCGGAAGTTGCCCCTGTGGCTGGACGGTTTGGAGAGGGATCTCCTGTTGCGGTTAAGGAGGAGTGGGCCCATGGTTGGAATCTCTGGATCTTAGCTTTCGGAGAGGCATGGCTGGAGATGATCTTAACCAAGGAAAGAGGAAGAATAGCTATTCATTGGTTCCCACAGACGGCGCCAATCTGTTACCGCTAAATCTGGTGTGGAGGCAAACAGATAGAATTTGTGGATCCTTAGGAAAACCGAATAGCAAACCTGGAACCTTTCCACCGGAGTTTGACCGTTGACTCCCGCCGTTCACCTGCAAAAAGTGCAAGACACCAGGTTTGATCCCGGCGACGCACCCTCCAACGCTCAAGTCAGTAATCGGGAAGATTATGAAAGAGCATAAACTGGCAAAAGATTGATTACCTCTTAATGGTGGTGGATGGGAGGTATTTATAGCCGCCTTTGGGATCAGTTTAGGAATGAAATCCCTAATTCCCAGTGAAAGGATAGAGCGAATCAGGGCCGCTGATTAAATACAATCAAAAACCCTAATTCTATCCAGCTGGACCAGATTTGTTGCGGGTTGGAACCCGCACCCAGTTGAGGTGGATCCGTTCATGGGTTGTGGGGCCTTTTAGAAAGAAGATCTTGAACCCATTTCAGCTCCGTTTGTAGGTGAAATTACCATTTTACCCCCAAGCTTTGAGATTCGCGCCTGATTTGGACGGTTCCGATTTAACCCCATTTTTAGCCATATCAGGTACCAAATGGGTATTCAAGAATAAGTTAGATGAATCAGGACAAGTCGTTAAGAACAAAGCTAGAATAGTTGCTCAAGGGTATAATCAAGAAGAAGGCATAGATTTTGATGAAACATATGCTCCTGTTGCTAGACTAGAATCAATTCGTATTTTATTATCTTTTGCTTGTTTGATGAATTTTACACTTTTCCAAATGGATATTAAAAGTGTTTTCTTAATGGGTTTATAAAGGAAGATGCTTATGTTAAGCAACCACATGGTTTCGAACATGAACAATTTCCAAACCATGTTTGTAAATTGAAAAAGGCTTTATATGGTCTTAAACAAGCACCTCGTGCTTGGTATGATCGATTGAAGACTTTTCTTTTAGAAACGGGTTTTGAAATAGGTAAAATAGAAACTACTTTGTTTATTAGAAGAATTGAGACCGATATTTTGATCATATAAATATATGTAGATGACATAATTTTTTGTTCTACTAATAGTAATCTATGTAAAGAGTTTGTTAATACCATAAAAAATGAGTTTGAGATGAGTTACATGGGTGAACTCAATTATTTTCTTGGACTGCAAATTAAACAGTCACCAAATGGCATATTTATTAATCAAGGAAAATATGCTAAGGAATTACTCAAACGATTTGGTATGGATAGCACGAGTAGTAAGACCACACCTATGGCTACTACCACTACCCTTAACAAAGATGAATTAGGTAAGAGTGTCGATCAAAAACTCTATCGAGGTATGATTGGCCCACCCTTATATATAACTGCTAGTAGACCAGCATTATGTTTAGTGTATGTTTGTATGCTAGATATCAGTCAAGTCCTAAAGAATCTCACTTAAAAGCTGTGAAACGTATTTTAAGATATATTAAAGGTACGTCTGAGTATGGTTTATTTTATCCACGCACCGATAATTTTTAACTTTTGTCATATAGCAATGCGGTTGCCAATAGTAAAACTAACCGAAAAAGTACTAGTGGAACGTGTCACTTTTTGGGACACTCCCTAGTATCTTGGTGCAGTAAGAAGCAAAATTCGGTATCCCTATCTACTACAGAAGTTGAATATATTGCTACAAGTTTGGCTTGTGCCCAAATTTTGTGGATGAAACAAATCCTATTAGACTATGGTATTTCATTTTCAAAACCTGTTATAATGAGTGATAACACCAGTGCCATTAACTTATCGAAAATCCGATTCAACATTCACATACGAAACACATTGATATTAGACATCATTTTCTACGTGATCATGTTTTAAAAGGAGATATTTCTTTAGACTTTATTTTTACTGATAAACAAGTACCAGATATCTTTACTAAATCACTTAAGGAAGACACATTTATCACTTTAAGAAGAGAACTAGGAATTTGTAGTTTTCATGATGTTTCTTGAAATTTTAACTTTGGTAAGTCGACTTAAAACTTTATTTCAGTCGACTAACCAAGTATTTTTTGTTATATCTATTTTCCTGAGTTTTTATGCTCTAGAAAGTCGACTGTGAACAGTAATCCAGTCGACTGCCAGTTGTATTATTGATATTTTTCGTTTATCTATTTTTTTCTCGACTAAGTTGACTGCCCTAACCATACAATCAACATTTCGCAAATCAGTTGTCTTCAGATTCAAAATTTGGCACTTCTTTTGAGGCCACCCTTTTACCTTGTTTTCACCTTTGACCAATCTCGTCCCTCAATGTTCTCCAGATCCGATTCTAGCTCTTTACCCTTAAGTAAAAACCCTAACTTCTACCTCTCTCTTTTTCACTTTACACTTCACTGTCTCTCTCCCTTCCGAGGTCTCCCAGTCGGTTGCTGCTGCTGCTTGAAGATTCCAGAATTTTTGGAGCCCCAAGATTCAACCCTTGGTCCAAAATTTTTTGTTGCCGAAGTCCTCTCTAAGATCCCCGAAGTTTTTTGCCTCTCTTTGTGTCTCTTTGTTGGTATAAATCCTCCATCTCTTTATTTCTAGAGTTTTTGTGTAATGGTTCCTAAAAGATCTCGTAACTCTAATGTAGAGGAGGGACAATCCTCAAGAGACTATCTTCAGTACTTAAGAAGCCCTAGTCTTATTGATAAATGGTACATTATTTGTTCAATTATCATTTTTCCGGGTAGATTTGTAAACTTTCTAGATCATGATAGGTTTGCTCTAGCCCCATTGTTTGAACAATGTGGGTTATTTGATTTATTGTCTTTAGTGAACCAACCCTCTTACTATCCTCACCTTATATATTTGTTTTACACAAATATGAAGGTTGTCACATCGGAGGATGGTAGCGAGATATTTATACTATCTTCAGTAAAAATATCCGCATGAAAATCACCCCTGCTAGATTATGTCTTATTTTGGGTTTATCTGATGAAGGGATTGATTTAGGGGATGTTGAGATGAATGATGACACCATATTTTTTAGAATTTATTTGCCGAATCATGATCCTCCTATGACCAATCGATCAATTACTCCTATTGCTAAGTTAGTTGCACGCATATTGTCATATAACATTATTCCCAAAACAAGGAGTTACGACCAGTATTCCCATGAGTTGCAACAAGCTGTTTATGCAATCTTTGGCAATATAAAAATAAATTGGGGTCAAGTCATCTTTAATTGTCTTCATAAGACTCATTTTTCATTTCTTCCTTTTGGTGCTTTACTCACTCACATCTTCTCCGCTTATGAAGTTGATCTCGATTCTGAGACGAGTGTTATAAAACACTCTGAGTCCTTTGATCGTGCAAGTCTAGCACGTATGAAGCTTTTCACCTCTCCACCTAGGTCACCTCGTCGGAATACACCTCCTATCCTCTTAGCTTCTACCGCTCGTCGGTATTCTGCTTCTAGTTCGTCTCATCTTAGAGCTAATTATGATGATCCTAGGAGTCTTTACACTCTTGTCAATTATATCATGGATCGTCAAGACGCTCTTGAAGCCAGTCTTTCCCATCTCACTCACTTGTTCACCTCTCAGTTTGCTCCTCCCTCTCAAGATGCCCAAGATGACGATGAAGAAGATTGATTAGCTGCATTTTATTTTTTTTGTATTTTTCTACTTATTTTGTATTTTCTGTTTTTATGTAGTCGTTGAACAATGTATTTCAAATTTCTATGTATAAATTTACTTTTGCTATGTGTTTATTATGTTGCAAATGCTCCTTTGTGTTTACTATTTTCTCCTCCTATTTTTTGTTGATGACAAAGGGGGAGAAAAATGGCTATATGTGTATGTTTGTGTATTTGGTGCATGTTTTTCATGCATGTTTTTCAACATATGCATATTGTACATTAGTTAGGGGGAGCATTGAACATGTGTAATATTTCTATTATTGTAAGCTATTGTGTTGTCATCATCAAAAAGGAGAAGAATGTTGATTCTTGATTTTGATGATTACAACACAATGCAAAGTTGTTGTGCTACCTCTTATATATTGTAGGTTGTATCAATACCATGTATACACAAAGGCAAAGTGTTCAAACGAAGCTCTCAAAGCAAATTGATCAAGAAAGCTACAAGGTTCTAAAGCTCAAGATTGATCAAGCAAGCTTCAAAGATAAAGACAAAGGCTAAAGCTCCATCTCAAGACTCAAGACTCAAGACAAGACCTATGCTTCAATGTGTTATATTACATGTCTTGTAAAACATTTGTAATTTTCCTTTTTTGACTCTTAGATTGATGTAACAGCCTTGTCACACACACACATACTCACACATCTTTATAATTGAGTGTTTTTCAAAAGATTAAAGGTCGAAACAATTTGAATTAGATCAGCTGTGGAGTACCAGTCAACTGCCTTATGGCACTAATCGACTGTATTAGTGCGAAACTGTCTGAACTCTTTCAAACTCTAGCCAGTCAACTCATCATGGAAACCCAGTCGAATGTTCAAGTCGTTTCAACAGTTTTCTGATTTCAAAACTTGTTTTTCAAATTTCAAAAGATTATATCCATTTTAAATCAGTTTTATAAACTGATTTACAACGTTCAAGGGATTCCTCTCTATAAATAGAGCCTAAGAATCACCATTGAAAGGTTCCAAGCATTTGATAAAAAAAATTTAAGTTTATTGCTTTCAAAAGAACAAGTATTCAAACTAGCACTCTAATCTTCTAAGTCTTGGTTCTCTGATTTTCAGTCCAATATAACATTGAATTCGTTTTGGACTGAATTCAGAAGTTGGCCGATTAGCCACTTACAAAAATCACAATCACAAAATAAGGTTATAGGTTGATTGTAACTTTTTATTGTTTTCTTTTCGCTCTCGGTTGTGAGAGTGGTCCTCTCGGTTGGAGAGTGGAGCTCTAGGTTGTAGAGTCTGATTTTCACTCTTGGTGGAATAGTGGGTTTACTCTTTCTAGTGGTGAGAGAGGTCTACGGGTTGGACAAGGTTGTTGTCTAAACGCCGTAGAGTATTCTTGTATTTTTTCAAGAATAGTGAAAAGTCTCAAGTGGGTTGCTTGGGGACGGGATGTAGGTCGGGAGGACTGAAGCAGGATACATCGTGTGTACTCTGTGGTTGTATTTCTCTGAACTTGCATTTTCTTTACTTGCATTTAATTCTTATTCGAAAACTTTTTTGGACATTCAACTGCGGCTCCTCTTTAAGTCGATTGGTCAGACTGGTATAATATACTCTTCAAAAACTTGTCTGGCAAATCGACTGTTTTCCGCAACAAGTCGACTGATCAGACTTTTCTAAAATACTTTTTTAATCTGATGCCACAGTCGACTTAGTTCTCTTTTTTCAAGTCGACCGAATAGAAGAAAAAGTTCAATTTCATTATTAATTTTTTTTATACAATACTATTCAACACCGCCCTCCTCCCCCCCAAAAAAAAAACTTTTTCTTGCCTTGCCTACAGGATCCAACAATATTAGGGACTTATCATTTAACAATATCAATGATGATATTCCATTTTCCGTATCAAAGCTCAAGAAATTGAAAAACTTGTAAGTCTTTTATTCTTCATGATGGATGTACCAAAACATATTATATATATTTGCGGCAACTCAAATTTGGATAATTGATTTTTCAGGATTTTGAAAAACAACAAGTTGATTGGACCAATTCCGTCGAATTTATCACAAATACCAAACTTAAAAAGTATTTGTAAGTATTCTAGTTGGATTCTTTGGTAAGTTCACAAGTAATTGAAAGCATCTTAATAGTGCTGATTCCTCATTCTAGGGACCTAGCTCAGAATAATTTGAGTGGGGAGATACCTAGGCTTATCTACTGGAATCAAGTTCTGCAGTACTTGTGAGTATCTCATACTCTATCTAATGTCCCATATGGTTTTTAGCGTAGTGTTGTTAAGAGATCCTAAATCCACTAGAATCCCTAATAACAGTCAATGTTTTTTTTTTTTTTTTTTGATTTATTTAGTGAAGCTCTTCTTTTGGTGTCTTGTCTACATTTACCCGAAATTGAGTACGAGATTTAACAATTGAATATTGCAGGAACATTGCAAACAACGACCTCGATAGGCCAATTCCAGAAAATTTCTCTATCTAATATTCTTAATTATATATCATAACCAGTGATCTCAATTTCTAAAAACAATATTGTGCGGTTGCAGGAATGCATATGGAAACAAATGAAATGGAACCATTCCGCGTGCTTTTGAAAAACTGAAAAGAATGACATACTTGTGAGTTCTCAGAAAAAAAATCATCAATATGGATTTATCAATGATTGTTGTTTCCTCATTTCTGTATGAAATTTTGAACTATACATTTGTGTATGAAATATCATTCTTGTAATCATTCCACATGCAATTTTCTTGTATCCATCCTGTATAAATTTTTCATCAAACCATATAAATGGTGTCACCCCGATTGAATTGTCAAGAACTAGTAACATGGATACTCTGTAAATATCAACTACAAAGGTTTTCAATTTTGTAAATACAGTTATTCAATTTCATTTGACAAAATAATTTGATTTCGGCAGTGACATTTTGTGTAACAATATAACTGGCCCAATGGCTCGAAGGGGCAGAAAATCAGATGCCAGAGAGGACCGAGACAGGGAGACCCGCTCTCGCCACTTATTTTTTTCAATTTTCGCATATGGACTGACAGAATTGACTAAGAGAGGAATAGAGGTAGGGCTGACCAAGGGGATTAGAGTGAAAAGAATTACTACTCCTCTGTCATTCCTACAATATGCTGACGATACGATTCTGTTTGGAATGGCCGAGGCGGAAGAAATCATGTCTTTGAGGATCCTACTGAGATGTTATGAGTATTGGTTGGGATTGGCGGTTAATCTGAACAAGAGTTGTGTAACTGCATTGAGCAACAACAACGCAAACCCCATTAAGTATACCGCAACTATGCTCGAGTGTGAGATAGGAGAGTACCCACTGAAGTATTTAGGAACACCCATCAGACCCGGAAATTTGATTGAGGAGGATTGGGTTCCATTGGTGGAAAAGATTGAGAAAAAATTGGCCAGCTGGAAAGGAAAGTTTCTATCTCTTGGAGGAAGAATTACTTTGATCAACTCAGTTCTAAGTAACCTTCTGACGTACCTCATGTCTATTTACGAGATCCCTAACTGGGCTATTGAAAGAATCGACAAATGTAGGCGGCAATTCCTGTGGAGCGGAAACCGCGAGGCTAACAAGGGAATAAATCTTATTAGGTGGGACAAGGTCTGTAAGAAAGAGTTCGGTGGTATGGGAATTGTCAACCTAAGAGATATGAATAAGGCACTTCTCTCCAAATGGTGGTGAAAAATACACAAACGGCGAAAATCATGGTGGAGTAACTCGTTCTTGAGGTACCGAAGGAAGAAAATCATTAGATTCGGAGGAGCAAGCAACCAAGGAAAGGCGTCATTCCTTTGGAAGGGAATTGCTATGGTGGGGGATATTTACCATGCGAACACAAGGTGTAAGCTAGGGAAAGGTAACAATATCATATTCTGGAAGGACAAATGGTGTGGACAGAACACCCTGCAGTCATTGTTCCCGCAATTGGCAAGTTCTGTTGCTAGGGAGGATGCACTCGTTGTGGACGTCTGGAAGAATAACAGACTAAGAATTGGACTCAAACGAACCCTATCGAGCGAGGGGGAGGTTGAACTTCGAAAACTTAAATCATTGTTGGAAGAAGAGGGTACTCAGGCTAGAGAAGAGGAGGGCGAAAGGGAATGGAGGCTAACCTCTGATTGTATATTCTTAGTTAATGCTATGTACGGCTTCTTGAATGATGGGGGAATGAGGAATTCGCATGCAAATATCATCTGGAAATCAAAAGACGTCCCTTCTAAAGTGAAGGCATTTTTATGGTTGATAATGAACAATGTGATCCTGTCCAAAACAAACCTTAGAAAACGCAACATCCCAATCGACGTGACGTGCCGACGCTGCAACAATGGAGAGAAGGACACTAACCAAATTTTCATTGTTTGCCCTAGAGCTAGACTAACATGGGTGGTCATGGGATTGGGTTTTAACACGGTAGCAATACCAAACTGTATCAAGGACTTGTGGGGTAGCTGGAGAGTAATAAACATCAAGAAAGACTATAGGCTAATGTGGGATATCGCGGTTCGGGCTATTCTTTGGATTCTCTGGCTTGATAGAAATGAGTGTTGCTTCCGTCATGCTAGATGTACATATAACATGTTATTGCATAAAATTGTGGTTCTAATAGATGTTTGGGCAGGTCAAAGCAGGATCGAGGAAAAAACTACGTATGGAGGAAGTACAGTACGGGACAGGAGGAGGACAACTATAGGATCGGCAGACCTAGGGATTGGGCATATCGAGCCGGAGTTTCTACATATTTTGGGCTTCTATTTTGGGATTCTTTTGCTGGACCCTATGTATGACAGAGTGGGCTTAATGTATTTTGATTGTACTGTATGTACTGAACTGGAGTAGATTAGAGTTGTAATATTGGCTACTTGTTGTTTCGTTAACTTTTCATTAATGAAACCGGTGATCCCGGTCACTTCTTTCAATATATATATATATATATAACTGGCCCAATACCTTCTTCAATTGGTGATTTGGAACATCTTTTGAAATTGTGATTTCTTATACATTATTAACATGTATCTTTTTGTGTCTACTATTCTTTCTTGCTTTGATCTGATCGCCTGTTACTTTCTAGAAACTTGAGCAATAATCATTTTTTGGGTACATTCCAACGAACTTTGGGAACTATTTAAATTAGTAAAGTAGAGATTATTCATTTACACACAATCACATTTACATACACTCATGGCATCTGATCACAATTGCTTCCCGTTGGAATATATGGAAGGCTAGGAATTATAAAATTTTCAACAAGCAAATTACGACTAATATACACATCTCTAATGTTAAATTTTAGTTATCCCTTTGGCTAGATAGCAGCTGAAGCTCTAAAAAGAAACCAAAGATCTTAAAGGAGTTGGATGATGCAGGGTTTAGTGACCTTATGAACAGTGGTCGTGCCTCTTCACTATGCAAAGATGGAAGCAGCGAGGAGTAGCAGAGCCTGTAGTCCTTTTGTATTTCGGGGACTAACACTGTTCCGTGTTTGTGCAAGTTTATGACTTTCCTGGTTTATGATGTATGTTTGTTTTGATGGGGGGGTTGATTTTTCTTACCGAGTGCAGTCTACGTTTGGTGTGGGGGGATGAGATCATACAATTGTCTCTAGTAGAGGAGTATGACAATAGTCCGATATCCTCTTTACGATTCAACGCTTTGCCATCTCGAACTCCTACACTCCCAAGACTTAGCTCTTTCTACAATCCCACCACTAGTAGTTTGTATTAACTCTCTCTCTTTCATTTCTAATATACATGTGCATGTGAGGTAGGGTTTCCCCCTGCCTTCTGCCAGTCAAAAACATAAAAAAGAAGAAGATAATGCATTTAATGTAAATGTAGTTTGGATTGCTGTCATTTTATGTTTTGTTTCTTTGTTGTGCAATTTTGTAGGAATTTGCAGAGCAACAACTCTCAGTGGACATAATGTCTCTGACGAACATAGTCAGACTGGTTTTGCTGTAAGTTCCTACTTTTCTATATTATTTTAACAGAACTGTGTTAGGTTGTAGATAATCTAAAAACAAAACATTCACACCTGTGTAAACAGGAATGTATCCTACAACAACTTAGCTGTTGAAATTCCTGCTGCCAACAATTTCTCGCGATTTTCAGCTGACAAGGATCTGCACTTAGTCATGTTACTTGGTAATTTACTTTGCCAAACTGACTTGTATCAAAAGTGATGCCTCTTTAATTTTCCAAACATATTTGTATCAAAAGTACACTACAACACAGAAGTTATTTGCCGGCGTTTTTTTAGACCTACACTGGCAGTTTTTTACGCCGGTGAAACATTCACCGGCATTTTTATAAATGCCGGTACAAATGCCGCCGAATCGAGCGTCGCGGAAAGTTAGGTACATTCACCGGCGTTTCTGATGGACGACGGTATATCTTGAAAATATACCGGCGGCCAGACAAACGCCGGTATATGCGAATTTCTGAGTGTTGTTCTTTCCCCCCAATATACATTCACCGGCGGTCACATACCGCCGGTATATATCTTTCACCGGCGTTTGTAAAACGCCGGTGTATGTCCAATATTTACCGGCGGTCATTGAACGCCGGTGTATGCTTGTTTCTGAGCGCCCTATTTCCCGAATTACAATCACCGGCGTGTTATAAAACGCCGGTATATAGATATTCACCGGCATTTTATGACGCGCCGTTATAGATATATGGGTACACCGGCGTGCCTGGAAACGCCTCCCTAACGAAATTTTCAACTAATCAATTAGATACACCGGCGTTCTATGAAACGCTGGTGTATGCCCGTTGGTTTTTCCTGCTCCAATTTTTCATTCGATTTCAATTCACAATTTCATTTAAAAAACCTGCAAACTAATTCACAACTGATTCAACCAATTTCAGGCATATTAATGCGCAAATCACAACCAAACACAAGAATTA
Organism: Hemerocallis citrina; assembly: GCA_017893485.1. Taxonomy (NCBI): domain Eukaryota; kingdom Viridiplantae; phylum Streptophyta; class Magnoliopsida; order Asparagales; family Asphodelaceae; genus Hemerocallis; species Hemerocallis citrina. The sequence continues at coordinate 96,682,376 of CM030366.1, forward strand.
ATTAAGATAATAAAGTTTCACACATAGTCCATTAATCGTCCAAATTCACCGCATAATTAACGGTGTCATAATTAACAAATACAGTAATTAACATCCCAAATATCTCAACAATTACTTAAAACAACAATCTAGAACATAACAACAACAAGGACAACATAACAACAACAACTAGAGTAGGCCGACCACAGATCCATACCCCTCGAGTAGCTTCAGTGCTGATCATCCGAATTTCCTTCATCTGGGTGACCGATCTATGAAAAAAAAACCAATAATTTAGTTCAACAGGAACCCAAATATAAGAAAAATAAGAAAAATAAGAAAAATAAGGGGCTCATATCAAGTGCAGTTTTAAGGAACTGTCATCGTGGAAGGAAACCAAATATAGAAGCCAGAAATGGAAACAGAGAATGGTAAAGAATGAGGATACACCAGGCTAACACAGCGGCATTTTCCTCATCTCTCTCTCATCCCTTCTTTCCCTTCAGCACACGCACACAAAGAGACATCAACAACAATAGCAAGAGCGACAAGAACAACAATAATAATAAATTATTATAAACGAGATGTCTCAATATGGGTTTCCAGATCTCCACTCGAGCCCTCTCTTTCTAATCACAGCCCAATTAAGAACATAGACGACAGCCACTAAACAATCCAATCACAGCCCAATCAAAATTTGCCATCCTGGATCTTAAATATTCAGATGCATGAATTCAGCTTCTTTAACAGTAAAAGAAAATGAAAATTTCCAGTATCTAAGCATATATGTTTCTCTATTAATTTTTCATCCCAACTAAATTATGATGTTTGTGGCTCCAAAAGAAACCTGCACAAGGTTTGTTCAGCCCAATTCTTGTACAGATTTGGAGGATTTTGGTATACAGCCAGCATCCTTAGTTGACAGTTAACCCATTTTGGTAAAAAAATCATGCTAAGATGACAATCAGATGCATGAATTCAGCTTCTTTAACAGTAAAAGAAAATGTAAACTTGCCAATAGTATCTAAGCATATATGTTTCTCCATTAATTCTTCATCCCAACTAAACCATGATGTTTGTGGCTCCAAAAGAAACCTGCACAAGGTTTGTTCAGCCCAATTCTTGTACAGATTTGGAGGATTTCGGTATACATACAACATCCTTAGTTGACAGTGAACCCATTTTGATAAAAAAATCATGCTAAGATGACAATCAGATGCATGCGATTAGTTTCTTTAATAGTAAAAGGAAATGAAAATTTCCAGTATCTAAGCATATATGTTTCTCTATTAATTCTTCATCCCAACTAAATCATGATGTTTCTGGCTCCAAAATAAACCTGCACAAGGTTTGTTCAGCCCAATTGTTGTACAGATTTGGAGGATTTTGGTATACAGCCAGCATCCTTAGTTGACAGTGAACCCATTTTGGTTAAAAAATCATGCTAAGATGACAATCAGATGCATGAATTCAGCTTCTTTAACAGTAAAAGAAAGTGAAAATTTCAAGTATCTAAGCATATATGTTTCTCCATTAATTCTTCATCCCAACTAAATCATGATGTTTGTGGCTCCAAAAGAAACCTGCACAAGGTTTGTTCAGCCCAATTCTTGTATAGATTTGGAGGATTTTGGTATACAGCCAGCATCCTCAGTTGACAGTTAACCCATTTTGGTAAAATAATCATGCTAAGGCATGCGATCAGTTTCTTTAACAGTAAAAGGAAATTAAAATTTCCAGTATCTAAGCATATATGTTTCTCTATTAATTCTTCATTCCAACTAAATCATGATGTTTGTGGCTCCAAAAGAAACCTGCACAAGGTTTGTTCAGCCCAATTCTTGTACAGATTTGGAGGATTTTGGTATACATACAGCATCCTTAGTTGACAGTGAACCCATTTTGGTAAAAAAATCATGCTAAGATGGCAATCAGATGTAGATATTCAGCTTCTTTAACAGTAAAAGAAAATGAAAATTTCTAGTATCTAAGCATATATGTTTCTCCATTAATTCTTCATCCCAACTAAATCATGATGTTTGTGGCTCCAAAAGAAACCTGCACAAGGTTTGTTCAGCCCAATTCTTGTACAGTTTTGGAGGATTTTGGTATACAGCCAGCATCCTTAGTTGACAGTGAACTCATTTTGGTAAAAAAATCATGCTAAGATGACAATCATATGCATGAATTCAGTTTCTTTAACAGTAAAAGGAAATGAAAATTTCCAGTATCTAAGCATATATGTTTCTCTATTAATTCTTCATCCCAACTAAATCATGATGTTTGTGGCTCCAAAATAAACCTGCACAAGGTTTGTTCAGCCCAATTGTTGTACAGATTTGGAGGATTTTGGTATACAGCCAGCATCCTTAGTTGACAGTGAACCCATTTTGGTTAAAAAATCATGCTAAGATGACAATCAGATGCATGAATTCAGCTTCTTTAACAGTAAAAGAAAGTGAAAATTTCAAGTATCTAAGCATATATGTTTCTCCATTAATTCTTCATCCCAACTAAATCATGATGTTTGTGGCTCCAAAAGAAACCTGCACAAGGTTTGTTCAGCCCAATTCTTGTATAGATTTGGAGGATTTTGGTATACAGCCAGCATCCTCAGTTGACAGTTAACCCATTTTGGTAAAATAATCATGCTAAGATGACAATCAGACGCATGCGATCAGTTTCTTTAACAGTAAAAGGAAATGAAAATTTCCAGTATCTAAGCATATATGTTTTTTCTATTAATTCTTCATCCCAACTAAATCATGATGTTTGTGGCTCCAAAATAAACCTGCACAAGGTTTGTTCAGCCCAATTCTTGTACAGATTTAGAGGATTTTGGTATACAGCCAGCATCCTTAGTTGACAGTGAACCCATTTTGGTAAAAAAATCATGCTAAGATGACAATCAGATGCATGTGATCAGTTTCTTTAACAGTAAAAGGAAATGAAAATTTCCAGTATCTAAGCATATATGTTTGTCTATTAATTCTTCATCCCAACTAAACCATTGATGTTTGTGGCTCCAAAATAAGGCTGCACAAGGTTTGTTCCGCCCAATTCTTGTACAGATTTGGAGGATTTTGGTATACATACAACATCCTTAGTTGATAGTGAACCCATTTTGGTAAAAAAATCATGCTAAGATGGCAATCAGATGTAGATATTCAGCTTCTTTAACAGTAAAAGAAAATGAAAATTTCCAGTATTTAAGCATATATGTTTGTCTATTAATTCTTCATCCCAACTAAATCATGATGTTTGTAGCTCAAAGAAGATTTTAGATCCAGGATGACAAATTTTGATTGGGCTTTGAATGGAGAGTCTAGTCATAGATCGATTCTTCGGAGTTCGACTTTCTAAAGGAAATGCCATTTGGAAGTATGCAGGTACTTGTTTGTTGGATAACCAAAACTCCCATTTTTATTGAAGAAAAATAAGAATATGGCTCATATCAAGTGTAGTTTTAAGGACCTGTCATCGTGGAAGGAAACCAAATATAGAAGCCAGAAAGAGGAATGGTATAAAATGAGGATACATCAGGCTAACATAGCGGCATTTTCCTCATCTCTCTCTCATCCCTTCTTTCTCTTCAGCAAACGCACATAAAGAGACATCAGCAACAACAGCAAGAGCGACAAGAACAACAATAATAATAAATTATTATGAACGAGATGTCTCTATATGGGTTTCCAGATCTCCACTCGAGCCATCTCTTTCTAATCACAGCCCAATTAAGAACACTTGTTGATAGTCACTAAAAAATCTAATCACAGCCCAATCAAAATTTGTGATCCTGGATCTAGAAACATATATGCTTAGATATTGCAAATTTTCATTTTCTTTTACTATTAAAGAAGCTGAATTCATGCATCTGATTGTCATCTTAGCATGATTTTTTACCAAAATGGGTTCACTGTCAACTAAGGATGCTAGCTGTATACCAAAATCCTTCAAATCTGTACAAGAATTGGGCAGAACAAACATGTGTGCAGGTCATAGAATGTCATCTAAGCATGCTATATGCCAAAGTGGGGTTTGTCATAGAATGCATGAACGACACGTATTAGTGTTTGTGAGTATGCAGTGGGGTACAGCTATGATCACTAGTTGGATCACCAAAACTCCCAATTTTATTGAAGAACAATAAGAACAGGGCTCATATCAAGTGTAGTTTTACGGAACTGTCATCGTGGAAGGAAACCAATTTAATATAGAAGCCATAAATGGAGCCAGAAAGAGGAATGGTAGAGAATGAGGATACACCAGGCTAACATAGCGGCATTTTTCTCAACTCTTTCTCATCCCTTCTTTCTCTTCAACACACGCACACAGCAAGAGGGGGTTGGTCCAACAATAATTATAGATTATAATAAACGAGATGTCTCTATATGGGTTTTCAGATCTCCACTCGAGCCCTTTCTTTCTAATCACAACCCAATTAAGAAACATAAATGACAGCCACAATGCAGACTCACAAACACTAATACGTGTCTTTCATGCATTCAAAATTATAATATCTTCAAAATTACCAATTTAAAGACTTACCGGTGGAATTATCCGTGGATTCCTTGCTATTACCCCAATAAAGGATGAGAATTTGTTTGTATTATCACCAACCGGTTGCCCGACACCGTTTTCCTCCACCACAATCCTTTCGTCATTTAAGTTTCCATATGCCCGTCATCTTAGTTCGCCCTCGATGTTTTTTGACAGTGGGCGGCGTGCTACCCTCCCCCTCCTCTGTTTGACTGCCACTATTATCTAGGATTAACAAACCAACATAATTATAAAAAATTAAAAAAGTCAGATTTGTAACAAATTCAACTACAATGATAGTTTGATGCAAATGACACTAAGCATTGTTTAATGTAAATGACACCAAGCAGTAGAAAATATAAAGATAATTAAACCAATTATTAAATTCACATACAACATATTCGGAATTACAAAATATAATATTACAACAAGATTTAAGACACGAAAATTACATAGGTTATATAATATTGAGCTATGAAAATCAAGTAAACTACAATACGACATCTTCCAATACATCGCCCTCTTCTCCATCCTTGCGGAGCCAAGTCCCGCAAATTCCGCCGTCGGTTGTGTTTACATCAAACATAGGAAACTCAGAAGCAATGTAACTATTCATGGCTTCACTGTTTTCATTGTCTGAAGTATCGCCCAGTTGAAATACATCTCTTGGTTGCATCTCAAGAGCCACATATGATTTTGTTAGGGTTGGATCTTCAATGTAGAACACTTGTTGCACTTGGGATGGGAACACAAATGGTTCGTGGCTAATGTGTATACCGATGTGAATCAATTTTGAGAAGTTTGCAACTGTTAAACCTAACTTATCCTTGTTATTAGCAAAATTCCTATCAAACTCAGCCCAATCCCCACGAAATAAGACAACACGAAAATGACCAAAATAGTTCAACTCAATGATATCCGTGAGCACTCCATAGTAGTCGAGATCTCCATCTACCGGCCTTGTGTCCGACTTGGAAGCATAACTTCTAGTCTTAGAAGTCACTACCGTTCCACTATTTTGAGACTTCAAATTACATTCACGGTCTTTAATACGAAATCTAAAGCCATTGAATATGTATCCTCCGTATCTTTTGGCCATCTTATAGGGACCCTTGGCAAGTACTTGTATTTCAGATGACACACCTTCAGGACCCAAAGAATGTACCTATTAATTTTGTGCAAATCGTATCAGCACCATGGATAATGTAAATATAATGAAGATTAACTTGAATTTTCTTAATTCACCTACATGAGATTCAAACCACCTATGAAATTTTTCATTCATCAACTTGTTTTGTTCACGTGGTGGTAGTCTTCTTGGTCTAGCCCTTCGTTTGATATTCCTGACAAATTCGCTAAAATACAAGCAATTGAAATAAGGAATAACAAAAGTAAGTTAATATCGAACTCTGCGGTTTTTACTATATTCGATTTAAATTCAAAAGCAACTGACTTTCGAAATGGTTCCACTGATGCATGGTGGTCTAGCACATATTGATGTGCCTGTTCCCACATTAAGTTATCTAGCTCAAATGCATCAACTTTACCAACAGTAGTGCCAGCGGTATCAAAAAGATATTTAGCACCATCAAGATTGGAAATGTCTGGATTTCTCCTTGGTCTAGTCAAAGATGTCTCTACACCCTGCAGATACCTGGAACAAAAATGTGAGCACTCCTCTGATAGATATTCCTGAGCTATTGACCCTTCAGGATATGCTCTATTTTTAACATAACCCTTGAGCCGGTATAAGTACCTGAACATGTATAATTAATGAATTAGAGCGAAGTAGGGGATTAAAAGAAATGAGCTTTTGAAAATTCTGTTTTGTAAGATGCATGAATTCTTTTACCTCTCAATGGGGTACATCTACCGATAGTGAATAAGACCGCCGATTCTGGCTTCACCAGCAAGGTCGATTATCAAGTGAATCATTATAGTGAAAAACAATGGCGGAAATATCATCTCCATTTTACTAAGTGTCAATGCCGCCCGCTACTCCAATTGGTCAATATCTTCAACACGAAGCATTCTTGAGTAGATACCTTTATATATGCTACAAAGATCTTTCAGGACAGTAGTAATTTGCTCACACATTAAAGATCTTAGGGCCACAGGAAGGAGATCCTGCATTAGGACGTGGTAGTCGTGTGACTTTAGACCCTGAAGCCTCTTCTCTTTAAAGTTGACACATCTTGCTATGTTAGAAGAATAGCCATCAGGAACTTTAAGTTCCAGTAGAACTATGCAAAACAATTCCAACTCCGATTTTGACATTGAATAGATTGCAGGAGGTAGGAGTACTTTCCCGTTCGGTTATTCCTCTGGATGCAACTCATGTCGGATGCCCATTGACTTCAAATCAAGTCGGCTCTTGAGATTTTTCTTTGTCTTCCGGTCATCTCCCATAACTGTTTCTATACAATTTTCACCAATATTTTTTCCGATATGCATCACATCTAAATTATGTTGCAATAAGTTGAATTCCCAATATGGAAACTTGAAGAAAATATTCTTCTTCTTCCATGCACCTAAACTCATCATGTTCTGATCCTCATCCTCGCCACATAGATCGGTCTCCTCACCTTGTTCCGGCCTTGCCCTTTTCTTGCCCTTTTTGCTGACTTGTGGTTTTTTTCCATATTTGAACTGATGACCATCTACCCGCCTCAAAATATCTGACCCAGGAGAAGCTCCAGGAGCATGTTCCCACTCGTCGGTACCATCAAATGTCGCTGTCTCTGCCCAAAATATATGTGTGTCAGGCAACCATCTCCTATGACCCATATAGCAAAACTTTCTGTCATTGTACAACCACCTTGAACTAGTTTGGTCAGCACAACAAGGACATGCATAACGTCCTTTAGTGCTATATCCAGATAAATTTGCATATGCTGGAAAATCATTGATTGTCCAAGGCAATACGACCTGAAGAGAAAATGTTTCTTTAGCCACAACATCATAGGTTGGAACACCCACCCACAATTTCTGAAGTTCATCTATTAACGGCTGTAGGTACACATCTATATCATTTCCAGGACCTTTCGATCTAGGAACTATTATGGACAAAATAAATGAGGACTGCTTCATGCATTTCCAAGGCGGCAAATTGTATGGTATTAACACAACAGGCCATATGCTGTATGTACTACTCATTTGCCTAAAAGGGTTGAAACCATCACTAGCTAGTCCAAGTCTCACATTTCGAGGATCTTCCGCAAAATCGGGATATCTTTCATCAAATTTTTTCCAAGATTGAGAATCAGCAGGATGTCTAAGAATCCCATCATTAGTGCGACCTTCAGCATGCCATTTCATATCAGAAGAAGTTTTCGTAGACATAAACAATCTTTGTAGCCTAGGAATCAGAGGAAAGTAATGCAGTATTTTGGCTGGCTTCTTTCTCCTACTTCGCTTAGTAGATCCACTGGCTTGATCATCTTGATTTGGTGTTTTGTCCATTTCGAAGAACCACAGACTTCGCAATTCTCCAGACTTTCCTTACCTCCCGTGAAAAGCATACAGTCATTTGGACATGCTGCTATCTTCTCATAACCTAGATCGAAAGAATTTAGGAATTTTTTGATTTTATAGGCTGAATTTGGAATACAGATTTCTGGAAATGCTTCATTCAACAGTTCAAGTAGCATACTGAAGGACTTAGCAGATCACCCGTTTAAACATTTAATCTGAAATAGTCTGACAATGAATGAGAATTTAGAGAATTTGGTGCAATCGCGGTACAGCGGAGTACTAGCATCTTCAAGCAACTTAGCGAAGGATTCTTGCTGTTTATTATTTTCAGGGGCGGGGTCAGGCATTTCCTCGTCCACTCCACCACCAATGTGTGATGTTTCTGTTGACTCATTATGAACTTGGGTTGTTGGATTATTGGTGTGGAAAGAAACATTATGAATCCCCAAGGCGTCTTGCAACAAAGCATGCATCTCATTGGGAACACTTAAGTCTTCGTTCACTAAGGGCTCATCTTCATTTTCTAATACAACCGGACGAACAGGAGCTGACGTATGATCTTATCCATGACAAAACCACCGTGTGTACCCTTGAAGAAAACCGTTGACAACCAAATGTGTATGTACTACGTCACATGTCCTCAAATTACAATTTGTACACCGGAGGCATGGACAAAGGATTAGATTGGGATCACGGGAATGTCGTTTGGCAAAGATAATAAAATCTTTAATACCATCACGGTACTTCTTGGATAATCGTGGTTTACTAATCCAACTTCTATCCATTATAACAATAGCACACAATCTGAAATTAAAATTTGACATATTAAATAGTATTGACAGTAAAAGGCATTTTGTATATTTAATTTCACCTTTTTTAAAACCATCCCTAGCTGCAAATAAATAAACGATATAACAATTAACTGCAACATAAAGAAATCGTGGTTCCAAAAATGTATAAAAAAACAATTAAATCTTAATACAATCTACTCTATTCACATAACCCTAAACTACCTTTGTGAAAATTATCACAACCACCTTAGTGGCATTTTATCGCACACCTTGTGTTCGAGTCTAATATCGATTCGACTATAGTCTCCCCTGTATTTGGCTTTCCGTTCAAGGAGATGATGATGGTGAAGGGTATTTGCTGAGGAAGAGGAATCGGACGAATAACGAGGGCGTCGTGCTGTAAATACGGTAACAAGAAGATCTGATGACTCATTAACTATTCTGTTCATGGCTACTAATAATCAGTTACTTATCCCAAAATAATAATAAACCTGCACAAAAGAATCTAATATGGCTACTACTATGTTGCTCTATTAATTCTTCATCCCAACTAAATCATTGATGTTTGTAGCTCCAAAAGAAACCTGCACAAGGTTTGTTCAGCCCAATTCTTGTACAGATTTGGAGGATTTTGGTATACAGCTAGCATCCTTAGATGACAATCAGATGCATGAATTCAGCTTCTTTAACAGTAAAAGAAAATAAAAATTTCCAGTATCTAAGCATATATGTTTCTCCATTAATTCTTCATCCCAACTAAACCATTGATGTTTGTCGCTCCAAAATAAGGCTGCACAAGATTTGTTCCGCCCAATTCTTGTACAGATTTGGAGGATTTTGATATACATACAGCATCCTTAGTTGACAGTAAACCTATTTTGGTAAAATAATCATGCTAAGATGACAATCAGATGCATGCGATCAGTTTCTTTAACAGTAAAAGAAAATGAAAATTTCCAGTATCTAAGCATATATGTTTGTCTATTAATTCTTCATCCCAACTAAACCATTGATGTTTGTGGCTCCAAAATAAACCTGCACAAGGTTTGTTCCGCTCAATTCTTGTACAGATTTGGAGGATTTTGGTATACATACAGCATCCTTAGTTGACAGTGAACCCATTTTGGTAAAAAAATCATGCTAAGATGGCAATCAGATGTAGATATTCAGCTTCTTTAACAGTAAAAGAAAATAAAAATTTCCAGTATCTAAGCATATATGTTTCTCCATTAATTCTTCATCTCAACTAAATCATGATGTTTGTGGCTCCAAAAGAAACCTGCACAAGGTTTGTTCAGCCCAATTCTTGTACAGTTTTGGAGGATTTTGGTATACAGCCAGCATCCTTAGTTGACAGTGAACCCATTTTGGTAAAAAAATCATGCTAAGATAGCAATCAGATGCATGAATTCAGTTTCTTTAACAGTAAAAGAAAATGAAAATTTCCAGTATCTAAGTATATATGTTTCTCTATTAATTCTTCATCCCAATTAAACCATTGATGTTTGTGGCTCCAAAATGAACCTGCACAAGGTTTGTTCCGCCCAATTCTTGTACCGATTTGGAGGATTTTGGTATACATACAGCATTCTTAGTTGACAGTGAACCCATTTTGGTAAAAAAAATCATGCTAAGATGGCAATCAGATGCATGAATTCAGTTTCTTTAACAGTAACAGAAAATGAAAATTTCCAGTATCTAAGCATATATGTTTCTCTATTAATTCTTCATCCCAACTAAATCATGATGTTTGTGGCTCCAAAATAAACCTGCACAAGATTTGTTCAGCCCAATTCTTGTACAGATTTATTTGATTTTGGTATACAACCAGCATCCTTAGTTGACAGTTAACCCATTTTGGTAAAATAATCATGCTAAGAGGACAACCAGATGCATGAATTCAGCACTTTAACAGTGAAAAGGAGAGAAATCAAGAGAAATTACCGAAGAGAGAGAGGGGGGCGACGAGCGGGGCAACGAGCAGTGGCGTAGGAGATAGAGAGAGAGCGGGGCGACGAGCGGTGGTTTTCGATCGCAAATTCACCGCAAAATAGAGAGAGGGAGGAGGGAAATCGAATTGGGCTGTCGAAGATGACGAAGGGACGGAGGCGAAGCGCGAGAAATAGAGAGAGGGAGGAGGAAAAACGAAGGCGGCAAAATTAGGTTTGTGAAATTAGCGAGCAAAATGTTAGGGTTCTCGGGGTTTTATCTCAGTTAATTCACCGGCGTTTGCAATTACAAACGCCGGTGAATGTATCTATATATTCCTCGGCGTGTGTTATTAAAACGCCGGTGAATAATACCATTCACCGGCGTTTCTAAATAAACCGCCGGTGAATATCATGAATCCCCGACATTTTATAGAGGCCGCCGGTGTATAACCATCCAATCTGACGCTCCATTCTTGGTCACTCCCTACCCCGGCGCGAATGGTAAAATGCCGGGGGAATATATGCCGGTAAATCGCACATGTGTTGTAGTGGTAATGCCTCTTACTAACTTGCTACAAGTCTTATAACAAATATATGCATCTATAATGTTACCTTAACTGCTCATTCTGCGTTTTGTTTGTCTTTTGGTTGGGTTGTTGTCCCTTGGGGACTTGGGTGCATTTAGCATTTTGGTCCTGTGGACGCGGTGCTGGCCTTTTCCCTTTTCTTGGTTGGCAGATTTGAGGTCGCTTCAGCTTGTGTAGTGTGTGTTCTTTGCTTTTGTTTGGCTACCATCAGCTGGTATCGGCTTGTTATACTTGTGTGCTTTGGTGGACAATTTGGCTCCTGCGTATCTTTGCTGGTTGGTCTTTGTGCTCTTTGCCTTTCTTTTCAGTGGGGCTCAGGTCGTTGCTCTGCCTTTGAGGGCTCCTTCTTCTTCTGGTAGCCCAGCCTTGTAGCGTTTTGTCTCGCTTAGCTTTCTGTGGTTGTTGGCTTTGGGCACCGCTGCTGGTGGCTGTTTTGTGCGTCTGTTATGCTCTTTCTTTGTTGTTAGTGTGTTTTTGTAAATGTCTTATTTACTGGTTTGCTATGCGTTTCTTCATGCCTTTTGTATTCAGTGCCTTGTACTACATCTTGTATTATTCCATTAATTGTTGTACTGTTTTGATTTAATATATTTTTGTTCGGGCTAAAGTCGTTCGACTCTATCCTTTTCATCAAAAAAAAATATAATGTTACCTTAACATTATTTTGAGAGTATTTGTTTTTTGAGGAATTCATAGTTAGTTCTTTTTGAGTTAATTCATAACCTCTTTTAATTGTTTGGCTTTGAGAATATTTTGAGTTTCAGCTTTAAGAGTGAAGCTTGGGATGATTCAGAGAGAAAGAGAGAGCTTCTGGTGCAACTAAGAACAAGTAAAGCTTGAACATACATGCAGCTGGGGATGATAAGTATAGAAAACTATTGTATTTGAGGAAACTATTGTATTTGCAGAAACATGATATAGCAATTCTTTGTCAATAACAATTTTTGATATTCAATAAAAAGAAAATATTTGTTCATTTGGATAAACTTTTCTTGCTCATTACAGTTACTTTCATACATTAAAATAATAATAATAATAAATGGCCTATCCCGATGTTTTAAAACGTCGAGATAGGTATTTAATGGTAAAAATCAAAATTTAAAAAAATTTCACCTACCCGGCATTTGAAAATGCCGGGATACCCATTTTGCATTCCCGGCGGGGGAAAATCCGACGCTTGCAGCGGCATTTCGTGAAGCGCCAGAGCCATCAATCCCACTGGGAAAGGGAAAAATAAATGTCGGGGTTTTTAGATGCTGTTTGTAGTGACTCTTCTACGACGGGAGACTAGGTGTCCAATGGCCAAGATCATTTGGGGTATATATGCTCCCCGCAAAGTCAAAATTTTTTCTTTGGCTAGTTTCTAAGAATGCGATTCTTGCGAGAGTCAATTTGGTCAAGAGAGGAATCCCCAGTCCAGCCCTTATGTGCACACACTCCAGAAACCATCGATCATTTGTTTCTGAGATATCCTAGAGCTACATTACAATGGGAGTTTATTTTTAGAAGCTTTGGAATTTCTGTGTATCCTGATAACATTATTGATTTTTGAAGAAAACAATTTTGGGAGAAAATGATTCTTATTCTTCTTGTTCTTTTATTTTTACTGTATACATCTATATATAAGGATTACATTCTTGAAGAAGAAGAAATGAGATTGAGAGAAGAATGAGGGATGAGAGATTTGGGGAATCTGTTTCCTATAGATTAGGAAACAGAATATACATATTAGTACTTACTACATTTCAACACTCCCCCTCAAGTTGGTGCATAGATATTGATCATGCCCAACTTGTCAACAAATTTCAAGAAGAGCCGACTCGAAACTGTCTTGGTCAGGATATCTGCGAGCTAATCTTCTGACTTCACTTTAAATATCTCAATGATTTTCTCATCCAATTTCTCCTTGATGAAGAATCTATCCACCTCTACATGTTTTGTCCTATCATGTTGAACTGAATTGGCAGTAATATCACATGCTGCTTGACTGTCACAATACATCTTCATAGGTTCATTCAGATTACAGCCTAAGTCTTGCAACAAGAGTTTCAGCCATAAAGCTTCCGCTATACATAGAGCTACTCCGCGATACTTAGCCTCTGCACTAGAGCGTGCAACAATATTTTGCTTCTTACTTCTCCATATAATTAGATTTTCTCCAACAAATGTGAAATGTCCTGAAGTGGAGCACCTATCAATTATAGATCCTGACCAATCAGCATCAGTATATGCCTCAAACTTCAAGTGACCATATTTCGCAAATAGGACCCCCTTTCCTGGAGCGGACTTAATATATCTCAGAATTCTCATCACTATATCCATGTGGTGTTCCTGGGGTGCATGCATAATCTGACTTACCACACTTAAAGCATATGATAAATCTGACCGTGTATGCACAAGATACATCAGTTGTCCAACCAATCTCTAATATCTTTCCTTATTACAAGGCACATGATCAGATTCATTGCAAAGTTTCAGTCCTTCTTCTAACGGTGTACCAATTGGCTGACAAACAGACATTCCAGTTCCTTCAATAAATCGAGAGCATACTTTCTTTGAGACAAAAATATATCATTTCTTGAGCGAGAAACTTCAATACCAAGTATCTCAAAGAGCCAAGATCCTTTATTTCGAACTCTTGTGACAAGTAACTCTTCAATGCCATTTTCTCCTCAGGATCATTCCCAGTTACTATCATGTCATCCACATATATAATGAGAGCAGTAATCTTACCTTATTTCCTTTTCAGGAATATGGTATGATTTGAGTTACTCTGACAATATCCGAATGTCCTTATTGATTTTGTAAACCTCCCAAACCAAGCTCTTGGCAACTGTTTGAGACCATATAGTGCCTTCCTCAACCGACATACTTTATTACTGTGTTGGACTGGTCTATTTGATCCTGGCGGTAGATCCATATAAACTTCTTCTGTCAATTCCCCATGTAGAAATGCATTCTTCACATCAAATTGCTCCAAAGATCAGTCAAGATTTGCAGCAAGTGACAGTAAAACTCGAACAGTATTGAACTTTGCCACAGGTACAAATGTTTCGTCATAATCAATTCCATACATTTGAGTGTACCCTTTGGCAACCAGCCTTGCCTTGTATCGCTCTATCGAACCATCCGACTTATATTTTACGGTATAAATCCATCTGCATCCTACCGGCTTCTTCCCTGCTGGAAACTCGACTATCTCCCAAGTCTCATTCTACTTCAAGGACTTCATCTCCTCATTCATAGCTGCTTTCCACCTTGGATCGGCTAAGGCTTCCTGCACACTGTTAGGAATAGATACAGTAGATAATTGATTTACAAATGACTTATTTGATTTCGACAAACAGTGAGTGGATACATAATTACTTATAGGATATTTGATGTTACTAGTGGCATCAGGTTCATAAGTGGGTTTTGGAATACCTCTATTAGTACGGTGCGGTAGTTATCTTCTAGAAACTTCGGACAACGATGACGATTAGTTTTGGGGTTCTAACGGTTCACTCTCACTGAAATTCAGTACTGATTGCAATTCTTCAAGAGGGTCTTCTTAATGACGGTCTTCTTCATGACGGTCTTCTCCATATGGGTCTTCTTCATGAGGGTCTTCCTCCCTTACTAGGTCTTCATTCAAGTGTTCGCCATTATTTGTATCCAGTTGTTCATTCTGGTTGGTAATTACTTCATCATACCCAAGAGTCTGAACTTCACTAACTTCTTCATCATACCCAAGAGTCTGAACTTCACTTCGGTACTCCCTCTGAAGTTCAATCGTAGAAAAATACATCTCATCTTCATGAAACACAATATTCATAGTCACAAACATCCTTTGAGTTGGTAGGTGATAGCACTGATACCCTTTCTTATCCTGTGCATATCCCACAAAAACATAGTGGACAGCTCGAGGAGTTAACTTATTGCATTCCTGATGATGAAGATGAACAAATGCAACACACCCAAATACACGAGGTGGCAAGTTGATGATTTTTGGTGCATTCACAGCATCAGTTAATGCTTGAAATGGTGTGAGGAAGTTTAGGATACTAGAGGGAACTCAGTTGATTAGGTATGCAGCAGAAGCATTGGCTTCTCCCCAATAGATGAGTGGCATATTTCCAGGGATAAGAGAAGCACGAACCACCTCAAGTAAGTGTCTATTTTTTCTTTCTGCAACCCCATTCTGTTGAGGTGTATATGAGCATGTAGTCTGGTGAACAATTCCGTGTTCCTCCAAATATTCTCGCAGATTTGAACTCAGGTACTCTCCGCCATTATCACTCATAAGAACTTGAATATGTGATTTACTGAATCATAACATGCTTGTGAAATTTCTGAAACAAGTCACTAACTTCACTTTTCGACTTCATCAAAAAAATCCAGGTCATACGGGTACAGTCATCAATAAATGTCACAAACCATTTGGCTCCTCCAAATGTAGTGGTTTTGGATGGACCCCAAACATTAGAATGAATAATCATAAATGGAAGGGTGCTTCTACTTAGACTTGGTGAAAAAGAGACACGGTGACCTTTTGCGAGTTCACACACATCACACCGAAAGGCAGAAATATCCAACTTCAAAAACAAACTTGAAAATAATTTCTTCAAATAACCAAAAGAAGTATGCTATAGACGTCGATGCCATAGCCAAATATCTGATTTCTTCTTCTCATCTTCGTATCCTTCCACACTTAGAGCTTGAGTCAACTTGCTCGAACATTCAGATTCTAAATCCAGATAATAGAGTTTCCCGTGTCTAACTCCATAACCAATCGTCTTGTGACTCCGAATATCCTTAAACACACAATGTGAAAGCCAAAAGACTACAATACAATGTAAATTAGTAGTTATTTAAGCAACATATAATAGGTTAAAATTCAAGGATGGCACAACTAGGACAGTATCTAAGGTTGGGCTGTTTGTGAGATGTATGGTACCCTCGCTAGTATAGTGGCAGGATCACCATTGGTGGTGGACACAGTTGATTTGGTGGATGGTTGAAAATTTTGAACTTGTCTAGAATCAAAAGTCATATGGTCAGTAGCACCCGAATCAATTATCTATGCAAAATATTAAATGCTTTACCATTATTACCTGCAGCTGTAACTAATGTAGAGGCGAGTCCAATACTCTTCTCAGCTCCATTAGTTTGTCCCATGGTAGCGGCATAAGAAAACAATGGGAATCTGATCTTCAACAACCAATAGCAAACGACACAACTTGGCCAAGAACAGCTCCAAGTTTTCAGCAAAACAGCAACAATCCAACACCGGATCAATCCCTCCCCTTCTTCACAAAATAGCAAACACAAACTCCACAGCTCCCTACCCGAACAGCAAACAGAAATCCCCTCTTCTCCCGAACACCAAATAGCAACAGGAGAGAGAGACAGCAGCAACAATGGCCAACAGCTACAGTACCCACAGCAAAAGAGAGGGCAATGGGACTCGGAGGCGACGTCGCCGGCGATCGACGAGCGACGCAACAGGAGTGGTGGACGGCGGGGCTTCGGTCGGGGTTGGAGCTCGATGAGGAGCAGGGGTTTTGATCTCGGCTGGGCAAGCGCTCGACGGGAGAAGGAAGAGGTGGCTCGACGCTGGTGGTGGGCAGCGGAATCGACGAGAAGGGGCTCGCTAGAGATGGGGAAGTCGACGGGGAGGTGTGCGTCGATGGGTGGCGCCGAAGGTGGTCGGGGGTTGGGGGTGCTCGGGGAGAGAGAAATTAGTCAGGAGAGAGAAAGAGGAGGATGGGGGTGGCTGGAGCTGATGGTGCTGTGGTGGTCGGCAGAGGGCGAGGGGCAGTAGCGAGTGGAGAAGAAAGGAGAAGCAGTGGTAAAGAGGAAAAGGATGGGTTCTTTGGGGTTTTCGATGTAGGGCTCAACGGGAAAAGGAGAAGGATGGGTTCTTTGGGGTTTTCGGCGACGGGATCTGACGGGATCGGAGTCGATGATCGGTGACGGGATCAACAACGGGATCAGATCAAGATGGAGGTGATCAGCCTCCTCTTCTTCTTCACTTGGCTAGATCTGATTAGGCTCTAATACCATGAAAAAAACAATTTTGGGGGAAAATGATTCTTATTCTTCTTGTTCTTTTATTCTTTACTGTATACATCTATATATAAGGATTATATTCTTGAAGGAGAAGAAAGAAGATTGAGAGAAGATTGAGGGATGAGAGATTGGGAAATCTATTTCCTATAGATTATGAAACAGAATATATATATTAGTACTTACTACATTTCAACAGTTTTTGGACTGTCACTAGAGAATCTAGAGTTAATAAAGAATGTAGAGGGGGTTGGGACATTACAATTGCTTCTTAACTTTTGAATTTTATGTCATGATCGTAATAATCTTTGTTTCCCCGATAAGAGTTGTAATATTCCTCAGTCATTTGAGGATTTGCAAATTGATATTGGCTTGGACCTCACTGGCAAGTGCAAGGAAGAGGATTAGGAGGGAGATCTTTTTGGAGAAACAACTGCTGCTTCGCAGCAGCACAATGTGTTTGCGTGCCAAAAGGATCCAAGTACAAATAGAAGCCAAAGGGGGGCTTAATGAAATTTATCCGTAGATAGAGTAAAAGATCCGGGAGTAATGGAGTATATTGGTTTCAGTTTCGATAATTAAATAATCCAATTATTTAATTCCGGAGTGGAAAATATGACAAGTATTCCTGTTGGATTCTTGAATTATTTAGTTTGTCTTCGGCTCCAAGTTTGGTTCTTTATTTGGAAAGAAATAATAGAAAGTATAACCTACGGTTTTCCAGATCCCTATAAAACAATTGTAATGCCTCTATCAAAGGCAGTACTTCATTGATAGTTTTTCATTGTAAATAGCAGAATATCTTCTAGTGAGACTGAGAGATAGATAGGTTCTTGGTGGGAGTATTGTAATTCTTGTATCTTATTTAGTTAAATAATATCTCGGTTATTTCTCCCCAGATTAGGTTCACCAAACCGGAACAAATCTTGTGTGCCTTTGTACTTGATGTGGTCTACGTTGCTTTGTTGTTCATTGTGATCGATTGTCGCCTCTCGCTCTAATCCTCCGCTGCTCCAAAAATTTCTAACAACTGGTAACAAAGCAATGGTTGTTCGAGTTCCTTGGTGAAGATGATAGATTATGGTTTTTCGAAAAGCAAGCAGTTTGATGGTACGATCAACTTTAATCTCTAGATAGTGGACATGTACGACGTATTAGTTCAAATGGACTTGCATCTTGCCCTAAAGGAGATAAAGAGAAGTCAGGTATGGCGATAAGGCCAACTCACAAGTCAAAGGAGAAGTCGAATGATATTTGTTTTAAACTGTTGAGTTTAATCTGGCTGTTATTAATGGACAAAGTCAAGTGCAACTTCCTTGATGAGACAAGCACGACGAATCTGTGGGAGACTCATAATTGACTATTCGGGATCGTTATTAAAGGTTCAGATGTACTGGAAGAGAAAACTGTTTCGTTTCTCAATGAAGGAAAGTACCATTGTTCATGATCATATAGTTTAATTCAATAAGGTGTTATCCAAATTGAAGATGATAAACATAGATGATCTCGGCGAAGAATAAAACTTTCAACTTGATATATTTACTGCTAGATTCGTACGAGCAAATAGATAACGACCATGTTACACGAAAAGTCTGCCAAGAAGAAGCTCTCGGTAGCCGGTGTGATCAAGGGTTTGAAGGAGGATGAACTCAGGAAGGAAACTCATAAATAAGGGTTTACTTCTTTGGGTTGCATGGTGGTGGATGGAGCTTCAATTGGAAAAGGTATTGTGCATAAGGGTGGGATCCATTGCCACTATTGCAGAGAGATTGTGCATTACAAGAGGGATTATCACAAGTTGTTGAATTAGAAGGGAGCCAACATAGTCAGTGCCGCTCATCATGTGATAACTTAGAATGTGTTCTTGTTTCAAATTCTAAACATGTGGATTCTGGTTGGTTTCTTGATTCGGATAGTTCTTCTCATATTTGCACTTGAAGGGAGATATTTTCTACTTACAGGTTTACAACATGTCATCTGTGAAGACGAGGACAATTGAGAATTGTGCCGTAGTGGTGAGGGAACAATTAATTTGGAGATGCCATATAGAATAGGGTTCACATTGGAGAAGGTCATGCATGTTCCTTTATTGAAACAGAACCTAATATCCTTAAGAACTCTAGAAGTACGGGACTGCTGGTATACAACTCAAGGTGGAGTTCTATCGGTTTGTGAAGGTCGTTATAAGGTGATGAGGGGAAGGAAGGTTGTTCTGCATAACCTACACAAGTTTTTGGGAAACGGGAAGACTCGGTCGACTGTTCTGAAGCCCAACATTCCTAAAATATCAAATTTGCCGCCACTAAAATCACTGAAGCGAAATCACGATGTTCGAATATCGTCGAGAAGGGGAGGATGCCTCGAGATAGGTGGAGTTCGTGCGGAGGATGTCGCCTTCGTGTTGACGCCTACTGGGGTATGCCTTTGAGGGAGAATATGATTGGAGAAATAAAAGGCATAGATAAATTTGACTAGTAGAAAAAACCACTGAATCGTGTTGTTTACAAGAGGTAAAAGGAAAGAGTCAAGAAGCAATAAATCACATATGTACGACAGTACTTCAAATACGAAATAAGTGGAGATTGTTAGGTGAATGTCTCAATTTGAAGTCAAAAGGGGGCTCTGTGAAATTTTTCCATAGGAAGAGCAAAAGATCCCGGAGTACATTGGGTATTTAATTCCGGCGTGGAAAATATGGCCAGTATCCCTATCTGATTCTTGAATCGTTTAGTTTGTCTTCAGCTCCCAAGTTTGGTTCTTTATTTGGAAAGAAATAATTGAGAGTATTATGTGTTTTCTAGATCTCTATAAAATAATTGTAATGGCCAAGCAATACTTTATCTAAAAGTTTTCCATTATAAATAACAGAGTATCTTTTAATGATGATTAAGAGATAGATAGGATCTTGGTGATAGTATTGTAACGCTTGCTTGTCTAGTTGAATGATATCTTAGTTATTTGTCTCCCGAATTAGGTTCACCGAACCGGAAAAAAATTTGTATGCTTTTGTGCTCGGTGTGGTCTACGTTACTAGGTTGTTCATTGTGATCGGTTGTGGCTCTCGCTCTAACCCTCCGTTGTACCGAAATTTCCTAACACAAGGCAGATGAATGATCCAGCGACCTGGCTGCTCCTTTGTGATGGAACGTCCAAGACTCTATCACCTCCTTTTGTTTTATTTCACTGTGATGTACGATTGGAGATCTGAACTAGTTTCTTTTGATGTAAGTTTGAGATCTGGACTGGATGTGTAGTAGTATTTTGTGCCTTCAGCTGGGAATGAATAGTTAAAGATTCGGAAGGTTCATTTTTAATTCCAAACCGCTAATGTACCATTTTTTCAACATGCATTCCAATCCGTGGATCATAGGGGGTTTGGTGTTTTCGGTAACATAGGTACAATCACACATGGGAAAGGTGGATGAAGTTGCAAAAATATAACCAACTTGAACAAGGAACACTAGCTAGCGAGAGGGATTTTTTACACTAGTGAGCTACTAGGTACGTACGAGGGAAATGTTGTTAAGCTTATAGAAGACTTCGTTATATATTAGGCTGCAAATCAAGGCAGTATAGCTAATGACGATGTTGAAGGTATAGCGCTAAGCGCTTTAAAGTTCTGGATTTAAACAGGGCATAAGTGGCTCTTGATTCACTTTTGGCTGATCAATTCTGAAACTAGAACAAACAGTGGGCCAAAAATCTTTAAGCAGAAAAATCAGATTGGTCAGTGGACACAAACTACAAATAGAATTTTTCCAGTAAAAATCGCTGAAAGACCCCAAAGTCAGGTGTTTGGTAGAACAAATCAGTGCTACTACCATGAAAATTAATGATAGAAAAATATTGCACAACTTATAAGACATGAATACACTAGCAAGAATCTAAATTTATATCTTGTTCAAATTATCTGTGAAGAACAATCTTGCATCTGAAAATTCAAACAATTAAAGTATCATCTGGAACAAATGATAACACCAGTTTAAAGTTTTAAGGTCAAGGGCCTCAAAGTCAGAGATATGATGGAGATTCAAATGTACTGATGTAAAATGAATAAATACATAATAATAGAATAAAAGAAATACCCAACTTAGTTTTTTATATATGAATTTCTGTTTGCTTCTGTTTAAAATTAGCAGTTAAATAAACAAAATAATTTATACAACTAATTTCCACAATAGCATAAAAAGAGTTGATGAATGATCATTCACATTGTGAGGCAGCAGTACAAAACGTCCAGGGAAACATAACACTTTCGACTTCCCATTCTAATGTTTAAGAACAGTATAGCACTCTGGAAAAAAATAGAAAGCCACAACTAGGGCTAACAAGGTTCTTGATGTGGGTAAAAATTACAGGTAATCAAAACCGTGCGATCCCAGCACAAATCTTGGAGATCTTACATGGCGAAGCAGTCCTTTCTACAACAACTACTGGTCCATAACACGAATATGGGCCGACCACAGGCCCACCACACAAACTGCAGTCCAAGTAGGGGAGATCAACCAACCATTTATGGCTGGTAATCAAATCCCGTAATAATGAGGGAGGTAATTAACGGTTCAGATCATGAATTAAAGGAATTGATTAGAATCAGTTAAGAAATCCTCTCCTAACTGCTCCTCCATAGGTCTATAAATGCAGACCCCACTCATCATCAGTTATGAGGGAACAAATTTTTTTCCCCCTAAACCCATTTTATTACTTTTGGTTACTAACTAGATAGTCGGAGGGTTTGTCCCAGGATCCATCCTAGTGTTTCAGGGTATCCTTGCAAGTTTCCAACGGCCAGCAACCAGTGCTACCACCACCAAATCCACAAATCCAATAAAATACTCGTCTCACATCAATAATAGATCGACGGATGTATTTTAAGCTTTCCACTTCACTACAAGAACTCATTATATGTTCCTTCCAAACATAAAAAAAATATCAGATTGGCTTTGTCTGTGGGAACAGACATAGGTCCAACCATCCAGTCATGGCTCCAGGATCTGAAGCCTCCTTCGACTATGGCCCCAAAAGCGAAGAAGGTGACGGTTCTAAGTCACTAGGCGGACGCCCCGCCTCCTCCACCCGTGGATTAGTCCCGTAGTAGGGTGACCACTCAAGGGTCGCGACGGCCACCATCTAAATGCTACCAGGGCCCCATCCCCAACGTCCCTCGAACGGCCGGCCAGAAGGTCGAGCACCCAGTAGGGTTGGACATGCGAGATCTCATTAATAACCGACAGTAGGAGGAGGACCTTCGTCACTGCATTGAATTCAACTGCTCTCGAAATAGGGGCGCCTGTTCGACTCATCAACAGAGCTACGATAGTCACCCCCATTTCCCTTGAGCAAGAGGTAGAGCAGAGCCTTTTGCCTGTGGATCAGCGAGCCTCGAAAGGCAACCGAGAAGAGAGAGGTCACGTAACCAAAGCCAAGTTCCGGGATTTCTGGCAGGAGGTCCTACGAACCCTTTGAGGGGGTCCAAGGAACAACCACTGCTCGGACAGACCACACCTTGCTCCGATCAACAATGAGGATTTCCATGGGTCCACCCGATCAAAGGGAAAGCAAAGAAGTGATCCTGTAATGTCTCCAGGAAATGGAGGACCGACTTGCCCGGATAGGCGAGGACGGGAGGCAACCGAACAGGGGGTACCGTGCAGTGCGGCCCCTCTTCTCCTCTTGCATTGTTGAAGCCCTGGTCCCGAGAGGCTTTAAGCTTCCAGCACTTGAGACGTACAACGGCAAATCCGATCCAGCTGATCACATTGAGAGTTTCAAAACTGTCATGGTGATTCTGTAGAACCCCGTATTTTCAAATATTATTTTTATATTTGAAAATGAATTTAAATTGATTTTGGAGATTTAATTAATATTTTCTAAAAGATTTATCTTTTGTACACGTGCAAAACACGTGCAAATACTTTTATGAGAAGTTTAAAAGTTTAGTTTTCTTCATGAAAAATTATTATTTAATATTTGAGATTTATTTAGTATTTTTTCAGAATTTTCTGAAATTAATTGGAACTATTTGCAATTTTTGAGAAAAGAATGACCTTTTTGCAAAATTGACATTTTTAAGGGTTAAAGTGCAAAATATATTTTCTGGACGTTTGGATCAGTATTGGTTGAGATTTAGAAGTATATTTTCTTTTAAATCCTAATTTGAATGAATTTTGATTGAATTTCCAAGAATAGAACTATATATGTAAGTTGTATTTTGGAAAGGATTGTTTTGCAAAAGTGTGGGTAAAACCCTAATATTCACTCCCGGATATTTAAAAGATTTTTTCCAGCCATCATTGCTACAATATACAGAATTTTGAGATCGGTTTTGGAGGAGAAAAAAGGAGAATTTTGGATCTAGCAAAAGGGAGACTTTTCGTGGACTTTTTCTCAATTAAAAGGTGAGTGACATTGTGTGTTTTGTTTTTGTTTTGTGAATGATATAAATTTGTCTTGTTGTTGATCTATGGATGCGAGTGGCAATATTGTTTGATTTGATGTTGTGAATAATATAGATCTTGTGTTGTGGTATGATTCATGTGAATATTGATTGTTGTTTATACCATGTTGTGAGATCTAAGAATGTTTAGTAGTTCTTTGTTTATAAAACCGTATTATTAAGATTTGAGCGTGATTATGTTTAGATGGTGAACACCTGGATCTTACATATTGTAAATCAGATTTTGATTTAGAGTTGTGAAAGAATTTAGTCTTGAGAAACCCTAATAAAAGAATTAGTGATCTAGAACATGAGAACTTGGGTTTTGACATATTTGATGTTTTGAGTCATACACCCATAATGAAGATTCCTTGAGATTTGTCATTTTGCCTGAATACGAACTATTCTTATAAACAATGAATACTTAGAAAACCTCAGTTTTGATTATTGTATTTAGACCTAAGTTATGAAAACTGTAGGTCGACACCCGACTGGTCTACCTATAAGTCGACTGGTACGACCCCATTGATGTTTCATTAGCCTTTTGAAATTCCGTTCGGGACAGCCGACTGAGACCCTTGTCAGTCGACTGGTATACTTAGAACTTCTTTGTAAAAGTATGTCAGTTCCTTGTCTGGACAGTCGACTAGACTCTTAGGCAGTCGACTGGTGTCCTGAGATCTTTATTTTGTACAATTATTTCAGCTCCTTCTGGACAGTCGACCTATAACTTCTTAAGTCGACAGGTATGACTTAGTTTATTTTTGTTAAATCTTGGATATTTGTCCTTCTGGACAGTCGACCTATAACTTCTTAAGTCGACTGGTATGACTTAGTTTATTTTTGTTAAATTTTGGATATTTGTCCTTCTGGACAGTCGACCTATAACTTCTTAAGTCGACTGGTATGACTTAGTTTATTTTTGTTAAATTTTGGATATCTGACAGTCGACTTACTACAGTATAAGTCGACTGGTACTAATGGACTTTTGTAACTTGAGTGTTCCTTGAGTGTTTGGTTCTCAGACAATTCCGTCTATTCTAAGATAATCAGTTAAGTATTTGATTTAAGACATTCAGTTGAGCCACTTTGTTTTGGTGGGACTTTGGTTGAGATATCTGAGTTGAGTCTCTAGAGGTGTGTGATCCTAGCATACCGGTGTTGAGTTATTTTGTTGAGGCCCGTTGAGGCATTTCAGTTATTCAATTTTGAGTTTAAGCCGGTGGGGTACACCACTCTAGGAGATTCGTTGAGTAATTAAATAACCCACAAATAATAAGGACAGGCACTAGTGGTGATATGATGAACGGGAACATGAGTTATGCACCTCAGTATGGCTTTAGATGTGGGATTTAATCTCCGGAATTATCCAAGTAACTTTCTTGAGATGTGGGATTTATCTCCGGAATTATCCAGGTAAAATTACTTGAGATGTGAGATATATCTCCGGAATTATCCAAGTTGTTTGCTTGCGATGTGGGATTGATCTCCGGAATTATCAAAGTCGAGGCGACGCACATGTGGTATTCATGTGATGATGTATCTATGTTTAGATGTGGGATGATCTCCGGAATTATCCAAGTAAAATGCCTGAGATGTGGGATCTATCTCCGAAATTATCAAGCATGGACTAACTCTCACAGTTTATCTTTATCTCGTAGTAGTCATCGTGATAGGATTAGTTGCATAGCGGGGGATTGAACCCTATGAAGTGAAGACGTTAAGGGCTTGCACCGAACCTATGTAGAATGGGATGCGTAGACTTCGACAAGTATGCATTAGAGAGTCCACATATAGAATTTGTGTGTTTTCTTGACTTAGTTTTATGTATGTGGTTTCACGGTTTTCTACACTTAACACTTGTTTGGTATCACTTGTTGTTACATTTCTTGCTATCTCATATTTTATGTACTTTGGTTCACTATATATTACTTATGAATCCATGCTTAAGTTTTATTTATGTTGTTTGTTGTTGTCACTCACACCATTTATGGCTGACCCCTTTAGTTTGGGGGTTAGGGATCATCTCTAGCCTCATATGTTGCAGGTTGTTGCTTAGAGTTGGAGGTTTGGATGCTAGAGGCATATTTGAGATAAATTGATTCTTAAGTGTTTTGTATAAATTTGTAAAGGTAGATTTGAGATAGTTTTGTGTTGTAAATAAAAAGAAAACATTGTTTGAGTTGTTTTGGATTCCGCTGTGATTTGTAAAAGTTTGTTGTAATAAAAGTTGAAAAATTTAGTGGTGTTGGTTGTGTTTAATATTATATTGAAGTGGATCGCTGGGAATGTGCCACGTATTTTCTAAGATATCTTATTAGAAATTCGGTGCGCTACAGAGATTGGTATCAGAGCCTGCTTCAATAGTAATACTAAACATGACATAAAAATAACCTAGGTGTGGACACTAGAGTGTGAGTACCTAGGTGTGGACATTAAAGAGTGAGTATCACATAGAACTGAATATGATGTTTTACCTTTGGGATTCAATTGAGGTTTTGCTAAAGGATATTGATGTGAGTTTGAATTGTGTGTGATGCTCTAACTTTTCCCTCGTTTTGCAGTATTCAAAATGGTTGCACCCAGGGGCAAGAATGGTGGTAACAATGAGGATGGATCTGGTAGTTCTCGAGGAACGGGAATTGACCTTGAGGCTGAATTCGCCAAGGTGTATCAGACCCTGAATACGCTGATGGCACTCAATGTGGCGCAGCAGCAAGCTCAGCAACAGAATCCGCAGCCAAATCATGGAGCTGGACAGGAATTGGTTAACGCCGACCCTATTAGGCAGATCGAATCCTTTAAGAGGATGAGGCCGCCAGTCTTTGAGGAGCAAGCTGATCCAACCGCAGCAGATGATTGGATTAGGAAGATGCAGACAATCTTCGAGGTATCGGAGACTCCGGCAGCCAGCAAGGTGAAGTTGGCTACGATGCAGCTAGAGAAGGACGCTGGTGTTTGGTGGGAGTCGCTGAAAAGGACTTTGGGAGACCAGCCGATGACTTGGGAAGCTTTTCTGGAGGAATTCAGGGATCGCTTCTTTCCCCTAGATCTCCAGGAGGAGAAGGCGACCGAGTTCTTGAACCTTCAGCAGGGCAGCATGACCGTGCTGGAGTATGAGACCAAGTTTGCTCAGCTTTCGAGGTATGCACCAGAATTGGTTGTTGACGAGGCAAAGAAGGCCAAAAAGTTTGAGCAGGGCTTGAGGCCAAGCCTGAGGTCGAGGATGATCCCGTTGGGCATCAGAAGATTCGACAAGCTGGTCAGGAGAGCAGCTATGACTGAGGAGGACATGGACCAGTTCCAGAAGAAGCAAGATACATGGAACCGGAACAAGAGGCCAGCATCAGGCCAGAGTGGGAAGGGATTCCCCGCGAAGCAGGCCAAGTTCAGGGATCCGGTGCAGAAGGCACCTGCAGCTCAAGGGGTGACTTGTTATTACTGCAAGGAGGCAAGACATTACAGGTCAGCATGTCCGAAATTGGTGAAGCATATTTGTTCCCAGTGTGGGCAGGCAGGACATTCTAAGCCCCATTATCCACAATTGAGGAAGGATGGTTCGGGTGGAAGCAAATCTCAGAAGAGGCAAGGGCGAGTATTTGCATTAACCGAGGAGGACGCTGGTAACTCGGAAGATGTAATACAGGGTATGCAAGAATTCTGATTTTTTTTTTGAATCAATGTAATAAGTGAAACCTTTATTTGAGAACAATTTAAGATTGAGTATCATTCTTATTGTAACAGGAGTTGTTTTAATTAATGGAATAAAGGCAAAGGTTTTATTTGACACTGGTTCATCGCATACTTTTGTATCGCCAAATTTTGTAAAGATCTTAGGTGTGGAACCAAAGTTGTTCCCAGGCAGTATTTTGTCGGTGGCAACGCCGTCAGGTGAAGAGTTGATTGCGGATCGATATTACGAAGGCTGTGATATCGAGATTGGTGGGAGGTTGTTCGGCATTGATTTGATCGAGCTGAAAGTATTGGGTGTGGATGTCATCGTGGGCATTGATTGGATGGCAATATATGATGCCACAATCGAATGCAAGCAGAAGGAGGTGTTGGTGAAAGCACCAGGTGGACCCGCAGTGACTTTCCAAGGAAAGAAGAAGATTCCGAAGGTGGCTGCAATGGTATCTAAGATGGCTATTCCAGATGAAGTCAAGGGCATTCCGGTTGTCAGAGATTTTCCTAAGGTGTTCTTGGATGATTTTCCAGAATTACCGCCGCAGAGAGATGAGGAGTTTTGTATTAATGTTCAGCCGGGGAGTGCGCCGATTCCAAGGCTCCGTACAGGATGGCACCTGTAGAGCAGGATGAAGTGAAGAAGCAGATTGAGGAGCTGTTGAGCAAAGGGCTTATTAGGCCGAGTTCTTCTCCGTGGGAAGCACCAGTGTTGTTGGTCAAGAAGAAGGATGGGTCAATGAGGATGTGCATTGACTATCGGGAGTTGAATAGGGTGACTATTCAGATCAAGTATCCACTGCCACGGATTGATGATTTGTTCGACAGGCTTCGAGGAGCAGCTGTGTTTTCGAAGATTGATTTGAGATCAGGGTATCATCAGGTTCGAGTCAAGGAGGAAGATGTGAGTAAGACAGCTTTCAGGACTCGTCATGGACTCTATGAGTTTTTGGTAATGCCATTCGGGTTGACGAATGCGCCAGCAGTTTTCATGGATATGATGAATCGGGTTTTGAGGCCATTTATTGACTCCTTCGTGGTGGTTTTCATCGACGATATTTTGGTGTATTCGAAGTCGGAGGAGGATCATTCCATGCACTTGACAGCGGTATTACAGAAATTGCAAGAGCATAGCTTGTATGCCAAGTTGTCGAAGTGTGAGTTTTGGAAGTCTGAGGTAGCTTTCCTTGGTCATATCCTTTCTAAGGAGGGAGTGGCCACTGATCCTCAGAAAGTTGAAGCAGTGAAGGATTGGCCCAGGCCAACGTCTGTGAAGGAAGTCAGAAGTTTCTTGGGTTTAACTGGATACTACAGGAGATTCATCCAGGGTTATTCCCAGATTGCAGTTCCTTTGACAGGTTTGACCCGGAAGAATGTGGCATTTGTATGGACTGATAAGTGCGAGGAGAGTTTCCTTGAGTTAAAGGAAAGGTTGACTACTGCACCTATCTTAGCTTTGCCGCAAGCAGGGAAGGATTATGATATCTACAGTGATGCGTCTCTCAGAGGTTTGGGTTGTGTCTTGATGCAAGAAGGCAAGATTATTGCTTATGGTTCGAGGCAATTGCGTCCGCATGAGAAGAATTATCCGACGCATGATTTGGAGCTAGCAGCGATCATTTATGCCTTGAAGCTGTGGAGGCATTATGTTTATGGTGAGAAGGTTAATATGTACACTGACCACAAGAGCCTGAAGTACATTTATCAGCAGAAGGATCTTAATCTTCGGCAGAGAAGGTGGTTGGAGGTATTGGAAGACATTCGTCCCGAGATCAAGTATCATCCGGGCAAAGCGAATGTGGTGGCTGATGGACTTAGCAGGAAGAGTAGTTTATCAAGTTTGATCACTACTCGAAGTGAGTTGGCAGCAGAGATCGATCAGGCAGGTATCGAGGTAGTACTGCAAGGTTTAGGGGCATCTTTGGCTCAGTTGAGGCTGCAGCCGTCCTTGAGAGAGAGGATTGTGGAAGGTCAGAGATCAGACTCAGAGATTCAGAAGATGTTGCAACAAGTTTCAGAAGGCAAGCTATCAAAGTTTCGTGTCCAAGATGGAGTTCTTTGGTTGGGTGAGAGGTTGTGTGTTCCGAATAATGCAGATTTGAGAGATAGTATCTTGCAAGAAGCACACAGTACCTTGTTTTCAGTTCATCCAGGAGGCACGAAGATGTACAGGGACATCAAACAGCACTTTTGGTGGTCTGGTATGAAGCGGGATGTAGCAGATTTTGTGGCAAGGTGTCTGACTTGTCAGCAGATCAAAGCAGAAAACCAGAGACCTGGAGGATTGTTACAGCCGTTACCCATTCCGGAGTGGAAGTGGGAGAATATCAGTATGGATTTCATCACGGGTTTGCCGAGGAGTTCGAAGGGCAATGACTTGATTTGGGTTATTGTGGACCGTTTGACTAAGTCGGCTCACTTTCTAGCCATGAAGATTACTTGGTCGATGGAGAAATTGGCTGAGTTGTACATTGGTGAAATTGTGAGACTTCATGGAGTTCCTGTGTCGATTGTATCCGACAGAGATGCAAGGTTTACTTCAAGATTTTGGAAGAGCCTACAAGCAGCTTTAGGCACCAGAACTGATTTCAGCACCGCGTTTCATCCGCAGACAGATGGTCAGACTGAGAGGGTGAATCGAGTGCTAGAAGATATGTTGAGGGCTTGTGTTATGGACTTCGGTGGTAGTTGGGAGAGATACTTGGCATTGGTTGAGTTTGCTTATAACAACAGTTACCATGCGAGTATTGGGATGGCACCGTATGAGGCTTTGTACGGGAGGAGGTGTAGGACACCTGTTTGTTGGTATGAGGTTGGCGAGAGGCAGATGTATGGTCCTGAGATCGTACAGCAGACATCGGAGCAGATTGAGCTGATTCGCAAGAGGTTAGTTGAGGCTCAGAGTCGGCAGAAGAGTTATGCTGATACTCGACGAAGAGACTTGGAGTTTGAGGTTGGGGATGCAGTTTTCCTCAAGGTTTCTCCGACCAAGGGAGTGATCAGGTTTGGTAAGGGAGGCAAGTTGGCGCCAAGGTATATTGGTCCATACAGGATCATGGAGCGGATTGGCAAGACAGCATATAGGTTGAAGCTTCCAGAGGAGTTGGCACAAGTGCATGATGTATTCCATGTGTCATTGTTGAGGAAGTATGTGCCAGATCAGAATCATCAGTTGGTAGGGATTCCTGAAGATTTACAGGTGAACTTGAGTTACAAGGAACGGCCTGTTGAGATCGTTGATCGTAGGGAGAAAGTTCTTAGGAGTAAGGTGATACCTATGGTCAAGGTGTTGTGGAGGACAGCAGTTCGAGGAGGCTACTTGGGAGCCTGAGGATCGCATGCAGAAGGACTTTCCTGAGCTTTTTGCATGAGTGTATTTCTTTTATGTGATTGTGATTCTTTTGAATGATTGTACCATTGATTGATGTAATTTGTGTTCCTTCTATTTTGGTTGTGTTGTCATATACAATTGTTTGGACTACGTTCTATTTATAAGATGTTGATCTCTTTGTTGATATGTTGTTTGGACTCATTAGTAGTAGTTCTGAGGATAGAACTCTTCTAAGGAGGGAGTGATGTAGAACCCCGTATTTTCAAATATTATTTTTATATTTGAAAATGAATTTAAATTGATTTTGGAGATTTAATTAATATTTACTAAAAGATTTATCTTTTGTACACGTGCAAAACACGTGCAAATACTTTTTGAGAAGTTTAAAAGTTTATTTTTCTTCATGAAAAATCATTATTTAATATTTGAGATTTATTTAGTATTTTTCCAGAATTTTCTGAAATTAATTGGAACTATTTGCAATTTTTAAGAAAAGAATGACCTTTTTGCAAAATTGACATTTTTAAGGGTTAAAGTGCAAAATATATTTTCTGAACATTTGGATCAGTATTGGTTGAGATTTAGAAGTATATTTTCTTTTAAATCCTAATTTGAATGAATTTTGATTGAATTTCCAAGAATAGAACTATATATGTAAGTTGTATTTTGGAAAGGATTGTTTTGCAAAAGTGTGGGTAAAACCCTAATATTCACTCCCGGATATTTAAAAGAATTTTTCCAGCCGTCATTGCTACAATACACAGAATTTTGAGATCGGTTTTGGAGGAGCAAAAAGGAGAATTTTGGATCTAGCAAAAGGGAGACTTTTCGTGGACTTTTTCTCAATTAAAAGGTGAGTGACATTGTGTGT